>CM061749.1:233823516-234423516 GCA_030979885.1 Lolium multiflorum | reverse complement strand
CTCCCATCGGGAGCGCTGGTCGCGCACCCGATAAAAGATGGAAGTACTAGAAAAATTGACAATATAGCGACAAAAATACTAAAAAGGTGAGCCTACAACCAAGTACAAGCACTTGGCTGTAGCCTCGGGGGCTACTCCCATCGGGAACGCTGTTCGCGTACCCGATGAAATTGAAAAAGTCATGGTGAGCATATTTTGAGTTATGAAATAACTCTTCATATACTCCCATCGGGAGGACAAGAAAAAAATATACAAGTCATTTGTTGACTCGAATAAATGTGCTATTCCAGCAGCCGAAAAAAGCACTCGACAATATATTCTCAGAGCACCTCAGTCGCGATTTAAGCTCTAAATGCCGCAATACTTTTGAGAAAAATGACTTTGATTTTGATTATTGCAATATATCTGAAGTAATAAAGTTCTTACAAAACCTTGATAGAAGTCCTAATGCTACTGCTATAAATATGGATTTTACAAAGCATATTACAAATGCTCTCGTGCAAATTAAAGCGTGAAGCTTCTATTCCTAAAAAGTTAGAAGATGGCTGGGAGCCCATCATTAAGATGAAAGTAGATGACTTTGATTGTAATGCTTTATGTGATCTTGGTGCAAGCATTTATGTTATGACTAGAAAAAACTATGATATGCTTGAATTGCCACTGTTGGAACAATGTTATTTGGATGTTCATCTTGTTGATATTGCTACAAAGAAACATTTGGGGAGAGTTAATATTATTATTATTATGGTTAATAATAACTTTTCCATGTTGATTTTGTTGTTTTTGATATTGAATGCAATGCTTCTTGTCCAATTATTTTGGGAAGACCGTTTCTTAGAACTGTTGGTGCTGCTATTGATATGAGAGATGAGATTATTAAATATCAATTCCCACTCAAGAAAGGTATGGAACACTTCCCTAGAAAAATAAAGAAGTCACCCTATGGTTCTATTATTAGAACAAGTTATGATGTTGATGCTTCTTCACTTGAAAATACTTGATGCTGGCTCTTTTTTCTGCGCCTAGCTGAAAGGCGTTAAAGAAAAACACTCTTGGAAGACAACTCATGTTTATTTATGTAATTTTTCTTTTGTTGAGTCTTGGAAGTTATTACCTCTGTAATAACCTCTCCTTATCATTTTATTTCATTTTTTGCCAAGAATAGCCTCTAATAGAAAGAAAGTAAGATTTGGGGAAGTTGTTGTCCTGAAAACAGATTTTGTGCTGTCACCATAAAATCCGTATTCACAGACAGAGCGGAATTTTGAGCTGCCAATTTTTGTGCATATGCCCAGGTTATTATCTAACTTTCGTTAGTTGACCACTTTTCGATTTGAGCAACAGAAGATTTTCGAAAAAAATCGATCTTTACCTGCTGTTCTGTTTTGACAGATTTCTGCCACTATTTGCATTTGCCCCTTAATCTCTTTATTTTGGAGTTCTTTTGAGGAAAAAGCTTTTCAAAGAAGTTGTTACAGTAGCTAATGCTTTAATTGATGTTTGATATATGTTAGAACTGAACCCAAGTAGATTTATTATTTTGATATATTTTGTAATTTTCATGTAGCTAGAATGTACTATGGAGTGTTTGACATATCGCACCCACCTCCTCTAGCATGTCTCAACATTAACAAGGTAAAATTAAAGGGCCGGAAAAAAAACCCCACTAGAGACTTTGCCATCGCGGTCCAAAATCGTCCTAACACCGTGAGGGTACCGATTTACTTTGAATTCACAAGCGCAACCGAAAAATTGACATACATCATGCACATGCTGACCATATGTCACGTTTTTGCCAAATCTGTGATGGTAGAGGGCCTGCAAAATGAGAAATAAAACATTTTGTGATCTACCACATAACCAACCGAAAAGATCGTAGATTTGTCACCATCGACCACAGTCATATGCCAACTTGGTCTCCCAAGACCACAGTCAGTGCCAATGCTCCCTGCCACATCTAGACTTTATCACACAAGAAGATCTTATAGGCGGGGTCGATGAAATGCCGCAACTATTTTATATTTACAAGTTCATTGATCAGGTCTTAAACTTCTGATCTATTGGCTATGATAATATATTTAACTCATGCACTAGACATCGTAACTAAAAGTCCGAACTCATGAAAAGAGATGGCCAATATATTTTAACGGCCACATGCGGCAAAAATCAAAGGGGAGGGGACTGTAATGCGCATCCGAAGATATACTCGAAGTGTGAGGTGTCCTTTTGTTTATAGAAACCGAAGGACTAATTTCATTTTTGCCACCATGTTATTGGACATCTCAATATCCTTATTGTGCGGGAGCTAGGCATCGTATTTTGCGGCCAACTACTACATTGATTGTTGGTAGATATGTTTGGTTGATTAAAACTCCTAATGATTTTCTTATTTCTATACACAAATGCATATTACGTAACAAAGCTTCTGGTTGTTCAACAAAAGATCTTTCAGTTAAGTCTATGGTCAAAGATATACTCGAAGTGTGACGTGCTCTTGTAGATATTGAAATCGAAAGAGTAATTTAATTTTTGTCGTCATGTTATTGGCTATCTCTATGTCGTATTGTGCGGTGGCGGTGGGGACACCATATTGGACAGCTAACTACTCCATTAAATGTTGATACACATCTTTGACTCATTATTTTTCATGATTTGTTTATTTATATACACAATACTAAAGATTCTGCTTGTTCCACAGAAAATATTTGGGTTATATGGTCAAAGATATACTCGAATTGTGATTGCATTTATAGAAATCTCAGGAGTAATTTATTTTTTGTCGCCATGTTATCTGCTATATCGAAGTATTAATGATGATGAGAACACGTCAATGAAGTATGATAGTTGAAATATTGCGGTATATAGTGAATTGAAAAATTTACTATTCTCCATTTCTTTGTCTACCTAATTTCATCTGCCACTGCAAAGAGCAAACTTACCAAATCTAGATTAGGCCAAAGGGCTTAATAACCCTTTATTGTTTAAAAATCCATCCAACATCTCAACAAAAATGGAACCTTTATTGAGTTTATCTTGAGATCCACTTCTCGCAAAAAAAAACTATTACCATAATTTGTTTCATTTACCGAATGTAAATTACTTCTTTCGTTCTTATAGCTTTAAACTTTGCACGTGTGACAGCTCAGCCCCATCACTTCCTTTCCTATATAAAAACCCTCGCCACGCTTTAAAACTCGGAAGACCTCTGGAACAACCCACAAGTAGAAACCCAGCCCAAATGGAAAACCGGCTTTGGAGGGGGATCATCCAAGACCTACCCCATCTCCTCGGTGACGTCGACCTCGTCCAGCATCATCTGGACCGCCTTCATGCCCAGATCCACTGGAACGTCTTCAGCCTTGGCGAGGTGTCGTCCGAGGTCATGAATGAGGATTTGCTCGCGTTGAGGGATGAGTGCATCCAGCTGCTGCATCAGCAGCGGCGGCAACTCAACGTGACCGTCGCAGTGCTCGTCGTCTTCAGGGCGGTCGCCCGTATCAGAAGTCGTTCACGCTTCATCCCTGGGGTGCTCCTCGCGTCCGCCTCGGTGGTGGCAGTCCCCAGGTTTGGAACCTTCATGAGGCTATCCGTCTTGATGCTGCGTTTCCTCTTAGTTTCTGATCGGCTGCGTCTCCGGCGTGCTCCTCGCGGCAGCCTCGGTGGTGCCGCTGTTCAGGAGCCTCGTGAGGTTGCCCGTCCTGATGATGGGTTTCCTCCTGGCTTCTAATAGGCCTTGTCCCCTGCGTTCTCCTCGCGGTCCGGTCGCCTTGGCAGTAGTGGTGCCAGATTGCCATAGGTATAGGACCTTCGTCAGGTTCTCGGTCATGATGCTGGGTCTCCTCTTCGCTTGAGGAAGCACCAAAGAGTTTACAGAAGCATAGTTAGCTTCAACTTCCTTTACTCAATGTATTTTTTTAATAATTTCATTTGTCTCGTCATGTTGGTCTATTGGTGAAGATGAAATACCACTGTGAGACATGATAATTTTAATGTGGGTGCACCATTAGAGATTTATAGAGCTCTGAATTTTGGTCTCGGTTTGAGCAAAGAACCTGAATTTTCAAAAACTAAAATTGCTGACGTTCTCAAATTTATTTCCAAACGTTGGGCATATTTTCTATTTTAGCGCTCTGACTGAAATATACCAACGTCTTACTACAGTACTAAACACTGAATCGTGTTGAAGTTAACTCGCGGTCACATGTGTGCCACTGATTTTTCTTTCAATGAAAATGTAAATATTTTACTACCAACCGATTGACCCGTGGGTTTGGAAGTATCTGCCTGCATAAAAGTGGATTTGCTGTTGACTTGTGCGGTGGCATTTTCTAATGCTGAAGTCCTTCTTGCCTACTGACGGGCTAATTTGGTGGCTCACGGTTTTTGGTTAAGATGTCATGAACCTATATGCCTATTTCAAAATTTTCATGCACGACGAGTACTCGTGTGTGTAACATAGTGATTTGCAAAAAAAAGCAATCCTCAGCAAACAGGTTATGTAGCTCATTTTTCACAGCATACAACATTTCTGATGACCTCCCTCTGAAACGTTAGCAGTTCTGCAATAGACGGTAAGATCATATGTGCACTTAATTAACCGTCTAATTTCCAGAAAATTCTCCTTGTGCTATCAAAATAATTAGAACATGCACCAAATTTAACAGAAGCATTCGGCTGCTGCTAGTACATGTAATTTTGGGTTTCACCACTTAAAGCGTCACTTGGACCTTCTATGAAGAAATTAACAGAGGATGGTAAAACAGTTTGGGGCCCATCAACTTCCTTCCCGAGTCAAGCCAGGCACAACATTGTGAAAGCATGACACCATGACACCCTTACCCTACTACCCATCGCCTTTCCCCATTTCCAGTCCTAACACTAGTAAAAAAGAGGATTCCATACCAACCCATCAGTTCCCAAACATTTTGGCCCGGGACTAATGGGGTCTTTAGTCCCGGTTCGGCAGAGGAACGGGGACTAAAGCTCTGGGCCCAACGGCCTCCGTCGATAGCTGCTATATGGCCGGACCTTTAGCCGCGGTTGGTCTAGCCAACCGCGACTAAAGGTTCTCAGGCCTGGCCCGAGAACCTTTAGTCGCGGTTGGCTAGACCAACCGCGACTAAAGGCCCAACACTATAAATACTGCTTGCAGCACAGTTTGCTCAACTTGAACCTTTCAGGTATCATTGATAAATATGCATGTGTAGTTCATAGTTTAATTTCTATTATTTCTAGCTAGTTAGTTTAACAAATGCATGATGGTTAATTATATACTTTATATAATAATAATGCAGATGAATCGGCAATGGATGTATGGTAACCGACTCTGTAACGACTTCATTACGGGTTTGAATGATTTCCTCATTGTGGCTAATGCGAACAAGCAGGGGGGTTTTGTTCTCTGTCCATGTGCTGCCTGTAAGAATCAGAAGGGTTACTCTTCCTCAAGAACCGTTCACGTCCACCTGCTTCGGCACGGTTTCATGCCAAGCTATAATTGTTGGAACAAGCATGGAGAAAGAGGGGTTAGAATGGAAGAAAATGAAGAAGGGGATGATAACAACTATCCTGATCATTTCGGTGATACTTTCATGGAGGATGCTGAAGGAGGGGAAGCAGAAGGGGAAGGTGAAGGGGAAGGTGAAGAAGAGGCACGTGATGAGCCCGCTGATGATCTTGGTCGGACCATTGCTGATGCACGGAGAGACTGCAAAACTGAAAAGGAGAGGGAGAATTTGGATCGCATGTTAGAGGATCACAAAAAGTTGCTGTACCCAGGATGCGATAATGGTCTGAAAAAGCTAGGCTGCACACTAGATTTGTTGAAATGGAAGGCACAGGAAGGTCTATCTGACTCAGGATTTAAAAAGTTGCTGAAAATGATGAAGAATATGTTTCCAAAGAATAATGAGTTGTCCGCCAGTACGTACGAAGCAAAGAAGGTTGTCTTCCCTCTAGGTTTAGAGGTTCAAAAGATACATGCATGCATTAACGACTGCATCCTCTACCGCGGTGAATACGAGAATTTGAATGAATGCTCGGTATGCACTACATTGCGTTATAAGATCATAGGAGATGACCCTGGTGACGATGTTGAGGGCGAGAAACCCAGGAAGAGGGTTCCCGCCAAGGTGATGTGGTATGCTTCTATAATACCACGGTTGAAACGTCCGTTCAGGAACAAAGACCATGTCAAGTTGTTACGATGGCACGAAGAGGACCGTAAGTCGGACGGGGAGTTGAGACACCCCGCTGATGGAACGCAATGGAGAAAGATCGACAGAGAGTTCAAAGATTTTGCAGGTGACGCAAGGAACTTAAGATTTGGTCTAAGTACAGATGGCATGAATCCTTTTGGCGAGCAGAGCTCCAGCCATAGCACCTGGCCCATGACTCTATGCATCTACAACCTTCCTCCTTGGTTGTGCATGAAGCGCAAGTTTATTATGATGCCATTGCTCATCCAAGGCCCGAGACAACCCAGCAACGACATCGATGTGTACCTAAGGCCATTAGTTGATGAACTTTTACAGTTGTGGGGCAGACCTGGTGTACGTGTGTGGGATGAGCACAAAGAAGAGGAATTTGACATACGAGCGTTGCTTTTCGTAACCATCAATGATTGGCCTGCTCTTAGTAACCATTAGGGACAGACAAATAAGGGATACAAGGCATGCACGCACTTCTTACATGAGACTGAAAGTATATATTTGGATAATTGTAAGAAGAATGTGTACCTGGGGCATCGTTGATTTCTTGCCCGACATCATAACTTAAGAAAGAAAGGAAAGCATTTCAACGGCAAGGCAGATCACCAGTCGAAGCCTGAACGTACTGGTGCTGATGTATTTGATATGGTCAAGGATTTGAATGTCATCTTTCGAAAGGGTCTGGCGGACAATCAGTTCCGCAGGGACTGACGGGCACGCACCCATGTGGAAGAAAAATCTATATTTTCGGAGCTAGAATATTGGAAAGTCCTAGATGTCCGCTCTGCAATCGACGTGATGCATGTTACGCAGAATATTTGCGTGAACCTGCTAAGCTTCTTGGACGTGTATGGGAAGACAAATGAAACAAAGGAAGCACGGCAGGACCGGCAACGTTTGAAAGACCCAGAAGACCGACATCTAGAACTATATCGACATTCCAAGGGTACGAGATAAATGAGAATATATTTTACACGATCGCCCAAGATAAAAAGAGCACCAACCAAAACAGTGGTGTTCGCTTTGATGCAGCAACCGAGAATGGGCAAAAGGTCACATATTATGGTTACATTGAGGAGATATGGGAACTTGACTATGGACCCTCCTTTAAGGTCCCTTTGTTCCAGTGCACATGGTTCAAGCTAACAAGAGGTGGGGTAAAGGTGGACGAGCAATACGGAATGACAATGGTGGATTTCAACAATCTTGGTTACCTTGACGAACCATTCGTCCTAGCCAAAGATGTCGCTCATGTTCTATGTGAAGGACATGATTAGCAAACCAAGAAAAAGGATACATAAGAAAAAGAGTGCATCATGCGATGATCCAAAGCGCCACATAGTTCTTTCAGGGAAAAGAAACATCGTGGGAGTGGAGGACAAGACAGACATGTTAGAAGATTAAAATAAGTTTGGTGAAACTCCACCCTTCAACGTGAACACTAAGCCAAGCATGAAGTTAAATGATGAGGATGCTCCATGGTTACGGCACAATCGTAAGCAAGGGACACAAGGAAAGAAATGATGTGTAATAATTTATTGTTCCAAACTTTGTTGAGGAAAATTTGTTCCAAACTTTATATGGATCATGTGAATTATATCATCTGTGATGTGTTTGGTGTCCATTTTTTATTGATGAAGAAGGCGTCCCAAGTCTGCTGGTTGTCGGGATGCCAGCGGGGATTCATCCGCTGCTCCGGCGTGAAGTTAAGGTAGTAGTGGTTCGTGATGGCCGTCCGACGCGCAGTACCCTGTGAGAGGGAGGGCCGGCACGCCTCGTGCTGGGCTCCGGCGGCCGGGGACGCGTAGCCCAAGGGTAGTTCGAGGAGCATAGCTCCTCCACCTGCTGGTAGGTTAGAGTGGGTACGGTGGAAGCCATGAGAGAGTGATGAGAGATTGTAGAGATGTGATAATGCTGGTCAATCTGGGCTACATATATATAGTGAGAAATGGCGGGAAAAAACGAGGGCGGGAACACAGAGCCGGGAAGAAATAGCGGGAAGCGGGGGGGGGGGGAATGGAGAGAAGACACGAGGCAGGGGAGGGCGGGAGCAATGGTGGGAAGAATTGGCGGGAAGAAATGGCGGGAAGACAGGAGGCGGGAAGAAAGTGGCGGGAAATGAATTAGTTTTATTTTCTGAATATTTTGATATATTATTTGTATTTTTCTGATTTTAAATGAATTATTTTTATTTTTATGAATATTTTCATATTTTATTTCTATTTTTCTGATTTAAAATGAATTAGTTTTATTTTTCTGAATATTTTGATATATTATTTGTATTTTCTGATTTGAAATGAATTAGTTTTATATTTCTGAATATTTTGATATAATATTTGATTTTCTGATTTGAAATGAATTAGTATTATTTTCTGAATATTTAAATATATTTTTTGTATTTTTCTGATTTGAAATGAATTAGTTTTATTTTTATGAATATTTTGATATATTATTTGTATTTTTATGATTTGAAATGAATTAGTTTTATTTTTCTGAATATTTTGATATATTATTTGTATTTTTCTGATTTGAAACCAATTAGTTATGGAAAAAAGACTTTAGTCGCGGTTGGTCTTAAGCTCTTTCGCGCGGGAATGAAAAGCCAGCGAAAAAAGGCTTTAGTCGCGCTTGGTCTTACCAACCGCGACTAAAGGGTACCCTTTCTCGATTAGTAAGACTTGAGGCGCCACGGCCGCCGGAGGAGCGGACGTCGCGCCGTCACGCCGCCCTCGCCGTCGCCGCCGTCAGTTGCCTCGCCTTCCTCGCCGTCCGTCGCCTCGCCTCCCTCCCATGCGCTTGCCCTCCTCTCGCCCCGGCCGGCCGTGGCCAGCGGCGCGCGCTCGCCTCGCCGGCCGTCACGTCGCCCCTCGCCGCCGTCCTCGCCGCCCCTCGCCGTCGGCGCCGCGCGCCGCCCTCGCCAGAGAAGCTGAGAGCTGAGAGAGAGAAGCAGAGAGCCCCGGCCCGGCCTCTTTTTTTGGGTGATTTTTTTAAGTAAAAATCAATCTATTGTTTAAATTAATTTTGATTATTGGTGTTTTTTGTATTTTAAATAAATTAGCCCCCGGCCTCATGTGTTTAAATAATAAATCTCTATTTACAACAATAGATATATTTTTTAATTTAACTGTTGTAAATAAAAATACAATTTTTGTTCTAAAAATATATTATTGTAAATTTATCTATTGTTGTAAATAGATTTTTTATCTATTGTGTTATTCTATTGTAGTAAATATATTGTTTATTTAATCTTTGGTGATTTATCTATTGTTATTAATTTGTTAATTTGTTAATTATTATTAATTGTTGTAAATTTGTTAATTGTTAATTATTGTGGTAAATATATTTGGATTTAGGGTTTTAATTAATCAAAACTAAGATCCGGAATATATGGCGGCATTCCACTAACTTTTTTACATGTCTTTAGGAGTGAATATGGCGAACAATAGAGACCCGATTTTGGATAACTATGATCCAGAAGCTGAAGCACATATAAACGGCATCATAAACGGTGATATTCCCTTTGTGCCGCCAGAAGATGAAGAAGACGATGTTTCTTCGTATCTAAACCTTGGCGGTGAAGGTCAAGGTCAAGGCATGGACATTGAAACGTTTGCCGGAGGCCAAATGACAAACAACCACCTCCAGGAGGTATATATATACATTGAGCCTCTGGTAATACAAATTTACTGATTTGAATAAATATGTATTAACGCGACTCTCTTTCTTTTTTTAGCCCTCTGGATCGTCGAGAAAATCGAGTACAAAGCCGCGTGGCAAAACCCAAACGATGAAACCTGGAGAAACGTTGACCATCGATGGTGTCGATGAAAATGGCAGGCCGTTGGAGCCCAAAAAGCACTTGACAAAGTTTATCAACCAATGCGGAGTGGTTGCTAGAGACAACCTCTCGATCACCCTCTAGGAATGGAATGAGCCAAAGAAGGCAGGTGTTGGTTTTACTTTTGTCGACAAGAGAATGAAAAAAGATTGTTGGAGAAAACTTATGGAACATTTAGTTCTACCTCCGGAATACAACAAACACGATGAAGAGAGTAACGTGATTCCGGTTGGACGTGAGAGGAGAAGGCTAGTCAAAGAGTTCGCTCTTAAGAAGATAGGCGAAAGGATTTCAAAGAAGAATTTAGCCCGGGACTATGTCTCGAAGAAGAAGACTCCGGATTTCAAAGGACAGTATGAGAGACTAAAAGATGTGTGGACCAAATTTGTGAAGCAAAAGGAATCGGAGCATGCCAAGGATATCGAAAAAAAAATAAGGCAAATGCTACTAAAAAATAGTACCATCATATTATGGGGCCAGGAGGATACCGCACTTCGGAGCCTAAGTGGGAGTAGATGGAGAACAGCCATAGGGAGCAAGGAATCCTCTAGGTACAGAGGGATGGGACCCAAGGGCCAAAATCTGGTGGTACGGGCATGGGGGATCGCTAGACCCGGGCATAGGGAGGTGTGTTTACCGGAAGGAAGTTTTTACTCCCACCACCGCCCTTATTGCCGCAATGGCCGAAGCTCAAGCGGGGAAGATCAAGGTCAATAGAGAGAACGACCCGCTGACAGTAGCCCTCGGGAACCCTGAACACCCAAGACGTGTATGAGGCAAAGGCGCCAGTCCGTGGAAGGAAGGGTTTCCCCAGGAAAATGACTCGTACATTTACAAAAGCTGTAAGAGAAAGACGGACCGGGATGCAGATCGTCTGGGGAACTTGGAAAGGGAACTATTTGATGTGAAGCAGATGGTGCGTGATCTAGCAAAACAGGGAGATCGGAAGGGCCGCATGAAGATCATGCAGTGGATGTCGGAAGCCAGCAGCGGAGAAGCAGCGTGGCTTCCACGTAGGCCCCGGCTGGTGCTAATGCACCGACGATCGATGGTGCACCGGTGCCTCGCTACCCCGTGGACGATGTACATGACATTATGAAAGAATGTGAGCTGTATCATCCAATGAGGAACATTTCCTGGAAGGTGGCGATCGGCACCGCTTTACCTTGTAAACCTGGAGCACTCCACCACGGCAATCCCATTCTAGCTGTCTATGCTCGTGTCACGGTGGATGACGTAGTCGAAGGGTATGAGGACCTGGAGATTGACTATGTTACACTGATACGTCCAATTTGCATCACTATTTTGTATTATAATCTACTGTTATTTATTGATATATTTCATATTTAGACATGATACTTATGTTATTTTATCTATGTTAGCATGTTTGATGAGTTTCACGGGATTTGCTGCCGGAGCTGGAATTCTTCTAGAAAAGTGATCATCATGGTACCATACTTCGGAAGATCAGAAAATTCCAGAAACTTTCACGAAGATCTTATTTTCCCGGATGACGAAGATAGCCAGAAGGAGGACCTGAGGGGGCCACCATTGGGCAATACAATGCCCAGGCGCGGGCCCTACCCTGGCCGCGCCTGGGGCATGTATGGCCGCCCTAGCCCACATCTGACGCCGCCATTTCGCGTATATCATCCCCACGAAAACCTAAGATCGGGGGCAGCTCGCAGAAATATTCCGCCGCCGCTACGAGGCGGAAAACACCAAAGAGAGAAAAGCTCTCCGGCAGATAGGAATCTGATGGGGAAATTCCCTCCCGGAGGGGGAAATAGTCGCCATCGCCACCGCCATCGAGCTGGACTTCATCGTGATCATCATCCTCATCATCTCCACCATCAGCACCATCATCACCGCCTTCTCCACCTCGTCCTGTTGTAACTATTTGGGTTGTACCTCGCATATTTCGAAGGGGAAACTCTCCCGGTATTGATTACTTGTTGTATTTGATGCTATTGAGTGAAACCATCGGATTAAGGTTCATGTCCAGATTGTTATTTGATACGTCTCCGACGTATCGATAATTTCTTATGTTCCATGCTACTTTATTGATGATACATACATGTTTTATACATTATATGTCATATTCGTGCATTTTTGGAACTAACCTATTAACAAGATGCCGAAGTGCCAGTTCCTGTTTTGCTGTTTTTGGTTTCGAAATCCTAGTAACGAAATATTCTTGGAATCGGACGAAATCAACGCTAGGTTCTATTTTTCCGGAACCATCCGAACACCCGAGAGCGCGGAGGAAGCCCTGGGGGCCCACACCACACCCTGGCGCGGCGGAGGGGGCCGCGCCGCCCTATGGTGTGGTGGCCCCGGGCCCCTCCGAGGCTGCCCTTTCGCCTATATAAAGCCCCTGCGCGAAAACCATACGGAGGAAGCCACGGTCGCGAAACCTTCCCGAGCGCCGCCATCGCGAAGCCAGATCGGGGGACAGAGTCTCTTCGGCACCTGCCGGGACGGGTGCCCCGGAAGGCTTCTCCATCGACACTGCCATCTCCACGCCATCTTCATCATCGCTGCTGCTCCCATGAGGAGGAGTAGTTCTCCATCGAGGCTCGGGGGCTGTACTGGTAGCTATGTGGTTCATCTCTCTCCTATGTACTTCAATACAATAATCTCATGAGCTGCCTTACATGATTGAGATTCATATGATGATGCTTGTAATCTAGATGTCATTATGCTAGTCAAGTGAGTTTTACTTATGTGATCTCCGGAGACTCCTTGTCCCACGTGTGTAAAGGTGACAGTGTGTGCACCGTGTGGGTCTCTTAGGCTATATTTCACAGAATACTTATTCACTGTTATGAATGGCATAGTGAAGTGCTTATTTATATCTCTTTATGATTGCAATATGTTTTGTATCACAATTTATCTATGTGCTACTCTAGCAATGTTATTAAAGTAGTTTTATTCCTCCTACACGGTGTAATGGTGACAGTGTGTGTGCACTCGTGTTAGTACTTGGTTTATGCTATGATCATGATCTCTTGTAGATTGCGAAGTTAACTATTGCTATGATAGTATTGATGTGTATTATTCCTCCTACATAAGCATGAAGGTGACAGTGTGCATGCTATGTTAGTACTTGGTTTAGTCGTTTCGATCTTTCATGCACTCTAAGGTTATTTAAATATGAACATTTAATTGTGGAGCTTGTTAACTCCGGCATTGAGGTTCGTGTAATCCTACGCAATGTGTTCATCATCCAACAAGAGTGTAGAGTATGCATTTATCTATTCTGTTATGTGATCAAAGTTGAGAGTGTCCACTAGTGAAAGTCTAATCCCTAGGCCTTGTTCCTAAATACGCTATCGGCTTATTTGTTTCTTGCGTTACTACTGCTGAGTTACTACTGCTTGTTTACTTCCGCAATATTACTACCATCAATGCACGCCAGCAAGCTATTTTACGGCGCCGTACTCTGCTCATATTCATTTATACCACCTGTATTTCACTATCTCTTCGCCGAACTAGTACACCTATTAGGTGTGTTGGGGACACAAGAGACTTCTTGCTTTGTGGTTGCGGGGTTGCATGAGAGGGATATCTTTGACCTCTTCCTCCCTGAGTTCGATAAACCTTGGGTAATCCACTTAAGGGAAACTTGCTGCTGTTCTACAAACCTCTGCTCTTGGAGGCCCAACACTGTTACAAGAATAGAAGCACCGTAGACATCAAGCACTTTTACGGCGCCGTTGCCGGGAGGAAAGGTAAAAGGTACTCACACTCCGGATTAGTACTTTTCTGGCGCCATTGTGTGTGTGCTCAAAGCTATTTCCTTTAGACTCTGCAATTGCGACATTTGGTTTCTTGTTTACACTAGTTAGGCATAATGGACAACAATGACCTTTTTATTCTATTTCCTGATTTAAGACATGGATGGTTTGATGCGAAAATTAAAAAACCCATGGAACATATTAATATGAATGCTTTGAACACTATTGTTGCTAATGCTATGGAAAATTCTAAGCTTGGGGAAGCTGGCTTTGATGAGCATGATATTTTTAGTCCCCCAAGCATTGAGGAGAAAATTTACTTTGATGATACTTTGCCTCCTATATTTGATGATGAGAATAATAATGATAGCTATTTTGTTGAATTTGCTCCCACTACAACTAATAAAATTGATTATGCCTATGTGGAGAGTAATAATTTTATGCATGAGACTCATGATAAGAATGCTTTATGTGATAGTTATATTGTTGAGTTTGCTCATGATGCTACTGAAAGTTATTATGAGAGAGGAAAATATGGTTGTAGAAATTTTCATGTTACTAAAATGCCTCTCTATGTGCTGAAATTTTTGAAGCTACACTTGTTCTATCTTCCTATGCTTGTTACTTTGCTCTTCATGAACTTGTTTATTTACAAGATTCCTATGCATAGGAAGCATGTTAGACTTAAATGTGTTTTGAATTTGCCTCTTGATGCTCTCTTTGCTTCAAATACTATTTCTTGCGAGTGCATCATTAAAACAGCTGAGCCCATCTTAATGGCGATAAAGAAAGAACTTCTTGGAGATAACCCATGTGTTTTTTTTTTACTACAGTACTTTGTTTTATATTTGTGTCTTGGAAGTTTTTTACTACTGTAGCAACCTCTCCTTATCATGTTTTTGTGCCAAGTAAAGTTTCTATGTCAAAGTTGATGTTATATTTGGGATCGCTGCGAAACAGCATTGCTGTCTGTCACGAATCTGGGCACAAGTCTCTGTAGAAAATTCGAAAAAATCTGCCAATTTACGAGCGTGATCCTCAGATATGTACGCAACTTTCATTAGTTTTGAGTTTTTCCATTTGAGCAAGTCTGGTGCCATTTTAAAATTCGTCTTTACGGACTGTTCTGTTTTTGACAGATTCTGCCTTTTATTTCGCATTGCTGCTTTTGTTAAGTTGAATGAGTTTCTTTGTTCCATTAACTTTCAGAAGTTTTGTGCAATGTCCAGAAGTGTTAAGAATGATTGTGTCACCTCTGAACATGTGAATTTTTGATTATGCACTAACCCTCTAATGAGTTTGCTTGAAGTTTGGTGTGGCAGAAGTTTTCAAGGGTCAATAGAAGAGGGTGATATAATGTGATCGAGAAGAGTGAAAGGTCTAAGCTTGGGGATGCCCGTGGTTCATCCCTGCATATTTTAAGAAGACTCAAGCGTCTAAGCTTGGGGATGCCCAAGGCATCCCCTTCTTCATCGACAACATCATCAGGTTCCTCTCCTGAAACTATATTTTTATTCAGTCACATCTTGTGTACTTTACTTGGAGCGTGTGTGTGTGCTTTTATTTTTGTTTTGTTATCTTAGTTCTCTGAATAAGTTCATCCTTGTGTGGGAGAGAGACACGCTCCGCTGGTTCGTATGAACACATGTGTTCTTAGCTCATAATATTCATGGCGAAGTTTCCTCTTCGTTAAATTGTTATATGGTTGGAAACGAGAAAATGCTACATGTAGTAATTGGTAAAATGTCTTGGATAATGTGATACTTGGCAATTGTTGTGCTCATGTTTAAGCTCTTGCATCATATACTTTGCACCCATTAATGAAGAAATACATAGAGCTTGCTAAAATTTGGTTTGCATAATTGGTCTCTCTAAGGTCTAGATAATATCTAGTATTGAGTTTTGAACAACAAGGAAGACGGTGTAGAGTCTTATAATGTTTACAATATGTCTTTTATGTGAGTTTTGCTGCACCGGTTCATCCTTGTGTTTGTTTCAAATAACCTTGCTAGCCTAAACCTTGTATCGAGAGGGAATACTTCTCATGCATCCAAAATCCTTGAGCCAACCACTATGCCATTTGTGTCCACCATACCTACCTACTACATGGTATTTCTCCGCCATTCCAAAGTAAATTGCTTGAGTGCTACCTTTAAAATTCCATCATTTACCTTTGCAATATATAGCTCATGGGACAAAATAGCCTTAAAAACTATCGTAGTATTGAATATGTACTTATGCACTTTATCTCTTATTAAGTTGCTTGTTGTGCGATAACCATGCTTCTGGGGACGCCATCAACTATTCTTTGTTGAATATCATGTGAGTTGCTATGCATGTCCGTCTTGTCTGAAGGATCTATCACCTTAATGATTGGAGCATGCAAATTGTTAGAGAAGAACATTGGGCCGCTAACTAAAGCCATGAATCATGGTTGAAGTTTCAGTTTTGGACATATATCCTCAATCTCATATGAGAATAATAATTATTGCTACATGCTTATGCATTTAAGAGGAGTCCATTATCTGTTGTCCATGTTGTCCCGGTATGGATGTCTAAGTTGAGAATAATCAAAAGCGAGAAATCCAAAATGCGAGCTTTCTCCTTAGACCTTTGTACAGGCGGCATGGAGGTACCCCTTTGCGACACTTGGTTGAAACATGGCATTGCAAAGATCCGGTAGTCAAGCTAAGTAGGACAAGGTGCGGGCACTATTAGTATACTATGCATGAGGCTTGCAACTTGTAAGATATAATTTACATAACTCATATGCTTTATTACTACCGTTGACAAAATTGTTTCATGTTTTCAAAATAAAAGCTCTAGCACAAATACAGCAATCGATGCTTTCCTCTTTGAAGGACCTTTCTTTTACTTTTATTGTTGAGTCAGTTTACCTATCTCCCTCCACCTTAAGAAGCAAACACTTGTGAACTGTGCATTGATTCCTACATACTTGCATATTGCACTTGTTATATTACTTTACATTGACAATATCCATGAGATATACATGTTATAAGTTGAAAGCAACCGCTGAAACTTAATCTTCCTTTGTGTTGCTTCAATACCTTTACTTTGATTTATTGCTTTATGAGTTAACTCTTATGCAAGACTTATTGATGCTTGTCTTGAAGTACTATTCATGAAAAGTCTTTGCTATATGATTCATTTGTTTACTCATGTCATTACCATTGTTTGGATCGCTGCATTCATCTCATATGTTTACAAATAGTATGATCAAGGTTATGATGGCATGTCACTTCAATTATCTTTGTTATCGTTTTACTGCTCGGGACGAGCAAAACTAAGCAGGGATGCTGATACGTCTCAGCGTATCGATAATTTCTTATGTTCCATGCTACTTTATTGATGATACATACATGTTTTATACACATTATATGTCATATTAGTGCATTTGGAACTAACCTATTAACAAGATGCGAAGTGCCAGTTGTTTTCTCTGTTTTTGGTTTCAGAAATCCTAATGTGAAATATTCTCGGAATCGGAAATCAGCCCAGGGTTCCTATTTTCCCGGAACCATATCCGGAACACGAGAGCCGCCGAGAGAGCCACGGGGGCCACCACCCCTGGCGCGGCCGGGGGCCCGCCCTATGGTGTGGTGGCCCCAGGCCCCCTCCGGGGCTGCCCTTTCGCCTATAAAAGCCCATGCCGAAAACCCTTACGGAGGAAGCCACGGTACGTGACCTTCCCGAGCCGCCATCGCGAAGCCAAGATGCGGGGGACAGAAGTCTGTTCCGGCACCCTGCCGGACGAAGTGCCCCGGAAGGCTTCTCCATCGACACCTGCCATCTCCACCGCCATCTTCATCACCGCTGCTGCTCCCATGAGGAGGGAGTAGTTCTCCATCGAGGCTCGGGGCTGTACCGGTAGCTATGTGGTTCATCTCTCTCCTATGTACTTCAATGCAATAATCTCATGAGCTGCCTTACATGATTGAGTTCATATGATGATGCTTGTAATCTAGATGTCATTATGCTAGTCAAGTGAGTTTTACTTATGTGATCTCCGGAGACTCCTTGTCCCACGTGTGTAAAGGTGACAGTGTGTGCATCGTGTGGGTCTCTTAGGCTATATTTCACAGAATACTTATTCACTGTTATGAATGGCATAGTGAAGTGCTTATTTATATCTCTTTATGATTGCAATATGTTTTGTATCACAATTTATCTATGTGCTACTCTAGCAATGTTATTAAAGTAGTTTATTCCTCCTACACGGTGTAATGGTGACAGTGTGTGCACTCGTGTTAGTACTTGGTTTATGCTATGATCATGATCTCTTGTAGATTGCGAAGTTAACTATTGCTATGATAGTATTGATGTGTATTATTCCTCCTACATAAGCATGAAGGTGACAGTGTGCATGCTATGTTAGTACTTGGTTTAGTCGTTTCGATCTTTCATGCACTCTAAGGTTATTTAAATATGAACATTTAATTGTGGAGCTTGTTAACTCCGGCATTGAGGGTTCGTGTAATCCTACGCAATGTGTTCATCATCCAACAAGAGTGTAGACTATGCATTTATCTATTCTGTTATGTGATCAAAGTTGAGAGTGTCCACTAGTGAAAGTCTAATCCCTAGGCCTTGTTCCTAAATACGCTATATTTGCTTATTCTTTTTTCTTTGCGTTACTACTTTGATTACTACTGCTTGTTTACTTCACTATTACTACCATCAACCACACGCCAGACAAGCTATTTTACGGCGCCGTACTACTGCTCATATTCATTTATACCACTGTATTTCACTATCTCTTCGTAGAACTAGTACACCTATTAGGTGTGTTGGGGACACAAGAGAGACTTCTTGCTTTGTGGTTGCAGGGTTGCATGAGAGGGATATCTTTGACCTCTTCCTCCCTGAGTTCGATAAACCTTGGGTAATCCACTTAAGGGAAACTTGATGCTGTTCTACAAACCTCTGCTCTTGGAGGCCCAACACTATCTACAAGAATAGAAGCACCCGTAGACATCAAGCGGTGCTTCTATTCTTGTAGACAATGTTGGGCCTCCAAGAGCAGAGGTTTGTAGAACAGCGACAAGTTTCCTTAAGTGGATTACCCAAGGTTTATCGAACTCGGGGAGGAAGAGGTCAAAGATATCCTCTCATGCAACCTGCAACCACCGCAAGAAGTCTCTTGTGTCCCCAACACACCTAATAGGTGTACTAGTTCGGCGAAGAGATAGTGAAATACAGGTGGTATAAATGAATATGAGCAGTAGTAGGCGCCGAAAAATAGCTTGCAGGCGTGCGGATGGTAGTAATATTGCGGGAAGTAAACAAGCGGTAGTAACTCAAGATAGCCTGATAAAACGGTAACAAATGACGATAAGCGATTTAGAACAAGGCCTAGGGATTAGACTTTCACTAGTGGACACTCTAAACTTTGATCACATAACAGAATAGATAAATGCATACTCTACACTCTTGTTGGATGATGAACACATTGCGTAGGATTACACCTCAATGCGAGTTAACAAGCTCCACAATTAAATGTTCATATTTAAATAACCTTAGAGTGCATGAAAGATCGAAACGACTAAACCAATACTAACATAGCATGCACACTGTGACCTTCATTAATGTAGGAGGAATAATACACATCAATACTATCATAGCAATAGTTAACTGCTCTACAAGAGATCATGATCATAGCATAAACCAAGTACTAACACGAGTGCACACACTATCACCATTACACGTGTAGGAGGAATAAAACTACTTTAATAACATTGCTAGAGTAGCACATAGATAAATTGTGATACAAAACATATTGCAATCATAAAGAGATATAAATAAGCACTTCACTATGCCATTCATAACGGTGAATAAGTATTCTGTGAAATATAGCCTAAGAGACCCACACTGCACACACTGCACCTTTACACACGTGGGACAAGGAGTCTCGGAGATCACATAAGTAAAACTCACTTGACTAGCATAATGACATCTAGATTACAAGCATCATCATATGAATCTCAATCATGTAAGGCAGCTCATGAGATTATTGTATTGAAGTACATAGGAGAGAGATGAACCACATAGCTACGGTACAGCCCGAGCCTCGATGGAGAACTACCCCTCCTCATGGGGCGGCGCCGGTGATGAAGATGGCGATGGAGATGGCGTGTCGATGGAGAAGCCTTCGGGGCACTTCCCCGTCGCGGGTGCGGGCAGAGACTCTGTCCCCCGGATCTTGGCTTCGCGATGGCGGCGGCTCTGGAAGGTTTCGCGTACGTGGCTTCCTCCGTAAGGGTTTCGATGCAGGCTTTATATAGGCGAAGGGCAGCCTCGGAGGGCACGGGGCCACCACACCATAGGGCGGCGCGCCCCTCGGCCGTGCCGGGTGTGGTGTGGGCCCCCGAGGGCTCCTCTAGCGGCTCTGGTGTTACGGATGGTTCGGGAAGAAGGCGTTGATTTGTCGATTAGAATATTTCGTTACTAGATTTCTGAAACCAAAAACAACGAGAACCTGGCGGGCATCTTGTTAATAGGTTAGTTCCAGAAAATGCACGAATATGACATATAATGTGTATAAAACATGTATGTATCATCAATAAAGTAGCATGGAACATAAGAAATTATCGATACGTCGGAGACGTATCATTTTCATCATTATATACCCACTGATCATGTTCCATATGTTGTCCCGTGAGTAGTTCGTTTAGTTCTTGAGGACATGGGAGAAGTCTTGTGTTAGTAGTGGAGCTATGTGAGTAATATGTATTGATTTGATATTTAAGTTGTGGTGTTATTTTTCTAGTGGTATCATGTGAACGTCGACTACATGATACTTCGCCTTTATGGACTTAGGGGAATGCATCGTGTATTTGGCTACCTATTGTGGGGTTGCCGGAGCGATAGAAACCTGAACCCCGTTAGAAACCATTGCATGAGGGGAGCGTAAGATCTCGAGAGTTTAAGGTTTGTGGTTAGATTTTATCTTAATTACCTTCTTGTAGTTGCGGATGCTTGCAAGGGGTTTAATCACAAGTATGTATTATCCTAGTAAGGGTAGTGCATTAGCATAGGTTCACCCACACAACACTTACCATACCAATAGAGATTATTCACGGATGCGACGCGAAAGCACTTGACATAAAACCTCCCGTGTGTCCTCAGGAACGTTTGGTCGATCTAAGTAGAACAACCGGCTTGTACTTTGTGCTAAAAAGGATTGGGCCACTTGCTGCAATTATTATTGCCGCCTTTTATTTACTCGCATTTTGTTTATTTGCAGTATCAAATACCCCTGAAAACCCGTTTGCTAGTGTTTACAGAGAATCCTTCATTGAAACTGCTAATCAACACCTTCTGCTCCTCGTTGGGTTCGACACTCTTATTTATCGAAAGTACTACGATACACCCCTATACTTGTGGGTCATCAAGACTATTTTCTGGCGCCGTTGCCGGGGAGTGAAGCGCTATTGAAGAGCGGAATCGGTAAAGGTAATTTTACTGTAAGTGCTGTTTTTCTGCTTGCTGATTTATTTCAGCGATGGAGTCTTCTTCTTTGGACTCCTTATTTGGGTTTGTTCCTACCGCTGCTATGGTAGTGGACAAATCGCCGCAAGCTCAAGTTGATCCTTTTAAAATACCTATGAAAATTGTGGAACGTGTTATGAATAACTGCTATTCAGGAGATGGAACTGTCCATCCGGGCGATCATTTGCTTTTTATACATGAATTATGCGAGTTGTTCAAGTGTGCAGGTATTACTATGGACAAAGTGAAGAGGAAATTATTCTCATTATCGCTTTGTGGAAGAGCTGCGGAGTGGTATAAGCTGCTGCGGAATGGCCGATCTATTGGATGGGAGGAAATTGTCCCTCTCTTTTACTCCAAGTTTTATCCTCCAAGTGAGATACATAAAGATCAGAATCAAATATATAATTTCTAGCCTCAAGATGGAGAAAGTATAGCCCAAGCGTGGGGGAGATTTAAGTCACTAATGCTCAAATGCTCCATTCATGAGATCTCAAGTAAATTTATTACTAATAAGTTCTATGCGAGGCTTTTTCTACATGATAAAGATTTATTGGATGCTTCTTGTTCTGGATCATTTACCAAGATGAAGGAAGAAGCTAAATGGGATCTTCTCGACCGTATTCAAGAAAATACTGAAGGATGGGAAAATGATAAAGGAAGAAAGTCAGGTATTAATTATGATTATGAATGCATTAAAACTCTTATGAAAACTGATTACTTCCATGATGCTACTGCTGTTTATGGAGTTGATTCCCAAACTGTTGCAAATCTATATAAGGTGTTTGCTTCTTATTATGATATTCCAAAAGGGGAATGGAGTAATTATCATGCGCCTTATAAAGACATTGTTAGCAGTGTTCCTTCTAATGTTGTCGAGGTCAGTACCACTGATGGCGTTCTACCTGAACCTTATATTGAAAAGATGCCTTTCCCTGCTAAGGTAAAGGAGCATTCTATTTTGTCTACTGTGGTTAGTAAAAATAAAAAGAAAGTTTCAGAACCCGATGAGCAAATTAATGTTGAACCTGCAGTAGCAATAGTAAAAGAACTTGTTACTAAAAATGTAGAAGATGAACATATTGTTTTTTGTGAAGATGCTTCTAATATTGTTTCGCATCCTAATAAGCCTCGAAAGGCTTGTATTCCTATGCTTTCTTTCAAAATAGGTTATCATTGCTATTATGGATTATGTGATATTGGAGCAAGCTGCAGTGCTATCCCTTATGATATTTACAAGGAGATTAGGCATGAAATTGGATCGTGTGAACTGGAAGATATTGATGTGGTTATTCAGCTCGCCAACAGGGAAATTGTTTATCCAATTGGTATTGTGAGAGATGTGGAAGTCTTATGTGGTAAGGTTAAATATCCCGCTGATTTTCTTGTGCTTGGGAAGGCTTCTAGTAAGTATTGCCCTATTATATTTGGTAGACCTTTCTTGAACACTTGCGGTGCTATTATAGACTGCAGGAAAGAGAAAATTCATACTAAATTTAATGGAGAGTCTTATGAGTTTAATTTTTCCAAGTTTACTAAAGTTCCTTTGGAAGTTGATTTACCTAATGAAGATTTTAAAGTTGAACAGCTTGCTTCTATTGCTCTTGCTCCTAACAATGCCTTGCAGCAATATATGGAGGAGCACGTGAGTGATGTTTTTATGCAGGAAAGAAATGAGATCAATGATATATTTCTTCATCAACCGGAGATACTTAAACACGATTTACCTGTGGAGGATTTGGGTACCACTATGCCTCCTAAAGAGGATCCAGTTTTTGATTTAAAGCTTTTACATGAGGATCTTAAATATGCTTATATAGATGATAAGAAAATATATCCTGTTATTATTAGCTCTAAACTTTCAGGATATGAAGAAGAAAGATTATTGAAAGTATTAAGGAAGCATCGTGCAGCTATGGGATATACTCTTGATGACTTGAAGGGAATTTCTCCAACTATATGTCAGCATGCTATTAATTTGGACCCCGATGCAAAGCCAGTAGTGGAACATCAACGCCGTTTAATTCCTAAGATGAAGGAAGTGGTAAGAAATGAGGTATTAAAACTCCTTGAAGCTGGCATCATTTATCCTATTGCTGATAGTAGATGGGTTAGTCCTGTGCATTGTGTTCCTAAGAAAGGAGGCGTTACTGTTGTTCCGAATGATAATGATGAGCTTATTCCTCAGCGAATTATTGTTGGTTATAGAATGTGCATTGATTTTAGAAAAATCAACAAAGTTACTAAGAAGGATCATTATCCTTTGCCTTTTATTGATCAAATGCTAGAAAGGTTGTCTAAAAAGACTCACTTTTGTTTTCTTGATGGTTATTGTGGGTTTTCTCAAATTGCGGTTAAAGCGCAAGATCAGGAGAAACCCACTTTTACTTGTCCTTATGGAACTTATGCTTATAGACGTATGCCTTTTGGTTTGTGCAATGCTCCTGCTACATTTCAAAGATGCATGTCTGCTATTTTTCATGGTTTTTGTGAAAAAATTGTGGAGGTATTCATGGACGATATCTCTGTCTATGGAACCTCCTTTGATAATTGTTTGCACAATCTTGATAAAATTTTGCAGAGATGTGAAGAAACTAATCTTGTTCTTAATTGGGAGAAGTGCCACTTTATGGTTAATGAAGGAATTGTTCTTGGGCATAAAATTTCTGAAAGAGGTATTGAAGTTGATCGAGCCAAAGTGGAGGCAATTGAGAAGATGCCCTATCCCAGGGATGTTAAAGGTATTCGTAGTATGCTTTGTCATGCTGGTTTTTATAGAAGATTTATTAAAGATTTCTCTAAAATTTCAAAGCCTCTTACTAATCTTCTGGAAAAGGATGTCCCTTTTGTTTTCGATGATGATTGTAAGGAAGCCTTTGAAACTTTAAAGAAAGCTTTAACAACTGCTCCTATTGTTCAACCTGATTGGAATTTACCTTTTGAAATTATGTGTGATGCTAGTGATTTTGCTGTAGGTGCTATTCTTGGACAGCGTGTAGATAAGAAGTTGAATGTTATTCATTATGCTAGTAAAACTCTTGATGCCGCGCAAAAGAATTATGCTACTACTGAGAAAGAGTTTTTAGCTGTTGTTTTTGCTTGTGATAAATTTAGGCCTTATATTGTTGATTCTAAAGTTACTATTCATACGGATCACGCGGCTATCAAGTACCTTATGGGAAAGAAAGACGCGAAGCCGAGACTTATTAGATGGGTGTTGCTTTTACAAGAGTTTGATTTGCATATTGTTGATAGAAAAGGTGCTGAAAATCCTGTTGCAGATAATTTGTCTAGGTTGGAAAATATTTCTGATGATCCTATTCCTGTTAATGATAGTTTTCCAAATGAACAGTTGGCTGCAATAAAGGTAGTTTCACAAAGCCCTTGGTATGTTGATTATGCTAACTTTATTGTTTCGAAGTATTTGCCTCCAACATTTTCAGCTCAGCAGAGAAGGAAATTCTTTTATGACTTGAGGCATTATTTTTGGGATGACCCACATTTATATAAAGAAGGAGTTGATGGCATTATGAGAAGGTGTGTTCCGGAATTTGAACAACAAGAGATATTGAAGAAATGCCATAGTAGTGCTTATGGAGGGCATCACGCTGGAGATAGGACCGCGCAAAAGGTTCTACAATCAGGTTTTTATTGGCCTACTCTTTTTAAATATGCAAGGAAATTTATTTTATCTTGTGATGAATGACAAAGACTTGGTAATATTTCTCGACGCAATGAAATACCTATGAATTATTCGCTTGTTATTGAACCATTTGATTGTTGGGGGTTTGACTTTATGGGTCCTTTTCCCCCGTCAAAAGGTTACACTCATAATCTAGTTGCTATTGATTATGTTAGTAAATGGGTAGAAGCCATACTGACAAGTAGCGCCGATGGTGAGACTTCGTTAAAATGCTTAAAGATATTATTTTTCCTAGATTCGGAGTGCCTAGATATCTTATGACCGATGGCGGTTCTCATTTTATTCACGGTGGTTTTAGAAAAACTCTTGCTAAGTAAGATGTTAACCATAGAATCGCTTCAGCTTATCACCCCCAAACTAGTGGACAGGTAGAATTATCTAATAGAGAGATCAAGTCTATTTTGCAAAAGACTGTCAACAGATCTAGGAAGAATTGGGCTGATAAGCTGAATGATGCTTTATGGGCCTATAGGACCGCTTATAAAAATCCTATGGGTATGTCTCCTTACAAGATGGTTTGTGGGAAATCTTGTCATTTGCCCTTAGAATTAGAACACAAAGCTTATTGGGCAGTGAAAGAGTTGAATAGAGATTTTAAATTAGCCGGTGAGAAAAGGTTGCTTGATTTGAGTTCTCTTGATGAATGGAGAACCGAGGCTTATGAAAATGCTAGGCTTTTCAAAGAGAAAGTGAAGCAGTGGCATGATAGGAGGATTCTCAAGAGAGAATTCCATGTAGGTGAAAAGGTTTTATTATACAAATCTTGTCTAAGATTTTTTGCAGGGAAATTA
The DNA here is from genome assembly GCA_030979885.1 of Lolium multiflorum. NCBI lineage: Eukaryota > Viridiplantae > Streptophyta > Magnoliopsida > Poales > Poaceae > Lolium > Lolium multiflorum. The sequence goes on along the minus strand of CM061749.1, from coordinate 234,397,726 downwards.
CTCTCGAAATGGGAAGGTCCATATGTCATTGTGGAGGTATATCGTTCCGGCGCAATAAAAATTGCTTTGTTGAAGGATGACAAAACACAAGTGGTGAATTGACAAAGACTCAAACATTACATTTCTGGAGATTCTTTTAATGAAGACGTTGATGTTATTGAAGTAAAGACTCCGGAGGAATTCATTAAAGATCAAATGCAGCAGTCTGCAGAGTCCGGTTTCGAATAGGTAACAGTTCTGGTAAGAGAAAGTTCGCGTTTTGTTTTTCCAAGTAAGTTTCTGTTGTTTTCGGAATATTTAAGAATTTACGAGATGAAAACGGAGTCGAGGTGACGCACGGAGTGGCCATACATGGCCCAGGCGCGGGCCCACCCTTGTTCGCGCATGGGGTGTGTATTGCCACCCCGGAGTCCGTCTCCGCCCCGTTTTTGTCCTGTGTTTCCCTTATATTGCGAAACTTTTCGCTATTTAATCCCGAGGAAGTTCCGAGGTCTGTATCTCGAGTTCTTGTCGCGTTTTGTTTCGACCTGTTTCTGCCAGAAATATTCACTGTTTAGTGCCGCCATGTCTTCGTCCGGATCAACTGGAGACAGCCCCTTCATGGGTGGCATCAACCCGTACCTGAACGAGTTGATGACGCATCCCAAGGAGTTGTTGTTCAAGGATGGGAAGGTGCAAATAGAAGATGTCCGCGGACCTAAAGGAGTGGGTGATCTTGAAGCCAGGGTGGAAAAGCTGGAGCAGGAAGTCTTTGAGTACAGGAAGATGGCGGAGCGTGAAGTGCACATTATTCACAAGATCCATGCCGAGCTTGTTGCCGAGATCAAGAAGGAGGGACATATTGCTGCAAGGGCAACTAACATTGGACGTGTCTTTTCTCATAACTTGCAGGGACCAACGCCGCCGATTCTGAACCTAAGCTCTGTCCCTTCAGCTGAAGAAGCCGTCCGTGTTGTTGATGAGTTTTGTGATAATTATCGAGCTCTGAGGAAGGAGGTGGATAGACTCCTTGAGGAGAACACCAGACTTCGCAGAATGCTGGAATATTACTCAATTCCCATCACAAGGCCACCACCGCCATCTTCAGATAACAATGAATCTCTTCGAGTCTTAGTGCAGAACTGCCAAATTGAGAAGCTGAAGGAGATCTTTAGGAATCGCAGGAACGGGCCACCACCACCGGCACCTGAGGAGTGATTGTCTTCGGTATAGGCATCCCTGATGGGGTTCGTTGCATAGAAAACAAAAAATTTCCTACCGCAAAGACGAATAAATCCAAGATCTAATCTATGGAACACCAAGATCTAATCTACAAGATCGAAGCAACGAGATGGAGATGAGACTAACCCTCGAAGATTCCAAAGCTTACGAGTTTAATCTCGTTGTTGGTGTAGACGATCGTCCCGGTGCTGCAATCCGGCAGCACTTCCGTACTCGGTCGCGCGTACGGTGTCGATGAGCCCCTTCCTCTCCCTGTTCCAGCGGGCAGCGGAGGTGTGGTAGATCTCCATGGAATCCCAGCAGCACGACGGCGTGGTGGTGGTGGTGGAGAGAAAGTTGCTGCAGGGCTTCGCCTAAGCCTGCACAGCGTATGGAGGAGGAAGAGAGGGGGCGGCTAGGGTTGGATGAGGGGTGCCTTGGCCCCACCCTCCCTCTTTATATAGGTGGGGGGTCAGCCTAGGGTTTCCCCTAGGGCCCACCCTTCCCCTTGGACGACGCATGGAGGGGGCAAACCCCTCCCCCAAGTGTTCCCCCTTATCTCCTAATTTAAACCATTTATTTTAGGAGATAGATCTTATCTCTAAGTTTAAACCATTTAAACTAGAGATAGATCTTATCTCTAAGGGGGGCCGGCCTGGGCCCACATGTCATGGTGGGCAGGACCCACTATGCCATGTGGCGCCTTTGTGGCCTCTCCCGGGGTGGTGGGCCCACTGGTGACCCTTCTAGAACATTCTAGAAGCTCCGGTCAAAACACCGGACTTTCCGAACCCCGGGAAATGACTTCCCATATATGAATCTTATTCTCCGGACCATTCCGGACCTCCTCGTGATGTCCTGGATCCCATCCGAGACTCCGAACAAAAACTTCGGACTCCAACTCATATTCGAATCTACTTATGCGACATCGAACCTTAGCGCGTCACCCTACGGTTCGCGAACTATGCAGACATGGTAGAGACTCCTCTCTGAGCAATAACCAATAGCGGGATCTGAAGATCCATAATGGCTCCCACATATTCAACGATGACTTAGTGATCGATTGAACAATTTACATACGATGCCGATTCCCTTTGTCACGCGATATTTTACTTGTCCGAGGTTTGATCATCGGTATCTCCATACCTTGTTCAACCTCGTTACCGAGAAGTACTCTTTACTCGTACCGTGGTATGTGATATCTTATGAACCATTCATATGCTTGCAAGCTAATCAGATGACATTCCACCGAGAGGGCCCAGAGTATATCTATCCGTCATCGAGATGGACAAATCCCACTATTGATCCATATGCCTCAACTCACACTTTCCAAATACTTAATGCCATCTTTATAACCACCCATTGACGCAATGGCGTTTGATGTAATCAAAGTACCCTTCCGGTGTAAGTGATTTACATGATCTCATGGTCGAAGGACTAAGGCAACTATGTATCGAAAGCTTATAGCAAATTGAACTTAATGACTTGATCTTATCCTACGCTCATTTGGGTGTGTGTCCATTATATCATTCAACTAATGACATAACCTTGTTATTAATAACATCCAATGTTCATGATCACGAAACATGATCATCTATTAATCAACAAGCTAGTTTTACAAGAGGCTTACTAGGGACTCCTTGTTGTTTACATAACACACATGTATCAATGTTTCGGTTAATACAATTATAGCATGGTATGTAAACATTTATCATAAACACAAAGATATAATAATAACCACTTTATTATTGCCTCTTGGGCATATCTCCAACAATCCCCTTGGCTTGTTCCAAGCTTGGGGAGTGCCGCGGTATCACTATCACCTTTATCTTTATTTTTAGTCGAGTCATATCATGAATAAAGTGGTTGTCATATAGGATAGTTTGTGGATTGGAGGTATCGCTCTTTTATTTTGTCTCATTGTATCCCTTGGTGTGAGTCGCCTATATGAATTATTAATGAGAAGTCCTCTTATTTACTTTATGCACACTTTATTTTAGTTTGCAATTTCAGCGGTGTGATCATTCTTGCTAATTGGTGTTGGTATCATTTCGGGAGTATTGAATACATCTTATTGGCTTTGGCAAATCTATTATTGGTCAGTAGCAACATTATTTTGAAGATCGAAGAGAAAAAGAAAAAGGTACATGCAGATATATTATTCATATTCTTTATTTCTTGATTGGCTCAAAAGCTTGGTATTCTCAAATCAAGATCGTTTGTACTTTCAAGATGAGTTATTTGAATTGCTTTTTGATACATGTATATTTGCTTGTTTCACTTATATTCATATGCTTGCTACCCAGCCTTGCTAGCCAAAAGCCAGTATTGAGGGGAAATACTTCTCATGCATCCAAATCCCAACCAAAATATATACTCATGCCATTTGTATCCACCATATCTACCTATATGTGGTATTTCACCGCCACTCCAAGTAAATTTTTGTGTGCTACCTTTAAAACCTTCAACTACATCTCATTTTGTGTTTATGTTTTTAGCTCATGAGGATGTGAAAGTTATTATTGTCGTCTTCCATACTTTACTAAGTACAGCAAGACTCGTGAGCTTCATCTCGCTTGTCAATAAAAAATGATAGATATAAAAAAGAAGAAGAGCTGGTTTGACCACAACTTCCAAAAGGGGAAGAAAATAGGAAAGTATAAGAAAGTGGCCCTCCTCCATGGTTTGTGATTGTTGGTCGGCACCCGAGGATTCGGCTAGCCATGGTATGTGTAAGCAATGGATGGGAGGAGTGTCACGGTTTTATAAATAGCATGAATAAAAAGAGGCTTCGCCCAAATATTTCGGAACCTCTCTCAAACTTTTTTAGTATGGAGGATGACAAAAACACATGTACCTATTCGTTGACAAAAGCAGCCACCTCTCAAAGCAATCTTTTATTCAGTTTTTCAAACAAAAAGCTCTAGCACATGTTTAATCTCTGCTTCCCTCTGCGAAGGGCCATTCTTTTACTTTCTTGTTGAGTCAGTGCACCTATTCCTTCTATCTCAAAGCAAGCATGTGAACCGTTGTGATTCAATCATCTATGAATGTTGATGTATGCAATTGTCTTTTTAACTCTTACTTGTGCAACACAATGTTCTACCCAAATGAATACAATGTTGAAAGCCATATATGAATGAAAAGAGGATGCAATAATTGAGCATTACGGTATGTGAAAATTTATTAGTTGTTAATTGTTCTCTGACCAAGAACAAAAGGTTTTCCATGCCAATTATGATTTCCTTTACATACTCCTATGTGTTGATTCCTTATTCATTGCAAGTGGATCATATTTGAGGATGTTGCTGTCTATGATAGCTTGTGTGTTGGTGAGTGTGATGCTTCTTGTTCGTATTTTGTTATCGACACTTCACTCCATAAACCTGTGGTCCGGTTTACTGAGCTCAGCTTTCGCTTGGGGACAAGCGAGGTCTAAGCTTGGGGGAGTTGATACGTCCAATTTGCATCACTATTTTGAATTATAATCTACTGTTATTAATTGATATATTTCATATTTAGACATGATACTTATGTTATTTTATCTATTTTTGCATGTTTGATGAGTTTCACGGGATTTGCTGCCGGAGCTGGAATTCTGCTGGAAAAGTGGTCATCAGGGTACCATACTTCGGAAGATCAGAAAATTCCAGAAACTTTCACGAAGATCTTATTTTCCCGGATGACGGAGATAGCCAGAAGTAGGACCTGAGGGGGGCCACCATTGGGAAATACAATGCCTAGGCACGGGCCCTACCCTGGCTGCGCCTGGGGCATGTATGGCCGCCCTGGCCCACATATGACGCCGCCCTTTCGGGTATATCATCCCCACGAAAACCTAAGATCGGGGGGCAGCTCGCAGAAATATTCTGCCGCCGCTACGAGGCGGAAAACACCAAAGAGAGAAAAGCTCTCCGGCAGATAGGAATCTGCCGGGGGAAATTCCCTCCCGGAGGGGGAAATCGTCGCCATCGCTGTAACATCCCAAAAATTTAAAACAAAGAGAAAATGAATTTCCTTTTTCCAAAAATGAGAACCAACAAAAACTTTTATTAAATTAAGTTTGGTGCCTAGTGAGCATGCTTATATGTTGTGATATTGCCCTGAGTGTTTAGTTATTGCTTTGAACCTAATTCCAAAACCCTAAAACCCTAATCTTCTCAAAACAAAATAGTATCAAATAAGAAGGAACTAAAATAAAATAAAATATGTGGGCATGTAGCCCCAGTAGGCAAATCTTGACTAATAACATTATTACTTTTCAAAATAGAGGTGAACCATTGAGTTACTCCACTAAACCCTAAACCTCACCCCCTTCTCACCATCCTTTATACACCAAATAAAAAGAAATTAAATTAAATAAGAAAAGGGCCTATGTGCCTATGACTATGTTTGGTGAAACTTCTACCTAAACCTTTCTACCTTGTTTAGATGCTTTGAAAACATCAAAAAACCTAATCAAGTACTTCTCCAATCAAAACCAAGGTGAAACAAAAAGAAATAAAAAGAAATGCAACCTATGCATAGGAACATATGTGGCACATAGCCATTTTCCCAACACTTTACCTAAGCACCTCTACCTTGCCTAAATGGGTTGAAAACTTTACCACACCCAATATAACACTAAATAAACCCTAAACCATGACCTTTGATTATAGATAAAGAAAAATAAATAAAAATATGAAATGCACATATGTGCATATGGCCAAAAATACAAATTTGAGCAAAAGACCACCAAACTTGTTTCCATTGCTTGGATTGCTTTCTTATATCCTTGTAAACCTCAACCACATCAATGGGATCAAGAAAAACCAAATCAAATTGAAAATAAGAGGATTTTCCATTACACATATGTGGCTATGTCCAATTTTCAAAATCTTTAACCTAGACCCTTTTGGCTTGCACCATTAGTTGTAGATGGTTACTAAACACTTATAAACACTTTTGGAATCAAAGAAACTCAAATCAAATCAAATTTGAATTCAAAATGAGCTCACATGCACTAATGGTCAAAATTGACAATCTTAGCCTGATGCCCTCTTTGAGCCCCTGTTTTGGAAGATTTCCAAACCAAACTTTGCCAACTCTTTGCACCTCATCCAAGACAACATCAAGGTGAACAACTTTGCCCAAAACCACCCCTGCAAATTCTGGCTCAAATTCAAATGGTGATCAAGCAAAGTGGAGACTTTGAAATAGAATCAAGATTATGTGCATTTTGGATTTTTACAAACCACTTCAAATTTGACCACCACCACCACCAGTAGACTGCAAATAATATATGTTTGCAACCCACCAAATTTTATTCAAAAATTTGAAAATAATGTTCTTGCGGCCATTTCCTCAAACACCTTGTGAGCACCATTCTGCCAAACCAACACACTCAACAAACCAGTGGATCATAGCCTCAACCATCATGCTTTGCTCATCAAATGTCCTCCTCTGACCTCTCTTCTCAGTGCCAAACACAATAGACAAGGAATGGTACAAGAAATCATCACCATTTGACCTAAACACACCATGCCGTGGCATGGCATGGCCTCACTCATGCCACCCCTCTCTCTGGCCCTTCTCAACGTGCACAACCTTGTCACAACGCTTCCTCACACTCTCCTGAGCCTGCTGGACACGAGCATAGATCAAACGGTGCATCACACATGCCTGGCCGTGCACGCCCAGACACGCCCAGACGTGCACGCGCACGCCAGAGCGCGCACGGCGAGCGTCGCAGACGCGCTCGGCCACGACGTCGCCAGGCTTGCTCCGTTGACCCCTGATCCTCCTCTTGGCACCAACTGCTCCGCAACGTCATCAGCCACCGCCCAGACACGATCATTGGCCCGCGCCGGGCCTGTAGACGACGACGCCGACGATGTCCTCTGCCGCGGTACTGGAAGCTTTCCTCATGCGCGTGTCCTCTCCTCTGCATCGTTTTCATCACCGTCAAGCCCTACGTCGTCGCCGTGACGTCGCCGAGCCAGGAGCATCATCGCCAGAGCCCCAGAGCCGCTGTAGCACCGTCGCCATGGGTGACACCGTCACAGCACCACGGCCACCTCCCGCTGCTATAAAAGGGGCACTCCCCGCGCCCAAATCTTCACACCACCGTGCTCCCCTCTCTCTTCTCACTCTCCTCGACCACCTCCCCTCTTCGATTAGTCACCAGCGCCGCCCAATTTCACCGCCGGAGCCGCCGGTACCCGCAGATCATCGCCGTCGATTGGAGCCACCTCGAGCGGAGCCGCGTGTACCTGGAGCCTCGTCGTCAACACCAACGTCGCCTCGCGTCCACGCCGCCGCTCGCCGGAGCCAGGGTCGCCGTCGACCCCCTACCTCCGCCGTCCAGCAGCTCCTCTCGTCGACGTGGACGACGCCTGTAAGCCGCACGATCCCCTCCTGATCCTACGTCCCACATTCCTCCACACCGATTCGGTATTTAAAAGTAACTGACGTGTGGACCCCAGCGTCAGACGGCCCGCTGAGCGCCAGAGCGAAACTGGGCCGGCCCGTTTAGTCTTTCCCACGCAAGCCCATTGTTTGAATTCAAACCTTTTAGATTTAATCAAATTCAATACTGGTCCCATTTTCAAATCTTAATAGAATCCAATCTACCAAACCAAATTTAATGAATTTTATATATTTGGAAAGCTTATGAAATTCTCTAAACAACTACACTGGTCTCAGCCCTAGATTCATTGTAGAATTTAAATGATAAAAATAACAAGGCAGGGCCTTTTTCAACTTCAAATAATTATTTAAAATCAACCAGGAACTATTTTGAGATGATTCAAATTCTCATAAATCACAATTCAAATACTCTATTTGTTTATGTAAAAATATGATAGTAGTACTGTAGGTGATCATGGGCTAAATTCAAATATTGGCTATATAGCCATTTCTAGCTCATTTAAACTATTTCAAAAATAGTGTTTAAATTATATGAGGTGTAGCTTCTCACTTAAATCATTACTCCAAGTGATTCAATGTGAGTTGATGACACATGTATTAATGACCCATATGTTCCTTTTTAAATATTAAATCATTCTCATAATAGTATTTTAAATTGTTCAAACCTACCTATTAAATCATATGAGATGTTTTGGTCTCATTTAAATCTTGTCTCAACTAAGTTAATATGAGGTAGAGACCATGGTCAATTAAAACTCATATTAAATTAGTTGATGATACTAAATCATTGCAATGTGTATTAAAATGGTATGAGGTGCTCACCTCATTTAAATCATTTTTCTTAAGTGATAAGTGTGAAGAGGTTGACTTTAGTCAACCTAGGTCACATCTTATTTATGAGAGAAATTAACTCTTAAAAAGATAATGAGAGGAAATTATTTTCTCAAAATAAATAAATAGAATCACTAATAAATATTACAATGAGAGGAAATTATTTCTCAAAGAATTAAATAGAAACCCTAAATTAATATTTGTAATGAGAGGAAATTATTTTTCTTAAAAAGAAAACAAAGTCAACCAACATGTGAATAGTGTGGTGATGCTAGAATAGCTTGTGTGAACCATTTGTGTGATTAGGCTAGCACTTAAGTATTGTTTGGTGATTGTATACCTCGTATTCGTTTATAGACGCTAGTACCAAGGAGTACCAGGAGGAGGAGGTCTACTTTGAAGAAGAAGAAGAGAACTTTGACCACTATACCACTCAAGGCAAGCTATACTCTTGCAAGCTAATATTCTTGCTAAGTGCAAAGCTCTACAAGAGCAAGGCACCACCACTTTTTACTTTATGCTTAATGATCCCATCCCAAGTTTTACTTTACAAGCTTTATTGCTTTTGATTTATCAAAGTTTACTTTTTGATTCATGATTCACTTGGTCTAGAGTAGAACAAGATCATCAAATTTAGCCTAGAGCAATGAAAGCTAGATAGCACCCCTCATGATTAGTTGCTAGTAACCAACAAAATTGACTACTCTAGATGGGAACATGTGAAATGAAATGACTTTGAAAACCTTGGAATGATGAGTCATTCTATTGAAAGATTTTGAAGGTGAATATGACTTGTGAATAACATGGTGAATTTTACAAAAACTGATGGTTGGGTTCGGATGCGATACCATTCCAATTTTGCAAGTACCCCCACAATACCTGATTATGGGTAGGGCTTAACTAGAAGATTATGTATCTTAGTATGGGTTCCCTCTAAACAAGCGCCATAGGGGTTATGCCGAGGCTGCCTCCGTTAAAAGTGAATTGATGTGAAATGACGTGAATGAGGTGAATGTCAAGCCTGTGCGGTTCCAGGCTGACTGTCTGTCTTCACTGGGAGGCCAAGCGCATGGGGAGAGGTGCCTATACTAGGGTATGTAAGTGAAAGGTTATGGTTGGTAGTCCGTGATACGTCTCCGACGTATCGATAACTTCTTATGTTCCATGCTACTTTATTGATGATACCTACATGTTTTATGCACATTATATGTCATATTTATGCATTTTCTGGAACTAACCTATTAACAAGATGCCGAAGAGCCGATTGCTGTTTTCTGCTGTTTTTGGTTTCAGAAATCCTAGTAAGGAAATATTCTCGGAATTGGACGAAACTTTCGCCCAGGGTCCTATTTTTGCACGAAGGTTCCAGAGAAGACCGAAGAGATAACGAGTGGGGCCACGAGGCAGCCGGGCGGCGCGGCCCAAGCCACGGCCGCGCCACCCTGCCTGGCCCCTCGTGTGGCCCCGCGTTGACCTTCCGCCTACTTAAGCCTCCGTCGCGAAACCCCCGGTACGAGAGCCACGATACGGAAAACCTTCCGGAGACGCCGCCGTGAATCCCATCTCGGGGGATTCGGAGATCGCCTCCGGCACCTGCCGGAGAGGGGATTCATCTCCGGGAGGACTCTACACCGCCATGGTCGCCTCCGGAGTGATGAGTGAGTAGTTCACCCCTGGACCATGGGTCCATAGCAGTAGCTAGATGGTCGTCTTCTCCTTGTTGTGCTTCATTGTTGGATCTTGTGAGCTGCCTAACATGATCAAGATCATCTATCTGTAATTCTATATGTTGTGTTTGTCGGGATCCGATGGATAGAGAGTACTATGATTATGGTGATTATCAATCTATTGTTTATGTGTTGTTTATGATCTTGCATGCTCTCCGTTATTAGTAGAGGCTCTGGCCAAGTTTGTACTCTTAACTCCAAGAGGGAGTATTTATGCTCGATAGTGGGTTCATGCCTCCATTGAATCTGGGACAGTGACAGAAAGTTCTAAGGTTGTGGATGTGCTGTTGCCACTAGGGATAAAACATTGATTCTATGTCTAAGGATGTAGTTATCGATTACATTACGCACCATACTTAATGCAATTGTCTGTTGCTTAGCAACTTAATACTGAATGGGGTTCGGATGATAACCTGAAGGTGGACTTTTTAGGCATAGATGCAGTTGGATGGCGGTCTATGTACTTTGTCGTAATGCCCAATTAAATCTCACTATATTTATCATATCATGTATATGCATTGTTATGCCTTTCTCTATTTGTCAATTGCCCGACTGTAATTTGTTCACCCAACATGCTTTTATCTTATGGGAGAGACACCTCTAGTGAACTGTGGACCCCGGTCCTATTCTTTACATAGCATACAATCTACAATTGTGTTTACTGTTTTCTTTGCAAACATCTTCCACTCGATACGTTTAATCCTTTGTTACAGCAAGCGGGTGAGATTGACAACCTCACTGTTTCGTTGGGGCAAAGTACTTGGGTTGTGTTGTGCAGGTTCCGCGTTGGCGCCGGAATCCCTGGTGTTGCGCCGCATCACATTCGCGACCATCAACCTTCAACGTGCTTCTTGGCTCCTACTGGTTCGATTAAACCTTGGTTTCATACTGAGGGAAACTTGCTTCTATACGCATCATACCTTCCACTTGGGGTTCCCAACGGACGTGTGCATCACGCGTATCAAGCTAAATTTCTGGCGCCGTTGCCGGGAGATCAAGACACGCTGCAAGGGAGTCTCCACTTCTCAATCTCTTTACTTTGTTTTTGTCTTGCTTTATTTTATTTACTACTTTGTTTGCTGCACTAAATCAAAATACAAAAAAATTAGTTGCTAGTTTTACTTTATTTATTGTCTTGCTCTCTATATCAAAAACACAAAAAAATTTAGTTACTTGTCTTTACTTTATTCGCCTTGTTTACTTTTTGCTTATTGCATCATGTTTCCTTTTAATTTCACCACAAAAGACATACCGGTAGGACGTGGGTCCATAGTTGGGAGAAATAATATAGAAGAATTTTTCAATCATGTTAGTATTACTGAAGATTTTGAAGATAGACACTTGGTAGAACTTGCACCTACCTATGAAATTGCTGCTGCTGCTTTAGTTCGCATGTTGGAAACTAAATTTGTTAATCTCAATCCTATAATCCAACACATGTTTCTTACACTTGGTGATATGGAAGAAGGGAAAAGAAAGATTTTGTTTTAGAAACCCTTCTTAGAGAATTTGGCGGTCTAGCAAGAGAGGCTAGAAAGGTTTTTGCTAAATTTAATATGCTAGGTTCTCATACCAATTTTATTGGTCTCCTTGAAAAAATGGACATGGATAGGATAAGGTACACTAATAATATTAATGATGGTGGGGAAATCAAAGCACCAATACCATGTAAACTCCTAGCTATGAATGATGCACTAGAAAATAACTATGCTTGGCTTGTTCCCGAAAATTTGTTCGATGAGAGTAGCAAGCCTAAGACTAATGAAAAGGGAGACGCTAAAACTTATATATCAAATATACTATGCTTGGTTGAGAAAACTCCCAACACCCCGGGTAATGATTTTCATGTTTCATCTCTTGATAATACTTGATTTCTGCGCCTAGCTGAAAGGCGTTAAAGAAAAGCGCTTATGGGAGACAACCCATGTTTTTACCTACAGCAATTTTTTGTTTTGTTGAGTCTTGGAAGTTGTTTACTACTGTAGCAACCTCTCCTTATCATGTTTTTGTGCCAAGTAAAGTTTCTATGTCAAAGTTGATGTTATATTTGGGATCGCTGCGCAGAAACAGCATTGCTGTCTGTCACGAATCTGGGCACAGTTCTCTGTAGAAAATTCGAAAAAATCTGCCAATTTACGAGCGTGATCCTCAGATATGTACGCAACTTTCATTAGTTTTGAGATTTTCCATTTGAGCAAGTCTGGTGCCAGCTTTAAATTCGTCTTTACGGACTGTTCTGTTTTTGACAGATTCTGCCTTTTATTTCGCATTGCCTCTTTTGCTATGTTGGATTTATTTCTTTGATCCATTAATGTCCAGTAGCTTTATGCAATGTCCAGAAGTGTAAAGAATGATTGTGCCACCTCTGAACATGTGAATTATTAATTGTGCACTAACCCTCTAATGAGTTTGCTTGAAGTTTGGTGTGAAGGAAGTTTTCAAGGGTCAAGAGAGGAGTATGATATACTATGATCAAGAGGAGTGAAAGCTCTAAGCTTGGGGATGCCCCGTGGTTCATCCCTGCATATTTTAAGAAGACTCAAGCGTCTAAGCTTGGGGATGCCCAAGGCATCCCCTTCTTCATCGACAACATCATCAGGTTCCTCCCCTGAAACTATATTTTTATTCAGTCACATCTTGTGTTCTTTACTTGGAGCGTCGGTTTGTTTTTGTTTTTGTTTTTGTTTGAATAAAATGGATCCTATCATTCACTTTGTGGGAGAGAGACACGCTCCGCTGTTGCATATGGACACATGTGTCCTTAGGCTTTACTCATAATGTTCGGCGAAGTTTCTTCTTCGTTAAATTGTTATATGGTTGGAATTGGAAAATGCTACATGTAGTAATTCTAAAATGTCTTGGATAATGTGATACTTGGCAATTGTTGTGCTCATGTTTAAGCTCTTGCATCATATGCTTTGCACCCATTAATGAAGAAATACATAGAGCTTGCTAAAATTTGATTTGCATATTTGGTTTCTCTAAGGTCTAGATAATATCTAGTATTGAGTTTTGAACAACAAGGAAGACGGTGTAGAGTCTTATAATGTTTACAATATGTCTTTTATGTGAGTTTTGCTGCACTTTTTCATCCTTGAGTTTGCTTCAAATAACCTTGCTAGCCTAAACCTTGTATCGAGAGGGAATACTTCTCATGCATCCAAAATCCTTGAGCCAACTACTATGCCATTTGTGTCCACCATACCTGCCTACTACATGGTATTTCTCTGCCATTCCAAAGTAAATTGCTTGAGTGCTACCTTTAAAATTCCATCATTCACCTTTGCAATATATAGCTCATGGGACAAAATAGCCTTAAAAACTATCGTAGTATTGAATATGTACTTATGCACTTTATATTTTATTAAGTTGCTTGTTGTGCGATAACCATGCTGGGGAACGCCATCAACTATTGTTGAATATCATGTGAGTTGCTATGCATGTCCGTCTTGTCTGAAGGATCTATCATTTTAGTGGTTGGAGCATGCAAAATTGTTAGAGAAGAACATTGGGCCGCTAACTAAAGCCATGAATCATGGTGGAAGTTTCAGTTTTGGACATATATCCTCAATCTCATATGAGAATAATAATCATTGCTACATGCTTATGCATTTAAGAGGAGTCCATTATCTGTTGTCCATGTTGTCCCGGTATGGATGTCTAAGTTGAGAATAATCAAAAGCGAGAAATCCAAAATGCGAGCATTCTCCTTAGACCTTTGTACAGGCGGCATGGAGGTACCCCTTTGTGACACTTGGTTGAAACATGGCATGCAAAGATCCGGTAGTCCAAGCTAAGTAGGACGAGGTGCGGACACTATTAGTACACTATGCATGAGTGATACGTCTCCAACGTATCGATAATTTCTTATGTTCCATGCTACTTTATTGATGATACCTACATGTTTTATGCACACTTTATGTCATATTCATGCATTTCTGGAACTAACCTATTAACAAGATGCGAAGTGCCGTTGCTGTTTCTGCTGTTTTTGGTTTCAGAAATCCTAGTAACGAAATATTCTCGGAATTGGACGAAATCACCGCCCAGGTTCCTATTTTTCCACGAAGCTTCCGAAGAGGACCAGAGGGGGGCCACAGGCCCCAGACCATAGGCCGGCGCGGCACAGGGGTGGCCCGCCCCTATGGTGTCGTCGCCTCGTTGACCCTCTGCGCCGCCTCTTCGCCTATATAAAGCCCCTGCATCGAAAACCCTTACAGAGGAAGCCACGATACGAGAAAAGTTCCAGAGCCGCCGTCATCGAAGCCAAGATCTGGGGACAGGAGTCTGTTCCGCCCTGCGGGCAGGAAGTGCCCCGGAAGGCTTCTCCATCGACAGCTGCCATCTCCACCGCCATCTTCATCACCGCTGCTGCTCCCATGAGGAGGAGTAGTTCTCCATCGAGGCTCGGGGCCAGGTAGCTATGTGGTTCATCTCTCTCCTATGTAGTTCAATACAATAATCTCATGAGCTGCCTTACATGATTGAGATTCATATGATGATGCTTGTAATCTAGATGTCATTATGCTAGTCAAGTGGGTTTTACTTATGTGATCTCCGGAGACTCCTTGTCCCACGTGTGTAAAGGTGACAGTGTGTGCACCGTGTGGGTCTCTTAGGCTATATTTCACGAAGTACTTATTCACTGTTGAAGAGCGTAGTGAAGTGCTTATTTATATCTCTTTATGATTGCAATGTGCATCGTATCACAATTTATCTATGTGCTACTCTAGCAAAGTTATTAAAGTAGTTTTATTCCTCCTGCATGTGTGCAAAGGTGACAGTGTGTGCACCGTGTTAGTACTTGGTTTATGCTATGATCATGATCTCTTGTAGATTGCGAAGTTAACTATTGCTATGATAATATTGATGTGATCTATTCCTCCTACATATGCATGAAGGTGACAGTGTGCATGCTATGCTAGTACTTGGTTTAGTCTTTTGATCTATCTTACACTTAAGGTTACCTAAACATGAGCATTATTGTGGAGCTTGTTAACTCCGGCATTGAGGGTTCGTGTAATCCTACGCAATGTGTTCATCATCCAACAAAAGTGTAGAGTATGCATTTATCTATTCTTTATGTGATCAATGTTGAGAGTGTCCACTAGTGAAAGTCTAATCCCTAGGCCTTGTTCCTAAATACTGCTGAGTTACTACTGCTTTTTGTTTCTTTGTGTTACTACTGCTGCAATACTACCACCATCAACTACACGCCAGCAAGCTATTTTCTGGCACCGTTGCTACTGCTCATATATATTCATACCACCTATTTCACTATCTCTTCGCCGAACTAGTGCACCTATTTGGTGTGTTGGGGACACAAGAGACTTCTTGCTTTGTGGTTGCAGGGTTGCATGAGAGGGATATCTTTGACCTCTTCCTCCCGAGTTCGATAAACCTTGGGTGATCCACTTAAGGAAACTTGCTGCTGTTCTACAAACCTCTGCACTTGGAGGCCCAACACTGTCTACAAAGGAGGGGGAACGTAGACATCAAGCTAATTTTCTGGCGCCGTTGCCGGGGAGGAAAGGTAAAAGGTACTCACACTCCGGATCTCGGCTACTAAGCTATTTTCCGCGCCATTGTAAGTACTCGAAGCTATTTCCTTTAGACTCTGCAATTGCATCTTTTGGTTTCTTGTTTACACTAGTTAGGCATAATGGGAAACAACAAAAATATGAGAGATCTTTATGAACTTTATCTTGAATTAGGACATGATGTGTTTGAAGAAAGAATTAAGAAACCCATGGAACTTTATATGCATGCTAATGGGAATGTTATTACTATGAATGCTTTGAACACCATTGTTGCTAATGCTATGGAAAATTCTAAGCTTGGGGAAGCTGGTTTTGATGAGCATGATATTTTTAGTCCCCCAAGCATTGAGGAGAAAATTTACTTTGATGATACTTTGCCTCCCATTTATGATGATTATAATGATAGTAGTCTTTTGTTACCACCTGTTATGGAGGAGAAATTTGATTATGATTACAATATGCCTCCTATATTTGATAGCTACTTTGTTGAATTTGCTCCCACTACAACTAATAAAATTGATTATGCTTATGTTGGGAGTAGTAATTATTTTATGCATGAGACTCATGATAAGAATGCTTTATGTGATAGTTATATTGTTGAGTTTGCTCATGATGCTACTGAAAGTTATTATGAGAGAGGAAAATATGGTTGTAGAAATTTTCATGTTACTAAAACACCTCTCTATGTGCTGAAATTTTTGAAGCTACACTTGTTTTATCTTCCTATGCTTGTTACTTTGCTCTTCATGAACTTGTTTATTTACAAGATTCCTATGCATAGGAAGCATGTTAGACTTAAATGTGTTTTGAATTTGCCTCTTGATGCTCTCTTTGGCTTCAACTCTTATTTCTTACGAGTGTATCATTAAAATTGCTGAGCCCATCTTAATGGCTATAAAGAAAGAACTTCTTGGGAGATAACCCATGTGTTATTTTGCTACAGTACTTTGTTTTATATTTGTGTCTTGGAAGTTGTTTACTACTGTAGCAACCTCTCCTTATCATGTTTTTGTGCCAAGTAAAGTTTCTATGTCAAAGTTGATGTTATATTTGGGATCGCTGCGCAGAAACAGCATTGCTGTCTGTCACGAATCTGGGCACAGTTCTCTGTAGAAAATTCGAAAAAATCTACCAATTTACGAGCGTGATCCTCAGATATGTACGCAACTTTCATTAGTTTTGAGTTTTTCCATTTGAGCAAGTCTGGTGCCATCTTAAAATTCATCTTTACGGACTGTTCTGTTTTTGACAGATTCTGCCTTTTATTTCGCATTGCCGCTTTTGTTAAGTTGAATGAGTTTCTTTGTTCCATTAACTTTCAGAAGTTTTGTGCAATGTCCAGAAGTGTAAAGAATGTTTGTGTCACCTCTGAATATGTGAATTATTAATTGTGCACTAACCCTCTAATGAGTTTGCTTGAAGTTTGGTGTGAAGGAAGTTTTCAAGGGTCAAGAGAGGAGTATGATATACTATGATCAAGAGGAGTGAAAGCTCTAAGCTTGGGGATGCCCCGTGGTTCACCCCTTCATATTTTAAGAAGACTCAAGCATCTAAGCTTGGGGATGCCCAAGGCATCCCCTTCTTCATCGACAACTTATCAGGTTTCTTCTAGTGAAACTATATTTTTATTCAGTCACATCTTATGTACTTTACTTGGAGCGTCTGTGTGCTTTTATTTTTGTTTTTGTTTTGTTATCTTAGTTCTCTGAATAAGTTCATCCTTGTGTGGGAGAGAGACATGCTCCGCTGGTTCGTATGAACACATGTGTTCTTAGCTCATAATATTCATGGCGAAGTTTCCTCTTCGTTAAATTGTTATATGGTTGGAATTGGAAAATGCTACATGTAGTAATTGGTAAAATATCTTGGATAATGTGATACTTGGCAATTGTTGTGCTCATGTTTAAGCTCTTGCATCATATACTTTGCACCTATTAGTGAAGAAATATATAAAGCATGCTAAAATTTGGTTTGCATAATTGGTCTCTCTAAAGTCTAGATAATTTCTAGTATTGAGTTTTGAACAACAAGGAAGACGGTGTAGAGTCTTATAATGTTTACAATATGTCTTTTATGTGAGTTTTGCTGCACCGGTTCATCCTTGAGTTTGCTTCAAATAACCTTGCTAGCCTAAACCTTGTATCGAGAGGGAATACTTCTCATGCATCCAAAATCTTTGAGCCAACTACTATGCCATTTGTGTCCACCATACCTACCTACTACATGGTATTTCTCCGCCATTCCAAAGTAAATTGCTTGAGTGCTACCTTTAAACAATTCAAAATTTATCACCTCTTATTTGTGTCAATGTTTTATAGCTCATGAGGAAGTATGTGGTGTTTTATCTTTCGATCTTGTCATTTACTTTTGACAGACTTTCACAATGGACTAGTGGCTTCATCCGCTTATCCAATAATTTTGCAAAAGAGCTGGCAATGAGGTTCCCAGCCTCAATTAATTAACTTGCATTAATAATTCTCTTCACATGTTTTGCTCTGATTTATCAGTAAGCAACTTAAATTTGCAAATAGACACTCCTCCATGGTATGTGAATGTTGGAAGGCACCCGAGGATTCGGTTAGCCATGGCTTGTGTAAGCAAAAGGTTGGGAGGAGTGTCATCCATAAATAAAGAAAAACTAAACTAAAGTACATGTGTAAACAAAAGAGAAGAGGGATGATCTACCTTGCTGGTAGAGATAACGTCCTTCATGGGAGCCGCTCTTGAAAGTCTGGTTGATGAGGTAGTTAGAGTACCCACTACCATTCGTTGACAACAACAAACACCTCTCAAAACTTTACTTTTATGCTCTCTATATGTTTTCAAAATCAAAGCTCTAGCACAAATATAGCAATCGATGCTTTCCTCTTTGAAGGACCTTTCTTTTACTTTTATTGTTGAGTCAGTTTACCTATCTCTTTCCACCTTAAGAAGCAAACACTTGTGTGAACTGTGCATTGATTCCTACATACTTGCGTATTGCACTTGTTATATTACTTTACATTGACACTATCCATGAGATATACATGTTATAAGTTGAAAGCAACCGCTGAAACTTAATCTTCCTTTGTGTTGCTTCAACACCTTTACTTTGATTTATTGCTTTATGAGTTAACTCTTATGCAAGAATTATTGATGCTTGTCTTGAAGTACCATTCATGAAAAGTCTTTGCTTTATGATTCATTTGTTTACTCATGTCATTACCATTGTTTTTGATCGCTGCATTCATTACATATGCTTACAATAGTATGATCAAGATTATGATGGCATGTCACTTCAGAAATTATCTTTGTTATCGTTTTACCTGCTCGGGACGAGCAGAACTAAGCTTGGGGATGTTGATACGTCTCCAACGTATCGATAATTTCTTATGTTCCATGCTACTTTATTGATGATACCTACATGTTTTATGCACACTTTATGTCATATTCATGCATTTTCTGGAACTAACCTATTAACAAGATGCCGAAGTGCCAGTTCCTGTTTTCTGCTGTTTTTGGTTTCAGAAATCCTAGTAACGAAATATTCTCGGAATTGGACGAAATCACCGCCAGTTCCTATTTTTCCACGAAGCTTCAGAACACCGGGAAGGACCGGAGGGGGCCACGGGCCACAGGACCGAGGCCGGCGCGGCTGGGGGTGGCACCCCCCTATGGTGTCGTCGCCTCGTTGACCCTCCTGCGCCGCCTCTTCGCCTATAAAGCCCCTGCATCGAAAACCCTTACGAGAGGAAGCCACGATACGAGAAAAC
Source organism: Lolium multiflorum (assembly GCA_030979885.1). Classification (NCBI taxonomy): domain Eukaryota; kingdom Viridiplantae; phylum Streptophyta; class Magnoliopsida; order Poales; family Poaceae; genus Lolium; species Lolium multiflorum. The sequence goes on along the minus strand of CM061749.1, from coordinate 234,378,268 downwards.
CAGAGCCGCCGTCATCGCGAAGCCAAGATCTGGGGGACAGGAGTCTCTGTTCCGGCACCCTGCCGGACGGGGAAGTGCCTCGGAAGGCTTCTCCATCGACACCGCTGCCATCTCCACCGCCATCTTCATCACCGCTGCTGCTCCCATGAGGAGGAGTAGTTCTCCATCGAGGCTCGGGGCTGTACCGGTAGCTATGTGGTTCATCTCTCTCCTATGTAGTTCAATACAATAATCTCATGAGCTGCCTTACATGATTGAGATTCATATGATGATGCTTGTAATCTAGATGTCATTATGCTAGTCAAGTGGGTTTTACTTATGTGATCTCCGGAGACTCCTTGTCCCACGTGTGTAAAGGTGACAGTGTGTGCACCGTGTGGGTCTCTTAGGCTATATTTCACGAAGTACTTATTCACTTGAAGAGCGTAGTGAAGTGCTTATTTATATCTCTTTATGATTGCAATGTGCATCGTATCACAATTTATCTATGTGCTACTCTAGCAAAGTTATTAAAGTAGTTTTATTCCTCCTGCATGTGTGCAAAGGTGACAGTGTGTGCACCGTGTTAGTACTTGGTTTATGCTATGATCATGATCTCTTGTAGATTGCGAAGTTAACTATTGCTATGATAATATTGATGTGATCTATTCCTCCTACATATGCATGAAGGTGACGGTGTGCATGCTATGCTAGTACTTGGTTTAGTCTTTTGATCTATCTTACACTTAAGGTTACCTAAACATGAGCATTATTGTGGAGCTTGTTAACTCCGGCATTGAGGGTTCGTGTAATCCTACGCAATGTGTTCATCATCCAACAAAAGTGTAGAGTATGCATTTATCTATTCATTATGTGATCAATGTTGAGAGTGTCCACTAGTGAAAGTCTAATCCCTAGGCCTTGTTCCTAAATCTGCTGAGTTACTACTGCTTGTTTACTGTTTTACTTGTGTTACTACTGCTGCAATACTACCACCATCAACTACACGCCAGCAAGCTATTTTCTGGCACCGTTGCTACTGCTCATATATATTCATACCACCTGTATTTCACTATCTCTTCGCCGAACTAGTGCACCTATTTGGTGTGTTGGGGACACAAGAGACTTCTTGCTTTGTGGTTGCGGGGTTGCATGAGAGGATATCTTTGACCTCTTCCTCCTGAGTTCGATAAACCTTGGGTGATCCACTTAAGGGAAACTTGCTGCTGTTCTACAAACCTCTGCACTTGGAGGCCCAACACTGTCTACAGGAAAGGAGGGGGAACGTAGACATCAATGAGGCTTGCAACTTGTAAGATATAATTTACATAACTCATATGCTTTATTACTACCGTTGACAAAATTGTTTCATGTTTTCAAAATAAAAGCTCTAGTACAAATACAGCAATCGATGCTTTCCTCTTTGAAGGACCGTTCTTTTACTTTTATTGTTGAGTCAGTTTACCTATCTCCTTCCACCTTAGAAGCAAACACTTGTGTGAACTGTGCATTGATTCCTACATACTTGCATATTGCACTTGTTATATTACTTTATGTTGACAATATCCATGAGATATACATGTTATAAGTTGAAAGCAACCGCTGAAACTTAATCTTCCTTTGTGTTGCTTCAATACCTTTACTTTGATTTATTGCTTTATGAGTTAACTCTTATGCAAGACTTATTGATGCTTGTCTTGAAGTACTATTCATGAAAAGTCTTTGTCATATTATTCAGTTGTTTACTCATGTCATTACCTTTGTTTTGATCGCTGCATTCATTACATATGTTTACAAATAGTATGATCAAGATTATGATGGCATGTCACTTCAGAAATTATCTTTGTTATCGTTTTACCTGCTCGGGACGAGCAGAACTAAGCTTGGGATGCTGATACGTCTCCGACGTATCGATAATTTCTTATGTTCCATGCTACTTTATTGATGATACCTACATGTTTTATGCACATTATATGTCATATTTATGCATTTTGGAACTAACCTATTAACAAGATGCCGAAGAGCCATTCTTGTTTTCTGCTGTTTTTGGTTTCAGAAATCCTAGTAAGGAAATATTCTTGGAATTGGACGAAACTTTCGCCCGAGGTCCTATTTTTGCACGAAGCTTCCGGAGACCGAAGAGATAACGAAGTGGGGCCACGAGGCAACCGGGAGCTAGGGGCGGCGCGGCCCAAGCCCTGGCCGCGCCACCTGCCCCCTGGGCCTCGTGTGGCCCCCGCGCGTTGCCCTACTTAAAGCCTCCATCGCGAAACCCCAGTACGAGAGCCACGATACGGAAAACCTTCCGGAGACGCCGCCGCGAATCCCATCTCGGGGATTCGGAGATCGCCTCCGGCACCCTGCCGGAGAGGGGATTCATCTCCGGAGGACTCTACACCGCCATGGTCGCCTCCGGAGTGATGAGTGAGTAGTTCACCCCTGGACCATGGGTCCATAGCAGTAGCTAGATGGTCGTCTTCTCCTTGTTGTGCTTCATTGTTGGATCTTGTGAGCTGCCTAACATGATCAAGATCATCTATCTGTAATTCTATATGTTGTGTTTGTCGGGATCCGATGGATAGAGAGTACTATGATTATGGTGATTATCAATCTATTGTTTATGTGTTGTTTATGATCTTGCATGCTCTCCGTTATTAGTAGAGGCTCTGGCCAAGTTTGTACTCTTAACTCCAAGAGGGAGTATTTATGCTCGATAGTGGGTTCATGCCTCCATTGAATCTGGGACAGACAAAGTTCTAAGGTTGTGGATGTGTTGTTGCCACTAGGGATAAAACATTGATTCTATGTCTAAGGATGTAGTTGTCGATTACATTACGCACCATACTTAATGCAATTGTCTGTTGCTTAGCAACTTAATACTGAATGGGGTTCGGATGATAACTTGAAGGTGGACTTTTTAGGCATAGATGCAGTTGGATGGCGGTCTATGTACTTTGTCGTAATGCCCAATTAAATCTCACTATATTTATCATATCATGTATATGCATTGTTATGCCTTTTTTTATTTGTCAATTGCCCGACTGTAATTTGTTCACCCAACATGCTTTTATCTTATGGGAGAGACACCTCTAGTGAACTGTGGACCCCGGTCCTATTCTTTACATAGCATACAATCTACGCAATTGTGTTTACTGTTTTCTTTGCAAACATCTTCCACTCGATACGTTTAATCCTTTGTTACACCGGGTGAGATTGACAACCTCAGCATTTCGTTGGGGCAAAGTACTTGGGTTGTGTTGTGCAGGTTCCGCGTTGGCGCCGGAATCTCTGGTGTTGCGCCGCATCACATTTCGCGACCATCAACCTTCAACGTGCTTCTTGGCTCCTACTGGTTCGATTAAACCTTGGTTTCATACTGAGGGAAACTTGCTTCTATACGCATCATACCTTCCACTTGGGGTTCCCAACGGACGTGTGCATCTACGCGTATCAGTCCGCACATGGAGTGTGATAAATCAGGGCCAGTTAACCCTGACGGATTATTGCAAATGTTGTGGCACAAGTGTACGACCTCTGCAGAGTGTAGAACTATTCGAATAGCCGTGTCCACGGTTATGGACGGTTGGAAAGGCCATACTGTTCCGTCATCAGAATTTTTTCAAAAATGTGACATGTGAAGGGTGACTTGTGACTTGAAAGGTGAATGGTGAATTTGACTTGAATCACAACAGAGTTGTGGGAATGACACTAATGTTCCCACTTGAGTTAGTTAGCAAATGAAGAGGCTTTTACTAAATGCTTATGAAATAAATATGGCTTTATGCAAATAAACTTAGAGCTTAGCACCCGCTTACTATAGTTGATAGTGCTTACCCTAGTATTAGTATGCGAGTACTTTAAAGTACTCATGGCTTTGTCCCTGGCTATTCAAATGGCCAGACTATGAAGGAGAACACAGTACGAGGAAGATGGACAGCAGGACGTCTACGACAACTAGGACCACTCCTGACGTCAACAGTTGCCTGTGGAATAGATGGACTGCAACCGTTACTTCGCTTCCGCTATGTGTTTTGTAATAGGCCGGATCTATAGATCCACTATGTTGTATTATGACTGGATCATGTGATCCCTCTATGTAAGACAATTATGGGTTGTAATGAATGATGTGTTGTGATATCAATCTATTATGTCTCGCAAAAACAATATTCCTGGGATTGCGATGAATGGCATAATAGGCATCGGGACTTAAAAATCCGGGTGTTGACAAGTTGGTATCAGAGCCATTGTTTGACCTTAGGAGACCCTAGTTAGAATGGACGTCTGAAAAACTTAGTTTCAAGACCAATGAAGTGAATATTTATGAAAACTTATTCTCACTCTTATCCTTGAGATCTTTTTCAAAGAAAGAAATCCATACTCCACTTTTCCTTGTAATATTACATAAAATTTTGCACACTTGATCACTTCTCTAACTTACTTATCCTAACTGCTCACAGATGGAATACCAATGGGAGTGCTATCAGCTTGGTCACGGAGGAGAACTGAGGTTCGAAAAGGATTTGAAGCAACTAGTGGAATATCTAGGCCACCCGTATCCCGAGTTCTTCGGAACACCCCGCAATAATCAGTTGGGAGGACCACCTCGGTGGGAAGTTTCTGCGGATCTAGGAAGAAAGCTTGGAGCCCCAGTATGGGAAACCATATGATTTTCTGTAACGGGAAACACTGGAAGGAAGGACTAGTCAGAGCTATGCAAGAAGCAATCGCCCGTCTGTGTGGAAAAAATGAGAACAAGATCCGGAACACTCGTTTCATCTACTATCCAAGACATGACTCCATGGGAAGATCGCTGACCATGCCACCACACACGAAGATGAACCACTATGTAGCACACCAGGACTTCAGGCTGTACAAAACCCGCAGGGATTTGGACAACGCCCTCGCCCTCCGCCAAACACCATAACCGTGAAGACGAAGAATTTCCCCCTGAAGAGTAGTATCATTAAAGCACTATCGTAGGTGTGAGTTGTATCTGTCCCTTTGTATCGTAGAGCGATGAATGGTTCTTAAAACCAACGGTGTGTTAGCTTTGTAATGTGTGATGATTGGTATGAATGAAAAAGTGTTGTTGGTTTCTACCCCCTCAACACTACTCAAGTTTTGAACTTTTTGAATTTAACTCAAACAAACCATAGAAATTTCCCTCTTATCTTATCATTTACTCCAATAATCAGATGGCCCCACCAAACCGCAATGCCAAGACACAATGATGCAGATGATCCAGCTGATGATGGAAGATCGCGAAGCCGCGAGAGCTGAACGACAAGCCAACATAGCGGCACTGCAACAGATAGCTCAAAACAATCAAGGCCACGGAAACCATGATCACCCAGGATCAAAACTGAAGAACTTCCAGAACACCAATCCTCCCATGTTCAGCAAGACTGAAGAGCCCCTAGACGCACATGATTGGCTCCAGACCATGGAGAACAACCTAGAAGTTGCGGGAGTAGAAGCCGCAGAAAAAGTACTGTTTGCCACCCACTATCTGTCAGGACCTGCAAGAGCCTGGTGGACAAGTGCCCGTGCAATGAATGCGGGACAGATGATGACCTGGGAAGACTTCAAGCTGAAGTTTAGCAAATACCATGTGCCCCAAGGACTGATTAAGAAGATGAGAGACGAGTTCCGCGAACTCAAGCAAGGAAGGATGTCGGTGGTGGAATACCGCGACAGGTTTCTTACACTAAGGTACGCCCGGATGAGACCGACACCAATGAGAAAGAAAGGAAAGATTTCTGAACGGATTGCATGACGAGATGCAAACTGTGTTAGTGAACATTCCGTTCGCGACCTCGAAGCCCTTGTGGACTCAGCCATACAGATGGAAGGAAAGCTGCATCAAGCCAACGAGAACCGCAAGAGAAGAATGATGAACCAGAATGGACCCCACCATACACAGAAGCACCGCAACAACTCCTCTGGAGGATTCACCCCAAGACACAACAAGCCCCCTGCTCAGAATTATCGCCCAAACTACTCCAACAATAATGGAGGACCCCCGAAGCCCGGAGGCCACAACAACAACAACAACAGCCACAACAACCATAGCAACCCCAACAACAACAACAACCACCCCAATGGAAACAACAACAACCCCAACACTGGCCCGAGGACTGGAAGCAATGCCACCCCCGTCACCCCGAAGGACAAGTCAACAATAAACTGCTATGAATGTGGAGTTGTGGGTCACTACTCCAACGAGTGCCCCAAGAAGCTTGCCAAGATTGCCGCTAACACCGCTGCACCTGCCCAGCAACAGCGCTGCTTCGCAGGTAGAAGGAACCAGAACAACAATAACGGCCGTCTCTACCACATGAATGCAGCGAAGCCAGGAAGCACCTCGAGCCATGCCAAGTATGTTCTCTGTTAATCCAATTTCCCCATCTCTCTTAGGAACCTAACTTTCTTAAAATCTCGGGACGAGATTTGTTTAAGGGGGAAGGGTTTGTAACATCCCAAAAATTTAAAACAAAGAGAAAATGAATTTCCTTTTTCCAAAAATGAGAACCAACAAAAAAATTTATTAAATTAAGTTTGGTGCCTAGTGAGCATGCTTATATGTTGTGATATTGCCCTGAGTGTTTAGTTATTGCTTTGAACCTAATTCCAAAACCCTAAAACCCTAATCTTCTCAAAACAAAATAGTATCAAATAAGAAGGAACTAAAATAAAATAAAATATGTGGGCATGTAGCCCTAGTAGGCAAATCTTGACTAATAACATTATTACTTTTCAAAATAGAGGTGAACCATTGAGTTACTCCACTAAACCCTAAACCTCACCCCCTTCTCACCATCCTTTATACACCAAATAAAAAGAAATTAAATTAAATAAGAAAAGGGCCTATGTGCCTATGACTATGTTTGGTGAAACTTCTACCTAAACCTTTCTACCTGGTTTAGATGCTTTGAAAACATCAAAAAACCTAATCAAGTACTTCTCCAATCAAAACCAAGGTGAAACAAAAAGAAATAAAAAGAAATGCAACCTATGCATAGGAACATATGTGGCACATAGCCATTTTCCCAAAACTTGACCTAAGCACCTCTACCTTGCCTAAATGGGTTGAAAACTTTACCACACCCAATATAACACTAAATAAACCCTAAACCATGACCTTTGATTATAGATAAAGAAAAATAAATAAAAATATGAAATGCACATATGTGCATATGGCCAAAAATACAAATTTGAGCAAAAGACCACCAAACTTGTTTCCATTGCTTGGATTGCTTTCTTATATCCTTGTAAACCTCAACCACATCAATGGGATCAAGAAAAACCAAATCAAATTGAAAATAAGAGGATTTTCCATTACACATATGTGGCTATGTCCAATTTTCAAAATCTTTAACCTAGACCCTTTTGGCTTGCACCATTAGTTGGAGATGGTTACTAAACACTTATAAACACTTTTGGAATCAAAGAAACTCAAATCAAATCAAATTTGAATTCAAAATGAGCTCACATGCACTAATGGTCAAAATTGACAATCTTAGCCTGATGCCCTCTTTGAGCCCCTGTTTTGGAAGATTTCCAAACCAAACTTTGCCAACTCTTTGCACCTCATCCAAGACAACATCAAGGTGAACAACTTTGCCCAAAACCACCCCTGCAAATTCTGGCTCAAATTCAAATGGTGATCAAGCAAAGTGGAGACTTTGAAATAGAATCAAGATTATGTGCATTTTGGATTTTTACAAACCACTTCAAATTTGACCACCACCACCACCAGTAGACTGCAAATAATATATGTTTGCAACCCACCAAATTTTATTCAAAAATTCGAAAATAATGTTCTTGCGGTCATTTCCTCAAACACCTTGTGAGCACCATTCTGCCAAACCAACACACTCAACAAACCAGTGGATCATAGCCTCAACCATCATGCTTTGCTCATCAAATGTCCTCCTCTGACCTCTCTTCTCAGTGCCAAACAGAATAGACAAGGAATGGTACAAGAAATCATCACCATTTGACCTAAACACAACATGCTGTGGCATGGCATGGCCTCACTCATGCCACCCCTCTCTCTAGCCCTTCTCAACGTGCACAACCTTGTCACAACGCTTCCTCACACTCTCCTGAGCCTGCTGGACACGAGCATAGATCAAACGGTGCATCACACATGCCTGGCCGTGCACGCCCAGACACGCCCAGACGTGCACGCGCACGCCAGAGCGCGCACGGCGAGCGTCGCAGACGCGCTCGGCCACGACGTCGCCAGGCTTGCTCCGTTGACACCTGATCCTCCTCTCGGCACCAACTGCTCCGCAACGTCATCAGCCACCGCCCAGACACGATCATTGGCCCGCGCCGGGCCTGTAGACGACGACGCCGACGATGTCCTCTGCCGCGGTACTGGAAGCTTTCCTCATGCGTGCGTCCTCTCCTCTGCATCGTTTTCATCACCGTCAAGCCCTACGTCGTCGCCGTGACATCACCGAGCCAGGAGCGTCATCGCCAGAGCCCCAGAGCCGCTGTAGCACCGTCGCCATGGGTGACACCGTCACAGCACCATGGCCACCTCCCGCTGCTATAAAAGGGGCACTCCCTGCGCCCAAATCTTAACATCACCGTGCTCCCCTCTCTCTTCTCACTCTCCTCGACCACCTCCCCTCTTTGATTAGTCACCAGCGCCGCCCAATTTCACCGCCGGAGCCGCCGGTACCCGCAGATCATCGCCGTCGATTGGAGCCACCTCGAGCGGAGCCGCGTGTACCTGGAGCCTCGTCGTCAACACCAACGTCGCCTCGCGTCCACGTCGCCGATCTCCGGAGCTCAGGGTCGCCGTCGACCCCCTACCTCCGCCGCTCCAGTGAGCTCCTCTCGTCGACGTGGACGACGCCTGTAAGCCGCACGATCCCCTCCCGATCCTACGTCCCACATTCCTCCACACCGATTCGGTATTTAAAAGTCACTGACGTGTGGACCCCAGTTTCAGACGGCCCGCTGAGCGCCAGAGCGAAACTGGGCCGGCCCGTTTAGTCTTTCCCACGCAAGCCCATTGTTTGAATTCAAACCTTTTAGATTTAATCAAATTCAATACTGGTCCCATTTTCAAATCTTAATAGAATCCAATCTACCAAACCAAATTTAATGAATTTTATATATTTGGAAAGCTTATGAAATTCTCTAAACAACTACACTGGTCTCAGCCCTAGATTCATTGTAGAATTTAAATGATAAAAATAACAAGGCAGGGCCTTTTTCAACTTCAAATAATTATTTAAAATCAACCAGGAACTATTTTGAGATGATTCAAATTCTCATAAATCACAATTCAAATACTCTATTTGTTTATGTAAAAATATGATAGTGGTAATGTATGTGATCATGGGCTAAATTCAAATATTGGCTATATAGCCATTTCTAGCTCATTTAAACTATTTCAAAAATAGTGTTTAAATTATATGAGGTGTAGCTTCTCACTTAAATCATTACTCCAAGTGATTCAATGTGAGTTGATGACACATATATTAATGACCCATATGTTCCTTTTTAAATATTAAATCATTCTCATAATAGTATTTTAAATTGTTCAAACCTACCTATTAAATCATATGAGATGTTTTGGTCTCATTTAAATCTTGTCTCAACTAAGTTAATATGAGGTAGAGACCATGGTCAATTAAAACTCATATTAAATTAGTTGATGATACTAAATCATTGCAATGTGTATTAAAATGGTATGAGGTGCTCACCTCATTTAAATCATTTTCTTAAGTGATAAGTGTGAAGAGGTTGACTTTAGTCAACCTAGGTCACATCTTATTTATGAGAGAAATTAACTCTTAAAAAGATAATGAGAGGAAATTATTTTCTCAAAATAAATAAATAGAATCACTAATAAATATTACAATGAGAGGAAATTATTTCTCAAAGAATTAAATAGAAACCCTAAATTAATATTTGTAATGAGAGGAAATTATTTTTCTTCAAAAGAAAACAAATTCAACCAACATGTGAATAATGTGGTGATGCTAGAATAGCTTGTGTGAACCATTTGTGTGATTAGGCTAGCACTTAAGTATTGTTTGGTGATTGTATACCTCGTATTCGTTTATAGACGCTAGTACCGAGGAATACCAGGAGGAGGAGGTCTACTTTGAAGAAGAAGAGAACTTTGACCACTATACCACTCAAGGCAAGCTATACTCTTGCAAGCTAATATTCTTGCTAAGTGCAAAGCTCTACAAGAGCAAGGCACCACCACTTTTTACTTTATGCTTAATGATCCCATCCCAAGTTTTACTTTACAAGCTTTATTGCTTTTGATTTATCAAAGTTTACTTTTTGATTCATGATTCACTTGGTCTAGAGTAGAACAAGATCATCAAATTTAGCCTAGAGCAATGAAAGCTAGATAGCACCCCTCATGATTAGTTGCTAGTGCTAACAACAAAATTGACTACTCTAGATGGGAACAGGTGAAATGAAATGACTTTGAAAACCTTGGAATGATGAGTCATTCTATTGAAAGATTTTGAAGGTGAATATGACTTGTGAATAACATGGTGAATTTTACAAAAACTGATGGTTGGGTTCGGATGCGATACCATTCCAATTTTGCAAGTACCCCCACAATACCTGATTATGGGTAAGGGCTTAACTGGAAGATTATGTATCTTAGTATGGGTTCCCACTAAACAAGCGCCATAGGTGTTATGCTGAGGCTGCCTCCGTTAAAAGTGAATTGATGTGAAATGACGTGAATGAGGTGAACTGTCCGGCCCAAGCCCTGTGCAGTTCCCAGGTGAATCTGTCTTCTTGGAGGCCAAGCTCATGGGGAGAGGTGCCTATACTAGGGTATGTAAGTGAAAGGTTATGGTTGGTAGTCCGCACACGGAGTGTGATAAATCAGGGCCAGTTAACCCTGGTTATTGCAAATGTTGTGGCACAAGTGTAACCTCTGCAGATTGTAGAACTATTCGAATATCCGTGTCCACGGTTATGGACGGTTGGAAAGGCCATACTGTTCCGTCATCAATTTTTTCAAAAATGTGACATGTGAAGGGTGACTTGTGACTTGAAAGGTGAATGGTGAATTTGACTTGAATCACAACAGAGTTGTGGGAATGACACTAATGTTCCCACTTGAGTTAGTTAGCAAATGAAGAGGCTTTTACTAAATGCTTATGAAATAAAATTGGCTTTATGCAAATAAACTTAGAGCTTAGCACCCCCTTACTATAGTTGATAGTGCTTACCCTAGTATTAGTATGCGAGTACTTTAAAGTACTCATGGCTTTGTCCCTGGCTATTCAAATGGCCAGACTATGAAGGAGAACAGCGAGGAAGATGGACAGCAGGACGTCTACGACAACTAGGACCACTCCTGACGTCAACAGTTGCCTGTGGAATAGATGGACCGCAACCGTTACTTCGCTTCCGCTATGTGTTTTGTAATAGGATCTCTAGATCCACTATGTTGTATTATGACTGGATCATGTGATCCCTCTATGTAAGACAATTATGGGTTGTAATGAATGATGTGTTGTGATATCAATCTATTATGTCTCGCAAAAACAATATTCCTGGGATTGCGATGAATCGCATAATAGGCATCTGGACTTAAAAATCCGGGTGTTGACAATCGCCACCTCCATCGAGCTGGACTTCATCGTGATCATCATCCTCATCATCTCCACCATCAGCACCATCATCACCGCCGTCTCCACCTCATCCCGCTGTAACTATTTGGGTTGTACCTCGCATATTTCAAAGGGGAAACTCTCCCGGTATTGATTACTTGTTGTATTGATGCTATTGAGTGAAACCATCGGATTAAGGTTTATGTCCAGATTGTTATTCATCATCATATACCCACTGATCATGTTCCATATGTTGTCCCGTGAGTAGTTCGTTCAGTTCTTGAGGACATGGGAGAAGTCTTGTGTTAGTAGTGGAGCTATGTGAGTAATATGTATTGATATGATATTTAAGTTGTGGTGTTATTCTTCTAGTGGTATCATGTGAATGTCGACTACATGATACTTAGCCTTTATGGACTTAGGGGAATGCATCGTGTATTTGGCTACTAATTGTGGGGTTGCCGGAGCGACAGAAACCTGAACCCCCGTTAGGAAACCATTGCACGAGGGAGCGTAGGATCTCAGAGTTTAAGACTGTGGTTAGATTTTATCTTAATTACCTTCTTACAGTTGCGGATGCTTGCAAGGGGTTTAATCACAAGTATGTATTATCCTAGTAAGGGTAGTGCATTAGCATAGGTTCACCCACACAACACTTACCATACCAATAGAGATTATTTACGGATGCGACGCGAAAGCACTTGTGTCCTCAAGAACGTTTGGTCGATATAAGTAGAACAACCGGCTTGTCCTTTGTGCTAAAAAGGATTGGGCCACTTGCTGCAATTATTATTGCTGCCTTTTATTTACTCGCACTTTATTTATTTGCAATATCAAATACCCCTGAAAACACGTTTGCTAGTGTTTACAGAGAATCCTTCATTGAAACTGCTCATCAACACCTTCTGCTCCTCGTTGGGTTCGACACTCTTATTTATCGAAAGTACTACGATACACCCCCTATATTTGTGGGTCATCATACACCTTAAGGGGATGTGAGACTTGGAGATGTCAAGCGCCAAATCATTCTATGGAAAAAAGAAGGACATCAAGTTTCCAGACTCGGCGCCAAGGCCACCGACCCCGAGGAATCACCCAACAAGTCCACCCCCCTCCGGTGTGGGTGGTGCACCTACACCTCCTTCACGTCAGCCGACGCTGATACGTCTCAAACGTATCTATAATTTCTTATGTTCCATGCTAGTTTTATGACAATACTCACATGTTTTATATACACTTTACATCATTTTGATGCATTTTCCGGCACTAACCTATTAACAAGATCTTGCGCGCCTGTTTTCTGCTGTTTTTGGTTTCAAATCCTACACAGGAAATATTCTCGGAATTGGACGAAACAAAAGCCCATGGTCTTATTTTGCACGGAGCCTTCCAGAAGTCCGAAGGGGAAATGAAGAGGGGACGCGAGGCGCCCACACCCTAGGGCGCGACCCCACCTCGGGCGCCCCCATGGGTGGGCCCCTCGCGTCCCCTCGCCCCTTCCCTATATCTCTCCGTCGCGAAAACTCTATTACCGAGAGCCACGATACGAGAAAGTTCTGTGACGCCGCCGCCGCCAATCCCATCTCGGGGATTCAGGAGATCGCCTCCGCACCCTGCCGGAGAGGGGAATCATCACCGGAGGGCTCTACATCACCATGCCCGCCTCCGGACTGATGCGTGAGTAGTTCATCCTTGGACTATGGGTCCATAGCAGAGATGGTTGTCTTCTCCTCTTGTGCTATCATGTTTAGATCTTGTGAGCTGCCTATCATGATCAAGATCGTCTATTTGTAATGCTACATGTTGCGTTTGTTGGGATCCGATGAATATGGAATACTATGTCAAGTTGATTAATTGATCTATCATCTATGTGTTGTTTATGTTCTTGCATGCTCTCCGTTGCTAGTAGAGGCTCTGGTCAAGTTGATACTTGTAACTCCAAGAGGGAGTATTTGTGCTCGATAGTGGGTTCATGCCTCCATTGAATCTGGGACAGTGAGAAAGTTCTAAGGTTGTGGATGTGATGTTGCCACTAGGGATAAAACATCAATGCTTTGTCTAAGGATATTTGTGTTGATTACATTACGCACATACTTAATGCAATTGTCTGTTGTTTGCAACTTAATACGGAAGGGGTGCGGATGCTAACCCGAAGGTGGACTTTTTAGGCATAGATGCATGCTGGATAGCGGTCTATGTTATTTGTCGTAATGCCCTAATTAAATCTCATAGTAGTCATCATGATATGTATGTGCATTGTTATGCCATCTCTATTCTGTCAATTGCCCAACTGTAATTTGTTCACCCAACATGCTATTTATCTTATTGGAGAGACACCACTAGTAAACTGTGGACCCCGGTCCATTCTTTTACATCTGAAATACAATCTACTGCAATCTCTGTTCTCTGTTGTTCGCAAACAAACATCATTCTCCATACCATACGTTTAATCCTTTGTTTACGCAAGCTGGTGAGATTGACAATCTCACCGTTAAGTTGGGCAAAGTATTTTGATTGTGTTGTGCAGGTTCCACGTTGGCGCCGGAATCTGTTGCGCCGCACTACACTCCTCCACCAACAACCTTCACGTGGCCTTCATCTCCTACTGGTTCGATAACCTTGGTTTCTTTCTGAGAGAAAACTTGCTGCTGTGCGCATCACACCTTCCTCTTGGGGTTCCCAACGGACGTGTGCATCACACGCCATCAGACGCCGCCCCCCAATCCACCTCCGGCGGGTAGCACGCCGCTCCATTCCACCTCCAGCGGTATGCCGCCACCTAGTCCACCTCCGGCGAAGAAGCGAGAAGCGAGGCCGGTTTAAGGAGGGCAGCAAGGCAACCCCCTCTTGGCCTATTAACCCGGAGCCTTATGCACCTAAGACCACAAGGTTACCAACGCCATCACTGAAGCCTCTTCTCTCGAGACTTTGGAAGTTAGTGTCGAGGAAAACGACGCGGCCGCGGCTGCTCACTATGAGAAATGGAAGGCGAAAGTCAAGGCGAAAAAATAGCCTGAGCCCAAGCCGGTATATACTGAGAAGCAAAAGAAGTGGGCTAAGGAGTTTTTGACGACACCGTCCCAAATCCAGCAGAATCTGCCAGACGACTATGGACGTGAATTTCTTAGGCAAGAATCATTAATGCTGAAGGAAAATCCTTGGCGAAGGAAAAAGACTTGTTGGAGAAGAAACCAACAAGTAAAAAATTCGGGAAACAAGTTTCCCAGCTCGGGGCACAGGAAAAACAATCGATCCCCCCGCTCATAGTGGAAGCTGCTCCTTCCGTTACGACGTCCTTCAGAGCTGATATGGATAAGGACATGGAACTATTGGACCCCGCTATCCTAGCAGCTTCTAGAGCACATCAAATGACCGTAACAACGGCGAAAGAAAGAGCGGCCGAGTTTGATGTGACTCTTCGTGCATTGTTAGGCCTTGAGGATGCGCTAATGAGTGAGGTAGCATTTACATATGTGCCAAATGGGCCTCTCGTCGAGCCTGCGCAGGAAGCGAGTGTATCAACACAAATGCGAAATCTGCTACTCTGGTACAAGGATTTCATAAAAAATAAGACCGGCAAAGAATATATTTATGCGGAAGTTAGAGAGGAGCATCACTTCAAACATTACTTTGTACAAGTTCATATGAGTGAATTGTTCCAGTTGTTCAATCTGCGCGAGCTCCACAGATCTC
The DNA here is from genome assembly GCA_030979885.1 of Lolium multiflorum. Lineage (NCBI taxonomy): Eukaryota > Viridiplantae > Streptophyta > Magnoliopsida > Poales > Poaceae > Lolium > Lolium multiflorum. The sequence continues at coordinate 234,362,978 of CM061749.1, read as the reverse complement.
TCCTGAGTTGCTACGTTCTATAAGTGATTTATTTCTATAATTAAATCTCTACCTCATCTCATTCATTGCCTGAACTGTATTATCCTACTCCCTCCGGTTCATATTAATTGACTCTAATATGGATGTATCTAGACATATTTTAGTTCTAGATACATCCATATTGAAGTCAATTAATATGAATCGGAGGGAGTAACTATATTCTTGTGTACGCTATTATGCAGAATGAAGCTTGGGGAATGCAAAAGAAAGAACATCCATGATGTTGAGTTCATTGACCCACATATCATTAATGGACATGTGTTACAAAATCACCCCCAAGACATGGAGAGAGACCTGTACAAGTTTCTTACAAACCAGGAACTCAAAAGTGAAATTTTATTTCCTTACCATTTTGGGTGAGTGTTTCTGTCTTGTGCATATTCTCTTTTGTTTACTCCATGTTATGTCTAATCGATGAGTTATGCATGAATGTGCATGTAACGTGTCCGCATGTTCCACTGAAGTCTGCTAATAATTAAATTTGCAACTCCAGAGTTGAAGTCATGGACTCTCTGAATATGGACCCAAAGCATTGGTCCGACATAAGAGCAATGCTGCAAAATTAATTATTTTCAATCATTTGTGCACTATATCGGTCTCTTTCGTTCATTTCCTGATATCAAGTAACTAATAACTCCCTTGTTCAATTTCTTTGCCCTGTAGGGTTTGGAAAGTTCAAAAAGAAAGTAACCGGTGAATTCAAAGATCTGCTAACATTTAGAAGGTTAGCTAATGTTCCAACTCAGCCACAGGGGACCAATCTATGTGGATACTATGTTTGTGAGTTCATCCGGAGACGCACCTCTGAGCGGAGGGCTGAGGATATCAACTTGCGTAGGAGTGACTTGCGGGAGAAGCTTAATCTAGAAGCTCGCTTCCGACCAATTCAAGAGAAATTAGTAGGATTTCTGATGAGGGATGTCCTCCATCCTAATGGACAAAACTATTACGAGGACGAAGAACTTTTAATGCTGTAAATTGTATATGGAAACTTGTTTGAAGTTGTATATGGTCACCCGAGATTGAATATTATATAGTCCTCTTGAATTCTTCTTGTTTGAAATTGTATATTCATATGCATCAATGTGTAACATGTATATACTAGCGTATAATATGTGTACTGAAACTTATTTGAAATTAAAATAAAACACAAAATAAAATATAAAAGAAATGAAAACACAAAAAATAGAACCAGATTTAGGATTTAAACCCTAAACCTGCAGAGACCTTTAGTCCCGGTTGGTCACACCAACCGGAACTAAAGGTACTCCGTCCCGACGCACATCTGCAGCCCACGTGGATGGACCTTTAGTCACAGTTCGTAAGCAACCGGGACTATGGGGGGGGGGGGGGGGCTTTAGTCGCGCTTGTTTAATCCCTGCTGCGAATCCGGGACTAAAGCCCATTACGAACCGAGACTAAAGCCCTTTTTTCTACTACTGTAAACTCCTGGCACATCCGCACCGTACCGTCCCACGCCAATGGAGCACCTGCTGGCGGTGGCGGTGTTCACAACCTACCCCACCTTCTTGACAACCCCGACCTCATCCAGCCTCTCCTCGACCGCGCCTATGCAGACCTCGGCCGGAACAACGACATTGTCGTTGAGATGGTAACCTGTGTCTGGGAAGCCATGCGCTTGGAGGCCGAGCTCCAGACCTTACCTGCGCCCACGGAGGAGGAGAAGGAGAAGTACGCCGCGATTGTCGCTGTGGTCGAGGTGCTCGCTGCCACCAGCGTGGTCCTCCTAGGGCAGCACTTGCTGCTCCTTCTGGGCATCGGCTTGCTCCTCCTTGTCTGGGCCAGGAGCCGCACAGTTGCGTCATGCCGGGGTTCAGGATCTTCGTTAGGTTCTTCATTCTGATGCTGGGTTTCCTCTTCTCCTCCAATCGGCCTCACCGTGGTGCGGTTCGGGAAAGGAACACATGACCTTGAGAAATTAACAGTTAGCTTCTTTCAATGGGCTTTGTGATTCTGTTCATTTTGTTGCCTTATCATGCACCCATGTGTTGATGCTGAAATCTACACCTATCGCATGCGAGTTGTTCTTACACTCTGTTCGGAGAGGAGATGTTCCTCTTGTGCTTCCCGTCGCTCATTTCTTATGATCTATCGCTACCTGTTCCGATTGGTTCGGTGGCTTAGAGAGAGCAATGCAGTGTCTTCAGGTGCCTAGTTAACTTTGTAAAGTCCATGTTTCTTAATTCCAATTTTATGATGATGTTACTTGCTCTGTCAAGGATGATAAAATGTAGATATGGGGCATTGCGATTGCTGAATGTTGATGTCTAATGTTCTGAGATTTTGAGGGGAGGTTAGTTTCAGTTTCAGGCATATTCTTTGTCTTCAATGAGATACCACATTACCAAATTCAGTTTCACTGAAGGGCGTCTGAAAGTTTTGTTTAAACTTGACTGAAATTCCATTGAATGTGTCAGTTTAACGTCTCACTCAAAACTGAGTTGTGTTTCAGTTTAACTCCGACTCACCTATATCATTTAATTTTTGCATGAATTTGTGAAGTATTTACTTGTTTGGTCTATAAATTTGGGGCTTGAGTGTGGATTTATTGAGACAAGCAAATGGACTGATTTTGATGTTTGGCAACCAGGACATGCTGGTGAGCCTTATGGGAAAGGAACACAGGTTCTACAGATTGGTGGTAAACTGTGTATAGTCGTTGTTTGCTAATTCCATCTTCCTTGTCATGTAACTTGCTCTGTTGAGGAGAAGAAAATGAAGATATGGGTCATGGTGATTGTGAAATGTTGATGCCAACCATTCAACACTTTCATTTTGGGGATTCTCAGTTTTGTTTACGGTCACATTTTTGGCAAACCCCTGACAGTTTTGCATCAAACATGACTGATTTGTTTGAACAGGTGATCTTCCTCTTGTCGTTCCAATGGCTCGTTTCTAAGATCTGTATCTACATGTTCGTCGTGGGTAGTACTTGTGGTGGTATCGAAGCTTGGTGAAAGCCTATTCGAGGGTAGTCCATGTAGGTTTGAGAAATCAATACAGGTCTTCGGAAGCATAGTTCACTTCGTACTGTTTCTTAATTCCATTTTATGATCATGTTGCATGCTCTGTTGAGGATGATAAAACACAGATATGGGACATGATAATTGCTGAATGTTGATACCTACAGTTGGATATTTTTATTAGTGTGTTCTCCATTTCATCGTGATCCTGGATTTCCTCTTAGCCTCCAATTGACCTCGTCCTAGTGGGTAAATTTGTGTTCGCGAAAGTAACACAGGATTTTCAGAAATGTAGAGTTAGCTTCGTCCATTGGGTTGTTTGATTCTGTTCATTTTGTCGTCTTATACACACTCCGGGTACTGATGCTGAAATTGACACCTCATACATGCTAATTTCGGGTACATTCTGTTCAGAGAGGTGAAGTCCCTCTTTTGTTTAAAGTGGATCATGGTACGTTTCGTGTATAATCGTTGTTTGTTAATTCCGTTTTTCTGACCATGTTAAGTACTTGCTATGTTGAAGATAAAAAATACAGACCTCACATGGTGATTGATGAATGTTCATGCATATTGTACGAAAATTTTAGGGTTTTCAGTTTCAGTTTCAATCAGATTTTGTGGCATGGATGCCAAACTTACCAAATTCAGTTTCCTGATCAGAAAGTTCAGTTTAAAGTTGACTGAAATTTCTCCAATGTTGTTTTATTTTTCAGTTTAACTCGAACTCACCTATCATTGAATTTTTGTATTGTATCATCTTTTGAATTATTTACATTTTGGTCTATAAATTTGCGGCAATTTGAGTGTTGTATTTACTTTTTGGTCTATACACAGAGTTGATGTTTCTTTTGTGTTTACCATGGCTCTTCCTAAGATTTGTTGCTACATGTTCCCGTGGGTAGTGTGGTTTTGTCTTTGAGAGAGCAACACATGACTGTTAAACCTCGTATGGCTGTGGTTTGTTAATTCCTTCTTTCTTGTCATGTTACTTGCTCTGCTGAGGAAGATACATACATATATGGGACACATTGGTTGCTGAATGTTGATACCAAAATTACCAAATTCAGTTTCACCACCAATGGTCTGAAAGTTTTGTTTCAACATCTTTCTGAATATTTCAAGAAGTGATATTCTTTTTGTCGTTCCCATGGCTCCTTTCTATGATTTGTTGCTACATGTTCCCTGTGGGTAGTATGAGTGGTTTTGAGACAGGCCTTGGATGCATAGTTCACTTCGTATAATTTCTGTTTCTTAAATCCACTTTTCTAATCATGGTACATGCCCTCTTGAGCATGATAAAATACATATATGGGACATGGTAATTGCTAAATGTTGACACCAATAGTTTGACATTATTATAGAAGGGTTCTCTGTTTCCATCTCTGTCACATGTATGGCCGTCACTGAAATACCGAAATTATCAAGCCAGTTTTACCAATGGTCTGATTTTAAAAAAAAACTTGAAAAGATTCCACCATTCAGTAGAAACGGTATTGTCTTCCGCTTTAACTTGAACATATCATTGAAATTTTCGTTATTTTCTAAAGTAATTACTTTTCGTTCTATAAATTTGAGGCAATTTATGTGTTGTATTATTGAGACAACCCAATAGGTTGTTTTGATGTTTTGCAACAAGACCATGGGTAGGAGCGTATCCCCCGATTTTACAAGGAAGTTGTAAAATCTATATTCTAGGAGAGTTGTCATGGGCCGCATCTGACACCTTTGCACACGGTGGAAGCAAGATGAAGGTGGAGGTGAAGCGACAAGTTGGTATCTAGAGCTATATTAAGAAGATGGAGTGATGGAGTTTCGATATTTATATTTTTATTAAAGATGGCCAGAATCTAACTTCATAGATGAAGATCCAAAGGCCTAAAAATTACAAAGGACTTTTTAGAAGCAGCTAGTACTTGCTCTAGATAGAAAGTTCATATACATCATTTCAACGAAAGATTCAAAATTTTGTTGGGTACTGGAATATTATTTTTCCTGAAGTTTTAGCCAGTTTTCAATTAAAATTATAATTTAGACAAAGTTAATCTAAATTATTGAAACAAATTCTGAAATTTAGAAATTTTGGTAGGTGCTGAAATTATAAACCGTTGACCTCATTACAACTTCACTAGGACCCTATCTTGATGGAATTAAAATTAGGGCAGTGCTAACCGTCGGTCGGCTGATATCTGCCTGAAAATCAGTCGCAGTCCGCACCATCCGATCGAGATCTGACTGTCAGAACAAAACCGCGGCACAGTTTTTCATTTCGAACCCTAGTTTTTGCGAAATAAACCCGCGGTCCAAGCTTCTTCAGTTAAACCCGAACATGTATACCTCTTTAGCCTAGTCCTTGCCGATATTTACAACAAAATGGCACCGCGATGATTCGCCCATATGTCAGATGGTATTGCAACAAAAGAAATCTTCTTGTATACAAAAAATATATATGATTACAACAAAAATGTTACAAATTTGTAATAAAATTAATACTACAATAAAGTGCTTAAATCAACATTTTTTGTTGTAGCTTGATTTGCAACAAAAGACGCCAACAATTTCTTCAAAAACCGCAGACTATTACAACAAAAAACCAAAAAATCCATATGTTTGCAAAAAAATGCAAAGTGGTTAAGTAATAATTAATTTTCTAGCGACTGAATTACAACAAAAATCACCAACTATTTTAATTAAAGTCGTAAGCAATTACGAGAACAAAAAATGTTGACTTAAGCACTTACACAAAATCACAAATACATTTACAACAATAAACTAACAACAAAACCAACATTTTTATTTGGGTGTTTACAAGAATAGTCGGCAACAATTTTAATAGGAAAACAAAATTATCTTTACAACAAATTAGAAACTTATTTACAATAATAATTAATAATGAAAACAACAAATAATTTGGGTGTTTACAAAAATAGCCAGCAACAAATTTAACCAGAGAACAACAATTCTCATGCCAAAAATATTTACAACAAATCAACAATATATTTACAATAATAATTAACAATAAAACTAACAAAAATAAAACATTTACTATATTCGTGCCCCACATCTCCTTGGCCATCTTCACCAGTAACTCCCACACTGACGACATCACCGGCATCAACAACAAGCTCGTCGGGGGCGGGGGAGCTTGCAGCTGGATGGCGTCATGGGGAGCAAAAGGGTGAACTCGCTGGGAGGAGCTGGGGCGCTCGCTAGTGGAGGAGTTGTAATGGCGCGCTTGCCATGGGAGGAGCAGGGACGCCACGCTCGTTGGGAGGAGCAGGGGACGCGCGCCGGGGGAGGATCAGGGCGGCGCGCTCACCGGGGGAGGAATAGGGCGGCACGCTCGATGGGAGGAGAAGGCGACGCGCGCCGAGGGAGGAGCTGTAGCGGCACGCTCACCGGATGAAAGAGCAGGGCGACACGCTCGCCGGATGGAGGAGCAGAGCGGCACACTCGCTGGGAGGAGCAGGGGACGCGCGCGGAGGAACTGTAGCGGCGCGACCGCCGGATGGAGCAGGGTGATTGCTGAATGTTGATACAGAAATTACCAAATTCAGTTCCACCAATGGTCTGAAAGTTTTGTTTCAACTTTTTTCTGATGAATTTCAAGAAGAGATGTTCTTTTTGTCGTTCCCATGGCTCCTTTCTATGCTCTGTTGCTGCATTTCCCTGCAGGTAGTACGTGTGGCTCCGATACAGGTCTTCAGCTGCATAGTTCAGTTCGTATAATCGTTGTTTCTTAAACCCACTTTTCTCATCATGTTACATGCTGTGTTGAGGATGATAAAATACAGATAGGGGACATGGTAATTGCTGAATGTTGATTCCTAGAGTTTGACATTTTGATTCAAGGGTTCTCAATTTCTATTTCTGTCACATGTTTGGCTATCACTGAAATACCAAAATTATCAAGTCAGTTTCATCAATGGTCTGATTTATAAAAAAATTGAAAATATTCCACCGATATGTCAGTAAAAACGGTATGGTCTTCCGGTTTAATTTGAACTCACCCATCATTGAAGTTTTGCATCAATTTCTGAAGTACTTATTTTCCGTTCTATAAATTGAGGCAATTTATGTGTTGTACTCCCTCCATCCATAAAAAGATGTCAACGAGTTTTCTAAATTTAGATGTATCTATATACTAAAAAGAGTCTAGGTAAATCGAAATTTAGACAAACTTGCGACATTCTTTTATGGACAGAGGTAGTATTACTGACACAATCCAATGGGTTGATTTTGATGTTGACAACAAGACCATGCTGGTGAGCAAGGCACTTTTACCAGGTAGGAGCGTATCCCCTGATTTTGCAAGGAGGTTGTAAAATCTATATGCTAGGATACTTGCCATGGGCCAGAGCTGACACCTTTGCACACGGTGGAAGCAAGATGAAGGTGGAGGTGAAGCGACAAGTTGGTACCTAGAGTGATATTAAGAATATGGAGTTGGGATATTTACTTTTATTAAAGAGTGGCAGAATCTAAGTCCATAGATGAAGATCCAAAGGCCTAAAACGCCTTGTTAGAAGCAGCCAATAATTGCTCTAGATAGAAAGCTCATAAACATCATTTCAACAAAAGATTCAAATTTACGGTGGGTACTGATATATTATTTTTCCTTACGTTTCAGCCAATTTTCAACTAAAATTATAATTTAGTTAAAGGTAATCTAAGTTATTGTTGTGTTGGGGGATGACCCCCGGTATGCCAAAGGCATGGCAAACTAGCCTTGTCTAGGCTGTTGATGTACCGGTTTAGAGGTTATTCCGGATAACAAAGACAGGCTCATGGCTAAGTGAAACTATACCGGTATCCCATGAGGGGTATACCGGAATAGGCTAAGAAGGTACCGGAGTACCGGCATAGGCTACACTGTAGCATGTCGGCATGCTAGTCAAAGATTCTCTCAAGGACTAGAGGACAAGGATGAGCGAAGCAGTTCAGCTTTAAACAAAGCCCTGGCGCCAAAGCAGGAGTTGACGTAAAAGCTACCGGAAGATGTGATCGTTCCTTGATTAAAGACGTACCGGCGTCACCTGAGGCCAAAGAGGCTTTGTAAAGTAGTTTGTCCAGTCAAAGATACTATTAGGGTTTCTTCCCTTGTAAGCCACCCTCTCCCCTATATAAGGAGAGGGGGGCACACCCCTGCGCGGGACGGTTCACGAGTTAGTAGTTTCGCGTCAAGAGAAAGGGCTTGTACTGTTCTTCTTCAACCTCTGGCCAAGGCCAAGTTCATCCACAAAGATACCGGTATTCCACCCGAAATCCACCCTTGTATCACCAAAACCCTCCCCCGAATCCTTTAGCGCACATTCGGCACCAACTTAAGCCATCCCATGGCATCTGTCTGTTCACCACGACGATATGTTGAAAGTTTTTAAATTTAGAAATTGCGGTAGGTGCTGAAATTATAAAGCCCGGACCTTATTTTGATCTAATTACCTTAGACCTTAGTTAAGGCAGTCTAGCTAGAAAATCATCGTGCTCTGTTTCGGTCCTTATTCTAACTTCCTTTGCAAGTAAGCACAGCACTGTGGCTGTCGTTACAAGAAAGAGAATCACAACACTATTCACCTTGGCCCCACTCTCCTAAACACCTTTCTCCAATTCGAGTCCAAAACCCCAACCCCAAACACCACGCCTGGAAATTCCAGAGCGCACTTTCTCAACCCTCAAGTCCCTGCAGGCTGCAGGCCCTCCGCTCCCAATGGAAAACCCGGTGGCGGCGATGGTGATGAACAACCTGCCCCACCTCCTGGACAACCCGGACCTCGTCCAGAGCCTCCTCGACGACGCCCGCGCAGACCTCAAGGCGAACGACATCTTCCTCGCCGTGGCGGCAGCCCATCTCAGGGTATGCTTGGCGTTCGAGGCCGAGCTCCGGTCCTTCCCCGACGCCACGGAGGACGAAAGGGCCGAGTGTGCGGCGCACATCGCCGGGCTCGCGCTCAGCTGCGTCTTCTTCCGGAAGCGGCGCTGGATGCTCGGCCAGCTCATCGGTTCGCTCCTCGCCGTCCGGGCGCTCTCCTACGCCAGGAGCCGCGCGCACCTCGTCCCCGGCGTGCTCCTCACGGCCGTCTCGGCGGCCGCGGTCGTGTACGTCTCGACGTGGGGCGGCGTGGTGCCGGGGTTGAGGAGCTTCGTGAGGTTCTCCGTCCTGATGCTGGGCTTCCTCTTCGGCTCCAATCGGCCTCCTCGCCGTGCTGGGTAAATGTGTGGTTTTTGAGAAAGCAAGAACCTTCAGGAAAGGAATTGAATTTCGTCTGATGGGGCCGTTTCATCCAATTTTGTTTCTTCGGTGGTTTTGTTAGGCGCTCTGTGGTTGATGTTGCGATAGACATCTGAGACATGTTAATTGCTGGCACTCTGTTGTTCAGAGAAATTGATTTATGGTGATGTTCTTGTTGTCGTTTCCGTCATACCTTTTCTCTTATGATCTCCCTGCTACTCGTTTGCTGGCACTTATGAATCGTACAGTAGTAGTTTTACAACTTGATTGCTGCTATACATTTTGCTTCTCCTTTAACCTGGGAACTTCACTCAATCTCTATTTGTGAATTCCATTTTTCTCGCCATGTTACTTGTTATGTTGACATGTTAGCCACTTATCCTCAGACATGGTAGTTGCTGATTGCTGATACAACTTGTTCTTCAGACTTGAGAGACGCTTCAGGTGATCCTCCTATTCCTCTGATCGTGGAAGTTCCGATCTTTGCACTAATAATTCTTAAATTTGCATCATTTGGTCCATACATAACATCTCTTGAGCAGTGAGCCTGTGGCAATTGGAACCTGCAGCACAGATTTGTAGATGTTGCTTTTAATTCTGCTTCTCTGTTTCAATCTGAAGATATCCTGAATTCCTGTTGTCCTCTTGTACATTTGCAACAAAAAATTGAAAATTTAAAAACATACGAAGTAGAATGCTGTTGTTTTCCTTCAAAAAGAAGTCCTGGTGCTAGCTTCTGAATGGTTGTTCAGAATCTTCAGTTCTGCATGAGCTTGGCCTGTCAGGCAGCAGGACAGGCATGCGACGACGCATAGGTTCGTTGAATTCAGGCAGAAGTCCTGGTGCTAGCTTCTGAATTTTGTGACATATTTGTAAGATGGCAAAAAACAAAGACTTATGCACTTTTGCTGGGATGACCATGGCGTGACTGGTTTTGAATACAATGTGCCAAACTTTCCATTTTTTGCCATGCGGTGTATTCGCAAATGTAACATAAATTTTTAATGGTAGCTTGCAAAGACACAACCAGGCGGTATCTCCGCAATCGCTAGAAAATAATGGTGTTGCGGTGATCCAGCATATCACTGCATGTTGCAGTACGAAATTTATTGATATAACACTCATCAAAGTACCATTTCATAAAATATTAGGGCATCTCCACCTATGGCCACAATAGCGCCCCCAATAGGCCTATTATGATGTCGATCATATTTTGGGCTCACACAAGTCGGCGCCCAATAAAACCGTCGGCAACCCCATGCCACCCCATATACACATGGTATTGGAAGGGCGCGCCAGCGTCTAGTGCCATGTCGGATGTTGTTTGTCGGACCGACATGGCAGCGACACAAGGGGTGGTTTCTTCTTAATGAGAAACCTCCGATATCGTCGGAGGCAGGTCGCCATCTTCAATGGAAGTGTCGGTTCCCCATGCGGAGACGCCTTGTATACCGCTACCGTAAATGCGCATGCCGACCATTCCTTCTATTTATCACCCTCTTGGCTCGCCTCCGACTTCACCCATGCCTCCGATAAATCGCCTCCACACACGCCACAATGCCGCTCGATATCGCCACCATCTAATCCATGCTAGGATGCAACAGTCGCACGCCGCGAGCTATGCAGGAAGCGTCGAGGCATGAGCCTATGACGCCGCAGCCCGAGCCTAAGCACAAGGCCTTCCCTTCGAGTGGCGACTCCAATGACTCTAAGTTTGTCGAGTGGAGCGAGGCGTTCATGGCGAATGCGGGAGACCAAAGTCGCGGAGGAGACACTGTGGGCCATAAGCCATGGAGGAGTAGGCGCAGTGGGCTACGTGGAGTAGCATGGAGCGATCCCATCGTCCTTCAACATAAGGTAGGACTAGAGGAATAGTGCCCTAGTCCTCAAGCGCCATCGCCGATATCTCCCGTGAGCGGGCGCTGACGGAGGAGTCTGGTCGACTCCTCATGGTTGCACAGCGGTAGAGGCTCCTCGAGCTCAATGCTCAACGCTCAGCACCAGGCTAAGGCTGTCGCCCGCGAAGCAGCGCGGGTCGCCCAGAACGAGGCGATGCTGCACCAGCAGATGCACGAAGCAAGGGTGGTGAGGCATGCGCATCAGGCCAATGGGAAGAACGATAGCGAGGCCGGCCCTTCGCATACATCGACCGACGGGGAGTAGGCTAGGTTTAGATAATATTTAGCCATTTGCATTCATGTTTGTAATATATAAATAAATGTGAATGAGATTTGTCGTCTTTCGTTTGAATTCGCATCGATCCTTTAAAATTATAGGGCTCGCTGGTGTGGACAACCCCTCCTCCAATGGAGGTAATAGGTATCGGTGGACCCAATAATGCACTATCAACGCTACTACTGGCACATGTTGGGGTGGGGGCACCAGTGGAGAGAGTGTTTTTTTTTTTTTTTGAGATGCAGTGGAGAGAGTGTTATAACAGAAACATGAGGAAGACGAAGAATTGGGTGTACTATTTTGTTGAATAAGGGTAGAAAGAAGGAAGCAGATTTGGTGCATATGAGCACCAGTGCTCCCAATTTTTAAAATATTTAAAAATTTGTACACTTGCGTTTAAAAAATTGTTACATTTATTTCATGAATACATACACATGTCATGAATACTCATGCGAAGTTTCGGTAGAAATTGCATTGTATTTTAAGCTACAGGAAAAAACAAATTTATAGCTACGTATAGGGGTAGATATTTATCAGAAATTTATCTTTATTATAGCTTAAAAATACAACATATTTTTCTCCAAAATTTCTACCGTACCTTCAAAATGTTTATATGTATGCGGGTATTTAATTTCAGTTTTTTGAAATACAAAAAATAATTTTTTAAAATCAGGAGCACTGTTGCTCATATGCTAAATGCATTTTTTCTAAGAATCTAAGCTTTGAGTTGAAGATTTGAAAAACAATGGACATGTTAGTAATATCTTTCAAACAAACTGCACTGTTTTTTCTTCAAATTCTGATAAGATGCAAACTAAATTTAATTTCAATTCAAATTTAATCAAAGTTACCTAATTTTTTTGGAACTTGGTCGACAATCTTACAGAAATTTTATTAAACCCTTTACAACATCACTTAGGCCTTATTCTGACGGAACCCAGTCTACTCGGAAATCTCTGTGCTCTGTTTGGGTCCCTAATCCAACTTCCTTTGCAAGTAAGAACACTGTGGCTGTCGTGAAAGAAAAGAATCACTGTGAAGGCGTTCCCCATTTGGAGTCCCGGAATTGCCTCACGTACGATGTAATATGTACGATCCGTGTACGACTAGACTCATCAGGAGGCTTCCCATGATCTGGCCCACACACTGACCGATGCTAATTTTAGTCTGATCGTACCAATTTATCGGACAAATTCAATCGTACGTATAGCACTGCTCTTTCGAGTCCAAACCCCCAACTCCAACAGTCCAACGCCACGCCAGAAATTAAACTCCAAAGCGCACTTGCTTGCTGAACCCCAAGTCCCTGCAGACTGCAGACTGCAGGCCCTCCGGCCTCCGCCCCCAATGGAGAACCCGGTGGCGGCGGTGATCCACGACCTGCCCCATCTGCTCAACAACCCCGACGTCCTCCAGGGCCTCCTCGACGACGCCCGCGCACAGCTCAACACCAACGACATCTTGCTCGCGGAGGCGGCGGCCCATCTCAGGGAATGGTTGGCATACGAGGCCGCGCTCCGGTCCTTCCCCGACGCCACGGAGGAGCACAGGGCCCAGTGTGCGGTGCACATCGCTGGGGTCGCGGACAGCTGCCTCTTCTTCCGGAATCAGCGCTGGATGCTCGGCCAGCTCATCTGTTCACTCCTCGCCGTCCGGGCGCTCGCCTCCGCCAGGAGCCGCGCGCACCTCGTCCCCGGCGTGCTCCTCACGGCCGTCTCGGCGGCCGCCGTCGTGTACGTGTCGACGTGGGGCGGCGTGGTGCCGGGGTTGAGGAGCTTCGTCAGGTTCTCCGTCCTCATGCTGGGCTTCCTCTTCGGCTCCGTTCGGCCTCGCCGTGGTGGGTAAATGTGCGGTTTTTGAGAAAGCAAGAACCTTTAAGGAACGAAGTGAATTTCTTCTGATGCATGGGCCGTTTCATCCAATTCTGTTTGTTCGGCGGTTTTGTTATGCGAGCTCTGTGGCTAATGTTGCTGTAGACATCTGAGACATGTTAATTGCTGGTACTCTGCTGTTGTTCAGAGAGATTGATTTATGGTGATGTTCCTCTTGCCGTTTCCATCATAACTTTCTCTTAAGATCTCCTGCTGCTACAAGTTTCCTGCCACTTATGAATCGTAATAGTTTCACAACTTGATTGCTGCTACACATTGTGCTTCTCCTTTAATCTGGGAACTTTGTTCAATCTCTATTTGTGAATTCCATTTTCTCGCCATGTTACTCGCTATGTTGACATGTTATCCTCAGACATGGTAGTTGCTGAATGCTGATGCAGATTTCTGTTTGACTGATACTTAACATTGCTTTTGCCCTGAGCATGTGACAATTGTAACTTGCAGCACAGATTTGTAGATGCTGCTTTTAATTATGCTTCTCTGTTTCAATCTGAAGATATCATGATACTGCTTTTCTTGTACATTCATAACAAAAAATGTGAAAACTAAAAATATACGGAGTAGAATGCTACTGTTTTTCTTTTTAAAAAGTCATGGTGCTACCTTCTGTTTTCTTAGCCATAAACGAAACTTGAGTTCTGGATGAGCTTGGCCTATCAGGCAGGACAGACATGCGACACGCTTGTTAAAATTCCACTAAGAGGTCAAGATTGAAGACACATTGTGCTTCTCCTTTAATCTGGGAACTTTGCACAATCTCTCTGTGAATCCCATTTTTCTCGCCATGTTACTTCTTATGTTGGCATGTTGTCTTCAGACATGGCAGTGGCTGAATGCTGCTGCGACTTACTCTTCAGAATTCAGAGACCCTTAAGGTGATCCTCCTATTCCTCTGATCGTGCTACTTCCGATCTTTGCACTGATGATTCGCAAGTTTGCATCATTTGGTTCATACTTAACTTTGCTTGTGCTGTGAGCCTGTGATAATTGCAACCTGCAGCACAGATTTGCAGATGTTGCTTTTAATTCTGCTTCGTTGTTTTAATCTGATGATATCCTGAATTCCTGATGTCTTCTTGTACATTTGTAATAATATACGGAGTAATTTTTTTATTAAATAATATACGGAGTAGAAGGCTGCTGTTTTCCTTCAATTTTTTTTTTCCTGCTGCTAGCTTCCGAATGGTTTTCAGAACCTTCAGTTCTGCATGAGCTTGGCCTGTGACTTTTTTCGATAAATGTTACAACCCCACTAAGAGCATCTCTAGCAGATTTTTTTTTGAGACAACTCCAACCCTTTAATCAGTGATTGGAACAATGTTTACAGGGAAGTTTAGCCCCTCAGAGAGGGTACCGAGCCATACATGGTGTGTCAGGGCAACAGGTAAGGTAGTAGCCATACGGGCTAGCTGGTGAGCTTCGACGTTTGATCGTCGACCTTCATGGAGGAAGCACATCCCACCGCGGCAGGTGGCAGCATTCACAATCTCGCGAAGGATGATGCCAAACTGCCCCATGTTTTCCCCCGTAGACCTTGCACCACTTCCAAACAGTCCGAGGCGATCATGACTGCTCCAATGTTTAAATCCGTGGCTAGGGCAATAATCTCTTGACACACCACTGCTTCGAGGCATCCAAGGTGAGTGACGCCATCGAAAACAACCGCAGATGCCCCGAGAAACACACCGTCCTGGGCACGGCAAACAGCTCCAACAGCACCTGTCGCAGCGTCCTCGCCATAGCACCATATCCACGTTCAACTTGCCATGGTGCACTCGACGAGGGAGTGACACCATGAATCCTCCATGCCAAAAACAGAGCAGGCCGGGGAAGGTTCCATGCCTCTGTGGTGTCGAACATCACCTGTACGTAGGGAACACTGGGCTAGCCGCCAGAGGAAAACCTTCACCTTAGCTAGAACACAACATTTCCATAGTGGAGGCCAGTATTTTCCCTCTGAGACTGAATTAGCTGAACTTGGACGCTCATCGATCCAATCCTCTCTCATACGCTTTTTATTCACTAGGGCACGGTATCGGTATGCCGATCGAACCGAGAAGAACCCCGTCTTCTCGGAATGCCATTCCCAGAAATCATCCTGGACCCTTGTGCATAGTGGAATACCTTTGATCACCTCCGCATCCATTGGCAGGAAAAAACTCATATATCTTCTCTGTTTTCCATGACGCTGAAGATACATCAATGTAGTTACTCACCAACCTGGGAGCCCCCTCCATTTTTGGCGCAACCGGCGACAACCTCTCATCCCGTGGCAGCCAGTTATCACTTCAGGCGTTAGTGGATTTACCGTCATGACGTATAAGACCAACTTTGAGGGCATTGCGCCCCTCAATAATGGCTCTCCAGACTTGCGAATAATGGCCACCCAGTTCAAACCCACAGGTAATTCACATCCATTAAGAAAATCCAGGACATCTAGTACAACATCATCCTTCAACAAGGCCCCGTGTCCCTGAGTGAAACCATCGACACCTGGAGCTTTAGATGGCGCCATTTGGAATAGTGTCCCCTTAACATCCTCAACCAAATATGGGCTGTCAAGCTCCAGGTTCATGTCTGCAGTAACTCGTGTTGGCACATCCCATGATACACATTTACTCTTGTCTGCACGAATTGTTAATTGGAGAGCACCACATATGCAGAGCAGCTTAGTAGCTTACTTACTATGGCTGGATACTAGAGAAAGTTCATGCTCAATTGTGGTATAATCACCAAGGCACTCAAAGAAAAAACTGAAAAGGGGTGTTTGATTTGTGTGGACGTCAAGAAATGAAGCTTCTCTTCATGCCTTGAAAGCAGCTTTAGTGTCGACCCCAGTTTTTGCCTTGTCAGATTTGAAGAAGAAATTTGTGATTGAGACCGACGTACGCGAATCGTGGCATTGGGGCAGTTCTTATACAAGATGGGCACCCATTGGCCTTTCTTAGTAAGGCTCTCGATCCTAATCATCAAGCCTTATGGAACAAAATGAATGTTTGGTGATCTTAATTGCCGTGGAGAAATGGCGTTCATATCTTCAACAAGCATCTTATAAAAAATGATCAGGGTGGCTTAGTCAATTTTGAACTGATCAGTGATTAACCACACCATATAGAGACAATAACTATCCGGTCATTGGATAAATTGGGATCGCGGCGTATGGAAGTATCTAATATATAATACTGGCCTATAATAGCATGGTGCTATCGCATGAAACGAATAAAGATGTGATGGCAACAACGTTCTTAATGCGCTCTATCTGGCTGCTAAGAATAGTTATAATCTTGGCTCAATAAAGAATAATGAGCCTCGTTCGCATATCATAAATGTGATGGTTGTTAGAGATAGTTTTGGAGTCGGTTGTGATAGACGTATAAGTCGTGTACTCTCTCCTCTCCCCCCCCGATGTACTCCTCCTTCCTTCTATATAAACAGAGACACAAACCAATCTCGGGTTATCCGAGTAGCTACAAACTACCTGATCGTTTCATATGGTATCAGCCGGCCTCTTCGCCGACAAAACTGATCGCATCGAGTTCATCCTCGCCGCCGCCATCTGCTACCCCTCGACATCGACACCATGGCTTCGTCGTCTTCTGCTCAGATCATCAACCTGGGCTCGCCACCGTCTGACAAGCTGACGCAGGCGAACTACTCCGGATGGCGCGCTCAAGTTCTTCCCCCGATCCGCGACGCTCGGCTCTTCGGCCTCCTCGACGGCAGCGATGCCGCGCCTCCCGAAATCTTGGAGGTTTCACCGGCCGACAAAACAGACGCCGATCAAACGCCCAAGAAGATCAACAACCCTGCCTACGATTCCTGGATCTCTCGAGACCAGATCGTGTTAGGCTACCTCCTTCAGTCGATTGGACCCGAGGTTCTCCCTCATGTTCAGCGAATCGAGACTGCTGCCGGTGTTTGGCAGGCAGTTGAGGAGATGTTTGCAT
Organism: Lolium multiflorum; assembly: GCA_030979885.1. NCBI lineage: Eukaryota > Viridiplantae > Streptophyta > Magnoliopsida > Poales > Poaceae > Lolium > Lolium multiflorum. Next base: position 234,345,715 of record CM061749.1, on the reverse strand, counting down.
CATCATGCCAGACCAAGGTCACGAACCTTCGGATTGCGCTGGCGAATACCAAGAAACTACAGATGAGTACCGACGCCTTCCTCACCAAGATGCAGAGCATCGTCGATGAGCTTGCAGCCGCCGGCGAGCCTATCCGCACTTCTGAACATGTCTCGTTCATCCTTGCGGGTCTTGGGGCGCAGTACAACTCTTTGGTCGCAGCTCTGGGCGCGGTCACCACGCCCCTCACACTGCCATCCCTCTATGCCCAACTCCGGGCGTACGACCAGCGCCAAGACATGCTCAGTGGCACATCCGATGCCGACTTCGAGACGTCCGCGAACGCCGCCCAGCGCCAAGGCCGTGGACGCTACACCAACCGTTACCGTGGTGACTACGGTGACCGCGGTGACCGCGGTGACCGCGGTGACTATGACCGGCGTGATCACCGCCGTGACGACAAGCGTGATGATCACCGCGACAATCGCCAGCCTCGCCAGGGACGTGGGCGAGCACCGTCTGGAGGGGGTCGCGGTCGTGGCCGTGGTCGACGCCGTACCTCGCCATGGGTGGACGTGACTTGCCAGATCTGCGGCAAAGAAGGTCACGCTGCCAAGGACTGCTGGTGGCGCTTCCAGGAGGACGATGACAACTCTGATGACAAGGAGGCCCATGTTGCCTCATACGGAGTCGATACAAACTGGTACCAGGACACTGGTGCTACTCATCATATCACCGGGAACTCAACAACATGACGGTCCGTGACAAGTATCGCGGCAATGACAGGGTCAACACTGCAGGTGGTCAGGGTATGTCTATTTCTCATGTTGGTAAATCAATTATTCGTACCCCTGCACAAAATTTTCGTCTTAACAATGTTCTCCATGTTCCACATGCATCTAAGAACTTACTACCTGTTCACCAATTCACCTATGACAACCGCGTGTTTATTGAATTTCACCCATTCTTCTTTTTGATCAAGGACCAGGCCACGCGGAAAATCATTCATAGAGGGCGTTGTGTGGGTGGGCTTTACCCACTCATATCATCATTGGTGTCATCCCGATACTCCAAGCATGCATGTGTCGCCGCCAAGCCCTCACAAGCAAGGTGGTATAGTCGTCTAAGTCATCCTTCGTCAGCCATTGTTAGACAGATTGTTAGCAAAAATAAACTTCGTTTCGTTAAGGATTCTAGTTTTGAGTTAGTGTGTGATTCCTGTCAACAAGCTAAAAGTCATCAGCTTCCCTATCCCATCTCCACAAGTGTATCTACTCCCCTTCTTCAGTTAATCTTTTCTGATGTTTGGGGTCCTGCACCTACCTCTGTGGGTCGACATGATTACTATGTAAGCTTTATTGATGATTATAGCAAGTTTACATGGATATATCTGCTTAAAAAGAAATCTGATGCTTATTCTGCATTTGTCAATTTTCAACAACTTGTTGAACGCAAACTTGATGCCAAAATTCTCACTGTTCAGTCAGATTGGCGAGGAGAGTATGAAAAGCTGAACTCCCTATTCCAATCCCAAGGAATTTCTCACCATGTGTCTTGTCCTCATGCTCACCAACAAAATGGCTCTGCTGAACGAAAGCATCGCCACATTGTGGAAGTTGGTCTAGCTCTCCTTGCTCATGCACATATGCCACTAAAATTCTGGGATGAAGCCTTTCTTACCGCCACATATCTTATTAACATGCTTCCCAGCAAAGTCATAAACAATGACACACCTGTTCATCGTCTCCTAGGAACACGACCTGATTATAATTCTCTTCGAGTTTTTGGTTGTGCTTGTTGGCCTAATTTGTGTCCATACAACAAACGCAAACTTGCCTTCCGGTCAAAACAATGTGTTTTTCTTGGCTATAGTCCTCGCCACAAAGGGGTCAAATGCCTTGAAGTTGCCACTGGTCGTGTGTATATCTCTAAAGATGTCGTCTTTGATGAAACAGTGTTTCCCTTTCAGCACCTTCATCCAAATGCTGGTGCTCTTCTTCGCAAGGAAATCTTGTTACTTGATCCTTCTTTACACAATTTTGAGCATGGGAACGAATATTTTGATGATCCACATGATGATAATATACATGCTACTAACCCTACTCAAGTGTCCCTCTTATTGTTCCCCAGGATGCTGCAGGTCGGGCCAGAGATGCACCAGAAAATTTGGACCAAAATGATGCCCAAAACTCCCAAAACAGTTCACATGAAATAACAGAGGAAGAAGACAGAAGCACAGGACACGAGGTGGATTCTGCCAGTCAATCCACCTCAGGATCGCCGAGTTCTCCCTCGGATCACGCGTCCCGCAGGTCTGCCGCCAGCTCTGTCGCGCCGCACGCGCGTGCTTCTGCCGCGCCAGACGCGGCCACCCACCCGCCTGGATCATCTGTGGCGTTCCCGCGTGTGTCTGCCTCGTCTCCCGCCACACACTCGCCCACACGGACTTGAAGAACCTCTGCGGCCTCTGACGGGACCACACTCAATCAGCACCTAGACACTGCTGCTGCTGGTACATCCGGATCCTCTATGCCTGCTCATCCTGTGCCCCCTACTGTTGCTGCTCTTCCGCGGCCTACTACACGTGCTTCGCAGGGTATTCTTCGACCGAAGCAATATTCTGATGGCACCATCCGCTGGCTTCTGTCTACCACTAAGACTGAACCACCAGACTTGCAAGCTGCCTTGGCTGATCCAAGGTGAAAACAAGCTATGGATGAAGAATTTCAGGCGTTGCAAACAAATCAAACATGGAGACTTGTACCTCCCAAACTTGGTACTAATGTTATTGACTGTAGGTGGATCTACAAGGTTAAACACAAAGCTAATGGGTCTGTTGATCGTTGATGACCCACAAGTATAGGGGGTGTATCGTAGTACTTTCGATAAATAAGAGTGTCGAACCCAACGAGGAGCAGAAGGTGTTGACAAGCGGTTTCAATGAAGGATTCACTGTAAATGCTCACAGACAAGTATTCAGGGAGTTTTGATATAGCAGATAAATAAAGTACAAGTAAATAAAATGCGAGAGAAATAATTGCAGCGAGTGGCCCAATCCTTTTTAGCACAAAGGACAAGCCGGTTTGTTTACTTATAATGACCAAACGTTCTTGAGGACACACGGGGATTTTAGTCTAGTGCTTTCGCTTCATACGGCTGATTAATCTTCATTGTTTTGATAAGTGTTGTGTGGGTGAACCTATGCTAATGCACCGCCCTTCCTAGGACTAATACATACTTGTGATTATACCCCTTGCAAGCATCCGCAAATACAAGAAAGTAATTAAGATAAATCTAACCACAGCCTTAAACTCTGAGATCCTGCTACCCCTCCTGCACCGATATACTATCGGGGGTTTAGGTTTCTGTCGCTCCGGCAACCCCAAAATTAGCAAACGAATACAAGATGTACTCCCCTAGGCCCATAAAGGTGAAGTATCATGTAGTCGACGTTCACATGACACCACTAGAAGAGTAACACCACAACTTAAATATCATAACATTGAATATTACTCAACCATAATTCACTACTAACATTTAGACTTCACCCATGTCCTCAAGAACTAAACGAACTACTCACGAGACATCATATGGAACATGATCAGAGGTGATATGATGATGAATAACAATCTGAACATAAACCTTGGCTCAATGGTTTCACTCAATAGCATCAATAACAAGTAGTAATCAACACCGGGAGAGTTTCCCCTATCAAACAATCAAGATCCAACCCAAATCGTTACAGCGGTGACGAGATGCAGCGGTGGAGATGGCGGTGTAGATGATGGAGATGATGGTGATGATGATGGAGATGATGTCCAGCTCAATGACGATGGCGATGGCGTCGATTCCCCCTCCGGAGGGAATTTCCCCGCGGATTCCTGCCCGCCGGAGAACTCTTTTCTCTCTGGTGTTTTTCCGCCCCGCAGGCGGCTCTGTCAATTCTCCGTAACTCCCCGTGCCTTAGGTTTTCGGGTGAAGAAGTACGCGAAGGAGGAGGCCAGAGGGGGCTGTGGGCCCCCTCCCACAAGGCGGCGCGGCCAGCCAGGGCCCGCGCCGCCCTGGGGGGGCCATGGCGGCCCTCCTTTGGCTCCCTTCGTCTTCTGGAAAAATAGGATTTTTCATATAATTTCCGTCAATTGTTGATCTTCCGAAATATGGTGTCCTGACGGTGCTTTTTCCAGTAGAATCCTGAATCCGGTGAATAATTCTCCAATGATCATGAAACATGCAAAATAGGTGAAATAACATAAGTATCATCTCTAAATATGAAATATATCAATGAATAACAAAAATTATGATATAAAATAGTGATGCAAAATGGACGTATCAACTCCCCCAAGCTTAGACCTCGCTTGTCCCCAAGCGAAACTGAGCTCAATAAACAAGACCACATGTTTATGGAGTGAAGAGTCGATAAATAAAATACGGACAAGAAGCATCATATTGATTCACACAAGATATTCTAGTAAACATTCTCCTCATATAACTCATCTTGAAATAAGTAAAGAGAAATAACAAATAGAAGTGCATAGGAAATCATGATTGGTTATGGCAAACTTTGTTCTTGGTCAGAGAACTACTAACGGATTGCACTTATCTTCTAAGCAAAGCTTTCATATTAGAATTTATATAGCAGGGCTTTCATCCTCAATCATAACAATCTCCTCATAATCATTGATAACTTTCAAAGTCATATTCATTCAGATAAAATTTGTACTAAACAAGAAAGCATAAAAGACATGATTAACTGAATCATAGCATAAATGGTTGGTTCACAACAACTCAATTGCTTGCTTAAGATAGAGGGAAATAGGTTTACTGACTCAACATAAAAGTAAAAGATAGGCCCTTCGCAGAGGGAAGCAGAGATTAAATCATGTGCTAGAGCTTTTCAAGTTTTGAAATCATATAAAGAGCATAAAAGTAAGATTTTGAGCGGTGTTTGTTGTTGTCAACGAATGGTAGCGGGCACTCTAACCCCGCCAAACAGACCTTCCAAGAGCGGCTCCCATGGAGGACGTCATCTCTACCAGCAAGGTAGATCATCCCCCTTCTCTTTGTTTACACATGTATTTTAGTTTTATTATGGATGACACTCCCCCAACCTTTGCTTTCACAAGCCATGGCTAACCGAATCCTCGGGTGCCTTCCAACATTCACATACCATGGAGGAGTGTCTATTGCAAAATTAAGTTGCTTACTGATAAATCAGGGCAAAACATGTGAAGAGAATTATTAATGAAAGTTATTAATTGGGGCTGGGAACCCCGTTGCCAGCTCTTATTGCAAAATTATTGGATAAGCGGATGTGCCACTAGTCCATTGGTGAAAGTCCGCCCAACAAGATTGAAAGATAAAACACCACATACTTCCTCATGAGCTATAAAACATTGACACAAATAAGGAGTAATATAGTTTGAATTATTTAAAGGTAGCACATGAAGTATTTACTTGGAGTGGCGCAAAATACCACATATTAGGTAGTTATGGTGGACACAAATGGCATGGGTTTGGTCTAAGGTTATGGATGCATGAGAAGTATTCCCTCTCAATACAGGTCTTTGGCTAGCAAGGTTTGATAGCAAGCATAAAGGTTGAGGGAAACAAACAAATATACATGTGATAGAAACAATCATGCATCTTTCTCATAAGCACAAGCAATTTTAACTTCAGAATACTAAACTCATTAGCATAAAGATAGTAGAGTAATATATCTACATGTATTTCCCTTTTCTATTTAAACATCAAGGTGTTGTTGCTATTGACCAATGCTAAGTTTGCCAAAACCAAATAGATTTACTTGATGCTCCCAAAGTGATATCAATACTAATGTCAAGAGTAATCATATAAAAGAAATTGCAAACTAAAATAAGGTGTGCAAAAAGTAAATGATAAGACTTCTCATTAATATTTCATAACGATAACTCACACCAACGGATACATAGATAACCAACTAAGAGAGAGATACTTCCACACTGCAAACTATTCTATATGATAACTTCCCTACTCATGATATGACTCTACTTGATAGTAAAAGATAAAGATAGTGATGATGTGATACCGCGGCACTCCCCCAAGCTTGGAACAAACCAAGGGGATGCCAATACCGATGATGAATTACTCCTCCGTTGGCGATGATGGTGGGTTCTTCTCGCGCTTCTTAAAGATCTCTTTCAGCTTCAACTTCTCAGTTTGGCAGTTCTGCACTAAAACTCGAAGAGATTCATTGTTATCCGAATGTGGCGGTGGGGGCCTTGTGATGGGAATCGAATAATATTCCAGCATTCTGCGAAGTCGCTGGTTCTCCTCCTGAAGTATCTCCACTTCCCTTCTTAGAGCACGATATTGATCACAAAATTCATCGGTAACCCGTATTGCTTCCTCCACACAAGGGAAAGAGTCGAGGCTAAGAGCAGGCGGAAGAAGTCCCTGCAAGTTATGAGAAAAAGAACGCCCAGTGTTAACCAATCCCACCAAGATTGGATTACTCTCCATAGCTTCCCGCTCTCTTTTGCTGATGCTATCTTCTTCACTCCCTTATTGACCCCTTCATCCATCTCCTCTTCCCAAGGTTCCTTGTCTTTGTTGTTGGAGACCATGGTGCTTCTAGATCAAAACAGATCCTGGCAGAAAACAGCTCGAAACAAAACACGACGAGAAAACGATATACGGACCTCCAGGGGTCCGGGAGATTATATAGCAAATATTTTTACGATAAAAGGAAGGTTCCAGGCCGAAAACGAGTGGAAACGGGACGCTGATACGTCTCCAACGTATCGATAATTTCTTATGTTCCATGCTACTTTATTGATGATACCTACATGTTTTATGCACATTATATGTCGTATTTTCGCATTTTCTGGAACTAACCTATTAACAAGATGCCGAAGTTCCTGTTTTCTGCTGTTTTTGGTTTCAGAAATCCTAGTAACGAAATATTCTCGGAATTGGACGAAATCAACGCCCAGGTTCCTATTTTGCCCGGAAGCATCCAGAACACCCGAGAGTCGCCAGAGGGGGGCCCTGTGGGCCCCAGATGATAGGGTGGCGCGGGGCCTGGGCCGCGCCCCCATGGTGTCGTCGCCCTTCGACCTTCGACGCTGCCCTTTCGCCTATATAAAGCCCCTGCATCGAAAACCCTTACGGAGGAAGCCACGGTACGCGAAACCTTCCAGAGCCGCCGCCATCGCGAAGCCAAGATCTGGGGACAGGAGTCTGTTCCGGCACCCTGCCGGACGGGGAAGTGCCCCCGGAAGGCTTCTCCATCGACACCGCTGCCATCTCCACCGCCATCTTCATCACCGCTGCTGCTCCCATGAGAGAGGGAGTAGTTCTCCATCGAGGCTATGTGGTTCATCTCTCTCCTATGTACTTCAATACAATAATCTCATGAGCTGCCTTACATGATTGAGATTCATATGATGATGCTTGTAATCTAGATGTCGTTATGCTAGTCAAGTGAGTTTTACTTATGTGATCTCCGGAGACTCCTTGTCCCACGTGTGTAAAGGTGACAGGTGTGCACCGTGTGGGTCTCTTAGGCTATATTTCACAGAATACTTATTCACTGTTATGAATGGCATAGTGAAGTGCTTATTTATATATCTTTATGATTGCAATGTGTTTTGTATCACAATTTATCTATGTGCTACTCTAGCAATGTTATTAAAGTAGTTTTATTCCTCCTGCACGATGTAATGGTGACAGTGTGTGCATCCGTGTTAGTACTTGGTTTATGCTATGATCATGATCTCTTGTAGATTGCGAAGTTAACTATTGCTATGATAGTATTGATGTGTATTATTCCTCCTACATAAGCATGAAGGTGACAGTGTGCATGCTACGTTAGTACTTGGTTTAGTCGTATTGATCTATCTTACACTCTAAGGTTATTTAAATATGAACATTGAATTGTGGAGCTTGTTAACTCCGGCATTGAGGGTTCGTGTAATCCTACGCAATGTGTTCATCATCCAACAAGAGAGTGTAGAGTATGCATTTATCTATCTGTTATGTGATCAATGTTGAGAGTGTCCACTAGTGAAAGTCTAATCCCTAGGCCTTGTTCCTAAATACTGCTATCACTGCTTGTTACTGTTTCTGAATTACTACTGCTGCGTTACTACTGCATGTTTACTTCCTACAATATTACTACCATCAACTGCACGCCAGAGCTATTTTCTGGCGCCATACTACTGCTCATATTCATTCATACCACTTGTATTTCACTATCTCTTCGCCGAACTAGTACACCTATTAGGTGTGTTGGGGACACAAGAGACTTCTTGCTTTGTGGTTGCAGGGTTGCATGAGAGGGATATCTTTGACCTCTTCCTCCCCGAGTTCGATAAACCTTGGGTAATCCACTTAAGGGAAACTTGCTGCTGTTCTACAAACCTCTGCTCTTGGAGGCCCAACACTGTCTACAAGAATAGAAGCACCCGTAGACATCAAGCACTTTTCTGGCGCCGTTGCCGGGGAGGGAAGGTAAACGGCACTCACACATTGGCAAGCCCGGCAACTAAGCACTTTTCCTCCCTCGTCAACTACGCGCCAAGCACTTTTCTGGCGCCGTTGCCGGGAGGAAAGGTAAAAGGCACTCATACGGTTCCAGTAACAGTACTTTTCTGGCGCCATTGTGTGTGTGCTCGAAGCTATTTCCTTTAGACTCTGCAATTGCGACATTTGGTTTCTTGTTTACACTAGTTAGGCATAATGGACAACAATGACCTTTTTATTCTATTTCCTGATTTAAGACATGGATGGTTTGATGCGAAAATTAAAAAACCCATGGAACATATTAATATGAATGCTTTGAACACTATTGTTGCTAAATGATATGGAAAATTCTAAGCTTGGGGAAGCTGGTTTTGATGAGCATGATATTTTTAGTCCCCCAAGCATTGAGGAGAAAATTTACTTTGATGATACTTTGCCTCCCATTTATGATGATTATAATGATAGTAGTCTTTTGTTACCACCTGTTATGGAGGATAAATTTGATTATGATTACAATATACCTCCTATATTTGATAGCTACTTTGTTGAATTTGCTCCCACTACAATTAATAAGAATGACTATGCTTATGTTGGGAGTAGTAATTATTTTATGCATGAGACTCATGATAAGAATGCTTTATGTGATAGTTATATTGTTGAGTTTGCTCATGATGCTACTGAAAGTTATTATGAGAGAGGAAAATATGGTTGTAGAAATTTTCATGTTACTAAAACACCTCTCTATGTGCTGAAATTTTTGAAGCTACACTTGTTTTATCTTCCTATGCTTGTTACTTTGCTCTTCATGAACTTGTTTATTTACAAGATTCCTATGCATAGGAAGCATGTTAGACTTAAATGTGTTTTGAATTTGCCTCTTGATGCTCTCTTTTGCTTCAACTTCTATTTCTTGCGAGTGCATCATTAAAACTGCTGAGCCCATCTTAATGGCTATAAAGAAAGAACTTCTTGGGAGATAACCCATGTGTTTATTTTACTACAGCAATTTTTGTTTTGTTGAGTTTTTGAAGTTGTTTACTACTGTAGCAACCTCTCCTTATCATGTTTTTGTGCCAAGTAAAGTTTCTATGTCAAAGTTGATGTTATATTTGGGATCGCTGCGCAGAAACAGCATTGCTGTCTGTCACGAATCTGGCCACAGGCCTCTGTAGAAAATTCGAAAAAATCTGCCAATTTACGAGCGTGATCCTCAGATATGTACGCAACTTTCATTAGTTTTGAGTTTTTCCATTTGAGCAAGTCTGGTGCCAGCTTTATATTCGTCTTTACGGACTGTTCTGTTTTTGACAGATTCTGCCTTTTATTTCGCATTGCCTCTTTTGCTATGTTGGATGAATTTCTTTGATCCATTAATGTCCAGTAGCTTTATGCAATGTCCAGAAGTGTAAAGAATGTTTGTGTCACCTCTGAACATGTGAATTTTTGATTATGCACTAACCCTCTAATGAGTTTGCTTGAAGTTTGGTGTGAAGGAAGTTTTCAAGGGTCAAGAGAGGAGTATGATATACTATGATCAAGAGGAGTGAAAGCTCTAAGCTTGGGGATGCCCGGTGGTTCATCCCTGCATATTTCAAGAAGACTCAAGCGTCTAAGCTTGGGGATGCCCAAGGCATCCCTTCATCGACAAAGTATCAGGTTCCTTCTCTTGAAACTATATTTTTATTCGGTCACATCTTATGTACTTTACTTGGAGCGTCTGTGTGTGCTTTTATTTTTGTTTTGTTATCTTAGTTCTCTGAATAAGTTCATCCTTGTGTGGGAGAGAGACACGCTCCGCTGGTTCGTATGAACACATGTGTTCTTAGCTCATAATATTCATGGCGAAGTTTCCTCTTCGTTAAATTGTTATATGGTTGGAATTGAAAAATGCTACATGTAGTAATTGGTAAAATGTCTTGGATAATGTGATACTTGGCAATTGTTGTGCTCATGTTTAAGCTCTTGCATCATATACTTTGCACCTATTAGTGAAGAAATACATAGAGCTTGCTAAAATTTGATTTGCATATTTGGTCTCTCTAAGGTCTAGATAATATCTAGTATTGAGTTTTGAACAACAAGGAAGACGGTGTAGAGTCTTATAATGTTTACAATATGTCTTTTATGTGAGTTTTGCTGCACCGGTTCATCCTTGAGTTTGCTTCAAATAACCTTGCTAGCCTAAACCTTGTATCGAGAGGGAATACTTCTCATGCATCCAAATCCTTGAGCCAACCACTATGCCATTTGTGTCCACCATACCTACCTACTACATGGTATTTCTCCGCCATTCCAAAGTAAATTGCTTGAGTGCTACCTTTAAATAATTCAAAATTTATCACCTCTTATTTGTGTCAATGTTTTATAGCTCATGAGGAAGTATGTGGTGTTTTATCTTTCGATCTTGTCATTTACTTTTGACAGACTTTCACAATGGACTAGTGGCACATCCGCTTATCCAATAATTTTGCAAAAAGAGCTGGCAATGGGGTTCCCAGCCCCAATTAATTAACTTTCATTAATAATTCTCTTCACATGTTTTGCTCTGATTCATCAGTAAGCAACTTAATTTTGCAAATAGACACTCCTCCATGGTATGTGAATGTTGGAAGGCACCCGAGGATTCGGTTAGCCATGGCTTGTGTAAGCAAAAGGTTGGGAGGAGTGTCATCCATAAATAAAGAAAAACTAAACTAAAGTACATGTGTAAACAAAAGAGAAGAGGGATGATCTACCTTGCTGGTAGAGATAACGTCCTTCATGGGAGCCGCTCTTGAAAGTCTGGTTGATGAGGGGGTTAGAGTACCCGCTACCATTCGTTGACAACAACAAACACCTCTCAAAACTTTATTTTATGCTCTCTTTATGTTTTCAAAATAAAAGCTCTAGCACAAATATAGCAATCGATGCTTTCCTCTTTGAAGGACCTTTCTTTTACTTTTATTGTTGAGTCAGTTTACCTATCTCCTTCCACCTTAAGAAGCAAACACTTGTGTGAACTGTGCATTGATTCCTACATACTTGCATATTGCACTTGTTATATTACTTTACATTGACAATATCCATGAGATATACATGTTATAAGTTGAAAGCAACCGCTGAAACTTAATCTTCCTTTGTGTTGCTTCAATACCTTTACTTTAAATTATTGCTTTATGAGTTAACTCTTATGCAAGACTTATTGATGCTTGTCTTGAAGTACTATTCATGAAAAGTCTTTGCTTTATGATTCAGTTGTTTACTCATGTCATTACTTTTGTTTTGATCGCTGCATTCATTACATATGTTTACAAATAGTATGATCAAGATTATGATGGCATGTCACTTCAGAAATTATCTTTGTTATCGTTTTACCTGCTCGGGACGAGCAGAACTAAGCTTGGGGATGCTGATACGTCTCCAACGTATCGATAATTTCTTATGTTCCATGCTACTTTATTGATGATACCTACATGTTTTATGCACATTATATGTCGTATTTACGCATTTTCTGGAACTAACCTATTAACAAGATGCCGAAGTGCCTTCCTGTTTTCGCTGTTTTTGGTTTCAGAAATCCTAGTAACGAAATATTCTCTAATTGGACGAAATCAACGCCCAGGTTCCTATTTTGCCCGAAGCATCCAGAACACCCGAGAGCCGCCAGAGGGGCCCTGTGGGCCCCAGATGATAGGGTGGCGCGGCCAGGGCCCGGCCGCGCCCTGGTGTCGTCGCCCTTCGACCTTCCGACGCTGCCCTTTCGCCTATATAAAGCCCCGCATCGAAACCCTTACGGAGGAAGCCACGGTACGCGAAACCTTCCAGAGCCGCCGCCATCGCGGCCAAGATCTGGGGGAGTCTCTGTTCCGCACCCGCCGGACGGGGAAGTGCCCCCGAAGGCTTCTCCATCGACACCGCTGCCATCTCCACCGCCATCTTCATCACCGCCGCTGCTCCCATGAGGAGGGAGTAGTTCTCCATCGAGGCTCGGGGCTGTACCGGTAGCTATGTGGTTCATCTCTCTCCTATGTACTTCAATACAATAATCTCATGAGCTGCCTTACATGATTGAGATTCATATGATGATGCTTGTAATCTAGATGTCGTTATGCTAGTCAAGTGAGTTTTACTTATGTGATCTCCGGAGACTCCTTGTCCCACGTGTGTAAAGGTGACAGTGTGTGCACCGTGTGGGTCTCTTAGGCTATATTTCACAGAATACTTATTCACTGTTATGAATGGCATAGTGAAGTGCTTATTTATATCTCTTTATGATTGCAATGTGTTTTGTATCACAATTTATCTATGTGCTACTCTAGCAATGTTATTAAAGTAGTTTTATTCCTCCTGCACGATGTAATGGTGACAGTGTGTGCATCCGTGTTAGTACTTGGTTTATGCTATGATCATGATCTCTTGTAGATTGCGAAGTTAACTATTGCTATGATAGTATTGATGTGTATTATTCCTCCTACATAAGCATGAAGGTGACAGTGTGCATGCTACGTTAGTACTTGGTTTAGTCGTATTGATCTATCTTACACTCTAAGGTTATTTAAATATGAACATTGAATTGTGGAGCTTGTTAACTCCGGCATTGAGGGTTCGTGTAATCCTACGCAATGTGTTCATCATCCAACAAGAGAGTGTAGAGTATGCATTTATCTATTCTGTTATGTGATCAATGTTGAGAGTGTCCACTAGTGAAAGTCTAATCCCTAGGCCTTGTTCCTAAATACTGCTATCACTGCTTGTTACTGTTTTACTGAATTACTACTGCTGCGTTACTACTGCATGTTTACTTCCTACAATATTACTACCATCAACGCACGCCAGCGAGCTATTTTCTGGCGCCATACTACTGCTCATATTCATTCATACCACTTGTATTTCACTATCTCTTCGCCGAACTAGTACACCTATTAGGTGTGTTGGGGACACAAGAGACTTCTTGCTTTGTGGTTGGGGTTGCATGAGAGGGATATCTTTGACCTCTTCCTCCCGAGTTCGATAAACCTTGGGTAATCCACTTAAGGGAAACTTGCTGCTGTTCTACAAACCTCTGCTCTTGGAGGCCCAACACTGTCTACAAGAATAGAAGCACCCGTAGACATCAAGCACTTTTCCGCGCCGTTGCCGGGGAGGGAAGGTAAACGGCACTCACACATTGGCAAGCCCGGCAACTAAGCACTTTTCCTCCCTCGTCAACTACGCGCCAAGCACTTTTCTGGCGCCGTTGCCGGGGAGGAAAGGTAAAAGGCACTCATACTTCGGTTCCAGGTAACAGTACTTTTCCGGCGCCATTGTGTGTGTGCTCGAAGCTATTTCCTTTAGACTCTGCAATTGCGACATTTGGTTTCTTGTTTACAATAGTTAGGCATAATGGACAACAATGACCTTTTTATTCTATTTCCTGATTTAAGACATGGATGGTTTGATGCGAAAATTAAAAAACCCATGGAACATATTAATATGAATGCTTTGAACACTATTGTTGCTAATGATATGGAAAATTCTAAGCTTGGGGAAGCTGGTTTTGATGAGCATGATATTTTTAGTCCCCCAAGCATTGAGGAGAAAATTTACTTTGATGATACTTTGCCTCCCATTTATGATGATTATAATGATAGTAGTCTTTTGTTACCACCTGTTATGGAGGATAAATTTGATTATGATTACAATATACCTCCTATATTTGATAGCTACTTTGTTGAATTTGCTCCCACTACAATTAATAAGAATGACTATGCTTATGTTGGGAGTAGTAATTATTTTATGCATGAGACTCATGATAAGAATGCTTTATGTGATAGTTATATTGTTGAGTTTGCTCATGATGCTACTGAAAGTTATTATGAGAGAGGAAAATATGGTTGTAGAAATTTTCATGTTACTAAAACACCTCTCTATGTGCTGAAATTTTTGAAGCTACACTTGTTTTATCTTCCTATGCTTGTTACTTTGCTCTTCATGAACTTGTTTATTTACAAGATTCCTATGCATAGGAAGCATGTTAGACTTAAATGTGTTTTGAATTTGCCTCTTGATGCTCTCTTTTGCTTCAACTTCTATTTCTTGCGAGTGCATCATTAAAACTGCTGAGCCCATCTTAATGGCTATAAAGAAAGAACTTCTTGGGAGATAACCCATGTGTTTATTTTACTACAGCAATTTTTGTTTTGTTGAGTTTTTGAAGTTGTTTACTACTGTAGCAACCTCTCCTTATCATGTTTTTGTGCCAAGTAAAGTTTCTATGTCAAAGTTGATGTTATATTTGGGATCGCTGCGCAGAAACAGCATTGCTGTCTGTCACGAATCTGGGCACAGGCCTCTGTAGAAAATTTGAAAAAATCTGCCAATTTACGAGATCCCTCAGATATGTACGCAACTTTCATTAGTTTTGAGTTTTCCATTTGAGCAAGTCTGGTGCCAGCTTTAAATTCGTCTTTACGGACTGTTCTGTTTTTGACAGATTCTGCCTTTTATTTCGCATTGCCTCTTTTGCTATGTTGGATGAATTTCTTTGATCCATTAATGTCCAGTAGCTTTATGCAATGTCCAGAAGTGTAAAGAATGTTTGTGTCACCTCTGAACATGTGAATTTTTGATTATGCACTAACCCTCTAATGAGTTTGCTTGAAGTTTGGTGTGAAGGAAGTTTTCAAGGGTCAAGAGAGGAGTATGATATACTATGATCAAGAGGAGTGAAAGTTCTAAGCTTGGGGATGCCCCCGTGGTTCATCCCTGCATATTTCAAGAAGACTCAAGCGTTTGCTTGGGGATGCCCAAGGCATCCCCTTCTTCATCGACAAAGTATCGTTCCTTCTCTTGAAACTATATTTTTATTTGGTCACATCTTATGTACTTTACTTGGAGCGTCTGTGTGTGCTTTTATTTTTGTTTTGTTATCTTAGTTCTCTGAATAAGTTCATCCTTGTGTGGAGAGAGACACGCTCCGCTGGTTCGTATGAACACATGTGTTCTTAGCTCATAATATTCATGGCGAAGTTTCCTCTTCGTTAAATTGTTATATGGTTGGAATTGAAAAATGCTACATGTAGTAATTGGTAAAATGTCTTGGATAATGTGATACTTGGCAATTGTTGTGCTCATGTTTAAGCTCTTGCATCATATACTTTGCACCTATTAGTGAAGAAATACATAGAGCTTGCTAAAATTTGATTTGCATATTTGGTCTCTCTAAGGTCTAGATAATATCTAGTATTGAGTTTTGAACAACAAGGAAGACGGTGTAGAGTCTTATAATGTTTACAATATGTCTTTTATGTGAGTTTTGCTGCACCGGTTCATCCTTGAGTTTGCTTCAAATAACCTTGCTAGCCTAAACCTTGTATCGAGAGTGAATACTTCTCATGCATCCAAATCCTTGAGCCAACCACTATGCCATTTGTGTCCACCATACCTACCTACTACATGGTATTTCTCCGCCATTCCAAAGTAAATTGCTTGAGTGCTACCTTTAAATAATTCAAAATTTATCACCTCTTATTTGTGTCAATGTTTTATAGCTCATGAGGAAGTATGTGGTGTTTTATCTTTCGATCTTGTCATTTACTTTTGACAGACTTTCACAATGGACTAGTGGCACATCCGCTTATCCAATAATTTTGCAAAAAGAGCTGGCAATGGGGTTCCCAGCCCCAATTAATTAACTTTCATTAATAATTCTCTTCACATGTTTTGCTCTGATTCATCAGTAAGCAACTTAATTTTGCAAATAGACACTCCT
Organism: Lolium multiflorum; assembly: GCA_030979885.1. NCBI lineage: Eukaryota > Viridiplantae > Streptophyta > Magnoliopsida > Poales > Poaceae > Lolium > Lolium multiflorum. The sequence continues at coordinate 234,329,505 of CM061749.1, read as the reverse complement.
CCATGGTATGTGAATGTTGGAAGGCACCCGAGGATTCGGTTAGCCATGGCTTGTGTAAGCAAAAGGTTGGGAGGAGTGTCATCCATAAATAAAGAAAAACTAAACTAAAGTACATGTGTAAACAAAAGAGAAGAGGGATGATCTACCTTGCTGGTAGAGATAACGTCCTTCATGGGAGCCGCTCTTGAAAGTCTGGCCGCTACCATTCGTTGACAACAACAAACACCTCTCAAAACTTTATTTTTATGCTCTCTTTATGTTTTCAAAATAAAAGCTCTAGCACAAATATAGCAATCGATGCTTTCCTCTTTGAAGGACCTTTCTTTTACTTTTATTGTTGAGTCAGTTTACCTATCTCCTTCCACCTTAAGAAGCAAACACTTGTGTGAACGTGCATTGATTCCTACATACTTGCATATTGCACTTGTTATATTACTTTACATTGACAATATCCATGAGATATACATGTTATAAGTTGAAAGCAACCGCTGAAACTTAATCTTCCTTTGTGTTGCTTCAATACCTTTACTTTAAATTATTGCTTTATGAGTTAACTCTTATGCAAGACTTATTGATGCTTGTCTTGAAGTACTATTCATGAAAAGTCTTTGCTTTATGATTCAGTTGTTTACTCATGTCATTACTTTTGTTTTGATCGCTGCATTCATTACATATGTTTACAAATAGTATGATCAAGATTATGATGGCATGTCACTTCAGAAATTATCTTTGTTATCGTTTTACCTGCTCGGGACGAGCAGAACTAAGCTTGATGCTGATACGTCTCCAACGTATCGAATTTCTTATGTTCCATGCTACTTTATTGATGATAACTACATGTTTTATGCACATTATATGTCGTATTTACGCATTTTCTGGAACTAACCTATTAACAAGATGCCGAAGTGCCAGTTCCTGTTTTCTGCTGTTTTTGGTTTCTGAAATCCTAGTAACGAAATATTCTCGGAATTGGACGAAATCAACGCCCAGGTTCCTATTTTGCCCGGAAGCATCCAGAACACCCGAGAGTCGCCAGAGGGGCCCCTGGGCCCCAGATGATAGGGTGGCGACCAGGGCCCTGGGCCGCGCCCCCCTATGGTGTCGTCGCCCCTTCGACCTTCTGACGCTGCCCTTTCGCCTATATAAAGCCCCCGCATCGAAAACCCTTACGGAGGAAGCCACGGTACGCGAAACCTTCCAGAGCCGCCGCCATCGCGAAGCCAAGATCTGGGGACAGGAGTCTGTTCCGCACGCCGGACGGGGAAGTTTCCCCGGAAGGCTTCTCCATCGACACCGCTGCCATCTCCACCGCCATCTTCATCACCGCTGCTGCTCCCATGAGGAGGGAGTAGTTCTCCATCGAGGCTCGGGGCTGTACCGGTAGCTATGTGGTTCATCTCTCTCCTATGTACTTCAATACAATAATCTCATGAGCTGCCTTACATGATTGAGATTCATATGATGATGCTTGTAATCTAGATGTCGTTATGCTAGTCAAGTGAGTTTTACTTATGTGATCTCCGGAGACTCCTTGTCCCACGTGTGTAAAGGTGACAGTGTGTGCACCGTGTGGGTCTCTTAGGCTATATTTCACAGAATACTTATTCACTGTTATGAATGGCATAGTGAAGTGCTTATTTATATCTCTTTATGATTGCAATGTGTTTTGTATCACAATTTATCTATGTGCTACTCTAGCAATGTTATTAAAGTAGTTTTATTCCTCCTGCACGATGTAATGGTGACAGTGTGTGCATCCGTGTTAGTACTTGGTTTATGCTATGATCATGATCTCTTGTAGATTGCGAAGTTAACTATTGCTATGATAGTATTGATGTGTATTATTCCTCCTACATAAGCATGAAGGTGACAGTGTGCATGCTACGTTAGTACTTGGTTTAGTCGTATTGATCTATCTTACACTCTAAGGTTATTTAAATATGAACATTGAATTGTGGAGCTTGTTAACTCCGGCATTGAGGGTTCGTGTAATCCTACGCAATATGTTCATCATCCAACAAGAGAGTGTAGAGTATGCATTTATCTATTCTGTTATGTGATCAATGTTGAGAGTGTCCACTAGTGAAAGTCTAATCCCTAGGCCTTGTTCCTAAATACTGCTATCACTGCTTGTTATTGTTTTACTGAATTACTACTGCGTTACTACTGCATGTTTACTTCCTACAATATTACTACCATCAACTGCACGCCAGCGAGCTATTTTCTGGCGCCATACTACTGCTCATATTCATTCATACCACTTGTATTTCACTATCTCTTCGCCGAACTAGTACACCTATTAGGTGTGTTGGGGACACAAGAGACTTCTTGCTTTGTGGTTGCAGGGTTGCATGAGAGGGATATCTTTGACCTCTTCCTCCCTGAGTTCGATAAACCTTGGGTAATCCACTTAAGGGAAACTTGCTGTTCTACAAACCTCTGCTCTTGGAGGCCCAACACTGTCTACAAGAATAGAAGCACCCGTAGACATCAGACGCCGAGGGGCTGTCACCATAGGGCGGCGCGGCCAGGGTGGGGCCCGCGCCGGCCTATGGTGACGGGCCCTCGCGCGTCTCCTCCACTCCGTTTCTATCCCGTAATTTTTCATATTTTCCATAAACAGCAGAAATATTGTTCGGAAAGCTAAACGCGGACTTTTTATTACTAAAACTGTTACCTATTCAAAGTCGGACTCTGCAGCACTATCATTTTGATCTTTGATGAAAGCTTCCGGAGTTATCACTTGAATAACATCAATATGTTCATTATAAGAATCTCCAGAAATATAATGCTTGAGTCTTTGTCCATTCACTACTTGTGTGGCGTTACCTTCCAAAGAGCTAATTTTTATTGCTCCTGAACGATATACCTCCTCAATAACATATGGTCCTTCCCATTTTGAGAGTAATTTCCCTGCAAAAAATCTGAGACGAGACCGATACAATAGGACTTTATCTCCAACATTAAATTCTCTTTTAATAATTCTTCTATCATGCCACTTCTTAACTTTCTCCTTAAAAAGTTTAGCATTTTCATAAGCTTCACTTCTCCATTCATCTAAAGAACTCAATTGTAGCAACCTCTTCTTACCGGCAAGTTTAAAATCTTTATTAAGTTCTCTTACAGCCCAATAAGCTTTGTGCTCTAGTTCTAAAGGTAAATGACAAGCTTTTCCATAAACCATTTTATAAGGAGACATTCCCATAGGATTTTTATAAGCAGTTCTATAAGCCCACAATGCTTCCTTTAACTTACTAGCCCAATTCTTTCTAGATTTATTAACAGTCTTTCCCAAGATAGCTTTAATTTCTCTATTCGATAATTCTACTTGCCCACTAGTTTGAGGATGATAAGCTGAAGCAATTCTATGATTAATACCATATTTGGCAAGAGTTTTTCTAAAACCACCATGAATAAAATGAGAACCTCCATCAGTCATAATATATCTAGGTACTCCAAATCTAGGAAATATAACATCTACAAGCATTTTTATAGAGGTCTCACCATCAGCACTTTTTGTAGGTATAGCTTCTACCCATTTAGTAACATAATCAACATCGACAAGTATATGAGTGTTACCTTCTGAAGAAGGGAAAGGACCCATGAAGTCGAATCCCCAACAATCAAATGGTTCAATAACAAGAGTATAATTCATAGGCATTTCATTGCGTCTAGAGATATTACCAACTCTTTGACATTCATCACAAGATAAGATAAACTTCCTTGCATCCTTGAAAAGTGTTGGCCAATAAAAACCTGATTGTAGAACCTTTTGTGCGGTTCTATCTCCAGCGTGATGTCCTCCATAAACACTACCATGGCATTTACTCAATATCTCTTGTTGTTCATATTCTGGACACATCTTCGCATAATACCATCCACTCCTTCTCTATATAAGTGTGGGTCATCCCAAAAATAATGCCTCAAATCATAAAAGAATTTCCTCCTTTGCTGAGCTGAAAAGGTTGGAGGCAAGTACTTCAAAACAATAAAGTTAGCATAATCAGCATACCAAGGGCTCTCTCGCGAACTCACCTTTATTACAGCCAATTGTTCATTTGGAAAACTATCATTAACAGGAACAGGATCATAAGTAATATCTTCCAATCTAGACAAATTATCAGCAACAGGATTATCAGCACCTTTCCTATCTACAATATGTAAATCAAATTCTTGCAAAAGAAGAACCCATCTAATAAGCCTTGGTTTAGCATCTTTCTTTTCCATTAGGTACCTAATCGCAGCATGATTAGTATGAACTGTAACTTTTGAATCAACAATATAGGGTCTAAACTTGTCACATGCAAAAACTACGGCTAATAACTCTTTCTCAGTTGTAGCATAATTTCTTTGAGCAGCGTCTAGAGTTTTACTAGCATAATGAATAACATTCAATTTTTTATCTACTCGCTGTCCAAGGACAGCACCTACAGCAAAATCACTAGCATCACACATAATTTCAAAAGCAAATTCCAATCAGGAGGTTCAACTACAGGAGCAGTTGTTAAGGCTTTCTTTAGAGTTTCAAAAGCTTCCTTACAATCATCATCAAAAACGAAAGGTACATCTTTTTGAAGAAGATTAGTAAGAGGCTTTGAAATTTTAGAGAAATCTTTAATAAACCTCCTATAAAAACCAGCATGACCAAGAATACTACGAATACCTTTAACATCCCTAGGATAGGGCATCTTCTCAATTGCTTCAACTTTAGCTCTATCAACTTCAATACCTCTTTCAGAAATTTTATGTCCCAATACAATTCCTTCATTAACCATAAAGTAGCATTTCTACCAATTAAGAACAAGGTTAGTTTCTTCACATCTCTGCAAAACTTTATCAAGGTTTCGCAAGCAATTATCAAAAGAATTCCCATAGACAGAAAAATCATCCATGAATACCTCAACAATCTTTTCACAAAAGCCATGAAAAATAGAAGACATGCATCTTTGAAAAGTAGCAAGAGCATTACATAAACCAAAAGGCATACGCCTATAAGCATAAGTTCCATAGGGACAAGTGAAAGTGGTTTTCTCTTGATCTTTAGCTCTAACAGCAATTTGTGAAAACCCAGAATATCCATCAAGAAAAAAAATGAGTATTTTTAGACAATCTTTCTAACATTTGATCAATAAAAGGTAAAGGGTAATGATCTTTCTTAGTTACTTTATTAACTTTTCAAAAATCAATGCACATTCTATACCCTACAACTACTCTTTGAGGAATGAGCTCATCATTATCATTAGGAACAACAATTATTCCTCCTTTCTTAGGAACACAATGTACAGGACTAACCCATCTACTATCAGCAATAGGATATATAATACCTGCTTCAAGAAGTTTTAATACCTCATTTCTTACCACATCCTTCATCTTGGGAATTAGACGACGCTGATGTTCAACAACAGGTTTTGCACCATCTTCTATATTAATGGCATGTTGGCAAATAGCGGGAGAAATCCCCTTCAAATCATCAAGAGTGTAGCCAATAGCTCCTCGGTGTTTCTTCAATATTTCCAATAACCTTTCTTCCTCGATATCTGAAAGCTTAGCACTAATAATAACAGGATATGTTTTCTTATCATCAATATAAGCATACTTAAGATTATCAGGTAATGGTTTCAAATCAAATACAGGATCTTCCTTTGGTGGTGGTGTTACGCCTAAATCTTCAACCGGTAAGTCATGTTTAAGAATAGGTTGACGAAGGAAAATTTCATCAAGCTCATCCCTTTCTTCCCTAAAAACTTCACTCTCACTATTCTCCAAATGTTGCTGCAAAGGATTACTAGGAGCAAGAGCAATAGATGCACACTGTTCAACTCTAAAATCATCATTAGGCAAATCAGCTTTATAAGGAGTTTTGGCAAATTTGGAGAAGTTAAACTCATAAGATTCACCAGCAAATTTAGTAACAATTTTCTCTTTCTTGCAATCTATAATAGCTCCACATGTATTTAGAAAAGGTCTACCAAAAATAATAGGACAAGACTTACTAGCAGCAGAACCAAGTACCAAAAAGTCAGCAGGATATTTAATCTTACCACATAGAACTTCAACATCTCGAACAATACCAATGGGAGAGATAGTTTCTCTATTAGCTAGCCGAATAACCACATCAATATCTTCAAGTTCACAAGAACCAATTTCATGCATAATTTCCGTGTAGAGCTCATAAGGAATGGCACTAATACTTGCACCAATGTCGCATAAACCATAATAGCAATGATCACCAATTCGAACAGAGATCAGGATTACTGGCTTTCCTAGACTTATTAGGATGCGAAACAATATTAGAAGCATCTTCACAAAAAATAATATGACCATCTTCCACATTTTCAGTCACAAGATCTTTAACTATTGCAACAGCAGGTTCAACTTTTATTTGTTCTTCAGGTTCTATGGGTTTCTTTGCACTTTTATTAACTACACTAGTTATAACAGAATACTCCTTCATTTTAGCAGGGAAAGTAGTTTTTTCAATATAAGCCTCAGGAAGAACATGATCAACAGTTTTAATTTCAATACATTTGCCTTTAGGCGAATCAACTTTATCTTTATATGGTTCATGATACTTATCAAAATTCCTAGGCAATTCAAAATGAGAGGCAAAGGCTTTATAAATATTTGCAACAACTTGTGAGTCAAGACCATATGTAGCACTTATATTACGATATTCATCAGTATCCATAAAAGTTTCAATGCATTCATAATTATAATTTATACCACTTGATGACCCACAAGTATAGGGGATCGCAACAGTCTTCGAGGGAAGTATTACCCAATTTATTGATTCGACACAAGGGGAGACAAAGAATACTTGTAAGCCTTAACATGGAGTTGTCAATTCAGCTGCACCTGGAAACAGACTTGCTCGCAAGAGTTTATCAGTAGTAACAGTTTTATAGCAGTAGGTAAAATAACAGCAGCGGTGAAATAAAGACAGCAATAGTGATTATAGTAAACAGCAGATTAAAATACTGTAGGCACAGGACGGATTAACGGGCGTTGCATGGATGAGAGAAACTCATATAACAATCAAAGCAGGGGCATTTGCAGATAATAATAAAACGGTATCCAAGTACTAATCAATCAATAGGCATGTGTTCCATATTTAGTCGTACGTGCTCGCAATGAGAAACTTGCACAACATCTTTTGTCCTACCAGCCGGTGGCGGCCGGGCCTCTAGGGAAACTACTGGAAATTAAGGTACTCCTTTTAATAGAGTACCGGAGCAAAGCATTAACACTCCGTGAACACATGTGATCCTCACATCACTACCATTCCCTCCGGTTGTCCCGATTTCTGTCACTTCGGGGCCATTGGTTCCGGACAGCGACATGTGTATACAACTTGCAGGTAAGATCATAAACAACGAATATCTTCATGAATCAATAACATGTTCAGATCTGAGATCATGGCACTCGGGCCCTAGTGACAAGCATTAAGCATAACAAGTTGCAACAATATCATAAAAGTGACATCTACGGATACTAGGCACTATGCCCTAACAATCTTATGACTATTACATGACCAATCTCATCCAATCCCTACCATCCCCTTCAGCCTACAGCGGGGGAATTACTCACACATGGATGGGGGAAACATGGCTGGTCGATGGAGAGGCGTTGGTGGTGATGGCGGTGAAGATCTCCTCCAATTCCCCGTCCCGGCGGAGTGCCAGAACGGAGACTTCTGGCTCCCGAGACGGAGTTTCGCGATGTGGCGGCTCTCTGGAGGGTTTGGCGACTTCGACTTCTCCCCGTGCGTTTTTAGGTCGAGGGCGATAAGTAGTCCGAAGGAGGGCGTCGGGGGCCAGCCGAGGGGGCCACACACTAGGGCCGCGCGGGCCCCTCCTCGGCCGCGCCGGCCTAGTGTGTGGGGCCCTCGTGCCCCCACCTGGCTTGCCCTTCTGGCTCCGTGAATATTCTGGAAAAATAGGGCCTTCTGTATAAATTCCGAGGTTTTTCCTGAAAGTTGGATTTCTGCACAAAAACGAGACACCAGAGCAATTCTGCTGAAAACAGCGTTAGTCCGTGTTAGTTGTATCCAAAATACACAAATTAGAGGCAAAACAATAGCAAAAGTGTTCGGGAAAGTAGATACGTTTTGGACGTATCAACACTCTACCTTTGTCATTCTCCCATCCTTCAGTATTTTCTTGGATTCGATCAAGAAGGTCCCATTTAAACTCTTCTTTATTGCGTGTGAATGATCCAGAACAAGCAGTATCCAGCAAGGTTTTATCTTGAAAAGAAAGTCTTGCATAGAAATTATCAATGATAATATTACCAGGAAGCTCATGATTGGGGCATTTGAGCATTAAAGACTTCAATCTCCCCACGCTTGGGCAATACTCTCTCCATCATGAGGCCAGAAATTATATATTCGGTTGCGGTCTTTGTGAATTTCACTTGGAGGATAAAATTTAGAGTAAAATAGAGGCATAATATCCTTCCAATCAAGAGAACGCCCATCCTTCAGCAGTTTATACCAATGCGCCGCTTTACCAGATAGCGACATAACAAATAATTTCTTCCTAACTTCATCCATTGAAATACCTGCACATTTGAATAACCCGCATAATTCATGTAAAAACAGTAAATGATCTCCAGGATGAACAGTTCCATCCCCTTAATAGCGGTTATCCACAACACGTTCAATAATTTTCATAGGTATTTTATATGGTATCACTTCCTCACCTGGCGCCTCATCCACTACCGTTGCAGTAGTAGTAGATTTCCCAAATAGAAATTCAAGGGAGGATCTCTCCATAATGACTTATAGCAGCAAGCAGAAACAAAATCAGCACGTACAGTAAAAGTTTCCTTACCAATTCCACTTACCAATAGCGCTTCACTCCCCGGCAATGGCGCCAGAAAATAGTCTTGATGACCCACAAGTATAGGGGGTGTATCGTAGTACTTTTGATAAATAAGAGTGTCGAACCCAACGAGGAGCAGAAGGTGTTGACAAGCGGTTTCGATGAAGGATTCACAAAATGCTCACGGACAAGTATTCAGGGAGTTTTGATATAGTATAAATAAATTACAAGTAAATAAAATGCGAGAGAAATAATTGCAGCGAGTGGCCCAATCCTTTTTAGCACAAAGGACAAGCCGGTTTGTTTACTTATAATGACCAAACGTTCTTGAGGACACACGGGGATTTTAGTCTAGTGCTTTCGCTTCATACGGCTGATTAATCTTCATTGTTTTGATAAGTGTTGTGTGGGTGAACCTATGCTAATGCACCGCCCTTCCTAGGACTAATACATACTTGTGATTATACCCCTTGCAAGCATCCGCAAATACAAGAAAGTAATTAAGATAAATCTAACCACAGCCTTAAACTCTGAGATCCTGCTATCCCTCCTGCACCGATATACTAACGGGGGTTTAGGTTTCTGCGCTCCGGCAACCCCACAATTAGCAAACGAATACAAGATGTACTCCCCTAGGCCCATAAAGGTGAAGTATCATGTAGTCGACGTTCACATGACACCACTAGAAGAGTAACACCACAACTTAAATATCATAACATTGAATATTACTCAACCATAATTCACTACTAACATTTAGACTTCACCCATGTCCTCAAGAACTAAACGAACTACTCACGAGACATCATATGGAACATGATCAGAGGTGATATGATGATGAATAACAATCTGAACATAAACTTTGGCTCAATGGTTTCACTCAATAGCATCAATAACAAGTAGTAATCACCGGGAGAGTTTCCCCTATCAAACAATCAAGATCCAACCCAAATCGTTACAGCGGTGACGAGATGCAGCGGTGGAGATGGCGGTGTAGATGATGGAGATGATGGTGATGATGATGGAGATGATGTCCAGCTCGATGACGATGGCGTCGATTTCCCCTGCGGGAGGGAATTTCCCGGATTCCTGCCGCCGGAGAGCTCTTTCTCTCGGTGTTTTTCCGCCCCGCAGAGGCGGCACCCTCCGTAACCCCGTGCCTTAGGTTTTCGGGGTGAAGAAGTACGCGAAGGAGAGGAGGCCGAGGGGGCTGTGGGCCCCTCCCCACAAGGCGGCGCGCCGGGCCAGGGCCCGCGCCGGCCTATGGGGGGCCCATGGCGGCCCTCTCGGCCCCTCCTTTGGCTCCCTTCGTCTTCTGGAAAAATAGGATTTTTCATTTCCGTCAATTGTTGATCTTCCGAAATATGGTGTCCTGACGGTGCTTTTTCCAGCAAAATCCTGACTCCGGTGAAAAATTCTCCAATGATCATGAAACATGCAAAATAGGTGAAATAACATAAGTATCATCTCTAAATATGAAATATATCAATGAATAACAGCAAACTATGATATAAAATAGTGATGCAAAATGGACGTATCAATCGTTACAAAGCTCGTCTGGTTGCTAAAGGATTCAAACAACGTTATGGTATTGACTATGAAGACACTTTCAGTCCAGTTGTCAAGATTGCTACAGTTCGACTTGTCCTTGCTATTTCTGTGTCTAGAGAATGGAGTTTGCGACAGTTGGATGTCAAGAATGCGTTTCTTCATGGTGTTCTCGAGGAGGAAGTCTATATGCGACAACCACCTGGTTATGAAGACAAGGGGAACATGCATTATGTGTGCAAATTGGACAAGGCATTGTATGGACTGAAACAAGCGCCAAGAGTGTGGTATTCTCGTCTCAGCTCCCAACTCATTCAATATGGGTTTATTGCGTCTAAGTCTGATACATCTCTATTCATATATCATAAGTCCAATGTCACCATATACATGTTGATCTATGTTGATGATATCATAGTTGCCAGTTCTTCTTCTGCTACCACAGATGCTCTACTCAAGGCTCTCAGTGGTGAATTTGCTCTGAAGGATCTAGGTGATCTTCATTATTTCTTGAGCATTGAAGTTCACAAAGTTGATGATGGTATAGTACTTAATCAGACAAAATATGCTCAGGATGTCCTTGCTAGAGTGGGTATGACACATTGTTCAGGTTCCCCTACACCATTGTCTTCTTCGGAAAAGATAACAACAAGAGAGGGAGACTTATTGGGTCCCGAAGACAGCACTAATTATCGCAGTATGGTAGGTGCGCTTCAGTATTTGACCCTTACACGTCCTGATATTTCATATGCTGTTAACAAGGTGTGTCAGTATCTGCATGCTCCCACTACTGTACATTGGACTGCTGCAAAACGCATATTGAGATATGTGAAGCATACACTTAGCATGGGACTTACCTTTATGAAGTCCAGCTCCACATTGATCAGTGCTTTCTCAGATGCTGACTAGGCAGGTTGTCCAGATGATCGCAGGTCCACTGGAGGTTTTGCTGTGTTTTTTGGACCAAATTTGATTTTCTGGAGTGCTAAGAAGCAGGCTACTGTTTCCAGGTCCAGTATAGAGGCAGAGTATAAATCAGTGGCTAATGCAACAGCTGAAATAATATGGGTACAGTCTCTTCTTAAAGAACTTGGAGTTAAGTTGAGGCGGCCACCATGTTTATGGTGTGATAATCTGGGAGCTACATATTTGTCAGCCAATCCTGTGTTCCATGCAAGAGCTAAACACATTGAAATATATTTTCATTTTATCAGAGAAAGAGTATTGAGGAGACAGCTCGAGATATGGTTTATTCCATCGAGAGATCAGTGGCTGATGGATTTACAAAACCACTTCCTGTAAAAAGTTTTGAGGAGTTTAGATTTAATCTCAACTTGAGAAAGTTGTGATTAAGAGAGGGTGTTAGAGATAGTTTTGGAGTCGGTTGTGATAGACGTATACGTCGTGTACTCTCTCCTCTCTCCCCCTCGATGTACTCCTCCTCCCTTCTATATAAACAGAGACAGAAACCAATCTCGGGTTATCCGAGTAGCTACAAACTACCTGATCTTTTTATAATGGTAACAACGCTCTTAATTGGTGTCTTCCTCGGAGCAGATCAAGATGATGCAACGTACATCGTGGGCGGCGAGTCTAAGATGATGTATTTCTCGTCAAGTCCCACCATCCACTTACCATCTTTTTTACGGTGTTTTCTTTTAAGTGGTTCGTGGGTAAGAAAAGTTCAGTGGAAATTGTTGTTCTTCAGAGGTGACTGGCATACGGTGTGTCACTTTAGGACAGACTCTTTTACTTTGCAGTTGTTTTGTCGTGTGGGTCTATCTTTGACTTAGCTATGGTGTGGAGTTTATGATTCGCTCATTATTTGCAACAACGAGCTGTAGCTTTCTATTCTATCTTCCATATAACTAAAGAGAAACGCTCTTAATTAATCCAATGCCTGGCGCTAGGAGTGTTTATAATCTTTGTTACCTCATTCCCCTCTCACATTTCACAATTATCAGTGTCTAGTATAGTATACAATTTCAAGTTGTTGGTTATATATGTCCTAGCTAGTTTCCACTCTCAATTTGCGTTTGCATGTCAGCTAATCGTCTGTATGTGGTCTCAAATTGCATTTACGTTCCAGCTCGGCCGGCCTTTCCTTGAAGCGCGGCTAACCACTTCTCAATGAGAATTGCAAGGCAACTACTTGTAATATAAAATCGTTGCACATAAAAGTACGCAGTCGCAGTCGTAAAAATTACTTACAATAGCAGAGGTACCTAGAGTTGAACAAGTCCAGTGTAAGCACCAAGTCCATGGGCCAAACTAGCGCGCGATAGCTGGTCAATATAGATATTTACTGCATTTGATGGCTACCTAAATCTGTCTTATGTATTTGTATCAGAGGAAGGACCGTTCAATTTCGAACTTGGATAGGTACATCATGATGTCTTTTACAGTACGGTTAAAAAGATATAGGAGAAATCTGATGTAGGGCGGTCCCCGATTTAAACATGAAATAATAAACTACGAGATACCTGTGAATACCTTGGAGGATGGACACAGTCATACAAGTGTACAACTGGAAATCTGAAAAAAAGAAAGCTTCGACTTTCATTTACTATCGATAAACTAGATGCTTCGATAAGCTCGAGTAGGCAAAGCGTTGAGTTGAGGGAGCAAAAGAAAGATGAACGCTGTGCGAGCTTTGCGAAGATGCAAGCCAAAAAAAAAGAGGTGGCTATAGCTAAACACACATGATGGCCATATTGACATGGAAAAGCTTAGGCTCGGTGCAGCAAGGGTTGTAAGCGATAAGCTCAAAGCGAAATCAGAAAACTCAACACAAAACCAGAGGCGAAGCAAGCTTGGTTGCAACTATGGCCGAGGCCAAGGCGAAGATCTTGACAACCGACACAAACACCATCGACGTGATCGAAGGCAAACACTTGGTTTGATGAAAAAAATCATGGACAGATCTTTGCTCGCAACAAATAATTTTAATTCATGCCAGGTAGGATATCACCAAGGGTGCCGAAAGGGTGCAGTAGTGTAGTACACGGGGACAGACATCGAGCCAGGGGGGCTGCAACATGCATGTCTCGCTTCATTTAGGGCGCGTTTGATAGCCTGCATCACTTTCCTGCCACACTGGCGCCATGGGCCATAAAAGCCACGTTGTTTGGTGCCTGCATAGAGTTTTTTTATCCGGTGGAGATTTGGGCTCTGCCCGTTTGGTAGGTCGGTTTTGCAGCCCAGAACGGTGCCGCTGTTGTTTGGTTGCAACCCAGAAATTGCTTCTGCTTACCTCTTACCTTCGGTGGTGAGGTTACCAGCGATCAAACAGCACAAGGAAGAACAGTTCAGACATACTTAGCAGTGATAATAGTTCAAACACGTTTATTGTTAAGGAGACAGGACGATCATAGTTCAGGACAGAGGACGATTATTGTTCAGGACACACCATAGACGATCATAGGACGACTGGAACAGCAAGTACACACACACAAGGAGCTTCGGACATGACCTTGGAAGACGACACACCTGGTGGCGTCGCCATGATAACGGCACATGGTCATCACCTCAGTGCAGGTGTAGTCGAAGCTGGCCACATTGTACTGGAAGGTGGACACCTTATTGAAGACGAGGAACTGGCCTATCTGCAGCTGATGAGCGACGGCGAAGGCCGCCCGGCCACCCCTGGTTGATGTATGCGTCATCGCCTTCCATCACCGTAATCATCCTCCAGTAGCAGCCTGTGTTGGTGGTGACGATGATGTTTGAAGGGATTTCTCCGAACCATCTGACGAAATCATGAGGGATCCGTAGCCGGTTGAAGGTTGGTTTGAAGATGATGCACAGGAACTGCTCCGGCCCTACGTCCGGCTGAAAGTGGCCGACGTTAGCCGCCCTTCTCTTCTTAGACGGTCCCTCGTCGGGGGGTCTAGGGTGACCCAAGCTTGAGCTTCTCAGTCTGCCACAAAAACACATGCCATTAGAGGTGTGCCTGCTCACAAGTATATAGATGAAAACGAACATTGGAAACATGTGATGCCTCATACATTGGATCACACGACAGCTCAAGGTACTGCTCTCAAACTAAGTCTAGTGTGCAACATATCACACACCAACGACTAAGTTTGAGGGCAGCACCTTGCCTTCCAGTGTGCCATTGTTGAATCATTGGCCAATGCACTAGACAAACCAAAAGGCGGCCTCATATATGTAGTATCACACGGCAGGCAAAGGGATTGTCCTCAAACTAAGTCTAGTGTGCAACAAGTATGGCACACACGACTCAGTTTGAGGGCAGCACCTTGCCTTCCAGTGTGCCATTGGTCAATCATTGGCCATTGCAGTAGACAAACCAAAACGAGGCCTCATATATGTAGGATCGCACGGCAGGCAAAGGGACTGTCCGCAAACTAAGTCTAGTGTGCAACAAATATGGCACACACGACTCAGTTTGAGGGCACCATCCTGCCTTCAGTTGTGCCATTGTTGAATCATTGGCCATTGAACAAGTGAAGAAGTACAAACATGGAAAGCAAGGTAGCATAGGCATCATACAATGAGCACATATGGAGGAGATGTTTGATCTGAACCAATGGCATGATGATGTTCAGTTATGCCATAGGTTCAGATCAATCATATCCTCACACTATGATTACTGGTTAGAATCATCGGCCTAGTTCAATCAGAAAGTACACAATCTACAACAAACTACCGCGACTCATTCCGCACAGCAACCTCAACATGCTAAACCCCAGCACAAAAAACTCTTCCCCTCTTTGCATGCACAGTAAGATCTGCCAGTTTCAGCAATCCAAAGCCCGATCTAGTAAGGATCTACCGCTATCCGATACTAGACTCACAGATCTAACCAAATCGAGACCGTGAAAAGCAAAACTGGACAAGAACATCAAGAAATGTGGACGAACACCTTGCAAACGTCAATCCGACCGCTATCCTAACGGAAACCCTAGCAGATCTAATGTGCATGTCGTCGGAAATGTCTAAGAAAGGCATGTTCTACAAGAACGAGTACGAAGGTGAGTAGGAGAGATCGTTACCGTCATTCTTCCGGCCGAGGACGAGGTCGAGGTCGCGGCCGAGGTCGAGGTCGCGGGCAAGAGGACGAGTTCGAGGTTGCGGCCGAGAACGAGGTCGAGCTCGCCGATGTCTCCTTCCTCCGGTACCAGTGGTCCTCCGTGCGGCGGTGCGGCGGATTGGTCGGCGGGAGGGGAACCGCCAGGTGATGTGACAGTTTGGGGGAGGTCGCGAGTGAGAGGCAGGAGAGGGGGCGGTGAGCCTAATTATGGCGCGTGTTCCCGAAGGGACGCGGCGTCTCCGCCTCCCTTCTCCACGCGTGCAGGCTTCTGGCCGCAACAGGCCTGGCCCCGGAGAAACTGCCATTCCGGGCATTCCTTCAGGGCCTATCTCAGGGATGCTTTAAAACCCGGTTCATGCAACAACGCAGTGGCCTGCAGGCATCCAAAGGGCCGAAAATTGTTGGCCCGATGCGAACCAAGGGGAACGCAGGCTACCAAACGCGCCCTTAGTTCAGCTTCAGCTTCACACTCTGCATAGCCGGTCATGCTTTTTTTTTTGACACAGGTCATGCGTTTTTCCTACCGCAGAATTCTTTTGTCGCACCGATGGAAAACGTGGTGGCAGATCTTGTAGGTGCTGCAATGCAATCAGATGGATCTAAGAGTAGAGATGTAAACGGATCGGATCGGATCGAATATTGCTATTATCATATCTTTTACCATATTTTTGCAATTGATTGGGATCGGAGCGGATAATGATTGGATTCAGATGTGGATTATATCTGCTTACGGATATGAGCGGATTTAGATCGAACAGGGATCGGAAGCGTATCATTAAGCAAATATACACATAAAAATAGAAGTATGCTTTTCTATGTAAAATATGTTTATAATTATAGACTATTTATAGCTAAATGTACACACTTGTTCGTACAACAAAGCAAATTGCATGCTAATAGCATACATAGTTTAGCCGGTGAACTAACTATATTATTTAAGTATTTAAGGTTGGGCTAATTTTATTGGATTATTCTTTTGTGGACCTCAAATAATCCGAAAAAGGGCAGATAGTCCGTACACATCGGATAGTATCAATGTCATATCCGCTACCGTATATGTTGGATATCTGCTTAACCACTATTCACATTTGCATCCATATTTGACGGATTTCTAAAAATGCATATCATATTCTTAATTAAAACGAACAGGGATGCTGATTCTAAGAGCATCTCCAGCGGCGCGACGTATTTTATTGTCCGTGCGCGTCCGTTTGCGTCGGGCCGCAGACGCTGAAATGACCGTTTTTGTCCCCGCGTCCGTTTGCGTCTGGGGGTGGCTATAGTGGGGCGACGCATTTTTTTTACTTGCTTTTTTTCACTTTTCCATTTGGACATAGTTCCAAATATTACATATTGGAACATTATTTTACACAAACTAATACATAGTTTGGAACATGGTTTACACAAACTAATACATAGTTTGAACCATGGTTGACACAAATTAAAACATTTAAAAAAAGAAACCAGTTGTGTTGATTTCCGGTTGTTCGCTGCCAAGAAAGAACATTCGAGGGCACACCCAGTCACCCAAACTGAAAAATCCAGCTTGGGACGGTGCCCTTGTTGGTTCTACCGAGGAAGAACAACCAGAAACCTCCACTACTGGCTTCGTCTGGCCCGTAGACATATTCGCTGCAAAGAAAGAACACTCTAAGTTCTAACTATCGGTGTCCGAGCCGGATTCGTCGGTGTGGTAGTGCCTGCGGCAGGCTATGTCGTCGAACACCTTGACGATCATCTCGTCGTCCCTCTCGTAGAGGAAGGTGAGCTGGTAGCCAGGCTCGAGCGCTAGGTCACGGGCGAACTTGTCCCACCCCGTGTGCACAGGTACATCTTGCCCTGCCCGTCGAACAAGACCTCCACGGTCCACCGGCAAAGTTGCAGCTGGCCTCCCGTAGCTGCAACGCGCCGCTCGACGCCATCGACGAACTCGGCGAACTTGTCCGGGAGCCGCTTGATGCCGAGTGGGTCGTCGTCGATGCGGAGGAGGAACTCGGAGCGATCGTCCTGCGAAGACGATGAGGGCGCAGGCGACGCGTGGGGTCGTAGCTGCTCCACCACGGCGGCCCCCGCCGGCCCCGGGGGCGCCCAGGGCCACGGCCTCGACCGCCTCGCCGGCCACTAGGACCCGCCATGGACTTCCTCGCGGGCATGGCTTCGTCGCAGGAAGAGCTAGGCGGCGTTACGGTGGAGCTTGTGACGGCTAGGGTTTGTTTGGAGGAGTGGATGATGAAGAAGAATGCATACCCTCTTTATATAGGCGGGAGGCAGGCGATGGCCGCGGGACGCGTGGCGTCGGCATTAACGTGGTTGGCGGAGGTAGGCGGTGGCCGCTCGGCAGCCGAGGCATCGCCATTAACGTGCCGCAGACTGCCAAAGCGACGCGGCGCCAGTCGCTGGCGCGTTGAGAAGACGCATCGACGCAGGGTCGCCGCCAGCGGCCCGACGAACGTCCGCCAGACTCGAGCGGACACTTTGCGCGTCCGCGCAGCATCCGCAGAGACGCATCCGAGGCGCATATTTAGGCCAGGTTTTCGTCGCCGCCGACGGTCCGGTCGCTTTGCGTCACCCCGCTAGAGGTGGTACCAGACGCATTTTTTGGCCCGGCGGACACAAATGGTCGCTCAGTGTCCGTTTGCGTCGCGCGGGTGGAGATGCCGTAAGTGGAAATTCTCCATACTACTCCTAGTCTTTGCATCCCTACCCAGGAGTAAAGCGGTGTGGAAGATATGGAGAGAATCCCACAATTTAAGGCCAAAGCAACGTGCCAAACTCTGATGATCCGCACTTCCGCAGGCCACACAGCCTAAAGATGGCTCCCATGCATCACACTTTCGCCACCGGCCAGAACAAGTGGCTACTAACTGATAGCGCTGCGTTGTACTTGCGCCTCTATATATGGTCGGTTCTCGTTCGTCAACCGTATCATCTGTTCCACAGCACACTCCAAAGCATACACCGCCCGCTCCGGAACCCAACAAGCGTATACCGGTGGCGCGCGCGATGGCCGGCGACGCAACCACCACGACGGCACGCAAGCAGGTGGTGCTGTACCCCTCGCCCGGCATGGGCCACCTCGTCTCCATGATCGAGCTCGGCAAGCTCTTCGCTGCCCGCGGCCTCGCCGTCACCATCCTCATCGTCCAGCTGCCGTTCGAGGACACCGCCGCCAGGGGGCCTTTCCTGGCTGGCGTCACCGCGGCCAACCCCTCCATCACCTTCCACAGCCTCCCGCAGATCGACCTCCCGCTCGTCCTCCAGTCCGACCACCCCGAGGCGGTAACCTTCGAGGTCGCCCGCGTCTCCAACCCCCACCTCCGCCACTTCCTCGCCGCCGCCTCCCCCGCCGTCCTCGTGGTGGACTTCTTCTGCAGCGTCGCCCTCGACGTCGCCGCAGAGCTTGGCATCCCCGGGTACTGCTTCTTCACATCTGGCGCCGAGGCCCTGTGTCTTTTCCTCTACCTACCCGTCCTGCACGCTCAGACCGCGTCGAGCTTCCGGGACATGGGCGAGGACCTCGTGCACGTGCCAGGAATCTCCTCGTTTCCGGCGTCGCACGCTATCAAGCCGATCATGCACCGCGACGACGCGGCGTACAGGGGATTCCTGAGCGTGTCCCCGTACCTGTGCCGCTCCCAGGGCATCATCGTCAACACCTGCCGCTCGCTCGAGCCGCGCGCCGTCGACGCGATCGGCGCCGGCCACTGCACGCCGCCCGGCCTCCCAACGCCTCCGGTCTACTGCATCGGGCCGCTGATCAAGTCGGAGGAGGTGGGCGTGAAGCACGACGAGGAGTGCCTCGCCTGGCTGGACTCGCAGCCCAAACACAGCGTGGTGTTCCTCTGCTTCGGCAGCCTCGGCGTGCTCGGCGCCAAGCAGATCACAGAGATCGCCGTCGGCCTGGAGGCCAGCGGCAAAAGGTTTCTCTGGGTCGTGCGGAGCCCGCCCAGCGACGACCCGGCCAAGAAGTTCCAGAAGACGCCGGAGCCGGACCTCGGCGCTCTCCTCCCGGAGGGCTTCCTCGACCGGACCAAAGGCACGGGCCTCGTCGTCAAGTCCTGGGCGCCGCAGCGCGACGTGCTGGCGCACCACGCCGTGGGTGGGTTCGTCACGCACTGCGGCTGGAACTCCATCTTGGAATCGGTCATGGCCGGCGTGCCCATGCTCGCGTGGCCACTCTACGCGGAGCAGCGGATCAACAGAGTGTTCCTAGAGAAGGAGCTCGGCCTGGCCGTGGCGGTGGAAGGGTACGACAAGGACCTGGCCGAGGCCGACGAAGTGGCGTCCAAGGTGAGCTGGATTGTGGACTCTGACGGTGGCAGACTCCTCCGAGAGCGGACGCTGTCGGCCATGCGGCAGGCTAAGGAGGCAATGCGCGACGGCGGTGAATCGGATTTAACATTGGCACGGCTGGTGGACGGCTGGATGCTCGCTTGACATGGTCGGTGAGATAACAGGCAAGGTGGGTGGGGTTGTTTGAGCAGGTGTAATGCGACAAACGTGTATACTATAAAAAGCTTCACACTGCCAATGAAAAATGCTAGTAGTATGAGAGCTCACGCTACCACCACAAACATGATTATGCCTGGTTGTTTGGACCAAAAGATCCGTTGTCTGTTGAAATAAGCAACTATGCTAACGTGTTATTTCAATTTTTGCTCTATAATTTCGGTATTTTCTACTTTATTAAACAACGCTTCTATCATCATAATCATATCATCAGGCAATTATAAATTATGCACAAAACAGATATTCGTTGATCAATCTTCGCAACTATATCTAAATAAATCTATCTAAATTGCAGTGGATTTGTGGTCTGATTAGCCGGTGACAGTAAGAGTAAAATCACTTAGGCCTAGTGGCAGTCTTGTCGAAGCAACTCACTAGGGATGAAAACGGATTGGTACTATATATCGGAGACCAAATACCGATGCCCAAATTCATGTCACAGAACTTAAGAAAATTCTCTATGCCTTGTACCATGGATAGAGTGGCTCCTCTCCTCTTCTCGCCGACGCCAAAGTCCAAAGTCACAAGTCACGCAATAGCCGACACGCGGCAGGATGGCCATGGTCTACTACTTATAGGAGAGCGGCAGGTCTAAGGTTGGTGGAGAGATTTGAAATTTCGAAGGAATTAACAGAGACAAGGCGGGAAAGAAGACTAGTTTTGATCGGTTCTCTTTTCTCGCCGTTGATCGTCAGCAACGATGGACTGCTAGGATGCGTCATCCCACGGATCACTGCTATGGATGGAAACATCGTGAGACCAAACGTCCGCCAGGTAAAATAAGGGAGGTCTACTTAATAGGGAGATTAATGACCATTCCCTAGAATTTTCCGTAAATCAGGTGAGACCACAAAATCTGGAGCGAAACTGCTCGGTTAAATCAACTCGCGGATTTCTAGGACACGGATCATGAGATTCACTCCTTCCCCTAGATTGTTTCAACATACCTATTTTCATGGACACCATATGTGGAACATATTTTTTCAAGGTATTCCCTCCATACCGGTACATTGGGGTATAATAGGCATTTCGAGAAAAAAAACTTTGGTCCAAGTATACCTACTCTCTCCGTGTTCCGTTAATTAAGACGTAATTTTTTTTTTCTGTTTTTTCGCCTAAAAGGAAGGCGCGGGGCGGGTTTGTTGCTATTCTCATGATTTTACCCTTCCGTTTTGCCAGCTTATTCCTGTAAATCAGCGTTCAAGTTAATGCTCATAAACGCGGAAACCTCTTTTAGATTGGATATGCAAGGCTAATCCTAGAAGCCAGGAGTCTTAGGGAGAATTGATTGGAGGGAATGAGCAATCAATTAGGGGTAATTTTGAAAAGAGATCTTAGAGCTAAAAATTAACGCCCTAGAAGAGACGGATAATAAACTGGCACAGAGTAACAACAATCCTACAGCGATTCTTGTATACAATTCGTATGATACATGCTTTTCTCGTGTATGATGCATGAATTTCCACGGATTCCAATTCTCGTTGTGCTTTTTTTCAGGTGTGCAGTACAAGGACATCAGAGTCCTAGTTAAGCTAGGAAGGACCATGGTCTGTTTTCCCTTTCCATGGAGTAATGTCATTGTAACGTGAACATAAATTCCAAATCGAGTAATAATTTCCCTAGAGTTGAGTTGTACATCACAACACATTAACACACTAGAGTGAGTCACCAGCTTATATATGATGACTAGAACTAGAAGTGACTAAAGCATCACTCTTGTACATAATTCAACCCAGAAGTTTAACCAAAGATTACAAGTGCTACACAAATGCTCATGCCCAACGCGACAACAACACTACACGGGTATCACTCTCAAACTTTCCAGGATGTCAACTGCAGTAAATTTAACACCACAATATACTACATCATGCTCAACATCACATGAATAGATAAAATAAAAATAGAATCCCCAGGGGCATCAGCTCTACTCCTCTCTGCTGTTGTTGCTGCCGCATCACGGTGCCGTCAGGAGCGCCATGGCAGTCTGCTGCTTCATGTGACCTGCAGCATCACACATCTAGCGAAGAAGAAGCTCGGCTCGTCCATCCATCACCTGCATGACAACAGACCAAGAAAAATAATTCACGTATAGCACAGAAAATTATTGCTAGAGACATGCGAATAAGATGAACTAGGCCATGCCTGGCATCAACAAAGGCATTTGAACACCACAAATATTCTATCCTAAGCAACAATGATACCATGTGTACGTGCACGATAACAATGTAAAATACTAGCATTGTGACCACGCAACAAGATGTGTACCTTTCCTCGCGCAGTCGGAGAGTTGGATCGCGCTCCACTCGCATTTCTCAGGCGACATTGTCAAAACATGAGTCACAATACTCAAACTGCTCCTCCCCAGCCAACTCGGTAGATCAGCATGCTGCCTCCTTCCCAGCCAATCAACACTATTTATCAGTCTGCCGAGAGTCACATATCAGTATGTTGTAACAAGCAGTTTATCACAAAACTCACATATGAAAAAACACCTTCCTGTGAGTAAACCATGAACTGATGGACATCAACATATTCAAAGCTACACAAGGCGGAAACTTGGACAAAATGCCATGGTTTTACACATGCTAAATATGACAATTTCTAGTCAAAGTGACATAAATATTACTTCCTCAACTAGAGCTCAAACTAGAAAAGTCGACAGGCTAACTTTGAGGATGACACTACATTAAACATCACATACTACTACAAGTTGCAATTGCGAAAAAGGAGAAAAGTACATTCTGGATGCAAACTGCATCATTTTAGTTAGCTGCTTGCTTAACCTGTGTCACAAAATCCTAAAAGAAAATTGTGACAATGACAACTAGTAGGCACGTATTATTCAAAGAACACAAGTTGAAATACAATGATGCATACATATGAACATACCAATCAAACATTCAGTTAAAATAATACAGAACAAAAGCAAAAAAAAAAACATTTTAGTTGTTGTTCTTCCCCACAAGCATGACAAATTCCGAGATATCGAATTTCCATTCTGGAACATGACATGTACCCGCAACTACAAGAATCTACATATTATGGAATGAAAAACAAGAGGAGAAGCATGAGCTTACCGTCGATGTGCCAGAGATATGGTGGCATGGTGCCATCAACTGCCACCGGGTCGACCAAGAGTTCTGACATGCCACAGGTTCTTGTTGCACTCTTTCACCTTCTGCTCCGACAAGAGGCCTTCGGCGGCCTTTGCCATGCCCCACCGGCAGGGTGCACCGAACCTAGACTTGTACATGTCCATTTTTGCTTCTTCGGCTCCACGGTCGCCCCAGCCTTCATTGCATCCACTGCGGCAACAGGAAACAGACGTCAGTTCTCACATGCTACCCTCTCCGTCTCTAAATACTTGTCGCAGATTTAGACAAAATGTCAGCTAAATTGTGTCTAGATTCATTGAACCTGCAATAAGTATTTAGGGCCAGAAGGAGTACGAGTTTTGAACCTAGAACTGAGCGACATAACCATAATTAGCTCCAATAGAGATGATGAAAATGAAGAGATAGTTCAAAGTACCACATATCTGCCACAACCCATAGGATCAGCTATGCAACCAATAGTGGAATGAGCTGAACATAACATCAGTTTCATGTTGCACAACCAAAATGGATATCAGCTCAAGTGGGGCTGCGCTCTCAGCTTCCACATGTTCAATCCTTGTCAGCCATGCCTATGCATCATCCCTGCAAGCCAATATCATTCGGTTAATCCCTGTCTTCAACAACACATTCCAGATTCTATAGCTCAGAGTATTTCAACTTTTCAAATCAATGTATCTACTAGCTCGACATGATACTAGCTAACCAATACCACTAGGGGAAAAATCACAAAGAATTCACGACACTTAAAAATAAGAAAACATAAAACACTATACGATGCACATGATATACGTATCTGCATGCCCTCAATTGGTTGCCGAACAATCTGAGCAAGAACTGATGCATGATAGATGCAACATGAATTAGCATCGAATTCATAATAGGTGGCTTTTCAAAGTTCTTAGCTTTTCAAAATTGGGCACCAAACAACATTAACAAGTGAAACTGTAATATGTCAATAGCTTATAATAAATGACAGATGGATTTAAGAAGTGATCAGCATAAAAAAAGGGAACAAAGCTTAATTTGAAGTGACCAAACAAACAAGAGGCAAAGTAAACCACCAATGGTGAAATGCAAGGTACAATAAATGCGCATCTTTATAATATCTCTATTAAATTAGCACTTCATACAGCTCATCTACTTAAGTGGTCCATATAATACATCAGCATGTAATTTCAAAACAAGAAAAACTTGTCGTAGTAGTCGTATTAAAACACCTATAAAAAAGGTAAACTTTGTAAAAAGGGCAACTCAAAGGGTACACAAATACACTCATTGATGCACCCAAGGACCGGAATTCAGTAACAACACAGGTGGCGTGAAAACACAAACAAATTATGCAACACGTCAGGATAAGTGATGGAGTATGTGTTTATTGACCAAAAATCAGAAATAGGTAGAAAATTAGGAACCCACAAAACAGAGAATATGAAACCCAAAATAATTATTTCAAAGCTGAACAAACAATTCACTAACCCAAAATAATTATTTACGAAACTAGTATACTAAAGGTCCCGGGAAGAGCAAATGATCGGAATTTAATGCACAATCATAACAAATTCAACCGACATGATATGATAATCATACAAGCACAACAAACTCCAATAAAAACCACCTTCCTGTGAGTAAACCATGAACTTTATGGACATCAAACTATACAGAGCTACAGAAAGTGGAAACATGGACAAAATAACTAGGCCCCATACATTTAAAAGTGTAGCATGTCAAGTTTAAGCACAAGAGGATTTACCTACTGGTAGGCAGACCGGCGAGTGCGGTCAGTGTTGTCGCGCAAACCAGATCTTCTTCGGCACATGCCTACACGACACATGGAGCTCCATACCATAAAAACGATTGAACAAAACAGATCATTTTGTGAAAGGTTAGTGGAAGGGGCCGTGCTAATTAGACTCAATTCTTCTAAACCTTGTGCCTCACCAACATAGCAGAGCCAAATGCTCCTTTACCAATCGATGTAATACTTGAATCCATCAAAACAGATTTCAGGAATCCATCAAAACATCTAAGAACACTAGATGCAACACAGTGCAATATTTGAATCAAAGTTGTAGAGCAAAATATAGTCATGAGAAAGTACACAATGAACTGTGCACGAACATACTTTACTTGAAAAGGTTCAGTCTGACTTTAATAAAAACTAGTTCGCACACACGTGCAATGCACGTCTAGAAATCGCTGACTAATTTTAGTAAAGGAAAAAAGCACAGACCACGGTGGACCCAAGTCAAAACAGTACTCCCTCCGGTCCTACAAAGGTTTAACTTTGTCTAGATACGGAAGTATATAGATATATTTTAGCTATAGATTCATGAGTATCTAGAAAAAGTGGTGAAGCTTTTTTTAAAACCGAGAGAGTACTTTTTAATGCACACTGCAAAATTTATGTACCTATTCTTTCTTCACACTTCGGCAAACTCAGAAAAAATACAATAACTTTTTTATCAGTGGGACCCACATATTTAGTTCTCTACTCCTACTGTACATTCTCTAATTGTTTTTGAGGGTATACTTTCATTCTAATTCTCTCCCGCATGCCATCTCTTGAGCTCAACACATATTTTCCGCTCATGCTGCAACATGGCCCACGGGGCATAACACATTGATGAGCTTTGGTTTAACAGAAGGGTGGCACGATTGTTCTAGAGTAGTGTGGAGGCAGCTAGCCAGCTGTGATGTAGCGACACTGTTCATGACGAATCCGGCTGCAGTCAGCCATTCGATTTACTACTCCAACGGTTAGGATTGACGCTCCAAGTTCAATTCAAAACTCGTACACTATATAGGAGTATAGAAATAGCATGTTACAACTATCCACCTATGGCGTGGTTAAGATATAAATGGTAACAGCCAGGCCACAACTAATAGCACCAGAGAGAATCCAGATTGAAAAGATTTTGTAAGTAAAAAAGGCAGATACTTTCTCATAGACATCAACTGAAAAATGGTGATAATTCTTTTATATGAAGAGACACCAAATTGGTTATATGGAGACCAATCCTTGTGAAGAAAAACAAGTGCTTTTATGTAAGGTATATACCTCAACACTCTTCTAAACATCAGCAAGGGCTAACTTTCGGTGTGGGAGGACTACCACTTAGCTGAACATTGCCATATAGCTCAAACAATGGAACAGCAAGCAGGCAGACATGCAACTGCTGGAACCAGACACGCTTAGTGAAGGTCCTAATCGTCGGCATAGTGAGGGTTCCTAGAGACATCGCTTGCTAGCGGACCACATCGGCTCTGCGTGGTCTAACTTGTCATCTTGTCGCACCGCTCCCACCATGCACGTCAAAACTGAAGCATTTTCTGGAAAAGCAATGGAACTGCTTAACTTAAATAAATTATACGACACTAGAATTCCACCAAAGATTGGTTAGAAAAGAAAAGGAAAACAAGGATATTTATAAGAAAGAAAGTGGTAGAACTAATACTCCCTGAGTAATTTACAGAAGAAAAATACTACGGAGTACAATAGTTTGAAACACGGAAACTGGACAGACTACAGCTCTTAGCCTGATTTGTTTTGGCCTTTTTTTTTCAATGTTGTACCTCTAAGAATATAGATGCTACTGGTTTTCCTAGTATAAAAGAAAGCACCCAGATATTTTTGAAACTCATGGATCAAACTTAGAGAAATGAGACATGGGTACAAAACGAAGTGCAACAGAATTGCTAACAAAGGTAATAAAATTAGAAGATGCAAAAGAAATACTACACAGATGAAGATGCAAGAGAAACGGAAAGAACACTCGGATCCAGCATATTAATTAGAGAAAATTCACAAAGAGCACATCACCTGCACATAATCTGCTCCTCAAATGCAGAACACAATAGTACGCCCATATTACATAATTCACACTGGATATTTACACTAGGCCAGCACACATACATAGATAAATTATTTAAACACAAAACTGAGGTAACATGCATATGCATAGGTACTAATTTCTTAACTACGCAAGATTAACATATTCAACATGTTGCACGACACATAAAGGAGCATACTTCCTATCAAGAGAAATACCTGAACAGAGAATAGTACTCCTAGATCAGGGAAGACATAACCAAGGACACGCACCCATAAACCTCATAATTCAGGAAATTAATGGAAGAAAACCAAGAACATCTGTACATGCCTTGCAAGTCTTGTACCTTTCATAGCAACGGAGATGAAAACATTGGCACCCTCTTCACATTCCTAACGGAGATCATCACCATGGTCAAGAAGAAACATGGTGGCAGGCAGGTTGCCGCCGGGCACGGCATGCACCAGGGATGCCTTCTTGCTTAGCGTTGTTACACACCTGCACAAATCGAGTCAGAAATCATCAACTTTACTATAGATACAGTAAATACATAGACAAGAGGAAATACCCAGCAATCGATTTGAGCACGACTAAAATGATGAACCAGAACCATGCTTAATATAGGTACGGTAGTAATCGGAAGTCTTGACACAAGATGGCTAGTAGTCACAACCAATACTCCAATACTATCATAATATAGGTAACAACGAAATGCTAGATTGAGAACTAATAATTTCTATTCAAGAAAAAGCAACGATACACAAGAAGATTCATTTTCATGTGGGACAAAGTTGGAAGCGCTGAAATAGATGTAGAAACGTGCATGCTTTATAATTCAAGGATGCAGCCAATGTTAACAATGATAATGTAAGCCAACAATAATATAAGGAGGTGCTTCGGGGGCTACAGTAAAGTAATACAAATGTAGCCAATGACAAAAAGATGTTATATACATGATACAAGGCAGTTCAGGTGCTAGGTATCAAGCTTCTTGCACTAGCCAACGCAACCAAAAGTCCGAACTCATGGAAAGGGCTAGGAAATCCACTTATATATCTCAACAATATATATCTCAACACCCCTCCTCACGTGTGACCGGAAGAAGAGAAAATGAGGTCAACACGTGGAAAGTAGAATAGCACACGTATGAATGATCGTATACGCGGCGAACATAGGGGTGGGTAAATATTGCGAGAACCAGGACTCGAACTCGAGACCCTGGGCTCTGATACCATGTCAAGCTTCTTGCACTAGCCAACGCAACCAAAAGTCCGAACTCATGGAAAGGGCTAGGCAATCCACTTATATATCTCAACAATATATATCTCAACAATATATATCTCAACATTTGGAAACGCGTGAACATACCCACTTGACTATACTTTGAAAAGAGGCCTCATTAATTACTGAACATCTAGTGACGTGTTATCATTCATATGATGAAGTTTAATACATAAGGTGTTACAAAATAAAACCTAACTTTCATGGCTTTTATCCATACGTCGTTAGTAGCTACAAATCATCGTCGCACAAAATAATTCTCAAATCAGTACAATAGCATGACACCACCTTACACTGTCCCTACAGAACAAGAGTTTCACACTCAGTATGGTAGTAAGTATGGGATATAATCAAACTGAGCAACCATGTTTAAATGTATGTAGTGCAGACAGCAGAAATCTATGCACCCAAAAAAACAATTATTTCATTAATAGGTCTACATGTTCAAAAAAAAATCATTAATAGGTCTAGTCTCATGTTGATTATGTTGAATGTATGTTGTATGGTTTTCATGTATAAAGCACAACAGCTTATAAGCCTGCACATGAGCATCGCAACGTCAGCAAATTTAGACCACAAGCTGAGCTGAGCTATCATATCTTTACCATTAAGATAAACCGTGATGAATGCCTGGTATCACACATTCATATCTGAAAGGCACCACTTTCAGTTACCTGTATTAAATGAATTTTTGTGTATTTAGCCAACTCATTTAGATATATTCGTCTACCATAAATTTTGTTCTATTTACTTTTACAGAAGATTCAGTTGCTAAATATTAACATTTGTAATCTTCGACCCTATATTTGTTCTTCATTATAGTAAGAAAAAAAATATGATTTTTGTATAGAACATCTGACTGTGAGAACGGACTTTTGTAGCTCGAGCTACATGTAGGCCACTTTTTCAACCTATAATTTTTTTTATTTTAAACATGTTAAAAAATTGAAAAATACTATGATGTAGATAATATTGTAATCCTCTAGTGTGTAAATTTTCAGATTGAAATATGTTGTATTTTGGGCTCAGCAAAAATAAAAAAATCTTGATTTCAGCATTGGTGAATAGTAATGAACAGTACACTACAATCTAGATTTTGTCATTTTGTGAGACTCTATTTTTACTGAGGGCAATATATGATGTATTCCAATCTAAAAATTTACACATGGATAGATTTCAACATTCTCTATGTCTACATATTTTTTCAAAAATTTCTGAAATTTTGAAATCAAAAGTTTTGAAGTTTGAAAAAAGAAAAAGAAAATCAGGCTATATGTAGCCCGGGCTACATTTGAGGTTTTCCATCTGACTGTGGGGTACTGATATAAACATAGGGCAAAACTGTTTCTTTTTTATTATACTGATATAAATATAGGGACATGTCAATCTGCTACGTCGAGCCATTTTCTACTAATTGACAAATCTACATATGTATAAAGTCAATTGTACAAGAACCACCCAACAAACCTGAAGTGAAGAGGTATATTGCTTGTTCCAAACATCAGCAAGGCATCTTAAGTCGCATCAAACAAGCATCTGCGTGGTCATGCATTACTATTTGTTGCATCACACTAGCATCTTTTATGCTTAACATTTTGGTCGTTGATTGATTTATTTAGAATTTTAGATGGCTCACACATTGGTTCCTGGAAAACATGGCCAACAACCTCGAATACTACTCCTAGATTGTTCTGCCAAGAAGGTAATCAAGTATTGGAGGATGATCCGAGAAACTCAAGCAATCGGCCAACATTAACTTGGTGTGACGCAATTAGGAACCCAACCCGTCGAATGATGTTTATCTTAGCGTGATTGAACATATAACTTCAGGATTTATTTATTGGTTATGTTTTTGCATGATAGAAATTCGAATGGCTTGTGAAATATTGAGACACTAATAAATTAATACACCTCGAATCAACTAAATTTCTTGTATTCTAATATTTGATGAAAGTTGTATCTATGGTTGGGGTGCATGGTGCACATGTTCTCCTTCTATCATGTAAAAATTAAGGTAAGACACATATGTGAGACCTTATAGTGTTTAAGTTGGAGAAAAAACTGTGTCGTCGAAGGAGCACACAATATGGACAATGGAGTCTCAAGAGAGCTAAACATGGTAGTATTAGAACCCAAAACGGAAGCTCATGCCTAATATGAGTGTGAAGGGAAGAGGACTAACCTTCATCTTGTAACACTTAAGTGTGCATGGTTAATATCTGTTGCATCATGTGCAATGACATAACACATTTTAGAGAAGACGTGGTTGGATCTGAAATGAGAGAGAGGCCCAGAAACGCGCGAGCATTTAGCTAGTTATTATTTCCTAAAGATAACAATAGAAGCCAAGAAGGACCAGATGCTGCAAAAAATTGAGGTATTCAGTCTTCTCATGATCTCTTTGCTTGAATTAATGGAAGATCTTTTAATGATATATAATCCCAAACTAAGGAAAAGTGAAAAGAATTTTTTTCTCGAATACATCTATGCTCCTATCGCTAGAATACCATGCCGCAATGGCCAAAGCACACGTCAGATTTACATAGGTGGATGCGTGGTGTCTCCATGGAAAAGAACCAATGGAGGAGGAGGAGGAGGAGAGGGGCCTCACCGGGCTACAACTCTGGGAGGTGGTTGCCGGATCTCGGCAGCGGCAGCACCTGCGGGCGAGCGATCAGAAGCTCGTGAATCGCGCCATTCACGCGAGCGGCGAGCTTCTCACGCCGGCCTCGGCCGTCATCGTGTGCCATCGTGGCACCGTCAGCCTCCTTGTTCTTGTACTGAAGGAGGTCGATGAGGTAGGCAGAGGGTTTGGAGAAGGCGAGAGGCACTAGGATTTGTTGTGGTCTCGGGAGAGACATGGACATGGAGAAAGGAGAGGCTATGTAGTGGGTTGAAGAGGAAGCGAGGAAGGCGCCGGGTCTCATGGTTGGAACCCGATTAGCTTTGTAGATAATTAGGCATGCGAGACGACGGGAAAATCCCCTTAATTAAGGTTGCTTCGGACTTCCTCCCGTTAATTAACGCGCGATAATTAATCCCGTTAATTAAGGTTGAGCTGGAATCATGCTACTCCTGCTACGTCTTGTGTGTTTCCTAAAGAACAAATTGGCGGGAGCTTTGATTTATCCTAAGAAACGGGCGAAACGTGGTTATACAAAGCTGCATCTCAAATTATTTCTCAACTTATTAGTTGGCTGCTATTTTCTGGTACGTACATGTTCATCAACTGATTGAACAATCAAATTTGCTCAGCTATATACCAACACGACTTCTTGTTTCTAAGTAAAGAACTCAACAGAATTACTAGCAAAATTTCAGATCTTTCTTTCATTAATCTTCAAGTTAATTAATCAGGGGATAGTCAATTATTAAAAAATTGGACATAGCCTTTTCCATTTTTCAAAAGGAATTCACAGCACGTAAACAACAGAAACAATGACACACAGTCTAACTCGGTTAATGGCTACAGACTCCTGGATACAGCGAAGGAAACAACTACTTATGAGCTGTTACAACTCCTGGATGAATCAGGAGCACCACATGAATAAATGATATATGTCACTACAAAGTCGATAGTTACTCGGTGTCATCACAAGGACCCTGAAATTACAACTCCTGGATAAATCAGGAGCACCACATGAATGAATGATATGTCACTACAAAATCTACAGCCACTCGACGTCATCACAAGGACCCTGAAACGTTATATAGGCCGCAGCTGGCTGCGTCGCGGGGCCAGACACCAAAGCAGCCGGAGGCATAGAGGTTCCATACGCTGACAAGTCCTTGCTGCTTGATCCAAACAAGCATCCATGTCACCAAAAGCAAAAAAAAACTCGATCCAAGAAGCTGGAAGACAATAGAGCATAGTAGATCAAATCTACAAAGTCTGAAAGTGCTCTAGCAATGCGACGAAGAAAAGGAATATACAGGTTAATCACCTGAAGCAATTTCATTAACTACTGAGAATAGGAGGAAGAATGGCAAGCATGGAGTAAACAATTCAAAATTGTCAATGACACATTAACACTATATATACACCTTATCTTGTCAAGAATTGTCTATACTAAGCACTATATATACACCTTATCTTGGACCAAAAGATCCGTTGTCTGTTGAAATAAGCAACTATGCTAACGTGTTATTTCAATTTTTGCTCTATAATTTCGGTATTTTCTACTTTATTAAACAACGCTTCTATCATCATAAACATATCATCAGGCAATTATAAATTATGCACAAAACAGATATTCGTTGATCAATCTTCGCAACTATATCTAAATAAATCTATCTAAATTGCAGTGGATTTGTGGTCTGATTAGCCGGTGACAGTAAGAGTAAAATCACTTAGGCCTAGTGGCAGTCTTGTCGAAGCAACTCACTAGGGATGAAAACGGATTGGTACTATATATCGGAGACCAAATACCGATGCCCAAATTCATGTCACAGAACTTAAGAAAATTCTCTATGCCTTGTACCTAATGCACAGTGTATTTTGCATGCATGTTTTTAGTGGGAGTATTAGATTAATGATTTCCTAGATGCGGCATATGTTGACATTATAACGTTTTTTTTTTTCGAAATGGGGGTATACCCCGGCTTCTGCATCATGACGATGCACACGGCCATTTATTAAAATAAGATCCAGAAAAATATTGTTTACAACTCACGCATCACCGAGGATTGATAAAAAATCAACCATCGAAAAGTACACATATTATGACTACACATTAACATAGCCTTCTAGTATGTCGCCAACCAGCCTGGCACAAGATATCCTGAGCGACCATCAGGAGACGTGTGCAGCCAGTAGCCATAGCATCCCGCTGCCCCTCCGGTGAGAGTAGGGCCCAAACCTGGACCCAGTGGGAGACATATGGATAACCTGCAAGAAATGAAAGGAGGGTTTTTTATTAAAAATTATATCATTTCTGACCCTCCAAATAGACCAACATAAAGCAGAAACCCCAATCCGGATAAAAGCCTTAGATTGTCGATCTACTCCAGTTAACCAATTACCAAACATATTAGTAATATTGGTCGGAGGTGGAAGATCAAAAGTAAAATTAACCGTTCGTCATAATAGCTTAGCTAAAGGACATTCAATGAAAAGGTGCTGAATGGTCTCCCGTTCCCCACAAAAAATGCATTTTGTACACCCATTCCAATGACGTTTAACTAGATCATCCTTAGTTAACAAAACCTTATTGCTCAAAAACCACATGAAAATCTTAATCTTAAGTGGAATTTTAACCTTCCATAAGTACTTTCGCAAAAAAGGGGTGTGGTCGCACATAAGATCCTCATACATCGGCTTCACTGTAAACAAACCATTTGATGTCAAATTCCAAACAAATCGATCATCATCGTCATTCAAATTAACCATCATCAATTTCCTACATAATTGCAACCATGCAGTCCATTTGTTACCACTTAACACCCTTCTGAAAGTAATATTCAATGGTGTTTGGGCTAACACATGTGCAACTGTGACATTCTTATGGTGTACAATATTATATAAGGACGGATACTGGTGAGCTAAAGAAGTATTTCCTAGCCATGTATCTTCCCAAAAGCGGGTGGTCATACCATTACCTACTTTGAAAAAACCCCTACAAAAAAAACCCTGTTTAACCCCCATTAATCCTTTCCAAAAGGGGAATCGGTAGGCTTAGCTTGCACCTCCGATAACGTCTTCTATCTTAAGTATTTATTTTGTAGCAATTCTTGCCACACCCCCGTCTTCGTTAAGAAACTTAAAGAGCCATTTACTCAATAAGCATCTGTTTTTGATTTCGAGGACCTCAATACCTAATCTCCCTTGATCTTTATGTCGACAAATAATATTCCATTTAGTAAGCCGGTATTTTCTTTTGTTTTCGTCGGACTGCCAAAAGAACCTAGATCTATAAAAGTCCAGACGTTTTCTTACCCCAACAGGTATTTGTAGGAAATTAAGACAACATAAACATCGGTAGGCTAGTTAATACTGAATTAATAAGTACTAACCTATCACCATAGGATAGTAACTTCCCTTGCAGCATCCTAATTAACTCTCAAACCGTGTTTCTACCGGATACCAATCCGAATTCCTGAGTTTTTTTTTGTAATGGATTGGAATACCCAAGTATCTAAATGGGAGTTGTCCAGCATCACATCCAAAGATCTGTTTATACTGGTCCTCTTCCTCCTTTGTCTTTCCAGAACAAAAAATCTCACTCTTATGAAAGTTAATCTTAAGCCCCGATAACTCTTCAAAGAGACATAAAATTAATTTCATATTAACAGCTTTGTTAAGGTCGTGTTCCAAAAAAAGGATAGTATCATCAGCGTACTGTAGTATAGAGAGTTCTCCATCAACTAAATGCGGGATTAACCCTCCAACTTGACCATCTTCTTTTGCTCTTTCAATTAAGATGGCAAGCATGTCCACTACGATATTAAAAAGCATCGGAGACAGAGGGTCCCCTTGTCTTAGACCTTTTTTTGTCTGGAAATAATGACCAATATCATCATTCACCTTCACCCCAACACTACCACCCTGAACAAATTGTTGCACTAATCTACCCCATTCTGGAGCAAAACCCTTCATTCGCAATGTTTGTTGTAAGAAAGGTCATTTCACCTTATCATATGCTTTCTCGAAATCAATTTTAAAAAGCACCCCATCCAATTTTTTAGTATGTAACTCATGAATTGTTTCATGTAGAATGACCACCCCTTCCAAGATATTTCGTCCTAGCATAAAGGCAGATTGAGTTGGCTTTATAACTCAACAGGGTGTTCCTAGAGAAGGAGCTGGCCCTGGCCGTGGCGGTGGAAGGGTACGACAAGGACCTGGTCGAAGCCGACGAAGTGGCGTCCAAGGTGAGCTGGATTGTGGACTCTAACGGCGGCAGACTCCTCCGAGAGCGGTGGCCATGCGGCAGGCTAAGGAGGCAATGGGCGATGGCGGTGAATCGGATTTGACATTGGCACGGCTGGTGGACGGCTGAATGCTCGCTTGACATGGTCGGTGAGATAACAGGTAAGGTGGGTGGGGTTGTTTGAGCAGGTGTAACGTGACAACGAGTATACTATAAAAAACGCCACACTGCCAACAGAAAATGCTAGTAGTATTAGAGCCCACACTACCACCACAAACATGATTATGCCCGGTTGTTTGGACCAAGAGATCGTTGTCTGTTGAAATAAGTAACGATGCTGACGTGTTATTTCAATTTTTGCTCCGTAATTTCGGTATTTTCTACTTTATTAAACAACGCTTCTATCATCATAAACATATCATCAGACCATTATAAATTATGCACAAAACAGATATTGGTTGATCCATCTTCGGAACTATATCAAAATAAATCTCAATCAACAATTCATTATTAAAACCACTGAAAATTTTATAAAATCTTGCAATAAACATGCTAAGGCTTGTCATAGCGAGGAATAACTTCAGCTAGAGTACCATCCATATGATACATGCCTCTCACAAATCTGTGATTTATATATGCTCATCTCTCCAAAAACTTTGAATGGATGTGCAGAGTGTATTTGCGGTTGCAGAAAACTCCTGTGTTCTAATAGGGATGTCATCAACCTCAAAAAGACTTGATGGTTTATATCATATTATTAAGAAAAATAAAACATAAAACTGCCAACCAAAAACAACTGTGTATGTACCCTTGTATGAAGAAACTGCAAGGAGGTTCTAGAAGACGCCGGAGCCGGACCTTGGTGCTCTCCTCCCCGAGGACTTCCTCGGCCGTACCAAGCGCATGGGCCTCGTCATCAAGTCGTGGGTGCCGCAGCACGATGTGCTGGCGCACGACGCCATCGGTGGGTTCATCACACACCGCGGATGGACATCCATCTTAGAATCGGTCATGGTTGGCGTGCCCTTGCTGGCATGGCCACTCTACGCGGAGCAGCGGATCAACAAGATGTTCCTAGAGAAGGAGTTGGGCCTGACCATGGCGGTGGAAGGGTACGACAAGGATGTGGTCGAAGCCGACCAAGTGGCGTCGAACGTGAGCTGGATTGTGGACTCTGAGGGCGGGAGACTCCTCCGAGAGCGGACGTTGGCGGCCAAGAGGCAGGTCAAGGGGGAGATGCGCCACGGCGGTGAATCGGATTTGACATTGGCACGGCTGGTGGACGGCTGGATGCTTGCTTGACGTGGGAGATGAGATAACATGTACTGTGGGTGGGCTTGTTTGAGCAGGTGACGTACCTGTATAATATAAAAAAAATGCCTCGCTGCTAAAGGAAAATGCTATTAGAGCCTACACGACTGCAGACATAACAGCTGGTAAACAGAGAGTTAACTGCTCCCGTAACCCCTCCCGTGTCGCCCCCGCTCGGGCGACACCGGAGGATCGAGCCCTAGCCACCGCCGGGGTCGGCCCCCGCCTCCTCTCTCCCCTCCGCCTCCATCGCAGGACGTGGCCGAGCAAAGCTCGCGCCGCCAATGACGGGGCAGGGCTTCTCCGGTGCCACTGGCCTGGGCGGCGGCGGTGGCTCCCGACGACGCGGCGGCGTGCTGTGGCGCAGGCGGACGGCAGGTGGACGCGGCTGCAGCACCTGCAACGCCTGGCGTGTTCCCGGTGGTTGTGGCCGTCCATGGCAGCAGGGCCTGATCTGGGCCTTTGCAGGCATGTGCAGGTCGCGACGTCGGGGCACGTTGGCGGCGTGTGGAGCTTCGGTTATGGCGTGCTGCGTGGATGCGGCAGCCGTGGTGGTCAGCCGGCATGGGGTCCAAGCGTGAGCGGTGTCTTCGGACTATGCGATCTGCGCTTGGTGTCTCCGGCGGCGACCTTGGCCAGCCTGGGATGAACGGCGGCGTGGGGGCCCGAACTGAATAAAGGCGGCGGTCCTAGGGTCTCTCTTGGGCGAAGATGAAGACATGCCGGAGGCCTGCCCTTCACGATCTGGCCGGAGTATTGAGTTCCGGAAGGCGCCTCTAGCGAATGTAGCAGTGCTTATTTTGCCTGGAGTTTGTTGGATCGGTGGTATTCGGTCATACGCACCCATGCTTTTATTCCAACCGTTTAGTTCTGGAGGGAGCTGCGCGAAGCTCTTTTCTGTGTTGACACTGACAAAGGATTAATTTGTCAATGCCTACAGATCGTAGACTAGGGTTTTGATAGAAGTAGAGGGCAAGTAGATCTCGAAGGTTTCAGCCGAAAAGTACTCGACGATCGTGAAAACTAGGGTTGTGTTGACAGTAGATTTGATGCTTTCCTCGACTCCCCTTATATAGAGGTGGAGTCGAGGGTTTCGTAATACACAAGTTACAGAGTTCGGGAGGGTTTCGTATCCAACCCGTAAGATTACAAGTTTCTATATTTCCTAATACAATCTATCTTTCCTTAACTAAATGGGCTTCCGAGTCTTCTTATTTTTCGAGTCCTGGGCCTTCAGTAAATCCCGGGTACCATCTTTGGCAGGCCCATTGGGGATGCCTATGTCGTAGCCCCGAGATTTTTCTTGAATCGGAGAATCAGGGAAAATCTCCAATTTTACTCATTACATAATCTTTCAATATGCAAATACTATTTTGTACAGGGATAACGGTAGTTGGCGCTAGTTCATCTGACGGATCAGGTACTAGTTAACTGCTCTAGTGGCAATCCGCAAAACCTACTTCAAGATCACGTCCCCGGACATGATCTTGGGATACTGGTGTAAACTTCGACAAGTGCCGCTTAAGGTCTTACCATTCTGTCGAGTCCCGTCATATTTTATCGGGTACCTAACGCGTCCGTTAGGATTTTTCTTCGCATCTGTTGATACGGAAAAAGTAGCAATCCGCCGTTAGAGACGGTGCCACGCGCTCGAACGGATCTGGGGTCTTACCTTCGCAAAGTTTTGCGGCATTCAGAGATTTTGTCACGACTTTTAGCGCTCTGAGAATATATTGTCGAGTGCTTTTCAGCTGCTGGAATAGCACATTTTATCGAGTCATATTTGATGACTTATTTTGTCTTCCCGATGGGAGTATATGTAGAGTTATCTGTGTAACTCGAAATATACTCACTTTTCTTTCTTTGATAAAAATTCATCGGGAACAGCGTTCCCGATGGGAGTAGCCCCCGAGGCTACAGCCAAGAACTTGTGCTTGGGTGTAGGCTCCACAGATTATTATCCTCTGCCGCTATATTTATAATCCTTCTCGATATTTTTATATCTATCGGGTGCGCGACCAGCGCTCCCGATGGGAGTAGCCCCCGAGGCTATGAACAAATGCTTGCATTTGGTCATAGGCTCTCGCTATATTTATCTTACCATATTCAAAGTTCTCTATTTTTCCAAAGTAGCCCCCGAGCATTTGGGCAAAAACTTTGTATTTGATCAAAGGCTCTCGAAATAATCTTGCATTGTCAATAATCTCTCCCAGCTTTAGAGTCAAGCTTTTCTTTTACCATGATGACGTCATTGCTGATGATAGCCACGATTTCTGTATTGGAAACATGCGAAAACTGCTCCTCTCACTGCTTTGTGGGTCCAAATTCCCCATCTGATTGACACGTCGTGCAAGTGGGGGACACACGTCCTCCACTTTTTCTGGCGCACGTACTGTGCCCTCTGTTTCTTTTCTCAGTGAAAAGCCATTTTTACCCCTTGTCCACGTGTAATCCATCTACGCCGTAAATTTTTCATCGAATGGCTGCGTCGATTCACCGCACCTCTATTTAATTCCATCATCTTCTTCCTCTATCACTTTCGCTGACTCCGCCCATCTGCGCCTCTGCCAAAAATCCCCCATTGCGCTCATTGCTTCGCGCGCTCCTCCGAGCTTGTGCTGTTCTGCTCCCCTCAAGTGGGAATCATCTTCCCCACGATACGCATACTCCAGCGCTCCAACAATCTCCAATGGCCACCGAAATTCTGGAGTGGGAGAGATCCAAGATCTCCAATCAAGACATGAACCTACTGAAGAGGTTGGGATTCACCAAGGAAAAGGATGCACTGCGCTTCCCCCACGAGGAAAGCTACCCAAAGCCTCCGATGGAGTACCGGGTTAGTTTTGTTGACCATCCATCTTTCCCCTCCTATCCACGAGTATCTCCGGGGTCTTCTTTTTGTTTATGGGCTTCAGCTTCACCAGCTGACACCCAATTCCATCTTGCACGTGTCGATCTTTATCACATTGTGCGAATGCTTTCTCGGAGTCCAACCTAACTGGGCTCTGTTGAAACGCATATTCTGCCTCCGCCGTAATGGCTCCCACGGCGTCGCCTATAATATTGGCGGCGCCGTCATCTGTGTTCGTTCTGACGTCGATTATTTCGACGTCAAATTTCCTGACTCTGTCCAAGGCTGGCGCAAGAGATGGCTGTATGTGCACGAGGAAAGCTCTGATTCGATAGAGTACAACATCGCCCCTTTTGACGGAAAGGCCAAAATTCTTCGCCGCCGCTCCTGGGATGCTGAAGCTTCCGAAGAAGAGAAATTGGCGACAGAGGCGCTGATGACTCGCATCCGTGAACTTCAGAGTACCCGTGGCAAGGAGCTTTCGGGTATCCAAATCACAGCTTACTTCCTTAGGATTAGAATGCAGCCTCTGCAAGCTCGAAAAAATCCCCTTTGGATGTACGCTGGTGATGAAGATGTCGAGAGGCTATCCATGGATCTTTCTGCAAAAGATTTGGAGAAGCTAATCCGAAGAATCTCCAAGCTTAGCAAGAAGGACACCATTCCATCTTCTTGCAAGGTTGCGCCATTTTGCCGCGCCAATCCTCTTCCCAAGGTATTTTGTTCTTCGCCGCTATTATACCTTCTTCCCGAATTATTTTTGTGGCGACTATTTTTACTTGTAGTGAAATATAACTGTTGTCGATTTTCTTTATTTTCTACAGGGTCACCTTGTTCTATCTTCTCTTCCTCCCCTTCCCGAGGGTGGGGAAGTTGAAGAACGGGCTGTTGTCATCGATGACAACTAGGGTGCTTCTCGCCCTGAAAGTGGAGTCGGGGATTCCCATAAATCCGCGGCTTCTCTTGAAAAAGAGACTGAAGCAGAAGTTTCTTCGTCGATACGCTCTTCTCTCCCTGCTGCTTCTCCAAAGGGCAAATGGAAAAGGAATGAAGCCATCGACTCTGGCACCTCCAAAGCTAATACTTCCCGTGCCGGAAAGACTGCACTCAATGCCGAGGAAGAAACTTTGGATCTTTACGGTGCTGCACTCGTCAGCTCGTAAGTTCTTTGAAATTGCTATGTACTGTATTTTCCCTTTGTCGATGTTTTTGAACTTGCTATTTTATCTTATCGCTATATTTATGGCAGTGACGATGAAGAGGAAGATGCACCTATTGATGAGACTGCTCGAACGAGCACGTCTCGTACTTTAGTTGTTTCAGAAGCTCGTCCTGATGGCGACGAAACTTCTCCTCCTCCGCAAAACCTTGAGCATCCAAAACCAGCTGAAAGCCCCCAAGCTCCTTCCCCGAAGAGAGCTAGGGTGGAAACAACCAAGGAACCAACCATATTAGCTGGTTGTTCCTCGAGTTCTTTGATGGAAGAGGTAAATTGTTCTGTATTGACTTTTTGTTTGAAGTTTCCCTCTTTTTCTCCTTGATGTCAACTTTTTCTTCTTCCTAGATTGATCCTTTTTTTCATAGTAATCTCTCCAGCCTTTTATGAAAGAGCTCGTCCGCTTCGGTACCCAATTTATCAGGTACCGTGATTATGCCAGCAAACTTGAAGGTACCTACTTGTTCTGTCCAGCTTTCTTTGTCGAGTTTTTTCTGTCACTATCGATGCTTATTTGTCTTTATGTTGGCAGAGAAACTAGCAGAAGCCAACAAACGTGCTGACGCCCTCGCTATTGAGTTAGAACAAAGCGAGAGTGCGCACACGAAAACTGTCGAAGATCTTCAAAAAAGACTCGACGACGCAAAAAGGGCCTTAGAAGAAAATGTAGCTCAACATTCTGCTCGAGAAGAAGAGATCCTCAGTCGACTGGAAACTCAGAGTCGACGTTTTGTTAGTAAGTCCTCACACCCTTGCTGTTTTCTCACGTCGTGTTTTGGTCTCCCTCCTTTTTCTTTTCGATAACCTTCTCTTTTTTATGCTCTAAGCAGGGAGAACACACCAAGAATACGAGCTGGAAAATCCTGAGGATGACGAGCTTCTCGATGCACTTTCTCTCCTCGAAATTCATGGGACGGAAGCTCGTAACGGATTAGATGAAGCTGAAGTTGGCCTGTCGCGGCTCTTCCCCTATTTCTTCCATAAAAAGGAGCAACCTGCAACTTTCATTGATCTTGCCCAGTGCTTCACTGGCAAAGAAGACTGATGTCTACGGGTGCTTCTATTCTTGTAGACAGTGTTGGGCCTCCAAGAGCAGAGGTTTGTAGAACAGCAGCAAGTTTCCCTTAAGTGGATTACCCAAGGTTTATCGAACTCAGGAGGAAGAGGTCAAAGATATCCCTCTCATGCAACCCCGCAACCACAAAGCAAGAAGTCTCTTGTGTCCCCAACACACCTAATAGGTGCACTAGTTCGGCGAAGAGATAGTGAAATACAGGTGGTATGAATAAGTATGAGCAGTAGTACGCGAAAAGTGCTGGCGTGCGTTGATAGTAGTAATATTGCGGGAAGTAAACATGCAGTAGAACAGTAAACAAGCAGCGATAACAGTATTTAGGAACAAGGCCTAGGGATTATACTTTCACTAGTGGACACTCTCAACATTGATCGCATAATAAATAACTCTTTCTCATATGTGCTACATACACTCTTTTGTTGGATGATGAACACATTGCGTAGGATTACACGAACCCTCAATGCCGGAGTTAACAAGCTCCACAATTCAATGTTCATATTTAAATAACCTTAGAGCATAATAGATCATTGCAAAATAAACCAAGAACTAACATAGTGCACACACTGTCCACATTACACTATGAAGGAGGAATAGATCACATCAATACTATCATAATGATAATTAACTCCACAATCTACAAGAGATCATGATCATAGCCTACGACAAGAACCACACGGTGCACACACTAATCACCTTTACACCATGCAGGAGGAATAGACTACTTTAATAACATCACATGAGTAGCACATAACTAGTAGCGATACAAAGCTCATCATATGGATCTCAATCATGTAAAGCAGCTCATGAGATCATTGTATTGGAGTACATAGGAGAGAGATTAACCACATAGCTACCGGTACAGCCCCGAGCCTCGATGGAGAACTACTCCCTCCTCATGGGAGCAGCAACGTTGATGAAGATGGCGGTGGAGATGGCAGCGGTGTCGATGGAGAAGCCTTCCGGGGCACTTCCCCGCTCCGGGTGCCGGAACAGAGACTCCTGTCCCCCAGATCTTGGCTTCGCGATGGCGGCGGCTCTGGAACTTTTCTCGTACCGTGGCTTCCTCCGTAAGGGTTTTCGATGCAGGGGCTTTATATAGGCGGAAGGGCAGCCTCGGAGGGTCGAAGGGGCGACGACACCATACGGGGGCGCGCCCAGGCCCTGGCCGCGCCACCCTATCATCTGGGGCCCACAGGCCCCCTCGCTCTCGGGTGTTCTGGATGCTTCCGGGCAAAATAGGAACCTGGGCGTTGATTTCGTCCAATTCCGAGAATATTTCGTTACTAGGATTTCTGAAACCAAAAACAGCAGAAAACTGGCACTTCGACATCTTGTTAATAGGTTAGTTCCGAAAATGCACGAATATGACATAAAGTGTGCATAAAACATGTAGATATCATCAATAATGTGGCATGGAACATAAGAAATTATCGATACGTCGGAGACGTATCAGCATCCCCAAGCTTAGCTCGTCCCGAGCAGGTAAAACGATAACAAAGATAATTTCTTAAGTGACATGCCATCATAAACTTGATCATATTGTTGTAAACATATGTAATGAATGCAACGATCAAAACAAAGGTAATGACATGAGTAAACAAGTGAATCATAAAGCAAAGACTTTTCATGAATAGTACTTCAAGACAAGCATCAATAAGTCTTGCATAAGAGTTAACTCATAAAGCAATAAATCAAAGTAAAGGTATTGAAGCAACACAAAGGAAGATTAAGTTTCAGCGGTTGCTTTCAACTTATAACATGTATATCTCATGGATATTTGTCAACATAGAGTAATATAACAAATGCAATAAGCAAGTATGTAAGAATCAATGCACAGTTCACACAAGTGTTTGCTTCTTGGGATGGAGAGAAATAGGTGAACTGACTCAACATAAAAGGTAAAAGAATGGCCCTTCAAAGAGGAAAGCATCGATTGCTATATTTGTGCTAGAGCTTT
Organism: Lolium multiflorum; assembly: GCA_030979885.1. Taxonomy (NCBI): domain Eukaryota; kingdom Viridiplantae; phylum Streptophyta; class Magnoliopsida; order Poales; family Poaceae; genus Lolium; species Lolium multiflorum. The sequence goes on along the minus strand of CM061749.1, from coordinate 234,286,070 downwards.
TATTTTGAAAACATGAAACAATTTTGTCAACGGTAGTAATAAAGCATATGAGTTATGTAAATTATATCTTACAAGTTGCAAGCCTCATGCATAGTATACTAATAGTGCCCGCACCTTGTCCTACTTAGCTTGGACTACCGGATCTTTGCATGCCATGTTTCAACCAAGTGTCACAAAGGGGTACCTCCATGCCGCCTGTACAAAGGTCTAAGGAGAATGCTCGCATTTTGGATTTCTCGCTTTTGATTATTCTCAACTTAGACATCCATACCGGGACAACATGGACAACAGATAATGGACTCCTCTTTAATGCATAAGCATGTAGCAACAATTATTATTCTCATATGAGATTGAGGATATATGTCCAAAACTGAAACTTCAACCATGATTCATGGCTTTAGTTAGCGGCCCAATGTTCTTCTCTAACAATTTTGCATGCTCCAACCACTAAAGTGATAGATCCTTCAGACAAGACGGACATGCATAGCAACTCACATGATATTCAACAATAGTTGATGGCGTTCCCCAGAAGCATGGTTATCGCACAACAAGCAACTTAATAAAAGATAAAGTGCATAAGTACATATTCAATATTACGATAGTTTTTAAGGCTATTTTGTCCCATGAGCTATATATTGCAAAGGTGAATGATGGAATTTTAAAGGTAGCACTCAAGCAATTTACTTTGGAATGGCGGAGAAATACCATGTAGTAGGTAGGTATGGTGGACACAAATGGCATAGTAGTTGGCTCAAGGATTTTGGATGCATGAGAAGTATTCCCTCTCGATACAAGGTTTAGGCTAGCAAGGTTATTTGAAGCAAACTCAAGGATGAACCGGTGCAGCAAAACTCACATAAAAGACATATTGTAAACATTATAAGACTCTACACCGTCTTCCTTGTTGTTCAAAACTCAATACTAGATATTATCTAGACCTTAGAGAGACCAAATATGCAAATCAAATTTTAGCAAGCTCTATGTATTTCTTCATTAATGGGTACAAAGCATATGATGCAAGAGCTTAAACATGAGCACAACAATTGCCAAGTATCACATTATCCAAAACATTTTAGAATTACTACATGTAGCATTTTCCAATTCCAACCATATAACAATTTAACGAAGAGGAAACTTCGCCATGAATATTATGAGCTAAGAACACATGTGTTCATACGAACCAGCGGAGCGTGTCTCTCTCCCACACAAGGATGAACTTATTCAGAGAACTAAGATAACAAAACAAAAAATAAAAGCACACACACGCTCCAAGTAAAGTACATAAGATGTGACCGAATAAAAATATAGTTTCAAGAGAAGGAACCTGATACTTTGTCGATGAAGAAGGGGATGCCTTGGGCATCCCCAAGCTTAGATGCTTGAGTCTTCTTGAAATATGCAGGGATGAACCACCGGGGCATCCCCAAGCTTAGACCTTTCATTCTTCTTGATCGTAGTATATCATCCTCCTCTCTTGACCCTTGAAAACTTCCTTCACACCAAACTCAAACCAACTCATTAGAGGGTTAGTGCACAATTAATAATTCACATGTTCAGAGGTGGCACAATCATTCTTTACACTTCTGGACATTGCATAAAGCTACTGGACATTAATGGATCAAAGAAATGAATCCAACATAGCAAAAGAGGCAATGCGAAATAAAAGGCAGAATCTGTCAAAAACAGAACAGTACGTAAAGACGAATTTAAAGCTGGCACCAGACTTGCTCAAATGGAAAAACTCAAAACTAATGAAAGTTGCGTACATATCTGAGGATCACGCTCATAAATTGGCAGATTTTTTCGAATTTTCTACAGAGAACTGTGCCCAAATTCGTGACAGACAGCAATGCTGTTTCTGCGCAGCGATCCCAAATATAACATCAACTTTGACATAGAAACTTTACTTGGCACAAAAACATGAAAAGGAGAGGTTGCTACAGTAGTAAACAACTTCCAAGACACAAATATAAAACAAAGTACTGTAGTAAAAAACACATGGGTTATCTCCCAAGAAGTTCTTTCTTTATAGCCATTAAGATGGGCTCAGCAGTTTTAATGATGCACTTGCAAGAAATAAGAGTTGAAGCAAAAGAGAGCATCAAGAGGCAAATTCAAAACACATTTAAGTCTAACATGCTTCCTATGAAAAGGAATCTTGTAAATAAACAAGTTCAAGAAGCATAATGCAACAATTATAGAAAGATAAAACAAGTGTAGCTTCAAAAATTTCAGCACATAGAGAGGTGTTTTAGTAACATGAAAATTTCTACAACCATATTTTCCTCTCTCATAATAACTTTCAGTAGCATCATGAGAAAACTCAACAATATAACTCACATAAAGCATTCTTATCATGAGTCTCATGCATAAAATAATTACTACTCCCAACATAAGCATAGTCATTCTTAATAATTGTAGTGGGAGCAAATTCAACAAAGTAGCTATCAAATATAGGAGGTATATTGTAATCATAATCAAATTTATCCTCCATAACAGGTGGTAACAAAAGACTACTATCATTATAATCATCATAAATGGGAGGCAAAGTATCATCAAAGTAAATTTTCTCCTCAATGCTTGGGGGACTAAAAATATCATGCTCATCAAAGCCAGCTTCCCCAAGCTTAGAATTTTCCATATCATTAGCAACAATAGTGTTCAAAGCATTCATATTAATATGTTCCATGGGTTTTTTAATTTTCGCATCAAACCATCCATTTCTTAAATCAGGAAATAGAATAAAAAGGTCATTGTTGTCCATTATGCCTAACTAGTGTAAACAAGAAACCAAATGTCGCAATTGCAGTCTAAAGGAAATAGCTTCGAGCACACACACAATGGCGCCAGAAAAGTACTGTACCTGAACCGAAGTATGAGTGCCTTTTACCTTTCCTCCCGGCAACGGCGCCAGAATGCTAGGGGTGCTTCTATTCTTGTAGACAGTGTTGGGCCTCCAAGAGCAGAGGTTTGTAGAACAGCAGCAAGTTTCCCTTAAGTGGATTACCCAAGGTTTATCGAACTCAGGGAGGAAGAGGTCAAAGATATCCCTCTCATGCAACCCCGCAACCACAAAGCAAGAAGTCTCTTGTGTCCCCAACACACCTAATAGGTGCACTAGTTCGGCGAAGAGATAGTGAAATACAGGTATGAATAAGTATGAGAGTAGTACGGCGCCAGAAAAGTGCTTGGGCGTGCAGTTGATAGTAGTAATATTGCGGGAAGTAAACATGCAGTAGAACAGAAACAAGCAGCGATAGCAGTATTTAGGAACAAGGCCTAGGGATTATACTTTCACTAGTGGACACTCTCAACATTGATCGCATAATAAATAACTCTTTCTCATATGTGCTACATACACTCTTTTGTTGGATGATGAACACATTGCGTAGGATTACACGAACCCTCAATGCCGGAGTTAACAAGCTCCACAATTCAATGTTCATATTTAAATAACCTTAGAGCATAATAGATCATTGCAAAATAAACCAAGAACTAACATAGTGCACACACTGTCCACATTACACTATGAAGGAGGAATAGATCACATCAATACTATCATAATGATAATTAACTCCACAATCTACAAGAGATCATGATCATAGCCTACGACAAGAACCACACGGTGCACACACTAATCACCTTTACACCATGCAGGAGGAATAGACTACTTTAATAACATCACATGAGTAGCACATAACTAGTAGCGATACAAAGCTCATCATATGGATCTCAATCATGTAAAGCAGCTCATGAGATCATTGTATTGGAGTACATAGGAGAGAGATTAACCACATAGCTACCGGTACAGCCCCGAGCCTCGATGGAGAACTACTCCCTCCTCATGGGAGCAGCAGCGTTGATGAAGATGACGGTGGAGATGGCAGCGGTGTCGATGGAGAAGCCTTCCGGGGCACTTCCCCGCTCCGGCAGGGTGCCGGAGACTGTCCCCCAGATCTTGGCTTCGCGATGGCGGCGGCTCTGGAACTTTTCTCGTACCGTGGCTTCCTCTGTAAGGGTTTTCGATGCAGGGGCTTTATATAGGCGGAAGGGCAGCCTCGGAGGGTCGAAGGGGCGACGACACCATACGGGGGCGCGGCCCAGGCCCTGGCCGCGCCACCCTATCATCTGGGGCCCACAGGGCCCCCCTCTGGCGGCTCTCGGTGTTCTGGATGCTTCCGGGCAAAATAGGAACCTGGGCGTTGATTTCGTCCAATTCCGAGAATATTTCGTTACTAGGATTTCTGAAACCAAAAACAGCAGAAAACAGGGCACTTCGGCATCTTGTTAATAGGTTAGTTCCGAAAATGCACGAATATGACATAAAGTGTGCATAAAACATGTAGATATCATCAATAATGTGGCATGGAACATAAGAAATTATCGATACGTCGGAGACGTATCAAAGACCTTGGACTCCAACTTCGTCAAGAAGGACTAAAGGTTGGCGTCGAAGGTACAATGGCTTTGATCGCAGAGAGTCAACAACAAGTCGACTGGTCGAAAGTTGGCGATACGGGGAAGATTGAAACGAAGAAGTGGCAATCGCTAATTAAAGCGGCAAAGCCCAATTCGAAGAAGATCCTCGCCACTCTGGGATATAAGCCAGCACCTGCTCCGAGTTCTTCAAAGCCGGAGGTCAAGTAGACCACTTTGTTTTTTTCCTTTTAGTTTATCTCCCCCTTTTGGCATTGTCGCCGTAGTGTTCTTGGCGATGACTGCTCCAGTAGTTCTCTAGAGGTCCTTCTTTTTTAATAGACATGTATATATTATGAGAATGAATGGAAATCTATCTTTGCTCAATGATTGATGTCGAAATTTCTGTTTTCAGTTAATTTTTGACAACTATACGACAACTCCTGGTCCTTCCGAGGTTTTTCCTTCGTCTCATTCGAAGAAAACCCCTGTCTCTGTTGAATTTATTGAAAATTCTTCGAGTAAGAGTTCAGCGGAAGATTTGGAAGAACTTCGACAACAGCTCCAGTCCACGAAGAAGCAATCACTTATGCTCATGGAACAATCTCGTAAATCTTCGGAAAGGGAAAAGATTGCACTCCAACAAGCTCAAGATGCCATCTCTGAGAAGGACTCCGCCGTGAAGCTGCTGCAGCTACATCCCGCGAAAATTTTATGCTCCAACTGCTCACATGCTAGCTTGGACATGGCAGGTGTGTTTCATTATCATTGTCGTACTTTTCTTTTCCTTTTTTGCTTCCTCATTGCTCACTGACTCTTTAAAAAATAGGTTCTTTTTTGGATGCTACTACTGAAGAGGAACATGTCGAAGCTCGATCCAATGCACTTCTTCGGCTTGCGCATGATCATGGTTCAAATTTTTGGGCACGCCTGAACGGACTCGCCAGATCGTCAGATTTCAAGATCGCGCGCTTCAGGTTCGCGATTATCTCGACTTCTGCACGAGGACTTTGTCTCTGGTCTATGGCACCATGTTTCCTCGCAATAAGATGCCAGAAACTCTTCCTGCTTTAATGGATAAATTTCGGGATGCTCCTCGAATCCATGGCTTTGTGAGAGCCCAATTAGCTGCTGGCGCAAGGTTTGCTATGATCATGATAAAAATATGCTACCCGAAGTTAGATGTGGGTCAAGTTGTTCCAAAGTGCTTAGCCAAGATGGCGAAGAGGAGGAAGAACTTCAGTAAATATGACGACGTTGTGACCCCTGTTGCCGAAGATATGATGGATGAACTTCTTCGGATGGATTCTAAATTCTTCGTGAAGGGCAGCTATGCTGAGCATAGCACTCGTGCTATAAATAATGAACGATTGACGATAGACAATATATTGGGGAATCCTTGAAGATAAACTTGTTCCGAAAGTTGTATCTTGTGTATATGATCTGTATTGTAAAGTCACTATATTTTTATTTTCACTGCCAAGCCCCTGGGTGTTTTATTTGTGACAGCTTTTTGTTTTATAATGCGAGGTTGTCCCAAGGAAAAATAAATTATACTGTGTACTATTTTTGCGGGTATGAGCCCCCGAGCTTTATGTTGACCGCTATTTGTCGATATTTTTATTTTGGCGAGATACTTTATACCAAGGCGAGATGTTTTTTGCGAGTTGTGTTTGTCGACACTGTGTATATATATATTGTATCGTCTAGGGGGAAGCCCCCGAGCCTGTCGAGAAAGATATATAATTCCACTATCTTTATTATATTGCAGCACCGCGAGCCCGCCTCATTAAAAACCTTTCGGCCCCACTCGGTGCCCCGAAAAGGAAAAGAGTGCGTCTGAAAACTCGTGGGCGTTTCAGTACATTTGTATGTTTACAAAGGAGACTATATTTCGACGTCTAGGCGTAAAAACGCCTGAGCTGCGCCACGTTCCAAGGATTTGGCTCGGCAATCCCCGTCTTCTTGTCTTTGATTCTGTATGCTCCTCCTTCGATTACTTCTGTAACGATGTAAGGTCCAAGCCACGGTGACTCGAGTTTTCATGACTTTTCTGATTAAGTCGCAAAACCAAGTCACCAACTTGGAAAGATCTCGGTCGTAATCGTCGACTGTGGTAGTTTTTCAGGTCCCTTGATATTTGGCAACTCGTGATAGGACTTCATCTCGAGCTTCATCAAGTGCGTCGACATCATCCTCCAAAGCTTTTCTCGAAGTTTCTTCATCATATTCTAACTCTTGGAGAATCATGTTCTATCTCTATCGGCAGTGCCTCGGCTCCATGGACCAGAAAGAACGGTGTCTCCTGCGTCGCCGTATTTGGTGTTGTTCGAATACTCCACAACACACTTGGCAGCTCCTCTGGCCAAGTATGCCGAGCTTTTTCCAATGGTCCCAATAAACGCTTCTTGATACCGTTGCAGATGATGCCATTAGCTTTCTCGACTTGACCATTGGTCTGTGGATGTGCGACAGACGCGAAACTCAGTTTAATCCCCACTTCTGCACAATATGCTTTGAACTCCTTGGATGTAAAATTACTGCCGTTGTCTGTGACGATGCTGTGAGGGACTCCAAATCGAAAGACGATGCTTTTCACAAACTTAATTGCCGATGCGCCATCCGGTGAATTTATCGGCTTTGCTTCTATTCATTTAGTAAATTTGTCGACAGCAACGAGCATATACTCATATCCTCCTGGCGAAGCTTTGTGTAGTTTTCCCACCATGTCGAGACCCCATTGAGCAAAGGGCCAAGACAATGGGATTGGCATAAGTTCTGCTGGCAGGAGAGTGAGGCGAATCTTTGGCACGCATCGCAAGTTCGCACTATTTCCTTCGCGTCCTCAATTGCTTTTAGCCAATAAAATCCTGCTCTGAAGACTTTGGCTGCGATGGCTCGGCTGCTCGCGTGATGCCCGCATATTCCTTCGTGTACATCTTTCAGGATGATCCTTCCTTCTTCAGGTGTGACACATCTCTAGCACACCCGAGATACTTCGTTTGTACAACTCCCCTTTACCACAAAGCTTTAGATCGCCTGATTATTCGCCTTGCTTCAACTGGATCGTCGTATTGTTTTCCTTAGGATGTATGATATGTAAGCTCACGGAATTTGCACCGTCATGACTAGCTCCTGTTTCTCTTCTTCTTCCACTGAGTCTTTGGTGGCACTCGAAGATTTCTCTTCTTTTTTTTTTCCTTCTTCTTTATTTTCACTGGCTTTGTTGATCTCTCGCTTATTTCTTCCCAAAACACGCCTGGAGGGATCGCGAGACATTGTGACCCGATGTTTGCAAGAACATCGGTTTCATCGTTACTCAGCCAGCTGATGTGGTTTACCTCGCATCCATCAAACAATTTTTCGAGCTCATTATACACCTCTTTGTATGCTATCATACTTTCGTTGACTGCATCACATTGGTTCATAACTTGCTGTGCCACCAATTGTGAGTCGCCGAAGATTTTCAATCGGGTTGCACCGCAAGCTTTCGCCATCTTCATCCCGTGTATGAGAGCTTCATATTCTGCTTCATTGTTAGATGCGTTTGGGAACGTCATCCGCAAGACATATTTCAACTTGTCGCCTTCAGGTGATACTAGTATCACGCCTGCTCCAGCGCCTTCTAACCTTTTGGACCCGTCAAAGTTCATAGTCCAGGTTCTCGATAAATCTGGAGGCCCCGTGTTTTGTAGCTCCATCCACTCTGCGATGAAATCCGGTAAAACCTGCGATTTTATTGCCTTTCTTTTTCATACGTGATGTCCCGAGGGGAAAGTTCTATTCCCCAAAGGGAGACATGACCCGTAGCTTCCGGGTTGTTCAATATATTTGACAGAGGAGCTTCGTTGACCACTATTATCGGGTGCGCCGAAAAATAGTGTCGCAATTTTCTTGCCGTAGTAAATACTCCATACGCCAGCTTCTGGTATTGGGGGTACCGTTGTTTTGAGGGCGACAGTACTTCGCTGATGAATATATGGCCTCTGTACTCCATGGAGCTTTCCTTCTTCTTCTCTTTCAACTACTAGGGTCGTGCTGACCACCTGAGGTGTGGCTGCAATGTATAGGAGGAGAGGTTCTTTCTCTTTAGGCGCCACCAAGATTGGTGGTGTCGAAATTGTGCGCTTGAGATTTTCGAAAGCTCTGTCTGCTTCCTCGTTCCATTGAAATTTCTCCCCCTGTTTGATCAATGCATAGAACGGCAACGCCTTTTCTCCTAGCCTGGCGACGAATCTGCAGCTGCGACTCGCCCCGTCAGCTGTTGTATTTCTTTCAACTTTGTTGGCTTCCTCATAGTGACGATGGCCTGTATTTTTTCGGGATTAGCTTCAATCCCTCTTGCTGATACTAGGAACCCGAGAAGTTCTCCCGCAGGAACTCCAAAAGAGCACTTTGTCGGGTTCAGCTTTAGACAGAACTTGTCGAGGTTGTCGAAGGTTTCCTTCAAATCTTCGATCAATGTTGACCCCTTCTTTGATGTTATCACGACATCGTCAATGTAGACTTGCACATTTTTTCCAATCTGTGTTGCAAGGCACTTCGCATCATCCGCTGATATGTTGCTCCCGCGTTTTTCAAACCAAAGGGCATTGTTTTGTAGCAAAACACACCATAAGGTGTTATGAACGCTGTCTTGGCCTCATCATCTTCTTTTAATCTGATCTGGTTATAACCACGCGTCCAAGAAGGAAAGACGTTCACATCCTGCCGTGGAGTCGATGATTTGATCGATCCTTGGGAGGGGAAAGTGATCCTTAGGACATTGTTTATTGAGACACGTAAAGTCGACACACATGCGAAGGACTTTCGTGTGTTTCTTCGGCACCATCACTGGGTTAGCTACCCACGTAGCTTCTGTAGATATCTCTTTGATAAAACCAGCATCCTTGAGTCGATCTATTTCTGATAGCATAGCTTTGCGGTTTGGTTCCGAAAACGCCGCAAGGGTTGTTTAATTGGTCTCGCGAGAGGATCCAAGTTGAGGTGGTGCTCGGCAAGTTCCCTGGGTACCCGGCATGTCAGCTGGACACCATGCGAAGATTTTCCAGTGCTCACGGAGGAACTCGACGAGCGCGCTTTCCTATGCGATATCCATGTTTGTTGCAATGGATGTCGTTTTCTTTGGGTCCGTCGGGTGGATCTGCACCTCTTTTGAATCCTTGGCAGTGTTGAAGGTTGGCTTCCTGAGAGACCTCCCTGCATCTGGCACATCATAATCAGTGAGCCTTGGCGCCATATATTCTGCTTGCATCCCGAAAGTTTCTGACAGTCGATGAAATCCTTGTCGCACTTATCAGCGCGAAACTTCCCTTAATTGTGATAGGTCCCTTGGGCCCAGGCAACCTCCACAATAGGTACGTATAGTGTGGCACTGCCATAAACCTGGCATATGCTGGTCGTCCCAACAAAGCGTGATATTGCGACGGAAATCCACAACTTCAAACTCCAAGTTCTCTATCCTGTAGTTTTCTCGGGTTCCAAACTGAACATCGAGGTTGATCTTGCCTAACGGATAACTTGGCTTCTCTGGTGTGATCCCATGGAAACGTGTATCAGTTGGTTTCAAGTTTGCCAGGGATATGTTCATCTTCCTCAATGTATCTGCATACATAAGGTTTAAACTGCTGCCGCCATCTATAAAAACTCTCGACGCGTCAAAACCAGCAATTACTGCGGGTAGGATGAGTGCCGATTGTCCTGGTCGAGGAACTTCGTGGATGATCCGCAATTGTGAAGCCAATATCTTGCCATGACCAATTTAGGTACTCAACTGTTGGTGGAGGCATCTTTTCTGCCATGAACACTTGCCGTGAGATTACCTTCTGCGCCCTGTTGGATGGCCTAGCTTTAATCATCGAGACCGCACCGTTGGAATTGGGGTCAACATATGGTGGTGGGTGTGGTGCTGCCTATTCAGCTGTGCCGATTTTCGTCCGTGATTGCGGGAGGAGGTGGAAGGTGGATCTCACTCCTGGCCCCTGGGGGTTTCTGTTCATTGCTTGGGCATTTGCAATTCCTGCGGCTCGCAACATTGCCTGAAAATTTCGGCAGTCTTTTTGGAGATGTCCTGACTGCCTCTTTCCGTTATTGTCGAGATAAAAATGCATTTGGCACGGACCGTTCATCATCTCCTCGGGGACACATAAGGTCTTTGAAACCTTGGTCCACTATTTTGCCTATTGCCGCGAGAATCACCTCTATTGTCGCCTTGTTGCTCATTGCTCCTTTGATAGTCATCTCGACTATTCCCTTCAGGATTTCCTCGGAAACCAGCCGATATATGGCCAGGAGCGTCGTTGTTGTAGAACTGGCGAGAAAATCGCCTTCTATTTTGAAAATTTCGACCGCGATCTTCTTCTGGCGACCTGTGTCGCTTGTTATATATTGCGTCTTCTCCATCTGCCCACTTGTTGGCTATCTCCATCAGTGCTGATATTGTCTTAGGGTTAGTTCTCCCTAAGTCCTCGATGAAATCTCCCCGCCGAATTCCTGCTACAAACGCTATTGCTCTCTCGTCAGATATATCTTCTGCGAGTTTTTGATGATATTCCACCTCTGTATATATTTTCTCATCGACTCGTCGTGTTTCTGTCGACACGCCCTCAACTCTTCCAATGATGCAGGTTTCTTGCAGGTGGATCGGAAATTTCTCACGAAGATGTCCTCGAAATTATCCCAGCTTCGATGGAGCTGGGGAAGTTTCTTTATCCAAGATCTTGCGGCACCACTCAAGTGAACTTGGATACTTTGCATAGCTGTTGCTCTGGTTCCTCCTACCAGCTTCACCATCTTGAGATAATCAACGAGCCAATCCTGGAGGCCGTCGAATTTCTTGAAATTCTCGGGTAACTTGAACCCTTTTGGGACTCGAGTCTTTCGAACTCTTCTCGTAAAGCACGGGAGTCCACACATATCTTCGTCGGCAACTTCGGTGAGTGCCGACGTTCTCTTCTTGTCGCGCTCTGTCCACCCTTACTTGAACTGCTGTGTCTCTTGCTCCACTTGTTCTTGGTGGGTCTTGCACCGCTGCGGTGTCGTGGGCTATTTTGCCTAGGATTTGCTTCGGGAGGCGTGGCTGCGAACGCTGTTCCCATAACTCCTACTCCAGCCATTGCCATATTGAACAATGGTTCTCTCGGGTCCCCAGGAGGTGGTCTGGATGCAAGGATGTAAGCTTGCGTTGCCATGTAACCTGCTTCTGGCGTTTTCGGGATGATATTTCCCCTCGTATCAATCGTCATGAAGGACATGTCGAGATTTTGAATTATGTTTCCTCTCTCTTCTTCAGGTATATTTTGCAGCCGAGATCTCGATCTCCTTCGAGCGTCTCTATGGCTATCTGTCGATGTTTCTGATTGTCGACTAAGCTCTGCTCGACGCCTGCTGGAGGCTGCCTCCTTTCTTCTATTCAAGGATGCTGTCTGTTTTTCCAGCTCTCTACTTACTCGAGCAAGTCTATATTGGTATGCTTGTAGTTCTTGTACAGTAGCAGTGGTGGTCATCGGTTCTGAACCATCCATGGCTTTTGCGGCCCTATCCCATGCTTCCTGCGGGAGTTGAACTCTTGCGCGAGTTGAAGACCCAGCATATTTAGTGCCTAAGCCTTTTCTAAGATCAGCGGGATCGACGTATGGATTTCCCAAATCGTCGAAGGCCTCTGACGTCTCTGGTTCTAATCGGCCTGCCTCTTCGATTGCACAGATTTGATGGTATTTTGCGTATTGATTTTTGTCAGGATTGGTGACACCATCATATAGATTGGTGAAGACCTTCCGATGGCAGCAGATTTGTCGATGAAGTTGAAGTTCGATGTCGGAATCGCTGCTTATAAAGGAGTCCGCAGACGACTCGAAAGATGTGTTTCTGAAGACCTTGGCGAGCTTTCCGCTTGCCTTGGTGTCGACGAAGCGTGGCGACGAAAATTCCTCGTCACTCGACGAAAAGTTAGAATCGACCGCTGAAAATTCCGACGAGATCGGAACTTCGAGACGGTAGGATCCTTCCTTGTTGACGCCAAATCGGAATTCTCCGAACGTCATGACGATGGGCTCCTCCAGATAGGCACATGCATCCATACGGGAGGGCGGGTGAGGAATAAAATCAACTAGATCAGTTTTTTCCCGTTTACCTCGATCCATCGCACTGCTGGCCACCGACGAAGTCGACGATTCTGGACGTGCCATCGAGATCAGATCCTTGTAACCTCTAGTTCCCACAGACGGCGCCAATTGACAAAGGATTAATTTGTCAATGCCTACAGATCGTAGACTAGGGTTTTGCTAGAACTAGAGGGCAAGTAGATCTCGAAGGTTTCAGCCGAAAAGTACTCGACGATCGTGAAAACTAGGGTTGTGTTGACAGTAGATTCGATGCTTTCTTCGTCCCTCAACTCCCCTTATATAGAGGGTGGAGTCGAGGGTTTCGTAATACACAAGTTACAGAGTTCGGGAGGGTTTCGTATCCAACCCGTAAGATTATAATTTTCTATATTTCCTAATACAATCTATCTTTCCTTAACTAAATGGGCTTCCGAGTCTTCTTATTCTTCGAGTCCTGGGCCTTCAGTAAATCCCGGGTACCATCTTTGGCAAGCCCATTGGGGATGCCTATGTCAGACACCAAGTGACAACTGATCCATGGTGAAGTCAGAAGAAGAGAATATCATGAAGACCGGATTGGAGGATTAGCTAATGGAGGTTCAAGTTTTTGCGCTGTTGAGGGGCTTGCTTGGTGTTCCGGACTTCGCAGCAGTGGTATGAACAGTGGGGGCGGCAGCACATGTGAAGTTCGGAGCCTTACCTTTCAGGGTAAAAACCCAAGGTCCGGCCTTAACTGGTTGTGCCTGGCAATGTCCTTGTTGAAGGCATTGTTTTGAAAGTGGAGGCTATCTTCAGAGTGAAAACCTAAGATTTTATCGGGCGATGACGGTGCTGGTGCACTGTTTCCGTCTTGGAATGTCGCTTTTGAAGAGTCTGAATTTCAGGTGTTTTCTTGGTGGTGGATGTATTACTTTTGCTAGGCTGGGATACTGTAGCAGGATTTTTATTTCTTAGTTTTCTTTTTCTTTTTTTTGGTTGTGTGCATCCATAATGTTATTAGGGCATTGCATTGTTGCAAGTGTAATTGGTATCCTTTGATATTAATAAATTCCCTTTACCGAAAAATTAGAGCCTACACACCATCACCACAAATATAGTTAATTATGTTTGGATTTTAGGCCAAAAGATCCAATTGCATGTGCTAATAAGCAACGATGCTAACGTGTTATTTTAATTTATGCTCTGTAATCTCAGCATCTTCCACTTTAAACACCGCTTCCATCATCATAAACATATCACTGGATCATTACAATTATGTCCAAATATATTTTCGTTAATCCATCTTCATAACTATACGCTAAATAAATCCCAATCGATAACTCATTTCGACAACTCATTATTAAAACCTACAAAATCACGACAAATTTCGTAATATCTTGTACCAAACATGCTACTAAGGTTGGTCACAGCGAGGAGTAGTGTAACATCCCAAAAATTTCAAATCAATAAAGAGACATTTTCCATTATTCAAATTTTGGATCTAACAAAAACTTTAAGTATGTTGCATAGTATTAATACATGTTTGTGTGACATTGCCATGATATGTGTTTGAAGTGCTTGACAAGGTTTCTGAACCCTAAACCATGATCAATTGGATCAAATAGAAGCAAAGAGAAAGAAAGGAAAATAGAATTTGCATCACATATGAGCCTATGGCTATTTTTGCAAAACCTTAACCTAGGCCATTCTACCTTGTGCCAATGGTTTGTAAACATGACTAAACTCATAATAATCACTTTTGAATCAAAGAAATACCAAGCAAATCAAAAGAGCAAGTAAAACACACTCACATATGATAATGGTCATTTTGACACTTTATATCAGGGTACCTACTTTGAGCCCCTGTATTAAGAAAGTTTTAAACTAAACCTTCTCAACTCTTTGCACCTCATCCAAGAACTCATCAAGATGATCATCTTTGGTAAAGACCAACATTGCAAATTCTTCTTAATTTGCTTAATATAAGAATGCAAAGTGGCAACATTGAAATAGAAACAAGATCACCCCGCATTTGGATTTTCTCAAATCAAATCTACTTTGCAAACAAATACCACCAAAAACATGCCAAACATTATTTGAATCATCTCCATAAAAGCGTTTGGCAAAATTCAAATATTTTTTTCATGCGGCCATTTCATCAAACACCTTAAGTGCATCAATCTGCCAACCCTAGACACTCTAATATCCAGCATGTTTTAGACTAAACCATCACCTCCTATGTCATCCACAGCCTCTCCTTGCATCCCTTGAACAAAGCCAAGTCTCAGAGACAATGATTTTGCATGATTTCATCATGTACCACACCATGCCGTGTGCACCATGTCACCACCATGCCAACTCCCTCCTCCTTTCACATCTGGTGCGCATCATCATGTCCTTGAGCCTCTCCACACTCTGCTGATCACGCTGGACATCACCATTGGCCAAGAGGATCACTGCAGCGACGGGAACACGACGTGCCCACGACGCCCAGGCACGCCAGAGCGTGCGTGGACATGCCACTAGACGCGCCAGAGCATCGTCGTGCCCCGTCAGCCTCGTCCTTCCCTTGACCTCTCCTCTCGCACACGCACGCACCAGTACCCTAGCAACCTCCCAGACACGCTCGCTTGCGCCGGAGAGGACGGTCGCCATCGTCACCGTCGACGACTTTCCGCCACGGTACTGCACGCTCGCGTCACTCTCCTGCTCGCCACGGACCACCGTTTTCAGTGCCATCAAGCCCTCTGTGCTCGCCATGACGTAGGGAACGCCGTTGCATCATCGCCCACGCCGCTCCGCCACTGTAGCCTCGACGCCATGGTCGACCTGCCCCGCGCGCCTTGGCCCATCGTCGCTCCTATAAAAGGAGGCTTCCCCCGCTCCAATTCTTCACACCACTTCACTCCTCTCCTCCCACTGATCCTCCTCGAGCACAGCCACGTCCCAATTTGATACACAGAGCCCCAATTCGTCACCGGAGCGCCGCCAGTACTGTTGCAAGTGTGCCGTCGATTGGAGCCGCCCCAAGAGACGCCGCCGGTACCAGGAGCCTCGCCATCATCGACAACGCCGCCCTGCATCAACGCCAACGACCGTTGGACCTCCGGTGAGCCGCCGACCCCCTAGCCTCGCCGGCAGTAGCGCTCGATCTCGTCGGTGACGATGATGATCCACCATCGTTAGATCAGCTTCTAATCCAACGCTCCACAACACGCGTACCGTTTCGGTGTTGAAACAGTCGCTGGCAGGCGGGTCTCGCTGTCAGGCAGCCCACACGTGCGAGACGCACAGTTGGGCCGGCCTTCTCTGTTTTTCCTCTCCTTGCCCATTTTCGTTTCCCGCCTAAGCCCACGATTCAAATTTGAATTAATTCAACTAGTTTAAATTCAATACTGATGCCATGTTCAAAATTTAATAGAACAAAATCTACTGAACCAAAATTTATGAATTTAATATTGTTGGAAAGCTTAGGAAATTATCTAGCCAACTACACTGGTCTCAACACTAGATTTTTTATAGAACAAATGCAATGAAAATAACAAGGCAATACCTTTTCAAACTTCAAACATTTATTAAAAATCAACCATAATTCATTTTGAGTTGATTCCAACTCTCATAATTCACATTTCAAATGCTCTACATGATTATGTAAAAATATAGCATGGTTGTTTACCATGATCATGGGCTAGAGCAAAATAATGGCTATGTGGCTATTTCTAGTCCATTTAAATTACCCAAGTTTATTTATTAAATAGTTTGAGAGGTATCCTCTCATTTAAATCAATGTCCCAAGTAATTCAATATGAGGTAATGACCTTGGTCTATATAACCTCATGTTTCATTACTTAGTGATATTAAAATTGCTTCCTTAGTAGTGTTTAATTTGCATGAGGTGTAATACCTCATTTAAATCATTTTCCCCAAATGATAAATATGAAGTGGTGACTTTGGTCAGCATGAGTTCATACTTTATTATTTGAGGAGATTAAATCTTAACATGATTCAATGAGAGGAAATTATTTCTCAAAGGAAATAAATAGAAACCCTAATAAATATTTCAATGAGAGGAAATTATTTTTCTTAAAAAGAAAACAAAGCCAACCACCATGTTAATAATGTTGTGATGCTAGATTAGCTTGTGTGATCCCTTTGTGTGTTAAGTCTAGTGCTTAAGATTTCTTTGGTGATGGTATACCTCGTATCCGTTTATAGACGCTAGTACCGAAGGCTTCGAAGAGGAGGAGGTCTTCTACGAGGAAGAAGAAGAAAACTTTGATCACTGTACCACTCAAGGCAAGCTATACTCTTGCAAGCTACCCTAATGCAAAGCTCTAGTAGAGCAAGGCACCATTACATATTATTTTGTGTTTAAGGATCCAATCCGAAGTCTTTATTCTTGCAAGCTTTTACTTTGATTATCAAAGCTTACCTTTATAGTTAACTTTGGTCTAAGTATAGAGTACTAGAAGAGTATCAAATTTAGCCTAGAGAGCTACAAGTTAGCTAGCACCCCTCATGACTAGTTGCTAGTGCTAAAATTAAAATTGACTACTCTAGATGGGAACATGTGAAATCAAATGACTTTGAAAACCTTGGAATGATGAGTGATTCTATTGAAAGATTTTGAAGGTGAATATGACTTAAATGACATGGTGATTTTGACAAAAACTGATGATTGGGTTCGGATGCGATACCATTCCAATTTTAGAGTACCCCCACAATACCTAATTATGGGTAGGGCTTAACTGGAAGTTTATGTATTTTAGTATGGGTTCCCTCTAAACAAGCGTCATAGGGGTTATGCCGAGGCTGCCTCCATGGAATGTGAAATGACGTGAAAATGAGGTGAAGGTCTTACCCAAGCCCTATGCAGTTCCCAGGATAGTAGATTGCTATCACTGGGAGGCCAAGCTCATGGGGAGAGGTGTCTATACTAGGGTATGTAAGTGAAAGGTTATGGTTGATTATCCGCATACTGAGTATGATTATTCAGGGCTATCCCTGACGGATGTAATCAAAAGTTGTGGCACAAGTGTACAACCTCTGCAGAGTGTAAACCTATTCGAATAGCCGTGTCCGCGGTTATGGACGGTTGGATGGCCATACTGTTCCGTTGTCAGATGTTTTCTAATAATAAATGGTGAATTGAAAGGTGAATTTTACTTGATCACAACAGAGTTGTGGGAATGACACTAATGTTCCCACTAGAGTTTAGTTAGACAATTAAAGAGTATTTTACTACTAAGTGCTTATAAAATAAAACTGGCATTATGCAAATAAACTTAGAGCTTAGAACCCCTTACTAAAATTGATAGTGCTTATACTAGTATTAGTTTGCGAGTACCTTAAAGTACTCATGGCTGTGTCCCTGGCTATTCAAATGGCCAGACTATGAAGAGGAGCAACAGTATCAGGATAACGGACAGCAGGATGTCTACGATAACTAGGATCGTCTTCAAACGTCAAGCGTTGCCTGTGAAATAAATGGACTACTATTACTTTGCTTCCGCTATGTGTTGTGTTGATCATTAGATCAACTATTGTTGTAAGTTTGGATAATGTGATCTATGGTTGTAAGACGACTATGGTTTGTAATGAATGATGTTCTGTGATATCAACTGTTATGTCTCGCAAAAACAATCTTCCTGGGATTGCGATGTATGGCATAATAGGCATCTGGATTTAAAAATCCGGGTGTTGACAAGTAGCTTCAACTAGTGCCATGCATACGATACATGCCTCTCACAAATCCCTAATTCATATATGAATCTCTCCAAAAACTTCGAATGGATGTGCACAATATGTGTGTTGTTGCAGAAGACTTTCTTTGTGTTAACATGGATGATATCAACCTCAAAAAGACTTGATTGTTTGTATCATATTATTCAGAAAAATAAGAAAAAAACTGCCAACCAAAAATGACGATGTACTTATCTTTGTATGAAGAAACTGCCATGATGTTAATGCTATTTTATCCACAATACTATAAAGTCTAATTCTCCATAAAAATCTTCTCGAATTTATATTGTGTTCAAAGGATTACAATCTTGGAGCATTGAGGATATAAATCTTCTCGAATTTTTATTCTCTTCAATGGGCACAATCTTGGAGCATTACAGATACAGTAATCAACATTAAAACACTTAAGAAGTGAGCCAAGCTCACTTGGTTAGGAAGTGGATGTACAACTCAGTTATCCATGTTTAAGTTATCGTGGATGCAGATTTTTCTTATTATTATTTCAAAAAAAATGTCGTACGTGCTTTCTCTACCACAGTCCTTTCAGGAAAAACTACAAAATCTTAGCGATTCCCTAATCATGCACCAAACTATAAAGAAGCGAGCACTATTTTTTTGTACAACATGACACAAATAAAAATAAAGCATTGTGTGTCTTCTGAAATAGAAAAATAACATAACTATTTGGAGTTCATATATAATTATTTGGAACATGCAAGTATATATTTACCCCTTCATTTTTTCGCGAAGGAGGAAAGCATGATATACGATATACATGTGAAAGAGAAGAAGAAGCCCATTGTCGAAGCAAGATTGGAGTGGCAAATAATGCGGAAAACGCCTTTTGGTTGCTTCTCCATTGACTCCTTCAACTCCTCCCTCGTCTCTATGATGAATAGGGAGAATTCTACCCTTAAATTTTGTGTTTGTATCAATAGATTGTATGATCGCTCGAGGCTGTTGGGAACTATAGGGACTTCCATCGGTTATGTGTTAACTTATATAGGCCAACAACGGCAGAGCTAGATACATGGATGGTTACAACAAATAGAGGAAAACACGGGATTGATCTTGATCTTATAAATCGATCAGATCAATGACAGAATAGTTTGAACTACCGCCTACCTCTATCTGAACTTCTGTCTAGGTTCATCTGAACTTCTCTGTCGTGAACACTAGATACTCTAACACCACTCCTCAATCACAGCCTTCTTAAGGTTGAGATTGTACTTGAACTCTTCAAACTGCCGAACTGGTAAGGCCTTTGTGAAGCCATCTGCCACCTGATCTTTGGATGGAATAAACCTGATTTCCAGTTGTTTGCTTGCTACTCTTTCTCTTACAAAATGAAAATCAATTTCAATGTGTTTAGCCCTAGCATGAAATATAGGATTAGCAGAAAGTTTCATATCTTCGGATTCCAAGTTCTTTCAATAGAGACTCAATCCATATGACTTCTGCTGTAGCATTTGCTAAATATTTATACTCAGCTTCTGTACTTGACCTTGACACTGTTGCGTGTTTTCTAGCACTCCAAGAAATTAGATTAGGTCCAAAATATACAGCAAAACCTCCTGTAGATCTTCTATCATCTACACAGCCTCCCCAATCTGCATCTGAGAAGGCACTTACCAATGTAGAAGAAGACCTTCTAAAGGTTATCCCAAGACTCACTGTACCACTGACATACCTCAATATTCTCTTCACATCTATCCAGTGTACAGTAGTGGGAGCATGGAGAAACTAGAATACCTTGTTGATAGAATATGTTATATCTGGTCTAGTAAGAGTCAAGTACTGCAATGCTCCAACAATGCTCCTATACCCTGTACTATCTTCTGGTCCTAGGAGCTCTCCTTCAGTGATAGAAAGCTTCTTTGATGCTGACAATGGAGTGGATAGTTTCTTGCACCCTTTTAATCCAACTCTGTTGAGCACATCTGAAGCATATTTTCTTGAGTCAATATAATACCTTGATTAAATTTATTTACCTCAATTCCCAAGAAGAAGTGAAGGTCACCAAGATCCTTTAGTGCAAATGCTGAACCAAGATCTTGATGGAGTGCAGTAATTGCTTTGTTGGAGGAGCTAGTAACAATGATGTCATCAACATATACTAGTACAAAAATGATGATACCTGACTTATTATATATAAAGAGTGACGTGTCTGCCTTTGATGCCAGAAAACCAAGTTCTTGTAACTTAGAGCTTAGTTTGGAGAACCATGCTCTTGGTGCTTGTTTCAGCCCATAGAGTGACATGTCAAGTTTACATACATGATAGGGTGCATTAGGATTCTCATAACCAGGTGGCTGCTTCATGTATACCTCTTCTTCCAAAACACCATGGAGAAACGCGTTCTTCACATCTAGTTGCCTCAAACTCCATCCTTTTGACACGGAAACAGCTAGAACAAGTCTGATAGTAGCAGCTTTAACAACATGACTAAAAGTATCTTCATAGTCTATACCATATCGTTGTTTAAAACCTTTTTCTACTAATCTAGCCTTATATCTATCAATAGTACCATCATCTTTCCTTTTAATTCTATAGACCCATTTACAGTCTATTAAGTTATTTCTTTTTTGTGTGGTACTAGATGCCATGTTCAATTAAAGCCTTGTACTCATCATGCATAGCTTGTTTCCAATTTCTATTAGCTAGAGCTACTTGTAGATTTTCAGGTTCATCGGACAAACATGACAGCCCATACCTGACCGTACCATCATTGTAAACCTTTGGTCTTGCATTACCTGTTCTTGACCGTGTTCTATAGGTTGGCACTGCAGGCTGGGTTGCAGATGGCTCAGGCGCAGAAGATCCTGGTGTAGAAGATCCAGCTGCTGCCTCCGTCAGATGAACAGGAGATCCTGCATGCAATGATGGCTCACGTGAGTGACGCGTGGCGGTGCTTGACTCGCCACTGTCCTGGCTGACGGTGGGGGCAGAAGATTTGCTGCCCCTCTGGGCCCTGGACGTCGCAGGAGACGCGTGCGTGGGCGTTGTCTCCGCAGGACCACGGGACGTGGCACCCGTTGGCTAGCGCGCTGAAGCCCGAGGCTGCCCTGCTGCGCCTGGAGATCCCGAGGTAGATCCGCTGTTGGCGCTGCTGCCATCCGAGGATTGACCGATCTGAGGCAGATTCGCCTCGTGTCATGTGCCAGGAGCATGCGCTGCCGCGAACACGCCATTTGGCCTCATTTCTTCACCGTTTTGCACCAAATTTTTGACTGCTTGCTGCTGAACCTGAGAAGAACTTATATCACCAGGAATCACAGAGTCATTAGGTGTTAGATCAGTACAATGTTGGTCCCCCTCATGAGATGACACCGGATGATTTTAAAGATATTCGGGTAAAAGAAGAATTTCTTTGCGAAGGAGGGCACCGACATTGGGATGAAGATTAGCAAAAGGAAACACCATTTCTTCAAAAACAACGTCACGAGATAAGTAAACTCAACCAGTTTTGACATCAAGACATTTGACTCCTTTGTGCATGTGACTATACCCTAGAAATACACATTGTTGGGACCGAAAGGCAAGTTTTGTTTTGTTGAAAGGACGCAAATTCGTCCAACATGCACAACAGAGAGATGCATAATCTTGTGTTTTATGAAGAAGACGTTCCATTGGTGTTTCATGATGACTTTGGTGGGTAACATATTGATGAGATATGTAGCAGTCAGGAAGGCTTCATCCGAAAATTTTAGTGGCATGGATGCATTTGCAAGAAGAGCAAGGCCTACTTCTCGAATGTGGCGATGCTTGCGTTCAGCTGAGCCATTTTGCTGATGCACATGAGGGCAAGACACATGATGTTCAATGCCAATCTTTTGAAAAAAGGAATTTAGTTTTTCATATTCTCCACCCCAATCAGATTGTATGGCAAGGATTTTTGTATCAAATTGGCGTTCAACAAGTTGCTGGAAATTGTGAAAAACTTGAAACACATCAGATTTGTGCTTAAGAAGATAAATCCATGAAAATTTGCTAAAATCATCAATGTAGCTTACATAGTATGTATATCTCCCTACTGAGCTAGGAGCTGGTTCCCATACATCGAAGAACACAAGTTGTAGGGGAGAAGTGGATGCACTAGTAGACCTAAAATAGGGGAGTTGATGGATTTTGGCTCTTTGAAAAGAGTCACAAACCGAATCATCATGCAATTTATTTGTATAAGGAAGATCATAATTGCTAAGAACTTGTTGAACTATTCAAAAAGAAGGATGCCCTAAACGACTATGCTGAAGGCTTTGTGACACTGAAGACTTGTTTATTCTTTATTGGTGATGAAGAAATCAACGGGTAGAGGCCACACAAACATCTACCTTTAAGAAGTACCTTTTTTGTTTCATGATCCTTGACATAAAAATACCAAGGGTGAAATTCAATGAAGACATGATTGTCTTTAGTTAAACGATGAATAGAAACAAGAAATTTAGTGACATGTGGAACATGGAGAACATTCTTAAGATGCAAGGATTTAGAGGGGGTATCAACAATTGCATGACCAACATGTCTAATGCTCATACCTTGTCCATTTGCCGCATGGATTTGCTCGCGGCCGGTGTACTTCTCCTTCATGGTGAGCTTGTTGAGTTCACCAGTGATGTGGTCGGTGGCGCCGGTATCGCTGTACCAATTGGTGTACACTCCATAGGACACTGCATTGGCACCCTTCTCCTCCTGTTCTTCATCGTCTTCGGAGTAGCGGTGCCAGCACTTCCATGCTTCGTGCCCTTGTTTGCCATAGATTTGGCACGTGACGAGCTCGCGGTCATGGTCCTTGCCGCTCCTGCCTCCTCCACGGCAACCATGGCCGCGGTTGTTGTTGATGTTGCCGCGGCCTCCCCTGCGTCCACCATAATGCTGACGTCCGCGGTCCACCACGTCCACGCTGGGATGAGTTGGCGGAGGCGCCGCCGCTGATGCTGCCGTCGGTGAGCAGCTCCATGCGACTGTCATAGGCGCAAACCTGAGCGTAGAGTTCGCTCACGGTGAGGTCCTCCCCACCATTGACGCCGATGGTGGCGAAGAGGGGATTGTAGGACTCGTCCAGGCCTGCAAGAAGATACTCAACGAGCTCCTCTTCGTCGATTGGCCGGCCTGCTGCAACAAGCTCGTCGGCGTGGCCCTTCATCTTGGTGAAGAAGGCCGACGTCGTCATGTTCTCTTTCCTCGTCTTGGCGAGGGAGACGCGAAGGTTGGAGACCCGCATCCTGGACTGGGTTGCAAACATCGCCTTGATGGCCCCCCAGACCTCTACCGACGTGTCCACCCCAATGACGGAGACAAGGATGTCCGGCGTGAGGGAACCAACCAGGAAGGTGAGCACCTGCTGGTCCGTGGCCACCCATGCATCGTAGGCAGGGTTGGGCTCCTTGGAGGCCTTGCCATCTTTCTCGACGGTGATGGTTTCGGCCGGCGGCTCCGTCTTGCTGTCGAGGAAGCTCATGAGATGGGCACCGCGAATCGGGGGCAGGATCTGTGACTGCCATAGGAGGTGGTTTGATCTTGTCAACTTCTCGCTCACATCGATGCCGGCTAGAGGATTAGTCATGGTGGCGAGAGAGGATGGGTGAGGGATCGTAGATGTGTTTTTAGGAAGTCGGCTCTGATACCATATGATCGCTCGAGGCTGTAGGGAACGATAGGGACTTCCATCGGTTACGTGTTAACTTATATAGGCCAACAATGGCAGAGCTAGATACATGGAAGGTTACCAAAAATAGAGGAAAACACGGGATTGGTCTTGATCTTATAAACCGATTAGATCAATGATAGAATAGTTTGAACTACCGTCTACTTCTATCTGAACTTCTATCCAGGTTCATCGGAACTTCTCTGTCGTGAACACTAGATACTCTAACAGATTGATCAAATTAATATCTCTATGTGTCATCATTGTTTTAAAAGAATATGAGATGTCCTACTTGAATACGGTCATATACGTGTATTATTGAATGGCGAGTCTTTACTTATGACGTGATTTATTCATATATATAATAGTTTATCATTCTTGTCTTTCACGTACTTATATATGCATCCAAAGTGAGCTGAGGAGGCCCCAACGCTAAAACGCCCCCACGCGGCGCCGTGATGCGCGTAAATGTACACGTCCGTTGGGAACCCCAAGAGGAAGGTATGATGCGCACAGCAGCAAGTTTTCCCTCAGAAAGAAACCAAGGTTATCGAACCAGTAGGAGCCAAGAAGCACGTGAAGGTTGTTGGTGGAGGAATGTAGTGCGGCGCAACACCAGTGAAACCGGCGCCAACGTGGAACCTGCACAACACAATCAAAGTACTTTGCCCCAACGTAACAGTGAGGTTTTCAATCTCATCGGCTTGCTGAAAACAAAGGATTAAGCGTATCGAGTGGAAGATGGTGTTTGTTTGCAAAGAACAATAAAAGCAGTAGAATGTATTCAGATGTAAAAGAATGGACCGGGGTCCACAGTTAACTAGAGGTGTCTCTCCAATAAGATAACTAACATGCTGGGTGAACAAATTACAGCGAGCAATTGACAAATAAAGATTCAATACATATCAACGATGATTACTATGTGATTTAATCAGCATTACGACAAAGTACATAGACCGCTATCCAGCATGCATCTATGCCTAAATAATCCACCTTCAGGTTATCATCCGAACCCCTTCCAGTATTAAGTTGTAAACAACAGATAATTGCATTAAGTATGGTGCGTAATGTAATCAACACAAATATCCTTAGAAAAAGCATCAATGTTTTATCCCTAGTAGCAACAGCACATCCACAACCTTAGAACTTTCTGTCACTGTCCCAGATTTAATGGAGGCATGAACCCACTATCGAGCATAATTACCCCCTCTTGGAGTTACAAGTATCAACTTGGCCAGAGCCTCTACTAGCAACGGAGAGCATGCAAGAACATAAACAACACATATATGATAGATTGATAATCAACTTAACATAATATTCTATATTCATCGGATCTCGCCAAACACAACATGTAGCATTACAAATAGATGATCTTGATCATGTTAGGCAGCTCACAAGATCTATAACAATGAAAGCACAAGCGGAGAAGACAACCATCTAGCTACTGCTATGGACCCATAGTCCAAGGATGAACTACTCACGCATCAATCCGGAGGCGGGCATGATGATGTAGAGCCCTCCGTGATGATTGCCCTTCGGCAGGGTACCGGAGGCGATCTCCTGAATCCCCGAGATGGGATTGGCGGCGGCGGCCTCTCGCAATGTTTTCGTATCGTGGCTCTCGGTACGGGGGCGCGACGGAGGCTTTAAGTAGGCGGAAGGGTAGGTCAAGGGCGTCACGAGGGGCCCACACTACAGGCCGCGCGGCCGGGCTGGGCCGCGCCGCCGGGTGTGCCACCTCGTGGACCCACTTCGTCTCCTCTTCGGACTTCTGGAAGCTTCGTGCAAAAATAGGCCCCCGGGCGTTGATTTCGTCCAATTCCGAGAATATTTCCTTACTAGGATTTCTGAAACCAAAAACAGCAAAAACAAGAACTGGCACTTCGGCATCTTGTTAATAGGTTAGTGCCGGAAAATGTAAAATAACGCTGTAAAGTATGTGTAAAACACTCAAGTATTGTAATAAAAGTAGCATGGAACATAAGAAATTATAGATACGTTTGCGACGTATCAAGCATCCCCAAGCTTAGTTCCTACTCGTCCTCGAGTAGGTAAACGATAACACAAATAATTTCTGAAGTGACATGCCACCAACATAATCTTGATCAACATTATTGTAAAGCATATGAGATGAATGGAGTGATCTGAACAAAAGATTGCTAACAAAGATAATGACTAAGCAAATGAATCATATAGCAAAACTTTTCATGAATAGTACTTTCAAGACAAGTATCAATAAGACTTGCATAAGAGCTAACTCATAAGCAATAAATTCAAAGTAGAATGAATTGAAGCAACACAAAGGATGATTAAGTTTCAGCAATTGCTTTCAACTTGTAACATGTATATCTCATGGATATTTGTAAACATAGAGTAATATACAGGTGCAATAAGTAAACATGTAAGAATCAATGCACACAGTTAACACAAGTGTTTGCTTCTAAGATATAAGGGAATGGGTAAACTGACTCAACATAAAGTAAAAGATTGGCCCTTCGCAGAGGGAAGCATTGATTACTATTTTTGTGCTAGAGCTTTTGTTTTGAAAACATAGAAACAATTTTGTCAACGGTATTAATAATTCATATGTGCTATGCATAATACTTCCTACAAGTTGCATGTCTCATGCATAGAGTACCAATAGTGCTCGCACCTTGTCCTACTATCTCGGAAACACGGATTCTCATCGCATAACATATGCTTCAACCAAGTGTCACAAAGGGGTACCTCTATGCCGCCTGTACAAGTGTCTAAGGAGAAAGCACGCATTGGATTTCTCGCTTTTGATTATTCTCAACTTAGACATCCATACCGGGACAACATAGACAACAGATAATGGACTCCTCTTTTTCATGCTTAAGCATTCAACAATAGTTAATATTCTCATAAGAGATTGAGGTTGTATGTCCAAACTGAAACTTCCACCATGATACATGGCTTTAGTTAGCGGCCCAATGTTCTTCTCTAACATATGCATACTCAAACCATTTGATCGTGAAGTCCACTACATCAGACAAGACGAACATGCATAGCATCTCACATGATATCCAACAAAGATAAAGTTGATGGCGTCCCCAGAAAACATGGTTACCGCTCAACAAGCAACTTATAAGAATTAAGACACATAACTACATATTCATCACCACAATAGTTTTTAAGCTATTTGTCCCATGAGCTATATATTGTAAAGGTAGAGGAATGAAATTTAAAGGTAGCACTCAAGTAATTTACTTTGGAATGGCAGAAAAATACCACATAATAGGTAGATATGGTGGACACAAATGGCATGGTTTTTGGCTCAAGGTGTTTGGATGCACGAGAAGCATTCCTCTCAGTACAAGGTTTTGGCTAGCAAGGTTGTTTGAAGCAAACACAAGTATGAACAGGTACAGCGAAACTCACACAAGAACATATTGCAAGCATTATAAGGCTCTACACTGTCTTCCTTGTTGTTCAAACACTCTACCCGAAAATATCTAGACTTAGAGAGACCAATCATGCAAACCAAATTAAACAAGCTCTACAGTAGTTCTTCATTAATAGATTAAACTACATGATCAATGAGAGCTCAAACAATTGCCAAATTTACCAAACCATATGCAGCATTTTCCAATTCCAACCAAATAACAATTTAACGAAGCAATAAGCTTTCGCCATGAACATTAAAGCACAATTAAGAACACAAGTGTTCCATAAGAAAAAGCGGAGCGTAATATCTCCAATATAAGAATGGAGAGATCCAACTTTATTCAAAACAAAACAAAAATAAAAACAAACCGACGCTCCAAGTAAAGAACATAAGAATGTGACGGAATAAAAATATAGTTTCACTAGAAGTGACCGATAATGTTGTCGATGAAGAAGGGGATGCCTTGGGCATCCCCAAGCTTAGATGCTTGAGTCTTCTTAAAATATGCAGGGATGAACCATCGGGGCATCCCCAAGCTTAGACCTTTCACTCTTCTTGATCATAGTATATATCATCCTCTTCTCTTGACCCTTGAAAACTTCCTTCACACAAACTTCAAGCAAACTCATTAGAGGGTTAGTGCATAACCACAAATTCATATATTCAGAGGTGACACAATCATTCTTAACACTTCTGGACATTGCACAAAGCTTCTGAAAGTAAATGGAACAAAGAAACTCATTCAACATAGCAAAAGCGGCAATGCGAAATAAAAGACAGAATCTGTCAAAAACAGAACAGTCCATAAAGATGCATCTGGACTGGGCACTTAACTTGCTCAAATGGAAAAAGTCAAAACTAATGAAAGTTGCGTACATATCTTAGGATCACGCTCGTAAATTTGCAGATTTTTTAGAATTTTTTACAGAGACTTATGCCAGAATTCGTGACAGACAGCAATGCTGTTTCTGCGCAGCAATCCCAAATATAACATCAACTTTAGCATAGAAACTTTACTTGGCACAAAAACATGATAAGGAGAGGTTGATACAGTAGTAAACAACTTTCAAGACTCAACAAAACAAAAATTGCTGTAGTAAAATAAACACATGGGTTATCTCCCAAGAAGTGCTTTTTTTTAACGCCTTTCAGCTAGGCGCAGAAAGTGCAAATCAAGTAACATCAAGAGATGGAGCATCAACATTACCTCGGGCCTTACGCTTACCCTTCTTATTCTTTTTCTTACTCTTTGGTTTAGGGAATACATGTCGGCCTCCTAGTGGGATTTTTAGGATGCCTTCTCCCGTATTTATGATTGCTCCCAATAGTTTCAGCAGGGATCTTCCAAGTGTGATTTGTCCTGTTCCTACACATTCAATAACAAGATAATCAGTGGATACTGTTTTTCCAAGAATGGTTGTGTGCACACCCTCAGCTATTCCCTTAGGAATTATAACGGAGTTATCAATAAGAGTTATTCCTTCTCCCCCTTCAACAAGTCCCCAAAGTGTCAAAGATTCATAAATACTCTTAGGCATAAGACAAAATTCAGACATAATATCACAACGAGCATGAAAAGTTTCACCACCAATAGTAACTTTGATAGTAGGATTCCACATTGAGGGTTCAGAGTTCACTAAAACTTCATCAAGACGGTTTCGAACATAACCACAACTTTCCTTCAAGTAAGATGCATTTGTTTCAAGTGTGTTTAATCTATTATAAATGCTAATAAGAGCTGAATCAAAGTTATTAGCCGAACTATGTGATGCAACCATTTTTTTATGGCATTAAAAGCTTGATCACCGTTGCAATGAAGGAAATCTCCTCCCACTATAGCATCTAAGGCATATCTATAGCGAATCATAAGCCCAAAATAAAAATTACTAAGGAGCAAACTTAGAGTCATTTGAGGTTCAACTTTACGATAAGCATCAAAAATTCTAGACCAAGCATCTTTAAAACTCTCCTCATCCCCTTGTTTAAAAGTAAAGACTAATTCCTCAGGTGAAGAAGTAACAGGTACAGAGCTAGACATGATAACAAAAGTAAACTAAATGCAAGTAACTAATTTTTTTTGTTTTGATATAAAGCTAGTAAATAAGACAGAAAGTAAAGTAACTAAATTTTTTTGTGTTTTTAATATAGAGAACAAGACAGTAAATAAAGTAAAGCTAGCAACTAATTTTTTTTTGGGTTTTGTTTAAGTGTAGCAAACAAAGTAGTAAATAAAATAAAGCAATACAAAAACAAAGTAAAGAGATTGGAAGTGGAGACTCCCCTTGCAGCGTGTCTTGATCTCCCCGGCAACGGCGCCAGAAAAAAGAGCTTGATGCGCGTAATGTACACGTCCGTTGGGAATCCCAAGAGGAAGGTATGATGCGCACAGCAAGTTTTCCCTCAGAAAGAAACCAAGGTTATCGAACCAGTAGGAGCCAAGAAGCACGTGAAGGTTGTTGGTGGAGGAATGTAGTGCGGCGCAACACCAGAAACCGGCGCCAACGTGGAACCTGCACAACACAATTAAAGTACTTTGCCCCAACGTAACAGTGAGGTTGTCAATCTCACCGGCTTGCTGAAAACAAAGGATTAAGCGTATCAAGTGGAAGATGGTGTTTGTTTGCAAAGAACAATAAAATTAAGCAGTAGAATGTATTCAGATGTAAAAGAATGGACCGGGGTTCACAGTTAACTAGAGGTGTCTCTCCAATAAGATAACTAACATGCTGGGTGAACAAATTATAGGCGAGCAATTGACAAATAAAGATTCAATACATATCAACGATGATTACTATGTGATTTAATCAGGGCATTACGACAAAGTACATAGACCGCTATCCAGCATGCATCTATGCCTAAATAATCCACCTTCAGGTTATCATCCGAACCCCTTCCAGTATTAAGTTGTAAACAACAGATAATTGCATTAAGTATGGTGCGTAATGTAATCAACACAAATATCCTTAGACAAAGCATCAATGTTTTATCCCTAGTAGCAACAGCACATCCACAACCTTAGAACTTTCTGTCACTGTCCCAGATTTAATGGAGGCATGAACCCACTATCGAGCATAATTACCCCTCTTGGATTTACAAATATCAACTTGGCCACAGCCTCTACTAGCAACGGAGAGCATGCAAGAACATAAACAACACATATATGATAGATTGATAATCAACTTAACATAATATTCTATATTCATCGGATCTCGCCAAACACAGTAGCATTACAAATAGATGATCTTGATCATGTTAGGCAGCTCACAAGATCTATAACAATGAAAGCACAAGCGGAGAAGACAACCATCTAGCTACTGCTATGGACCCATAGTCCAAGGATGAACTACTCACGCATCAATCCGGAGGCGGGCATGATGATGTAGAGCCCCTCCGGTGTTGATTCCCCTCTCCGGCAGGTGCCGGAGGCGATCTCCTGAATCCCCCGAGATGGGATTGCGGCGGCCTCTCGTAATGTTTTCCGTATCGTGGCTCTCGGTACAGGGGTTTCGCGACGGAGGCTTTAAGTAGGCGGAAGGGTAGGTCAAAGGGCGTCACGAGGGGCCCACACTACAGGGCCGCACGGCCAGGGGCTGGGCCTGTTGACGTCAGAAACCCACCGGCGGGCAGTGACTGGTCAACACCGTAGAGCCGGGAACGACTAGGGCTGCGGCTGGCCCCGGCCCTCGAGCGACGGCCCGCAAAGCCTCCCGGTCGCGCGCCGATGCGAGTTGCAAGGGCGTGCCACCGACCTATACCTGGTCGGAAGGTGTGGATGATGCCTCGCTTAGTTTCCTGCAGGCACACACGTACACGTTAAATACGAGCCTCGATCGGCTCTCAGGTTGTCCCGTGAATCGGCTCATGGAGCCGATCCACCCATGATTCGTCCGAGGTGGCCGAATATATGGTGGTCCTGCTTGATCATGATAAAGCGTATGAGATCCACGACGATCTGGGGTTTTCACCGCATAATCGGATCATCCTACTCACGATTGGGCCTCGCGCTCACGCACGGTAAACGTAAGCCAGCCCTAGACAAGGCCTAAAAACCAACACTAGGTTGATCCTCGGAACGTCCTGTCTAGGGGCAGCAAACTACACCCTGCATGCCGCTGGATCCTCCAACCCTTTGTAAGGCCTAACTATTGCAGATGTTAAACTAATCCTTGATAAATCAAGGAGCGACCGTAACGGATCAGATCTACTAAATAACGATCAAGCGGGGTGCCGCCCCTGCACCCATGATGAGGTACAGGGACGGCTAGATGCGCGAGGGTTGCACTACGACAGCATATGATACTAGGAACAATGCTAACCCTAACACATCTATGATAACTACGTTGCTCGCCATCAAAAAGGCTTCAGCACGAGCAACGCATGAACAACTAGGCAGGCTCGTGCTGCCTAGATCGCGAGATGCGATCTAGGCAGCATGGTGCTTACCGGAGGAACCCTCGAGACGAAGGAGTTGGCGATGCGCCGAGATTGGTTTGTGTTGAACGTTGGTTGTTGTTTATTCCATAAACCCTAGATACATATTTATAGTCCAGCGGACTTTCTAATGTGGGCGTGCACTAAACCGTGCACGAGATAACCTCTACTTTCTACGTAACCTACTATAAAGATACACGGGCCAACTAGCCCAAACTTTGATACACAAGGCCGATTCACATATCTCTCCGCGCATATATCTTCAAGTCCATCTCGATCGCGGCCCACCTCTGGCTTGGTCAAATTCTGGTGATAACACATGCCCCCTGGTTTTGGAAATGACATTTCCAAAATCATTATGCTTTCTTTCGCCGGGTCATGTCGTGAACCGTCGCAGTTTCCTTCATGATGACGTCTTGCCTCCTCGCCTTCTCTGCACGACCCGACGGTTCTGGCACCACGTTCTCGGGAACTGCTTAGGCATTAAACCAGATATTCCCCCTTTTATTCGGCCACTTCCTGTAGCTCTCTCCTCATCCTCCAGGCACTAGTACTTCCAAAGAAAAAACCCTCCTGTGCCACCATGTCTTCCTCTTCGTCAGACCTTTCTGCGCAATCCTCCCCCTTCCGCGAGCCGACGCCGGAATGGAAACCGGAGGAAGCCCACGCGGCCAACATTCGCCGCGCCATCGAGGCCGGGGATGAGCCAAGCCACGACTTCTCCACCTGGTCAGAGGATGACCAGTCCCTGACGGGGAGAGCGACCTCTCCTTCCTTGCCGGGAGGAAGCGGTGGAGGAAAGCGACGACGACCATCTTCCCTGGGACGGGGCCCCCTCCTCCGAAGAGGAGAGGCCGGAGGAGGAGGAAGAAGATGACAGCTCCTCCGACGAGCCGCCGGCCAAGCGCCACTGCCCCTGGCCCGGCAATCTCAGCGACTTCGACAGCGACGACGACGACGCTGATGAAGAAGACGAGGACAACGAAGGTCCTGCCGGCGGTCGCTACAGCAGCGACGACGAGCCGGCTGGGAGCAGCGCCGACGACGGCGATGATGGCGACGACGACGAAGGCAGCAACGGCCCCTAGATAGGATCTTAGCTCAGGGCCATCAGTAGTAGACGGGCAATGTAGCCCCTAGGATCTTCCTTTGAGAGCAATCAGCTCTTTATGTAAGAACTCTAGTTAATCAATGGAGAACTTCCCCAACTCGATCTTGTCGTCCTTTTTTATGATAATTTAGCCGATTGCCCTTTATACCGGGCTTGCCGACTGCCAATCTGGTCGGTGCTTTAAGGAGCCGATGGCAATGCATCGGACTCTCATGATAAACTCGAGGTAGATCCATCCAGACCTCCACCCCTAGGACGAGCCGCAATCGCGCAAATCCTAGATCCTGGAAATGCAGACTCAACCACACGGACTAATGGACCTCAGCGGCATTCTCATCTACCGGATCCTCTTTGCCACTGTCCTGATAATGCCTCATCTCTTCGTAGTCACACCTGGTCCAAAGTCCGTCAGCGATCGTTGCTTCCTTCCATTACCTCCAGCCATTCCCGTCTGCAATAATTCACCCCCTCTTGACGAGTTACGATGCAGAGCAAGCCGATTTCAACCAAATCGGCTCCATAGAACAAGGAACCTTAAGGGCGAGCTGCCCCCGAGCCTTAGCTCAGGCGAGGATAAAAGCAGACCAGCTGATTGGGCCACCATCGGTTTCCCAACTGTATCACTGTGTTAGGCTCAAAGAGCCAGCCCCTGGCAAATTCTAGAAAGGTCAGCAGCTCCCTTGAACCGAGGACCCACCTTGCTATCTTAATTAGCTCATCATCTTGGGCGAACTGATGCAGCTTCTGGTGCAAATAGCTCGGCTCGAATGATTCGGCTCATCAAGATCATCGGACGATCATCGGCTGTTCTCATGACCCTAGACTGATCCGCAAGCTTGCGCCAACACTGCCGATTTGGTGATGGATGCTCCGTGAGATCTTTGCCTGTAACCACCATACCCCTTGAGTCGACGGCCAAGCGTCGGCTTTGCCCCATGAGACCTCAAACAAGATTATGAGCCCTACTAGCCAATCCAGCGGGCTGGCCATCTGGTTCCGGGTAGGTGCCCACAACAAAGCCCCGTGCGTGTCACTCAATTGGCTTGTATGTAGAAACTGATGTTTCTGGTGACCACAGCATCATTCTTCAGGCAAGCTGGGATGCAGGGCTAGCCGATTGGGAAAAAATCGGCTTCCTATAATGAAGGACCCTTCAGGGTCAACTGTCTCCCTGAGCTTCTCCCGTTCAAGTCCTGCGTCTCGTCGATAATATCGGCTCATTATCTTTGACAGGCTGATGCAGCCCTTGGTGAAGACGTTTCCTGACGTTTTCCCCCCTTTCGGTCGTGACATGCCGTAGCCGATCGCCCCATCATTGACTATTCTCCTGGTTTCAGAAGAGACATACTGCTTCGCGGGGCCGCGACCCGACATTGTCGACACCATGATCCGCTTGGGGCATCAATCATTCTACTGAGAAGAGCCTTCAGTGGAGCCTCGCTGCCTGATGACTGCCCGATGGCCGTGCATCGGCTGTGCTCAGAAGTTTTGATGTCTTCGATTTTTTGTGGCCGATTTGTTTATGTATCGGCCCCCACTTGAGCTGCTCTGTTGGAAACTTAACATCCATCCCCAACTCCGTACCATCCCTCTGTGTGCCCCCCCGAGCCGATTTTGTCAAGTAATTGATGGTATCGGCTCTTCAGGCATCCGTTGGATCAATGCTTAACACAAACGATGGTACGTTGAGGATAATTTCGGCCGATTGCCAAAATCGGCCTCCTGTTTTGTTACAATGCTTGACGATGGGTGGCAACTCCTTGGATTTACACCGTGGCATGTTGGAGATGAGATCCCCTGCTTTCATTCTTTTTTTTTTTTTTTTTTGAGGGCCCATCGCAGGGATCGGCCTCGCCACGTATGTCCAATGTCTTGGACGTGCTATTCCATTAGGCCGGTGGATAAAACCAGCCTTACCCCGTTCTTTGTCACATCTATGCGTTCACAGTCATCCAAATTGATGCCCGAGAGTGGTTCTTGGCCTGACGCCTCCCAAATGCCCATGCCGGCTGTTGAAATTTCGGCTGAATCATCGGCGTGGACGACTTCCACTTCATCTCCATCCCACTGTATCAGGCATTGGTGCATCGTGGATGGGATGCAACAGTTGGCGTGGATCCAATCCCTCCCTAATATTACAGCATAGGTACTTTTGCTGTCGACAACAAAGAACATCGTAGGGATAGTCTTCCTTCCTACGGTCAGATCCACGTTTAGAACACCTTGCGCGTCAGACGCTTGGCCGTTGAAATCGCTCAGAGTTACATTGGTTTTGATTAAATCCGAGGTGGAGCGTCCCAACCGCCGCAGCATAGAGTAAGGCATAATGTTGACTGCCGCTCCGGTGTCCACCAACATCTTGTTGACAAGTTGCCCATTGATGTATCCTCGCAAGTACAAGGCTTTCAAATGCCTGTAACTTCTCTCTCGCGGCTTCTCGAAGATGACCGGCCGTGGGCCGCAAAATGTGCCACAGGTGCTTCAAATAACCTCGGAGCGCTAAATTCCGCAGGAAGGATGAAGACCATGTTTGTGCCAGCCGATGTTTCATCATCGGCTTTCCTCTGTTTAGGGCGCCACTCTTTTCTTTGTGGCCGACTTTCTTCATCCAGGGTTTGCTGAATTTTGGCAGCCAGATCAGGCCGTGCCTTCCTCAGCGCGTGCAGATATAACCTTTCGGCTTCTTCCAACGCACGTAGTCGCTGAACCCTCCGTTTTTGAGAGCGGCTGAGCCCGTCAGGACACCATCTTGGCCGATGATACTTATCCTCTTCATCATTGTCCTCTAGTTCCTCGTGATCTCCCATCTGAACGGACTCAGTGTGCTTGCTCCAAGGCGGGAGAGGCCCTAGACGCTCGAACACGGACACCTTGGCTGTACCCTTCTCCTTTTGTTTACATTCTGGGCAATTGCCGATTGTTGGTAATCGGCTCATTCCGGAATCCCAGCAGTGTCGAAGAAGGGGCAGTCCCAGTGCCTATCCAAGTTGTCCGGCTCCTCAGACCTCCCTCTGGCGCGACGTTCGTACCCGTCGTCGTGGCCGTTGTTCTGACGATACCTCCCGCCTGCACCAGACTGATGATCCCTTTGCCCGCCTTCGCCGTAGCAGCGACGTCGGTGGTGTGGCTGATCATATTTGCTGAGGGGATGCTCGGATAGTGGGCGTGGATACCGCACGCTTCTCGCCTTCTCCTCGGCCTTGGGGCCGGTCACGTGGAGCGGCCTCGTCTTTCTCCTTGCCACGAGTGTGGCTGCTCTCCGCTTTGCCCGCGTCATGGCGAATCACGAACCCTGCCATGTTGGCATCGAAAGAGAACCCTGATTCCCTTATGGAGTGGCTGAGATCGACCGTGTTGATGCCATGGGAGCGGGCGTCGTGGGAAGAGCCGATGAGGTCGGCTTCGCGGGGGACCCTGACTTTGCCATTCCGACCCTCGTACTCGACCGGGGTGCTCTTCGCCATCTCTGATGTGGATGGCGAGGTGGTTGTCGTCGAAGATGGTCCCACCGGCGTGCCAGAATGTGTTGACGTCAGAAACCCACCGGCGGGCAGTGACTGGTCAACACCGTAGAGCCGGGACGACTAGGGCTGCGGCTGGCCCCGTCCCTCGAGCGACGGCCCGCAAAGCCTCCTGGTCGCGCGCCGATGCGAGTTGCAAGGGCGTGCCACCTGACCTATACCTGGTCAGGAAGGTGTGGATGATGCCTCGCTTAGTTTCCTGCAGGGCACACACGTACACGTTAAATACGAGCCTCGATCGGCTCTCAGGTTGTCCTGTGAATCGGCTCATGGAGCCGATCCACCCATGATTCGTCCGAGGTGGCCGAATATATGGTGGTCCTGCTTGATCATGATAAAGCGTATGAGATCCACGACGATCTGGGGTTTTCACCGCATAATCGGATCATCCTACTCACGATTGGGCCTCGCGCTCACGCACGGTAAACGTAAGCCAGCCCTAGACAAGGCCTAAAAACCAACACTAGGTTGATCCTCGGAACGTCCTGTCTAGGGGCAGCAAACTACACCCTGCATGCCGCTGGATCCTCCAACCCTTTGTAAGGCCTAACTATTGCAGATGTTAAACTAATCCTTGATGAATCAAGGAGCGACCGTAACGGATCAGATCTACTAAATAACGATCAAGGGTGCCGCCCCTGCACCCATGATGAGGTACAGGGACGGCTAGATGCGCGAGGGTTGCACTACGACAGCATATGATACTAGGAACAATGCTAACCCTAACACATCTATGATAACTACGTTGCTCGCCATCAAAAAGGCTTCAGTACGAGCAACGCATGAACAACTAGGCAGGCTCGTGCCTAGATCGCGAGATGCGATCTAGGCAGCATGGTGCTTACCGGAGGAACCCTCGAGACGAAGGAGTTGGCGATGCGCCGAGATTGGTTTGTGTTGAACGTTGGTTGTTGTTTATTCCATAAACCCTAGATACATATTTATAGTCCAGCGGACTTTCTAATGTGGGCGTGCACTAAACCGTGCACGAGATAACCTCTACTTTCTACGTAACCTACTATAAAGATACACGGGCCAACTAGCCCAAACTTTGATACACAAGGCCGATTCACATATCTCTCCGCGCATATATCTTCAAGTCCATCTCGATCGCGGCCCACCTCTGGCTTGGTCAAATTCTGGTGATAACAGGGCCGCGCCGCCCTGGTGTCTGGCCACCTCGTGGCCCCACTTCGTCTCCTCTTCGGACTTCTGGAAGCTTCGTGCAAAAATAGGCCCCTGGGTGTTGATTTCGTCCAATTCCGAGAATATTTCCTTACTAGGATTTCTGAAACCAAAAACAGCAGAAAAACAGCAACTGGCACTTCGGCATCATGTTAATAGGTTAGTGCCGGAAAATGTAAAATAACGTAAAGTATGTGTAAAACACTCAAGTATTGTAATAAAAGTAGCATGGAACATAAGAAATTATAGATACGTTTGCGACGTATCACGCCGCGCCACCGGGGCGCCCGCCACCCTCCGCTCCTCCAGCCCCCTCCTGCGCTCTCGCCGGGAGCATCATGGGGCAAAGCCTGTGCAATGTGGTGGCGGCGGCGGACGTCCCTCCTGGCACCGAGTTGACGGCGATGACAGCGCTCGTCTCTTCGCATGGCGTCGGTGCAGCGAAGGGACGGCGGTCACAGCGGATCCGGTGGCCGCAAAATGCAGCGGCGGCACCATTCAATCTGATCGGGTCCCCATGGGGCTCGGGCGGCGGGGATGAGCGGGCTCCTGTAGGCAGCGCCGTGCGGTCCTTGTTTGTGTTCCTTCCGCTTCACGAGGGCGCCTGGAGTATCTAATCTAGGCATGGCGGTGGTGGTCTGATGGTGCTTGACAGTGCTTGATGTAGTGTATTGATTATTCAACAACAACGGCGCCAGAAGAAGTCTTTGCTGAGCGCGGAGTTGATGAAGGAGAATTTATGCTCAACGTTGAGTGGAACCGCAAGAGGAAGGTATGATGAGCACAGCAGGAAGTTTTCCCTCAGTAAGAAACCAAGGTTTATCGACCAGTAGAAGAAAAACGTTCTCCCCCGAGGTGTTGCGAATCAACTCGTGGCAGGGCGCACTGCCGGCGTCAGCAGCAACGTGGAGACCTGCACACAAGCAACCAAATACTTTGTCCCCAACTTTCAACGAGGTTGTCAAGCTCACTGGTTTTGCTAAAAACAAAGGATTAAACAAACCATGTGGAAGAAGAATTGTTTGCAGAGAACATAACAGAAAAATGATGTAGAAGATTGCAATTAAAAGAAGAAGGACCGGGGTCCACAGTTCACTAGAGGCACCTCCCCAATAAAATAAATATGCTGGGTAAACAAATTACAGATGGGCAATTGACAAACAGAGATTCTACACTAATGGTTGGTGCAGAATACATGCTATAAAAGTATGCGGACATTACAACAATATACATAGACCGTAATCCAACTGCATCTATGACTAATAATCCACCTTCAGGATTGCATCCGCGACACCCTCCAGTATTAAGTTGCAAGCAACGGACTATCGCTTTAAGAAATGTGTGTAAAGTAAACGATGAAACTACCCTTGAATAGAACACCGCTATTTTCTCCCTAGTAGCAACAACACATCTACAACCATAGAGAACAACGTCACTTCCCATGGTTAAATAGAGGCATGAACCCACTATCGAGCATAAATACTCTCTCTTGGAATCGCTAGCATCTACTTGGCCAGAGCATCTACTAGAAACGGAGAGCATGCAAGATCATAATAACATAATACATAATCTCAACCAAAGCAATCTCTCCATAAATCGGATCCACATCAAACCAACATGTAGCAATTACAAATAGATGATCTTGATCATGTTAGGCAGCTCACAAGGTCTATACATGAAGCACAACAAGGAGAGGACAGCCATCTCGCTACTGATATGGACCCATGGTCCGGTGGAGGACTACTCACGCATCACCTCGGATGAAGACATGGCGATGTAGAGGCCTCCGGCGGTGATTTCCCTCTCCGGCAGGGTGCCGGGATGGACTGCAGAACCCTCCCGAACTAGGGTTTCGGTTGACGGCGGCGTCGGAACTTTCGTGGATGGAGGCTCTCGTCCCTGGGGTTTTCCCGATACGAGGAATAAATAGGCGAAAGGGCGGAGCAAACGAGGCGACGAGGCGCCAGTTTATGGGCTAGGCGCTGTCAACACCCGGATTTTTAAGTCCAGATGCCTATTATGTCATTCATCGCAATCCCAGGAATATTGTTGTTACGAGGCATAATAGTTAAGTATCATAGTCATCATTCATTACAAACCATATTGTCTTACAACTTGAATCACATGATCCATATTACACGAATAGTTGATCTATTGATCAACGAACAAACACAAGTTCATAGCGGAAGCGTAAAGATAAATGGACTCTCTCGTCCACAGACCAACGCTTGACGTCAGAAGACTCCTAGTTGTCGTAGGCGTCCTGCTAGTCATCTCCTTGGTAGTTCTGTTCATCTTCATACTCCGGCCATTTGAATAGCCAGGGACAAAGCCGTGAGTACTTTAAGTACTCGCAAACTAATACTAGTGTAAGTGCTAGCAATTCTAGTAAGGGGTGCTAAGCTCTAGTTTATTTGCATAAAGCCAATTTTAGTTCACAACTATTTGATAACCGACTTATTCATGTGATACGGGCATGGAGGCCTATGTGGAGCCCAGATACAGGACTCCACCAGCTCATTTATCCTAGTTTATGTAATGGTCATATGTGGGCCAATTAGGGTTTTTAATAAATCGAGTTAGTATTGGTTTGGGCCTGTCCAAACCAAGTTAGGGAGGCCCACTAGGGCTGGCCGGCCACCATCCTCTCATATAAGGTGGAGGGCGGCTAGGGTTTAAGATAGATCAAGTTTAGACTAAAGATTAGGGTTTTCCCCATTGCGTGTGTTCACGTGTATCATCCCTCCGGGGGTACGGCGCTGCCGTTTATCAATACTATTATCCGCTGCGAAGGTTCTTGTGTTCATCAAGGATTATCTAGCTCTTGGTTTGAGGCGGTCATTCATCGATCCGTTGCTTGCTGGATTCGTTCCCTCTTCTCCAGGCTGCGTTCATCGCGTTGTTGGGAGGATTCTCTACCCCGGGTTCTCGCTGTGAAAGATCGGGCATCAATCAAGGTGGATCGGCTTGGATCCACCGTATCATGTGGTATCAGCTTTCTGGGTTGCTCACGGCGAGGTGTTGTTGATCGATCTCTTTGATCGGTTTGCTGCGGAGAAGATTGGCTCTTAGATCGGAGGAGTTTGGCTCTCGGTCGAAGGAGGTTGGTTGGAGGAAGTTTGGAGTTGTTTGGGGCAGTTTGGAGGTCATCCATGGCTGTTTCGGAGGTCAAAATCGCGAAAAATCGCGACCAGAATCGGGAAGAAGACGAAAATTCGCGACCAGGAAAAATCCGGTCAGAAATCCGGTCAACCGACCGGGCAGCCTGGCGTAAATCCGGTCCAACCGGGCTGGACCGGCAGCCGGCGTAAAATCTGGTCCAACCGGACCGGGCAGCTCAAAATCCGTCAACCGGGCTGCAAACCGAAGTTCGCAAAATTTCGTCCGGTTTGGTTCCGGTACGATGTATCCGGTTGGCGGCCGGTCAACCGGCCACAGACCGGACAGGCCGGTCCACAGGCCGGTCCAACCGGGCCCTGGCGGGAAGCCTCTGCTATGTCTGTTTCTTCGGCGACGAAAACCGGTGTTGCTGCGGTCTTTTCTCCGACGCTTTCGGCTATTGATGCTGTTGATGTTGGTGAGTTTCCGGGCGATGTTCTGGGTCTAAGAAGTCTAGTTATGTGTTCAATGACTATCTGGATTGTTTGAAGGGAGAGCAGCGTCCACCATCCAGTCTTCGTTGGTATCTACACCGTCTTGCGACAGTTCAGGAGTATGAAGATTGGGAAAGGAACATGGAATTGGGTTTTGCTCGATGTCGCACATATAAGAGGAAGTTCAACAGTTCTTATGCATTTTACCTTGCTATACGGCGTGTGGACGAGGCATTAGAACGTTGTTGGGAAGATGCGGTGGACAGAGGTGAATTTGCTGAAACTTGGGAAGATTACAAAAAAATTCTTCGTAGTGGTTTCGTGGTACCATACATGGAGGAGAGTGTGCAGCCATCCCGAGTTGTACATGCAATAGAGAAAGTGGACAAGTGCATAGTTCCTATTAAGGAGATTGTTCCACTACCAACAGTCACTAAGGTCGAGGTGAAATCTTCAGAGGAGAGGAAACCTGGCTCTGATACCAAGAGCGCTGTTGTGACTGTTGAGGAGGATGTACCATTGAGCGGGCTGAATATGCAACTCAAGAAGGTACATGGTGATGCTTGCAAGACAGTTGGCAAGGTTCAGCGATGGAGTTTGTTTCAGACTCAGTGCATTGTAAAGGGCAAAGCTTGCAAGTTGATGGTTGATGGTGGTAGCTGTACTAATGGCATTAGCAAGGCGATGGTGGCAGCGTTGGGGTTGTCTACATGGCGTCTTCCTGAACCTAAACGTCTTGAGTGGTTGAATAGCTGTGGTATGCTGAAGATTACTCACAAGGTGCGTGTGCCATTTACAGTTGGTGATTATGTTGATGAGATCGATTGTGATGTG
Source organism: Lolium multiflorum (assembly GCA_030979885.1). Lineage (NCBI taxonomy): Eukaryota > Viridiplantae > Streptophyta > Magnoliopsida > Poales > Poaceae > Lolium > Lolium multiflorum. The sequence goes on along the minus strand of CM061749.1, from coordinate 234,244,103 downwards.
TTGCCAATGGAGGTGTGTGGATTGCTACTTGGGCGTCCTTGGCAGTATGATCACAATGTGACACATGTTGGGCGAGCAAATACATATTCTTTTATGCATGGTGGCAAACAGCGGACTTTGAAGCCTATGGGTGATGATCATATCAAGTCCGATGTGGAGTTAGTGATGCGTAAGGAGAAGTTGCACAAGCCTAATGTGCAGCATAAGGTGCATGATGTTCCGAGCATTGATGTTGGTAATGTTTCAGCCAAGCCTGTAGATGACAAGCCAGTTCTTGTTGGTGACAAGCCGGATGAAGCTACACTAGTTGTTGATGTGGATGTTGCAGCATGTGTTTGTGTTGATGTCAGTACACAGACTGATGATGGGTGCGCTGATGGTGTTTCAGTGCATATGGCGCAGATGCAAGTGGGAGGAGTGGGAGGCGAGCAAGTTAGAGAAGCCATTGCTGATGGTGTTTCAGCCCGGTGCCAGGGCCGGCCGACCGGCTCCAGGACCGGCCGGGCCGGTCAACCGTCCGGTCATCCGGCGCCTAGACCGGCTGTGGCCGAGCGCGTCAGAGACAAGGGCAGCGGCACTACCGTGCTAGGAGTACTGTCCAGTTTTCCGCGACACCGCGGATGCATCGAGGCAAGGATGGACGTGTGAGACATCTATGTGGCCCAGGAATTACACATCTTGTGCAGGGTCATGTGCAGAACACAAGGGTCCATCAAAACCTCGCAAGAAGAAGGAATTGGCGCCGAAGTCCAAGCTCATATGGAGAAGAAAGGAGGCGCCAAGTGCTGTATCAAGTCAAGCAGGCCGCGAGGGAGGATGTGGTGTGGAAGGCAAGCAAGACTTGAAGACGGCGAGGACGTGTCATGTTCATATCACGTCACCTTTTCCAGAAGACCCTCACGCGTTGGGGACAACGCTTCTTGAAGGGGGAGGATGATACGGGCATGGAGGCCTATGTGGAGCCCAGATTCAGGACTCCACCAGCTCATTTATCCTAGTTTATGTAATGGTCATATGTGGGCCAATTAGGGTTTTTAATAAATCGAGTTAGTATTGGTTTGGGCCTGTCCAAACCAAGTTAGGGAGGCCCACTAGGGCTGGCCGGCCACCATCCTCTCATATAAGGTGGAGGGGCGGCTAGGGTTTAAGATAGATCAAGTTTAGACTAAAGATTAGGGTTTTCCCCATTGCGTGTGTTCACGTGTATCATCCCTCCGGGGGTACGGCGCTGTCGTTTATCAATACTATTATCCGCTGCGAAGGTTCTTGTGTTCATCAAGGATTGTCTAGCTCTTGGTTTGAGGCGGTCATTCATCGATCCGTTGCTTGCTGGATTCGTTCCCTCTTCTCCAGGCTGCATTCATCGCGTTGTTGGGAGGATTCTCTACCCCAGGTTCTCGCTGTGAAAGATCGGGCATCAATCAAGGTGGATCGGCTTGGATCCACCGTATCATCATGTGCTAACTAACTCAAGTGGGAACATTAGTGTCATTCCCACAACTCTGTTGTGATTCAAAAACAAGTCACCCTTCACTTTGTCAACATTTTCAATATTCTAACACTGGAAACTGTATGGCCTTTCCAACCGTCCGTAACCGTGGACACGGCTATTCGAATAGGTTTACACTCTGCAGAGGTTGCACACTTGTGCCACAAAATTTGATTTCATCCGTCGGGATAACCCCGAATCATCGTAACACAGTACGCGAATCATCAACCGTAACCTTTCATTTACAAACCCTAGTATGAGCACCTCTCCCAATGAGCTTGGCCTCCCAGTGAAGACCAACTGTCAACCTGGGAACTGCACAGGGCTTGGCCTTAAAATTCACCTTAATTCACATCATTTCTCAACAACGGAGACAGCCTCGGCATAACCCCTATGATGTGTGTTCAAAGGGTACCCATACTAAAATGCATAAATTGCTAGTTAAGCCCTACCCATAATCAGGTATTGTGGGGGTACTCAAGAATTGGAAAGGTATCGCATCCAAACCAATATCAGTTTTTAATCAGTAAAGTTGGTAGGTAAAAAGCTTGTAGGTAAAGACTTGGATGGGCTCATGAAGCATAAGAAAAGATGAGTGTGCCTTGTTCTTGGTAGAACTTTGCACTTTGCAGGAGTATTAGCTTGCCTTGGTAGTGGTCAAAGTTCTCCTCTTCCTCCTCTTGGTAGCAACCTTCCTCTTCCTGGTATTCTCCGGTACTAGCGTCTAAATTTGAATACGAGGTATAATCACTCAACAGATCAAGAGCTATACTAAGCACACACACATAGATCACACAAACTATTCTATTATTATCACATTGCCATCATGTTGGTTGGTATTGTTTTATTCTTAAGGAAAATAATTTCCTCTCATTATATATGTAAATGATAGTTTCCTTTTAATTCTTGAGGAATAATTTCCTCTCATTGAATCTTCTTAAGATTTAACTTCTCAAACAATCATACATGAATCTATGTTGACCTAGGTCAACCCTTCATCATCATCATTTGAGAAAATGATTTAAATGAGGTAGAGTACCTCATACTATTTAATATTTCTCAAAATGATTTAATATCACCAAGTATTTCATGTGAGATTATTTGACCAGTGGTCCAAACTTCATATGAAAGTACTTGGGACAAGATTTAAATGAAGTATAACACTCCATATGATTTGCATAATAGTTTTGGACAATATCACTTAGATAAACTAGCCATATAGTCCTTTATTCAAACTAGGGCATGATCATTCAAATTGACCACACTATATTTTTGTAGAAACAATTAGTGTAAGTGAAATGTGAGATATTAGAGTTGGAATCAACTAAATATCATTTTTGGTTGATTTTTAATATTTATTTGAATGTCAAAAAGTCCCTGACTTGTTCTTTTTGTCACATTATTTATACAAAGAATCTCAAGGTGAGACCAGTGGCAAATTGTAGATCTTTTCAGTGGCTTTCCAACCATATAAAGTTTGCTAAATTTGGCCGAGCCAAACAGATTCTATTTAATTTCAAAGTCAGGGCCAGTATTGAAATATAAATGGAACTAGCACAGGGGCCCTCGCAAATGCGAGGGCATCACCTATAATCAGAAACCTTAATTTATTTCCAAATGCTATAAAAACACAAATAAATTATATGTATGCTAAATGTATATCACATGAGTAGAATACATCTTTGACAGTCTCCAGTTTATGGGTGAGAGATTATAGTGTATTACCAAAACGATACATTAACAAACATATGTGAAGTCCATGTATGAGCTTAAATGGGTCAATAGAACTCAGAAAAGTTTAGACCATGAGCTAGCCAGGTTTTATATGTGACGTTCGGTAAGTATTCAAGGATAACCATCATATAGTTAAGTACGCACGGTTTTCTTGAGAAATGATCATAAGATGTTAAAATCATTCTAATGGAACAATTTTTTTTCTTAATATAAGATAAAGGTCGACGAAAGATTATGAAATTTACTTTACATTTATATGTTCTTTTTCAACATCTTGTTTCCTTTATTTGTTGTAAAAATATGTGACCCTCTCATGTTGCAAAATACATAACGTGAGATGGATAATCTTCGATATATAACTTTCGCCATTATTTATGTTATTAAACAAATTTTGCAATACCTTTTATCACTAATTTATTTGTGTTAGTTTCTATTGTCATGTTTTAGTAATATATCTACTTAACAATAATAATAGGGTACCATTTTACAATAGATGTAATACTATGATTAAATTTTTAACTTTGTTAAGTTAACCCTATTCTTCAATCCATTCAGTTTGTGTGCTTGCTTCCTTATATTTGTCGTTTTACGAAACATGACTACACTATCATGGACGACTTGGCATCTTAATCGGTCACTATTTTTGCTACATGACTGTAAATTCCGATGCCTTAGGCAACATGATGGTGTCTCTATCATCATTCGGGTTCGATGACTTAGGTCTCATATGCATTTTCAAAACATTTAAGGTTAATTTAACATCTATAAAAATAGTCTTCAAGTTTTGTATTATTCATAGTTTCGTAAAAAAGAAGTTTTTTATTGTTCTGTCATATTTAATTGAGAGAATGTATTCTGTGATATCTTTATTTTTGTATCTACAAATTTATCGAATTTTACAGCATCTCGTATTTTTCCAGTGAGACTGCCATCATGTCGTACATAAATACCCGTATGTCGTGACCGTACAGGCATGAGTATAAGCTAAAATCGGATCGTACATATCTTCTTTGGTATTTTTTCCATCGCCCATTAATTTTAGAGGTGGCTTCAGTACGTATCAATAAGTCTATCTTTTCTAATGACCGGTCAGCCATAGAGTTTGCTTCTAGTACGTTCTACCCAATATGTGAGTTTTCTTTTAGATATAAGATCGACATGTGCGTGTTAGACATTTGCAACTTAGAGGACTCGTGACATGTTAAAATTATGTTGTACGGCTAATAATTTGTTTGATCGGTAAGCGATCCAACATATTTTTTTGCCAAACTGATCGTATGCTACCAGCTTTACATCTTGCCACCACCACGTTAATATTGGTAGGTTCTTCTTTTTGTTGACAAATACGATACAACTTCCAGCCATGGTAGGTAGAATATACACGTGGTTATTAGATATAATTTGGCACGTTAAATATGTTACATGACTAATCTGACACGTTACATATGTTACGTAACTAACAATATTTTATTAAATCCTAACCGTAACATTTAGATCTAACTGTCACAGTAATTTAGATGATGTGGATTAACGTGGCGCCTCTATTATACATCTTTATTTTGCTTTTAGTATATAATAGATTGGAAATTCGAGTTTGAATTAAAAGGGCCGGCGGGAAACTAAACGGGCCGAAACCATTCAAACGGCGCAACCCAGCCCACCACGCTTCCACGCACGCGTGGGCTGCCTGACAGGGTGGGGCCTGCCTGTCAGCGGCGCATAACGGCCGAATCGGTACGGGGCAGTGCGGTGCGTTGGATTAGAACAAGATCCAACGGCGCACAACCGTCGTCTTCTCCGGCGAGAACCCGATGGTCTGGCGGCGAGCCTAGGGGGTCGGAGGGCTAACCAGAGGTCCAGCGGCCGACAGCGAGGTTCAGGGCGACGTTGTCGACGACGGTGAAGCATCCTGTAGCAGTGGCGAGCTTGGGGCGGCCTGGATCGACGGTGATGCTCCCATGGCTTCCGCGGCTCTGAGCTTGCAATTGCGGCGACTCCGGCGACGATTGGTGTGGCTAATGGGGCGAGGAGAGGCGGTGAAGGGTGGGGAGTGAGATGGTGTGCTCAATGGCGTCCAGGGAACGCTCTATTTATAGAGGCGTGGATGGCCGTGGGTGCTGCGGTGGTGGCGACATGGGCGCGGTGTCTCCGGCGAGCTAGAGGGCTAGGCGAGGGCGCGGAGGTGTTCACGACGTCACGGCGGTCCTCTGGGTGGCGACAGGTAGACTAGGCGGTGCCTAACGCGGTCGCGTTGCTTCCATGTCTGCCGCGGCAATTGCGGGACTTCTTCGTCGTCTCCGGCGGCGGCGGTCTAGGGTTCGTGTCGAGCGCGTGTCTGGCAGCGTCGTGGTGGCACGGTGATGCTCGACGTGCAGACAGAGGGGCCAGGGGTTGCGTGAGGCGACGGTGCTGCGCGTGTCCAGTGGTGCCCGCGACGTGCGCACGTGCGACGCCAACGGCATCCTGGGACGATCTGGGCGCGCGATTTCCGGCGAGCTACGGCGGCTACCTCGACGGTGGCGGTGCTAGGTGGTGCTAGGGAGGCACGGTGGCGTCGTTGGACAGCAGGGCCAGGTCTAGAGAGGCAGGGGAAGAGAGGTGGTGCGGCATGGTAGAGACATGGCCGGCATGGCCATGTCCTTGCCTCCTTAGGGTTCCTCCTAGGGTTCCTATGCAGGCAAGAGAGAGCGAGGGGACCAGGGACAGTGTAGAGTGAGATGGGGCAGTAGGGTTGGGCCAACACTATTCCAAATATTGTTTTGGATTTGTTCCATATTTGAAATTTGCAAAGTTTGCTCAAATTTGGTTGAGCTCAAATGGATTCAACAATTGAAAGTGGTGAGTTTGGTTAAGTTGTAAATGACCAGAGACAACCATGTGTGTTGGTGAATTTTTAAAAATCAAAGTAATGCAAAATTGGACAAAGTGAGATTGTTGCATATGTTAAAAAGTCCCAACTTTGCATGAGCATAGTTTTTGCTCCAAGATGGTTTTGATATGGTGGTCTTTACAAAAGTTGTTCCCCTTGATGTACTCTTGGATGAAATGCAAAGAATTGAGAAAGTTTAGTTTGAAAAACTTGAGATACAAGGGCTCAAAGTAGGGATCAGAATATAAATGGCAGATTTGACCATCATCATATGTGATCATATTTTGAGTTTGAATTTGATTTGAATTGTGTTTATTTGATTCCAAAAGTTGTAATAAGTGTTTAGTAACACCATCCAACTAATGGTGGAGACCAAAATGGTCTAAGGTCAAGATTTTCAAAAATGGCATAAACCATATGTGAGGGTATTAGGGTTTTCTTATTTGATTTCTTTCTTTTTTATTTTATTTGGTTAGTGATCTTCACTTGATCACATTAGGGTTTTAGGGTGCAGCACAATAACACAATAACAATCATCATGGCATATCACTCAAATGCACAAGTCCTATGCATGGCACTATATGCAAATAAAAGTTTTTGTTGGCTCTGAATTTTGGATCTCTGAAATTCTTCTTCTTTTCTTTTATTAAAAATTGGGATGTTACAAACCCTTCCCCCTTACAAAAGATCTCGTCCCGAGATCTAAAATAAAATTAGGTACTAAAGAGATCTGGGTATTCTTTCTTCATATCTTCCTCCCGCTCCCAAGTGGCTTCGTCTTCAGTATGGTTACTCCACTGTATCTTCAGGAACTTGATGCTTCGGGTGCGAGTGGTTCTGTAAGCTTCCTCCAGGATGAGAATTGGCACTTCGCGGTACGTCAAGTCCGTGTTCATATCCACCGACCGGTGATCGATGTTCTTGAATACTTCGGTCTTCTCGGGGACTTCTAGGCACTTCCGGAGGAGTGAGATGTGAAACACGTCGTGCACGACCGCCATTTCTTCTGGTAGTTCCAGTTGATATGATACTTCGCCTCGGCGACTGAGAACTTTGAAGGGTCCGACATATCGGGGATGCAAGCTTTCCTTTCAGCTGGAATCTCTGCATTCCTTTGAGGGGTGACACCTTGAGGTAGACAAAATCTCCGATCTCAAAGGTCATCTCTCGGCGTCTCTTGTCGGCGTAACTCTTCTGTCTTGACTGAGCAGTCTTGAGGTACTCTCGGATCTTGTGCACTTTCTCTTCAGCTTCTCGAAGAACATCAGGTCCAAAGACTTGGCTTTCTCCGACTTCCGACCAATTCAGAGGGTTACGGCATTTCCTTCCGTACAAGGCTTCAAAGGGGCCATCCGTGCTGGCTTAACCGTTGTTGTATGAGAATTCTGCGTAAAGGCAGCAGTCTTCCCACTTAGATCCATACTCCAGCACACAGGCTCTCAACATATCCTCTAGTATCTGGTTGACTCTTTCAGTCTAGCCATCAGTCTGCGGGTGATAGGTGGTGCTGAAATTCAGCCGGGTTCCGAGTCCTTCATGCACTTTCTGCCAGAATCGTGAGGTGAATTGTGATCCTCTATCGGACACTATCGACTTCGGGGTTCCATGCAGGGCTACTATTCTGGAGATATACAACTCAGCTAACTTTGGGCCTTGGTAGGTGGTTTTGACAGGGATGAAATGGGCTACCTTGGTCAGTCTATCGACAACTACCCATATCGAATCATTTCCTTTGCTGGATATGGGCAGACCTGTGATAAAGTCCATTCCTACGAGTCCCACTTCCATTCTGGAATCTGCAGTGGCTGTAGCAATCCTGCGGGTCGTTGATGTTCTGCCTTGACTCGTTGACAGATGTCACACTTGGCGATGTAGCTTCCAATCTCCCTCTTCATGCCATGCCACCAAAATTGTTCCTTCAAATCTGGGTACATCTTGGTACCTCCGGGTGGATCGAATAAAGGGTATCATGGGCTTCCTGCAGAATAACTTGCTTCAACTCTGAGTCTGACGGCACGCACAGGCGTCCGTTGTACCAAAGAACTCCTTCCTCATCTTCGGTGAATCCTGGTGCTTTCCCTGCAGCTATCTGGTTCTTGATTCCATCGATGCTGGCATTTCCCTTCTGCTTCTTTGATCTGACCAATCAAGGTGGGCTGAAGCTCTATGCTGGCTAGGAATCCTTCACTCACTAGTTCCATTCTGAACTGCTCAAACTCTTGGTGTAGGCTAGGTTGTTCTGCTGCTATCATGGAGTTCAACTAACAAGGCAGTCTACTCAGGGCATCTGCCACTACATTGGCTTTGCCGGGGTGGTAATGGATTTCCATGTCATAATCTTTTATCAACTCTAACCATCTCCTCTACCTCATGTTGAGTTCCTTCTGGGTAAAAATATACTTCAGGCTCTTGTGATCTGAATAGATCTCGCATCGATTACCCATGAGGTAATGACGCCATACTTTTAGTGCTAAAACTACGGCTGCAAGCTCGAGGTCATGGGTTGGGTAGTTCTGCTCATGTTGCTTCAGTTGCCGAGACAGATAAGATATCACCTTGCCTTCTTGCATCAACACACATCCAAGACCGATCTTGGATGCATCACAGTAGACGTCAAATGGTTTGGTGATATCCGGCATGATCAGGATTGGGGCTGTGGTCAGTCTTGTCTTCAGTGTCTGGAAGCTTTCTTCACATTTGTTGTCGTGGTATCGTCACGGCATATGCTACGGGGTAGCTAAAGAGAGGTGGTTCCTGTATGGGCGTCGACGGTATCCGGATGCGGGATTGGTACACAGCACACGGTGATGTACCCAGGTTCAGGGCCCTCGCGGTGGAGGTAAAACCCCTACTCCTGCATGTCTGATGTATATGACAGCATATGTGTGATACAGAGTTGCTCCTTGAGCTGTTTGTCCTGATAAGGAAGAAGCTACTGTGAGCTAAAAGGAGCCTGGCCGGCTTGGAGAGAGCCTGGCCGGCTGCTCGTACGTGAGCTGAGAGAGAGGGAGGGCAGCGATGGCCCTCTTGGCCATTAGCCTGAAGGGCTCTCCCTGGTGTGCCTTATAAAGGCTGGCACCCAGGGGACAAGTCGTGGCCCGCATGCACTATACATGATATGACTACTGGGGTCTCATCAACTATACACTACAGTGCTACTATTGCACCACAATAAGTGTAGCGTGAGTCTATCGATAGCTGATAGGGTAGCACGATCGCTTGTCTTCTGGCCTTGTCGCTGTACGTAGCAGAGCATCCAATGCCTGGTCTTCTGGATCAATCGTACTTGGCTCGATCTTATCTGTGTATGGTTGAAGCTGGATGTTGGCTTCGTGCGTGGCCTTGGAGTAAATCAGCCGGCCATGCATGTAGAGGAGAAGCTGGCCACTTGCTTGGTCTTCACGTGGAGGTGGTTGCATGCATGAGCCGGCCAGGGACGTGGGACGGGCAGCAGGAGCCGGTCTCGTGTCTGGCGATCGCTGACCAGGAGCTGGCCAACTCGCTGGCGAGCGAGGAAGCCAACCCGGCCCAGGAAGGAGGAGCCGGCCGGGGCCTAGCAATCGGCCCAGCTCGGTGCGACCCGGCGCAGGAGCAGGCTGGAAGCCGGATGGGCCACGACGGGAGCCGGCTCGGGAGAGCTCCAGCCGGAGCCGGCCCACGCGGGACAAAGCTGGAGCGGGCCGGGCAAGCCGGAAGTCGGCCCAGCTGCGGAGGAGCTGGCCAGGCGCTATCTTTTCTTCTTTTCCTTACTGTTTCTTCTGTATCTTTTGATCCGTGGCACCTTTTCTTGATCCGCGAAGTGCTACGCGCTCGCAAACTCGAGGACTTTGCCATACCGGGGGTCATTCCTCCGACATTAGCCCTCGAGCCTACAAGGGACTCGAAGAACAATCGAGTCGCATGGAGGGTCCCAAACTCAATGTTGTTGATGTAGACAATGATGGCGATGTCGATGTAGCCTATGGCGTGCGCGGTGCTACCAAGGCACAGCGGAAGCGAGAGGCACCAGGGATTGTCTCAACCATGCATAAGGAGGCGAAGGCGCAGCCGGATGATGGCGGAGGCGCAGCCGGACGAGGCGGCGAAGGCGAAGCCAGACGAGGCGCAGCCGGACGAGGCGCAGCCGAACGAGGCGGCGAAGGCGAAGCCAGACGAGGCGCAGTCGGGCGAGGAGGCGAACGGATGAGGCGGCGAAGGCGCAGCCGGACGATGGCGGCGAAGGCGCAGCCGGACCAAGGCGGCCAAGGCGCAGCCGGACGAGGCGGCGATGGCGCAGCCGGAACAAGGCGGCGAAGGCGCAGCCGGACGAGGCGGCGAAGGCGCAGCCGGACGAGGCGCAGCCGAGCGAGGCGGCGAACGGACGAGGCGGCGAAGGTGCAGCCGGGCGAGGCGGCGAAGGCGAAGCCGGACGATGGCGGCGAAGGCGCAGCCGGACGAGGCGCAGCCGGGCGAGGCGGCGAAGGCGCAGCCGGACGAGGCGCAGCCGGGCGAGGCGGCGAAGGCGAAGCCGGACGATGGCGGCGAGGCGCAGCCGGACGATGCGCAGCCGGACGAGGCGGCGGAGGCGCAGCCAGAACAAGGCGGCGAAGGCGCAGCCGGACGAGGCGGCGAAGGCGCAGTCGAACGATGGTGAGGTGGAGGCGGAGTCCACCGGCTCATGCTGAAGAGCAGCCGGAAGAGGTGGACGCAGGGGTCCGCCAGCTCGATGGCGCGAAGACGCTGGCGAGGTGGACGCGGAGTACGCCGGCTCGTGCTGAGGAGCAGCCGGAAGAGGTGGACGCAGGGGTCCGCCAGCTCGATGGCGCGAGGCCGCTGGCGAGGTGGACGCAGGGGTCCGCCAGCTCGATGGCGCGAAGCCGCTGGCGAGGTGGACGCGGAGTCCGTCGGCTCATGCTGAGGAGCAGCCGGGAGGTGGTCGTAGGAGACCGCCAGCTGGAAGGGCGCGGGGCCGCTGGCGAGGTGGACGCGGAGTCCGCCGGCTCGTGCTGAAGAGCACCCGGAAGTGGTCGCTGATGCGCGTAGATGTACACGTCCGTTGGGAACCCCAAGAGGAAGGTATGATGCGCACAGTGGCAAGTTTCCCTCAGTAAGAAACCAATCGGACCAGTAGAGTCAAGAAGCACGTTGAAGGTTGATGGCGGCGGGATGTAGTGCGGCGCAACACCAGAGATTCCGGCGCCAACGTGGAACCTGCACAACACAACCAAAGTACTTTGCCCCAACGAAACAGTGAGGTTGTCAATCTCACCGGCTTGCTGTAACAAAGGATTAACCGTATTATGTGGAAGATGATTGTTTGCAAGAAAACAGTAAAACAAGTATTGCAGTAGATTGTATGCGATGTAAAGAATAAGACCGGGGTCCACAGTTCACTAGAGGTGTCTCTCCCATAAGATAAAAGCATGTTGGGTGAACAAATTACAGTCGGGCAATTGACAAATAGAAAAGGGCATAACAATGCATATACATGATATGATAAATATAGTGAGATTTAATTGGGCATTACGACAAAGTACATAGACCGCCATCCAACCGCATTTATGCCTAAAAAGTCTACCTTCGGTTATCATCCGAACCCCTTTCAGTATTAAGTTGCAAAGCAACAGACAATTGCATTAAGTATTGTGCGCAATGTAATCGACAACTACATCCTTAGACATAGAATCAATGTTTTATCCTTAGTGGCAATAGCACAACACAACCTTAGAACTTTCTGTCACTGTCCCAGGTATCAATGAAGCCATGAACCCACTATCGAGCATAAATACTCCCTATTGGAGTTAAGAGTAAAAACTTGGTCAGAGCCTCTACTAATAACGGAGAGGATGCAAGATCATGAACAACACATAAGTAATAGATTGATAATCACCATAACATAGTATTCTCTATCCATCGGATCCCGACAAACACAACATATAGAATTAGAGATAGATGATCTTGATCATGTTAGGCAGCTCACAAGATCCAACAATGAAGCACAAAAGGAGAAGACGACCATCTAGCTACTGCTATGGACCCATAGTCCAGGGGTGAACTACTCACTCATCACTCCGGAGGCGATCATGGCGATGAAGAGTCCTCCGGGAGATGATCCCCCTCCGGCAGGGTGCCGGAGGCGATCTCCGAATCCCCGAGATGGGATTCGCGCGGCGGCGTCGGAAGGTTTTCCGTATCGTGGCTCTGCGGGGTTTCGCGACGGAGGCTTTAAGTAGGGGGCAGCGGGGGCCACACGAGGGCCCCACACGCCAGGTCGGCGCGGCCAGGGCCGCCGCGCCGCCCTAGTGTGGAGGCGCCTCGTGGCCCCACTTCCTTCCCTCTTCACGCTTCGGAAGCTTCGTGCAAAAATAGGACCCTGGGCGTTGATTTCGTCCAATTCCGAGAATATTTCCTTACTAGGATTTCTGAAACCAAAAACAGCAGAAAACAGCAACTGGCTCTTCGGCATCTTGTTAATAGGTTAGTTCTAGAAAATACGTAAATACGACATATAATGTGTATAAAACAAGTAGATATCATCAATAATGTAGCATGGAACATAAGAAATTATCGATACGTTGGAGACGTATCAGTCGCTGAGGACCGCTAGCTCGAAGGCTGGCCTGGCCGGTGGTGGACGGTGTCCGCCAGTTCGTGCTGAAGAGCACCCGGAGTGGTCGCTGAGGACCGCCAGCTTGAAGGCTCTGGGCCGCTGGCAAGGTGGACGCGGTGTCCGCCGGCTCGTGCTGAAGAGCACCCGGAAGTGGTCGCTGAGGACCGCCAGCTCGAAGGCTGGGCCGCTGGCAAGGTGGACGCGGTGTCCGCCGGCTCGTGCGAAGAGCACCCGAACGGTCGCCGAGGACCGCCGCTCGAAAGCTCGGGCCACGGCAAGGTGGACGCGGTGTCCGCGGTTCGTGCTGAAGAGCACCCGGAGTTCGCTGTGGACCGCCAGCTCGAAGGCTCTGGGCCGCTGGCAAGGTGGACGCGGTGTCCGCCGGCTCGTGCTGAAGAGCACCCGGAAGTGGTCGCCGAGGACCGCCAGCTCGAAGGCTCTGGGCCGCGGGCAAGGTGGACGCGGTGTCCGTCGGCTCGTGCTGAAGAGCACCCGAAGTGGTCGCTGAGGACCGCTAGCTCGAAGGCTCTAGGCCGCTGGCAAGGTGGACGCGGTGTCCGCCGGCTCGTGCTGAAGAGCAGCCGGATGGTGGACCCTGGGGTCCGCCAGCTCGATGGAGTCCATCGGAGATAGTCATATAAGAGACAAAGTTAGTCAGTAAACACATATAATATATGCAGCCTTAGCAGTGCTAGCTTTATGTAGAGGGATGCCGGCTCGGTTTGTCCGAGCCCCCTGGAGTCATTTTCATGTCCCCCCCGCTCTTTGGCTTTTTCTCTTGCCAGCCGGGTTGCGGTCTGTAGCTGGGTCAAGAGTGGGCCGCAAAGTGGAGGGCACAGTACTTAGACTTTGAGGGGCAGACTCATTCGAGCTGACATCGGCGAAGGCCGGGATGCCCAAGGTGATCTCTCTTTGGACGTTGTTCATGTGAGGCGACCTCCAGCTTTTGCTCTTGCTAGCCATGAAGCCGGGTTGCGGACAACAGCTGAGTCGAAGAGTGGGCCTTTGGTACCGTACACACTACTAATCCGTCTTTGGGATAGAGCAGACTAGCCGGCGAGCCCCCGCGATGAGTTGAGTTGATCCGGGGTTAAGCAGCGAAGTGCGGCGGAAGAGGGGGTAGCCCCCGAGTGTAACTCGGGTTACCCGGCTGAGCAGCGGTGCGGAGAGTTACTCAGCAGTACTTACATTTTTTTTCGCTGTAGGTTGATTTCGATAGTGATGACGAGTTGTTGAAGCCGTAGAGGCGAGGGAGTGGCTAGTGGCCTCAGCCGGCTTGGCTCCAGTCGGCCAAGCTACCAAACGCGCTGCAGATGTACAAGTCGATGCAGATTCCGGCTGCACAGATTCAGCCGGACGGGCGACCAAACGCGCTCGGGCTGGTTCAGTCGGTGCAGGCTCCACTCATCCCATTCCCAGCCGGCCTGGACAGGCGGAACCGGTACGAGCGGAGTCGAGCGACCAACCAAACGAACCCAGCCCCAGCCGGGTTAAGAACAACCCGCCCAGCCGGCACTAGCGCAGCCGACTCGATTGATCGAACATCGAGCGGATTTCGTCGGGCGGCATGTTTTCAGCCGGACATTTTTTCAGCCGGCTGGACCATTTTTTCTTCAGCCGGCGGCTTATTTCTCTTTTTCAGCCGGATCATCTTTTATTTTTCTCAGCCGGCGGCTTGCTTGAGCCGGCCACATTTATTTCTATTTTCATCCGGCAACTTTTTTTATTTTTTATCTTGTATCTTTTTCCAGCCGGCACACTCGATCAAGCGGCAGGGACATCAGCCAGCTTGGGCTTTTTTTATTATTATTCTTTTTCTCAGCTTCAGCCGACATGCACCCCTCCAGCCGACCCCACCTCTTCTTCTTTTATTTTGTTTTCCTTTCTCCTCTTGACTTTTACACCCAGCCGCACCGCGCTCTCCACTTCCCTTCCTTTTCTTCTTCGTGTGAGTAGCTCGAGGGGAGCGGGAGCGGCGCGGGCCGGCATGGCGCGCCCTGGGCGGCGCAACGCGGCGCGTGAGTCAGAGGTTGGAGCGCGTGGCGGCGGAGGCCTTCCAGGAGAAGGGTGCTGGCTCGTGCCGGGAGGAGCGGGCACGCGCGGTTGAGCAGGAGCATCGGGCGAAGCCGGACTGGGAGCTGCGTGGAGCAGCCGGTGCTGGCCGTGGCGGGCGCAGATGCGCAGCAGCCGGAGGTGTGGGGCGCGACCCGGAAGCTGGGATGCGCACGTGGCGTGATGGGCGCATCCGGAGATGGCCGCGGCGAAGCCGGACGGGCGCAGGTGCGCAGCAGCCGGAGGAAATGGCGAGCCGGAGCCGGACCAGGCATAGGTGATGAGCGTAGGTGATGGCGGTGAAGCCGGATGGTGAGGGAGCAGGTGCCTTGGCCACGGCGAGGCGTCGAAGCCGGCCTGGACTTCGCGCGGATGACGGAGGAGAGCGCGCGGTGCAGCCGGTAGCTGCGAGGCGCAGGCGGTCGTTCTGCAGGTCGCATGTACGCTGCTGTGGAGGTTGAACTCGGAGGCGACGGAGCCGGAGTAGTTGATGGGCGCGCGTGACGGACGCGCGGCGCAGCCGATGGTGCGCGGGGCGCAGGATGGCGCAGCCGGAAGGAGGGAGCAGCTCGCGGTCGTGCTAGGCTTGTGCGCAGTATGGCCGGCCCTGCGCGCGGTCGATTGAGCAGCACGCGCTGTTGGCTGGAGCTGTGCCCAGGCTGGTGCCTGCGAGGAGACGGAGCTAACGCCGATGTTGACCACTGCGCGGTGGTGCGCGTACTTGGCTGCTGCTCTGCTTTTTCCTTTTGCGCGCGCACGCACGGTGCGGGTGATGCTGTTTTGCTGCTGTGCCTTTGGCTTGGTGCCCGCCCGCATGTTCCTGGGCGATGCGCAGCAGCTCCTCTGTGCGCATGCATGCCTGCTTGCGCGCCGCTGCTGCTCCACGCGCGCGGCTGCTTGCCGCTGACGCTAGCACTCGTGGGTGCATGCAGTCAAGCGGGGACATGCTGCTGCTGCTCACGCCATGCTCGCGGGCGCCGGCGAACGGGGCCGCTACTGCTGCTGCCCACGCGCGCACCTGCATGTGACATGCTGGCTCGCCGCTTGGTGCGGAGGAGAGCGCACGACCACGAGCGCACGCGGGGGGCGCTGGAGAAGAGGTGCAGCGCGTAGCCGTAGGCGACGTGCCGGGCAGACTGAGGCGATGCCGAGCTCAAAGCCCCTAGGCGTTGTTGGAGATGTAGGCGTCGGGTAAAACGACGCAGAGGACGCGGCGGAAGCGAAGCCCGCGGCGGCATCAACGGGGAAGGTGGCCGCGGCGTTGCCCGCGGCGATGGCGATGATTGTGAAGAAGCTCGCGGCGGCGAGGGCCGGGGCGGAGACGAAGCTCGCGGCGTTGAAGGCCGCGGCGGTGAGGACGTGCCCGAAGAGGGCGGCCATGCCGGCGGCGTTGAAGGCCGCGGCGGTGATGCCGTGCCCGGAGAGGGCGGCGATGCCGGCGGCGTTGAAGGCCGCGGCGGTGACGATGATGAGGAAGGGTCCCGTCCGGACGAACTCCGGCCGGCGCCACTGCAGGCCCCACGGTGGGCGCCAAATGTCGTGGTATCGTCACGGCATATGCTACGGGGTAGCTAAAGAGAGGTGGTTCTGTATGGGCGTCGACGGTATCCGGATGCGGGATTGGTACACGCACACGGTGATGTACCCAGGTTCAGGGCCCTCGCGGTGGAGGTAAAACCCCTACTCCTGCATGTCTGATGTATATGACAGCATATGTGTGATACAGAGTTGCTCCTTGAGCTGTTTGTCCTGATAAGGAAGAAGCTACTGTGAGCTAAAAAGGAGCCTGGCCGGCTTGGAGAGAGCCTGGCCGGCTGCTCGTACGTGAGCTGAGAGAGAGGGAGGGCAGCGATGGCCCTCTTGGCCATTAGCCTGAAGGGCTCTCCCTGGTGTGCCTTATAAAGGCTGGCACCCAGGGGACAAGTCGTGGCCCGCATGCACTATACATGATATGACTACTGGGGTCTCATCAACTATACACTACAGTGCTACTATTGCACCACAATAAGTGTAGTGAGTCTATCGATAGCTGATAGGGTAGCACGATCGCTTGTCTTCTGGCCTTGTCGCTGTACGTAGCAGAGCATCCAATGCCTGGTCTTCTGGATCGATCGTACTTGGCTCGATCTTATCTGTGTATGGTTGAAGCTGGATGTTGGCTTCGTGCGTGGCCTTGGAGTAAATCAGCCGGCCATGCATGTAGAGGAGAAGCTGGCCACTTGCTTGGTCTTCACGTGGAGGTGGTTGCATGCATGAGCCGGCCAGGGACGTGGGACGGGCAGCAGGAGCCGGTCTCGTGTCTGGCGATCGCTGACCAGGAGCTGGCCAACTCGCTGGCGAGCGAGGAAGCCAACCCGGCCCAGGAAGGAGGAGCCGGCCGGGGCCTAGCAATCGGCCCAGCTCGGTGCGACCCGGCGCAGGAGCAGGCTGGAAGCCGGATGGGCCACGACGGGAGCCGGCTCGGGAGAGCTCCAGCCGGAGCCGGCCCACGCGGGACAAAGTTGGAGCGGGCCGGGCAAGCCGGAAGTTGGCCCAGCTGCGGAGGAGCTGGCCAGGCGCTATATTTTCTTCTTTTCCTTACTGTTTCTTCTGTATCTTTTGATCCGTGGCACCTTTTCTTGATCCGCGAAGTGCTACGCGCTCGCAAACTCGAGGACTTTGCCATACCGGGGGTCATTCCTCCGACATTTGTCCGTCCATTCAAATTTCTTGTCCTTCTTTATCAGTTGAGTCATTGGTCGGGCTATGCTGGAAAATCCTTCAACAAACCTACGGTAGTATCCGGCTAATCCGAGAAAGGCACGGACTTCAGTCTGAGTGGTTGGGGCTTTCCATTCTTCAACTGTTTTGATCTTGGCGGGATCTACGGCTATTCCTCCTACAGACAGGATATGTCCCAGGAATCCTACTTCCTTCGACCAGAACTCGCACTTGCTGAACTTGGCATACAACTTGTGATGTCTAAGGGTTTCTAGGATGATTTCCAAATGTTGCTCATGTTCCTCTTCGGTTTTGGAGTATATAAGGATGTCGTCGATGAAGACAACGACAAACTTATCCAAAAAGTTCATGAAGATCTTGTTCATGAGGTTCATGAAGTAGGTTGGGGCATTGGTTAATCCAAACGACATGACGTTGTACTCATACAACCCATATCTGGTGGTGAAGGCAGTCTTTGGGATATCCGTTGTACGGATCTTCAGCTGATGATAACCAGTCCTAAGATCAATCTTAGAAAACACAGTGGCACCGGTCAAACAGGTCTTCTATCTTTGGCAAGGGGTATTTGTTCTTGATGGTGACATCGTTAAGCTTACGATAATCCGTACATAAACGACTGGCACCGTCTTTCTTATCCACAAACAAAACGGGATCTCCGACGCACTTGGTCGGATCAGACCTTTGGCTAACAGTTCATCCAGTTGCTTCTTTCCACTAACTCTGGGGGTTCATGCTATAGGCTCTGGGCTATAGGTCCTGTTCGGGATTAACTCGATGATAAACTCGATATCCCGATCTGGGGCATACGGGTAGACCTCAGGAAACACATCATCGACCTGATCTGATCCAGAGTTGGCTTGGCTAAACTTTGGTTGCAGGTAAATTTTCTGGGTAATCTTTCAGATACATGTTCTACTAGGATACCGGTGCTGCTAGTCATGGTGATGGATTTCTTGGCACAGTCAATAAATCCCTGGTGTTTTGACATCCAGTCCATTCCTAGTACGACTTCCAAACCTTTGGTTCCCAGAACAATCAGATTGGCATAAAAATCTACTTCATGGATTCTGATGGGTACATTTTTGCAAAATTTTCTGGCTTTGGTGGTTGATCCAGGAATTTGAACTATCATAACATGATTCAAACTGATAGGTTGAATTTTACTTGTGGATGCAAAATCTTCGGTGACAAAAGAATGAGATGCTCCGGAATCAAACAACACTCGGGCAGGTACTAAGTTAACAGAAAACATACCCAGTACAACATCTGGTGCTTCCTGGGTGATACGTCTCCAACGTATCCATAATTTCTGATGTTCCATGCTTGTTTTATGACAATACCTACATGTTTTGCTGACACTTTATAATGTTTTTATGCGTTTTCCGGAACTAACCTATTAACAAGATGCCACAGTGCCTCCTGTTTTCTGTTGTTTTTGGTTCCGGAAAGGCTGTTCGGGCAATATTCTCGGATTCGACGAAACGAAGACCCAATACCTTATTTTTCCCGGAAGCATCCAGAACACCGAAGGAGAGTCGGAGAGGCCAGAGGGCCACCAGACCATAAGGCGGCGCGGCCCCGGCCTGGCCGCGCCAGCCTATGGTGAGGGGGCCCCAGTCACCCTCATGCGTCGCCTCTTCGCCTATAAAACCCCTTTCGACCTAAAAACGCGATACCGATTGACGAAACTCCAGAAAGACTCCAGGGGCGCCGCCGCCATCACGAAACTCCAATTCGGGGACGTCTCTGTTCCGGCACCTGCCCGGACGGGGAAGTGCCCCGGAAGCCATCTCCATCAACGCCACCGCCTCCATCATGCTCCGTGAGTAGTTCCCCCATGGACTACGGGTTCTAGCTGTAGCTAGTTGGTATTCTATCCCCCATGTACTTCAATACAATGATCTCATGAGCTGCCTTACATGATTGAGATTCATCTGATGTAATCGGTGTTGTGTTTGTTGGGATCCGATGGATTGTTACATTATGATTAGTCTATCTATACAGTTTGTGAAGTTATTGTTGCTGCAATCTTGTTGTGTTTAATGCTTGTGACTAGGGCCCGAGTGGCATGATCTTAGATTTAAGCTCTATATTTATTGCTTAGATTGTATCTACAAGTTGTTTGCACATGTCTATGTCCGGAACCCGAGGCCCCAAAGAGACATAAATTGGGACAACCGGAGGGGAAGGCGTAGGTATGAGGATCACATGTTTTCACGGAGTGTTAATGCTTTGCTCCGGTGCTCTATTAAAAGGAGTACCTTAATTTCCAGTAGATTCCCTAGAGGCCCGGCTGCCACCGGCTGGTAGGACAAAAGATGTTGTACAAGTTTCTCATTGCGAGCACGTATGACTATATATGGAAAACATGCCTACATGATTAATAATCTTGATGTTCTGTCTTAATGCTATTTCAATCCTATCAATTGCCCAACTGTAATTTGTTCACCCAACACTTGTTATTGGAGAGTTACCACTAGTGTAGATAGCTGGGAACCCCGGTCCATCTCTCATCATCATATACTCGTTCTACATGTCATTGGAAGTAGTATCAACTATTTTCGTGCCATTGCTCTCATATTACTGCAACTGTTGTTGTGTTACTGTTACTACTGCTCTCATATTATGCTGCTTTCACATCACCCCGTTACTAGTGCTTTTCCAGGTGCATCTAATTGACAACTCATTGTTAAGGCTTATAAGTATTCTTTACCTCCCTTGTGTCGAATCAATAAATTTGGGTTTTACTAGACTGTTGCGATCCCCTATACTTGTGGGTCATCAAGACTATTTTCTGGCGCCGTTGCCGGGGAGGCATAGCTCTACTCATAAGTTCACCTGGGGAGTACACTCTACCTCTCTCTCTGTTTTTGTTTTATTTTATTTTGTTTTGCTTAGTTTACTTTTGTCTAGTTTATTTGTGCTTAGTTTATTTCTGTCTAGTTTATTTTTGTCTTGTTTTATTTTCCCTATATACCCGAAAATCCATAAAAATTTGAAAAACCTAAAAATTAAAAACTGCTATTATGGGAGAACCTACAACCTATTTGGAGCTTATAGAATTATATAATAATTATAGAGAATCAAGAAAGGGAAAAGTTATGAGTGTTGTGATAGAAAAATTAAATACAATTGCTAAAGTCTTGCTTAAACGCCATGATATAAACTGTTGCTCTAAACAGGATACTAAACATCTTAAATTTCAATGTGGCTTTAGTGAGGAAGTTTTAATTAAGAACTATAATTGGAATAGCTATATTCATTTTGGGTTCGAAGAGGTAGAACAATTTTTTTTATTTATGGGAGCCTCTGAGATAGAATCATTCATGTCTAAAAATTATGAAAACTTGTGCTGTTTGTAAGGACCTTAAAGATTATGTCTCTTCTATCCTTAATTTTTGCATAGAAAGCTACAGTGATTATCCTTATATCATTGATTATAAAGAGAGACTCATTAATGTGCAAGAATGCACTCACAATTTGCAGGAACCGGTGAAAGAAGAAATTGATGAACCTGAAAGCTCATTGGATGAACAAGAGGAGGAAATTGATGAACCTGAAAGCTCATTGGATGAAAAAGAAGAGGAGAGTGATGAACAAAAGGAGGAAGAATGGATTAGCTACCCATGCCAACCTTCTAATGAGAGTAACTCTTTATCTCTTAAACTATTTGATTGTCCTCCATGCTTACCGAAAGAGGATGAATGTTATGTTCCTGTGGATTCTCTTGAAATATTCCCTATGAGTAAAACTTGTGAGAATAATTATGCTACTGTCATTTATGATAATCCATGCTACTTTGCTAAATCTTATGATAATGCTTTGTTTGTGCCTGATGTCGAAATGCATGATACTAAAGAGTTTTGCTTAGCAAATGTTTATGATAAATCTCTACATGATGGTCCTATGTTACCTTGATAATATTAATTATACTACTAATGAAAATGGGATTGGAGAGTTCTTGACTTTATCTATGAGTTCCATATCTTTTGAGATTGATCAATCATCTTGTTATATTATTGATAAAAGTGGGTTTGAAAGTTTTAATCCTATTATTTCTGAGCTTGATAAAAATTATGTGTTTGTGAATCATGAAAAGCATGCTTTATGTGATAGTTATATTGTTGAGTTTATCCATGAAGCTACTGAAAATTATTATGAGAGAGGAAAATATGGTTGTAGAAATTTGCATGGTACTAAAACACCTCTTTATATGCTGAAACTTTTGAAGTTACTCTTGTTTTATCTTCTTATGCTTGTTACTTTGTTCTTCATGAATTTATTTGTGTACAAGATTCCTATGCATAGGAAGTGGGTGAGACTTAAATTTGTTTCATACTTTCTTTTTGATTCTCTCTTTTGCTTCAACTCTCACCCTTATGTGAGCATCATTAAAATTGCTGAGCCCATCTTAATGGCTATAAAGAAAGCACTTCTTGGGAGATAACCCATGTGTTTATTTTGCTACTGTTTTTTGTGTCTTGGAAGTTGTTACTACTGTAGCAACCTCTCATTATCTTTTTTTATTGCAATGTTGTGCCAAGTGAAGTCTCTAATAGAAGGTTGATACTAGATTTGGATTTCTGCGCAGAAACAGATTTCTATCTGTCACGAATCTGGGCAGATTTCCCTATAGGAAACTCAGAAAAATCTGCCAATTTACATGCGTGATCCTCAGATATGTACGCAGCTTTCATTAGTTTTGAGTTTTCTGATTTGAGCAACGCAAGTACCATTTAAAAATTCGTGTTTACTGGCTGTTCTGTTTTGGCAGATTCTGTCTCTGTTTTTTGCATTGTCTCTTGTGGACTTTAAGTGAGGTTTTCTAGACGTGGAGAGCTGTAGCTAATGTTTTATTGAGTTCTTGCAATGTGTCACTACAGGACCAAGGTGGATTAAAGTTTTTTGAGTACTAACCCCTCTAATGAAGTTTATGAGAAGTTTGGTGTGAAGGAAGTTTTCAAGGGTCAAGAGAGGAGGATGATATATGATCAAGAAGAGTGAAAAGTCTAAGCTTGGGGATGCCCCGTGGTTCATCCCTGCATATTTCAAGGAGACTCAAGCGTCTAAGCTTGGGGATGCCCAAGGCATCCTTCTTCATCAACTTATCAGGTTTCTTCTATTGAAACTATATTTTATTCAGTCACATCATATGTGCTTTACTTGGAGCGTCTGTGTGTTTTTATTTTTGATTGTGTTTGAATAAATTCGGATCCTAGAAATCCTTGTGTGGGAGAGAGACACGCTCCGCTTTTTCATATGAACAATGGTGTTCTTAGCTTTATTTTAATGTTCATGGCGGAGTTGAAAACCGCTGCACTTATTGTTATTTGGTTGGAAACAGAAAATGCTGCATATTGTCTTGGATAATTTGATACTTGGCAATTGTTTTGAGCTCTCAAGTAGATCATGCTCTTGCATCATGTAGTTTAAACCTATTAGTGGAGAACTACCGTAGAACGTGTTGAAATTGGTTTGCATGATTGGTCTCTCTAAGGTCTAGATATTTTCTGGTAAAAGTGTTTGAGCAACAAGGAAGACAATGTAGAGTTTTATAATGCTTGCAATTTGTTCTTATGTAAGTTTTGCTGTACCGGTTCATACTTGTGTTTGCTTCAAACAACCTTGCTATCACAAAGCCTTGTACTGAGAGGGAATGCTTCTCGTGCATCCAAAACCTTGAGCCAAGAACCTATGCCATTTGTGTCCACCATATCTACCTACTATGTGGTATTTCCTGCCATTCCAAGTAAATACTTCATGTGCTACCTTTAAACAATTCAAAAATTATTATCTCTTATTTGTGTCAATGTTTTATAGCTCATGAGGAAGTATGTGGTGTTTTATCTTTCGATCTTGTCATTTACTTCACAGACTTTCACAATGGACTAGTGGCTTCATCCGCTTATCCAATAATTTTGCAAAAAGAGCTGGCAATGGGGTTCCCAGCCCCAATTAATTACAACTTTCACTAATAATTCTCTTCACGTGTTTTGCTCTGATTCATTAGTAAGCAACTTAATTTTGCAAATAGACACTCCTCCATGGTATGTGAAATGTTGGAAGGCACCCGAGGATTCGGTTAGCCATGGCTTGTGTAAGCTAAAGGTTGGGAGTGTCATCTAATAAATAAAACTAAAGTACATGTGTAAACAAAAGAGAAGAGGGATGATCTACCTTGCTGGTAGAGATAACGTCCTTCATGGGAGCCGCTCTTGAAAGTCTGGTTGATGAGGTAGTTAGAGTGCCCACTACCATTCGTTGACAACAACAAACACCTCTCAAAATTTTACTTTTATGCTCTCTATATGATTTCAAAACTTAAAAAGCTCTAGCACATGATTTAATCCCTGGGGCCTTTCTTTTACTTTATGTTGAGTCAGTTTACCTACTTCCTTCCATCTTAGAAGCAAACACTTGTGTCAACTGTGCATTGATTCTTACATACTTGCTTATTTGCATTCATCATATTACTTTGTGTTGACAATTATCCATGAGATATGCATGTTGAAAGTTGAAAGCAACTGCTGAAACTTATATCTTCCTTTGTGTTGCTTCGATGCCTTTACTTTGAATTTATTGCTTTATGAGTTAACTCTTATGCAAGACTTTTGATGCTTGTCTTGAAAGTACTATTCATGAAAAGTTTTTCTATATGTTATCTATTTGTTAGCAAATATAGATCATTGCCTTGAGTCACTTCGTTCATCTCATATGCTTTGCAATAGTATGATTAAGATTATGTTGGTAGCATGTCACTTCATAAATTATTCTTTTTATCGTTTACCTTCTTGAGGGCGAGTAGGAACTAAGCTTGGGGATGCTGATACGTCTCCAACGTATCCATAATTTCGATGTTCCATGCTTGTTTTATGACAATACCTACATGTTTTGCTCACACTTTATAATGTTTTTATGCGTTTTCCGGAACTAACCTATTAACAAGATGCCACAGCCAGTTCCTGTTTTCTGTTGTTTTTGGTTCCAGAAAGGCTGTTCGGGCAATATTCTCGGAATTACGAAACGAAGACCCAATACCTTATTTTCCCGGAAGCATCCAGAAGGAGAGTCAGAGAGGGGCCAGAGGGCCACCAGACCATAAGGCGGCGCGGCCCCAGGCCTGGCCGCGCCAGCCTATGGTGAGGGGGCCCCAGGCACCCTCCTGCGTCGCTTCTTTGCCTATATAAAACACCTTTCGACCTAAAAACGCGATACCGATTGATGAAACTCCAGAAAGACTCCAGGGGCGCCGCCGCCATCGCGAAACTCCAATTTGGGGGACAGAAGTCTCTGTTCCGGCACCCTGCCGGACGGGGAAGTTCCCCCGAAGCCATCTCCATCAACGCCACCGCCTCCATCATGCTCCGTGAGTAGTTCCCCCATGGACTACGGGTTCTAGCTGTAGCTAGTTGGTATTCTCTCCCCATGTACTTCAATACAATGATCTCATGAGCTTCCTTACATGATTGAGATTCATCTGATGTAATCGGTGTTGTGTTTGTTGGGATCCGATGGATTGTTACATTATGATTAGTCTATCTATAAAGTTTGTGAAGTTATTGTTGTTGCAATCTTGTTGTGTTTAATGCTTGTCACTAGGGCCCGAGTGGCATGATATTAGATTTAAGCTCTATATTTATTGCTTAGATTGTATCTACAAGTTGTTTGCACATGTCTATGTCCGGAACCCGAGGCCCCAAAGTGACAGAAATTGGGACAACCGGAGGGGAAGGCGTAGGTATGAGGATCACATGTTTTCACGGAGTGTTAATGCTTTGCTCCGGTGCTCTAGTAAAAGGAGTACCTTAATTTCCAGTAGATTCCCTAGGCCACCGGCTGGTAGGACAAAAGATGTTGTACAAGTTTCTCATTGCGAGCACGTATGACTATATATGGAAAACATGCCTACATGATTAATAATCTTGATGTTCTGTCTTAATGCTATTTCAATCCTATCAATTTCCCAACTGTAATTTGTTCACCCAACACTTGTTATTGGAGAGTTACCACTAGTGTAGATAGCTGGGAAACCCGCTCCATCTCTCATCATCATATACTCGTTCTACATGTCATTGGAAGTAGTATCAACTATTTTCTGGTGCCATTGCTCTCATATTACTGCTTCTTGTTGTGTTACACTTATCGCTCATATTACTTGCTTTCACATCACCCCGTTACTAGTGCTTTTCCGTGTGCAGCTGAATTGACAACTCTTGTTAAGGCTTATAAGTATTCTTTACCTCCCCTTGTGTCGAATCAATAAATTTGGGTTTTACTTCCCTCGAAGACTGTTGCGATCCCCTATACTTGTGGGTCATCACTAGGCTTCTTCATCATTCATGCGGAAGAGACGGCCGCTGCGGTTATTGGGGTTGTTGGGGGCGAACTTCTTGCCGGTGGAGACACGGCGCTGCTGCTGAGCAGGTGCAACGGTGTTGGCTGCAATCTTGGCTAACCTCTTGGGGCACTCGTTGGAGTAGTGTCCCACCACACCACACTCATAGCAAGTGATGGTGGCCTTGTCCTTGGTTGCAACGGGGATGGCGTTGCTCCCAGTCCTTGGAGCGGTGTTGGTGTTGTTGTTGTTGGTGTTGGGGGCTCTGGAGCGGTTGAAGTTGTTGTTGTTGTTGTGGTAGTTGCTGTTGTTATGGTGGCCTCCTGGCCTGGGGTTTCCTCCACTCCGGTTCTGATAACCCGGGCGTGAAGTCTGCATCTCGGAGTGAAACCTCCGCTATTGCTGGGCCCACTCTGGTGCATCATGCGGCGCTTGCGATTCTCATTGGCTTGATTCAGCTTGCCTTCCATCTGGATGGCAGAGTCTACTAAAGCTTCAAGGTCGGCGAAGGGAATGTTGACAAGGACAGTCTGCATCTCATCATGCAGTCCGTTCAGGAATCTCTCCTGCCTCTTCTCGGTGGTGTCGGTCTCGTCGGGGGCATACCTTGACAGAGTAAGGAACCTGTCGCGGTATTCTACCACTGTCATCCTGCCTTGCTTGAGTTCACGGAACTCATCCCTCATCTTCTTGATAAGACCCGGGGGAACATGGTACTTGCTGAACTTGAGCTTGAAATCTGCCCCAAGTCATGACTTGACCTCCGTTCATGGCACGGGTGCTGGTCCACCAAGCTCTCGTTGGTCCTGGTAAGTAGTGCGTGGCAAATAGTACTTTCTCATTGGCCTCTACTCCAGCTACTTCTAGGTTGTTCTCCATGGTCTGCAGCCAATCATCAGCATCCAAGGGTTCTTCAGTCTTGCTGAAGACAGGTGGGTTTGTGTTCTGGAAGTTCTTGAGCTTTGACCCAGGGTGATCATGGTTTCCATGGCCATAATTGTTGTTGTCCAGCTGTTGCAGTTCTGCTATGTTGGCTTGACATTCAGCTCTGTCAGTCTCCCTGTCTACCATCAGGGTTTGCAGCAGTTGCATCATTGCATCCGGATTCGCGTTGCGATTCGGACGAGCCATCTGAACATATAGACAGATCATGAGATAAGAGGGAATTTCTATGGCTTGTTTGGGTAAGTTTGAAAATATTGAAAACTTGGAAACTTTTTGATGATGAACATACACACAAACATTCATTCATTCATCCATCACATATTACAAACTAACACACCCATGGTTTTAAGAACCATTCTTCTCATGCTACGATACAAGGGACGGGATACAACTCACACCTACATAAGTGATCTAGTGCAACTACTCCTCAGCATCTCCATCCACATCGATCGGGATGATTCCATCCTCTGCGGCCTCCAGGAACTCGTAGTCCTCCTCCTCGGTGAACTCGTCCTCCTCAAAGTCGTCGTCGTCACTCAGGAAGGCTCCTCCTCCCTGAAGGTCGATGCCTCCATCGTCACCCTCCATCTCTCTCAGCTGGTCCTCTTGGGCCTTGACAGTGATCTCCAAGGCTGCTATCTTGGCGCGAAGGCGCACGATGGTAGCGTCCTTCTTGGCACGCTGCAGACGGAGTGACTTGCGGTCCTGGTTGAGCATCTTGATGGCGTCGGCGTGCTGAGCCAAGGCCATGTGAGTCTGGTTGGCGTAACCACGGGAGTTATCCAGCTCCTTCTGAGTCTGGAACAGCATGTAGTCCAGATGGTCCACATGGTGCCTCAGCTGGTGCATCTGCACCTCCATGGGTGCTCCAAAGGAGTCACGCCTTGCATGGTGAGCAAAGCGAGACGCGAGTACCGCTACCACGTTCTGTCCGCACAGACGGGCAAGTGCTTCCTGAAGAGCACGAGCGAGTCCGTCCATCCAGCTGCTTTCCCTGAAGGAAAAGAGGATCCTCTCAGAGGTGGGAGGCTCCATCTTGCCCCTCAAGTCAGCAGTGATAACCCAATGAAGCTCCCCTCCGTGCTGGTCGTTGACCTCGACTCCGTGAAACTCAGGGTGTGGGCGTCCAAGGTACTCCGATAGGCCATCAAGGTCCCTCTCGAAGATCAAGTCCCCACCGTTCCCGAGCTGGTAAAACTTGACGTTGGTCGGCTCCATCTGAAAGTGAATTGGATGAGCAAGTTAGAGAGTGAACAAGTGTGTCAAAATTTTAAGTACTTTTATAAGGAAGAGCATGGCATATCCTTTTGAACATATCTCAAGGAAAAGAGGGTGTATAAATTTTTGTAAGTATTGACTTCATTTGTTTTTGTGAAACTAAATTTTTTCAGAACGTCCATTCTAAACTAGGGTCTCCTAAGGTCAAACAATGGCTCTGATACCAACTTGTCAACACCCGGATTTTTAAGTCCAGATGCCTATTATGGCATTCATCGCAATCCCAGGAATATTGTTGTTGCGAGGCATAATAGTTAAGTATCACAGTCATCATTCATTACAAACCATATTGTCTTACAACTTGAATCACATGATCCATATTACACGAATAGTTGATCTATTGATCAACGAACAAACACAAGTTCATAGCGGAAGCGTAAAGATAAATGGACTCTCTCGTCCACAGGCCAACGCTTGACGTCAAGACTCCTTGTCGTAGGCGTCCTGCTGGTCATCTCCTTGGTAGTTCTGTTCATCTTCATACTCTGGCCATTTGAATAGCCAGGGAAAAAGCCGTGAGTACTTTAAGTACTCGCAAACTAATACTAGTGTAAGTGCTAGCAATTCTAGTAAGGGGTGCTAAGCTCTAGTTTATTTGCATAAAGCCAATTTTAGTTCACAAGTATTTGATAACCGACTTATTCATGTGCTAACTAACTCAAGTGGGAACATTAGTGTCATTCCCACAACTCTGTTGTGATTCAAAAACAAGTCACCCTTCACTTTGTCAACATTTTCAAGATTCTAACACTGGAAACTGTATGGCCTTTCCAACCGTCCGTAACCGTGGACACGGCTATTCGAATAGGTTTACACTCTGCAGAGGTTGCACACTTGTGCCACAACATTTGATTTCATCCGCCGGGATAACCCCGAATCATCGTAACACAATACGCGGATCATCAACCATAACCTTTCATTTACAAACCCTAGTATGAGCACATCTCCCCATGAGCTTGGCCTCCCAGTGAAGACCAACTGTCAACCTGGGAACTGCACAAGGCTTGGCCTTACAATTCACCTTAATTCACATCATTTCTCAACAACGGAGGAAGCCTCGGCATAACCCCTATGATGTGTGTTGATACGTCCAAAACGTATCTACTTTCCCAAACACTTTTGCTATTGTTTTGCCTCTAATTTGTGTATTTTGGATACAACTAACACGGACTAACGCTGTTTTCAGCAGAATTGCTCTGGTGTCTCGTTTTGTGCGAAATCCAACTTTCGGGAAAATCCTCGAATTTATGCCCTATTTTTCCAGAATACTGACGGAGCCAGAAGGACAAGTAAGGTGGAGGCCCGAGGGCCCCACACCATAAGGCGGCGCGGCCTAGGGGGCCCGCGCGGCCCTATGGTGTGGCCCCCTCGGTCGGCCTCCGCCCTCCTTCGGACTACTTATCGGCCTCGACCTAAAAACGCACGGGGAGAAGTCGAAGTCGAAACCCTCCAGAGCCGCCACATCGCGAAACTCCGTCTCGGGAGCCAGTCTCCGTTCTGGCACTCCGCGGGACGGGGAATTGGAGGAGATCTTCACCGCCATCACCGCCAACGCCTCTCCATCGACCAGCCATGTTTCCCCCATCCATGTGTGAGTAATTCCCCCGCTATAGGCTGAAGGGGATGGTAGGGATTGGATGAGATTAGTCATGTAATAGTCATAAGATTGTTAGGGCATAGTGCCTAGTATCCGTAGATGTCACTTTTATGATAT
This sequence comes from Lolium multiflorum, assembly GCA_030979885.1. Lineage (NCBI taxonomy): Eukaryota > Viridiplantae > Streptophyta > Magnoliopsida > Poales > Poaceae > Lolium > Lolium multiflorum. Next base: position 234,214,377 of record CM061749.1, on the reverse strand, counting down.
TGTTGCAACTTGTTATGCTTAATGCTTGTCACTAGGGCCCGAGTGCCATGATCTCAGATCTGAACATGTTATTGATTCATGAAGATATTCGTTGTTTATGATCTTACGCAAGTTGTATACACATGTCGCTGTCCGGAACCAATGGCCCAGTGACAGAAATCGGGACAACCGGAGGGGATGGTAGTGATGTGAGGATCACATGTGTTCACGGAGTGTTAATGCTTTGCTCCGGTACTCTATTAAAGGAGTACCTTAATTTCCAGAGTTTCCCTAGAGGCCCGGCTGCCACCGGTGTAGGACAAAAAAAGTTTCTCATTGCGAGCACGTACGACTATATATGGAACACATGCCTATTGATTGATTAGTACTTGGATACCGTTTTATTATTATCTGCAAATGCCCCTGCTTTGATTGTTATATGAGTTTCTCTCATCCATGCAACGCCGTTAATCCGTCCCTGTGCCTACAGTATTTTAATCCTGCTGTTTACTATAATCACACTGCTGTCTTTATTTCACCGTTGTTGTTATTTCACTATTCCTACTGCTATAAAACTGTTACTATGATAAACTCTTGCGAGCAAGTCTGTTTCCAGGTGCAGCTGAATTGACAACTCCGCTGTTAAGGCTTACAAGTATTCTTTGTCTCCCCTTGTGTCGAATCAATAAATTGGGTAATACTTCCCTCGAAGGTTGCGATCCCCTATACTTGTGGGTCATCAAGACTATTTTCTGGCGCCGTTGCCGGGAGCATAGCTTTATTTGGAAGTTCACTTGGATTGATATTGTTCGCTGCAAATTCTCCATCATGGGTAAACCTCGCGATACTAAGATCGCCATATTACCATCCACCACAAGAAAAGGTACAACTCTTAGTACCTCTGCTCTTGATTCACCATCTGTGATAAGTAAACTTGTTTCACCACCACAAGCTTCAAATGCTGGTACTTCTGCTGAATCTGAAAATTCCTCTCATAATTGTGATGATGCTTCTGCTGTGCTTGATAATGATGGTTCGTTAGGATCTTTTCTAGATGCTACAATTGCTAAGTCTAGACAAATTGAAAATACTGAAACTCCTAATGAAAATGCTGCTACACCTGTTAATTCACCTGAGTCTGTTGAATATTCTAGTGATGATCTTGATGAAGATTATGTAGAGCTTGATGATGATTTTATTGAAAAATGCAATGCTACTACTGATGCAAGAAAAATTAAAAAGTTGCTTGCAGAACATGCTGTTAGATATAAATTATCTCCTGATCCTAAATTTGCCACATCTCCTATAAACATTAGGGATAAAGATTATGATTTTTCTCTTGATCTATCTCATATAGCTATTGTTGAGAAAACACCCTTTTGTGGTACTGAAAAAGAAAGTGCTTTGAGCACATGACTGAGTTATCTACTCTTAGTGGCTTGTTTTCTGATGATGTTAAGATGCGTACTTATTTTGTCGCTAAAATTTTTACTTTCTCATTAAAGGATGATGCTAAAACTTGGTATAATAATTTGCCTCCATTAAAAGTCCAAAAGAATTGCTTGATGTTTTCTTCCGGAAATACTTTCCTGCTAGTGCTCAACATGCTGCTTTGCAGAGAATTTATAATTTTGACCAGGAAGATGGAGAGAAATTGCCTGAGGCTTGGGCGAGATTTTGCTCTCTTATTAGAGCTCAGCCTGACCATGATTTGGAAAAGCATGATTTACTTGATATATTTTATAGTGGACTAACCATTGAGTCTAGGGCATACCTGGATAGTTGTGATGGTTGTGTTTTCAGGAAAAGAACTCCAGACGACGCTGAAGAATTATTGGCTAAAATAGGCCGGAATCATGATGATTGGTCTACACCTGAACCAACCCCGACACCGATATTGAAGAAGAGGGGTATGATTAAATTAAATGATGAAGATATGAGGGAAGCCAAGAAGTCTCTTAAAGAGAAGGGTATTAAACCTGAAGATGTGAAGAATTTACCTCCTATAGAAGATTTATGTGAGATAACTCCCCCTTCATCCATGATTGAGGTACACTCTCTTCAACGCTTTACTAGGGAAGATATTCCGTATTCAAAACCTCCTGCTCAATGCTTAGATGAGTTTGATAATTATATTGTTAAGCAAGAAAACTTTAATATGAGAGTAGAGAGTCATTTAATGGAAAATTCTCGAGCTATTAGTGAATTGCATGGTATTGTGGAGAGAACCTCCAATGATGTTAAGATACTTGTTAAACATTTTCAAATGGTTCAAACTCAAATTGATCAACTTACTAAAGTGCAAAATGACTTGTTGGGAAATAATTCTAAAGAAAAACATGCTTATGAAGTAACAACTAGAGGTGGTGTTTCTACCTAGGATCCTCTATATCCTGAAGGGCATCCCAAAAGAGTTGAACAAGATTCTCAACTAATTAAAACTAGTGCTCCATCTAAGAAAAAGAAAAAGAAACATAAGAATGTTGTAGAATCCTCTGAACCTGTTAATGATCCTAATAGTATTTCTATTTCTGATGCTGAAACTGAAAGTGGTAATGAACATGATAAAGATAATGATAAGGATGATATTCCTGATAAAGAAGAAATTGAAAAAGAACCTGAAAAGCATGCTAAAAATAAAAAGTACACTAAAGAAGATTTTATTGCTGAGAAACATGGTAATGAAAGAGAACCTTGGGTTCAAAAGCAAATGCCTTTTCCTGCTAAGAAACTAAAATCAAAGGAGGAGGAACATTATAATAAATTTTGTGATTGGATGAAACCTTTATTTTTGCAAATCCCTTTGACTGATGATATTAAATTGCCTCCTTATTCAAAGTATATGAAAGATACTGTCTAACAAAAGGAAAATTCCCAATGAGGAGATTTCCACTATGCTCGCTAATTACTCCTTCAATGGCAAAGTTCCAAAGAAGTTGGGCGACCCGACTATTCCTTGTTCTATTAAGAATAATTATGTTAGAACTGCTCTATGTGATTTGGGAGCGGGAGTTAGTGTAATGCCTTTTTCTCTTTATAAGAGACTTGATTTAGATAAGTTGATACCAACTGATATATCTTTGCAAATGGCTGATAAATATACCGCTATTCCTGTTGGTGTATGTGAAAATTTTCCTGTTCAAGTTACTCAGCATTGCTTGATATTAACTGATTTTGTTGTGTTGGAAATGCCTGAAGATGATAATATGTCCATTATTCTTGGAAGACCCTTTCTTAATACTGCAGGGGCTGTTATTGATTGCAATAAAGGCATGGTTACTTTCAATGTTGATCATAAGGAACATACTGTCTATTTTCCCAAGAGGATTGATAAAGTATGTGGAGTTAATACAATTTCTAATGTGAAAACTATCAAAGTGGGAACCATTGATTGTCCTATATATGAGCCTAAAGAAGAATATCAAACTCTTGTGATTGGATCCATATCAATTCAATATAAGGTAACATGATTGATTTGAGGTTTATTTCTTCTTATGTCATATAAAATTTATTTGGTAGCAAGACTTGATCAACCTTGTTAACAAGTATATTTTAATGCATAAGAGAGCTAAACAACATTTCTTTCTTTCTTTCTCCTTCCATTTGTTTTACTTGCTGTAGCACTTTTTGTTTTGCAATATGCTTTAGTTGTTTAAAATTTTGGAAATCATTTTCCTGCGCATTAATAATTAATTTAACACCCAGAAATGTGCATTTTTCGAAGTTCTCTAAAAATTACAAAAATTATACTGGTAGTCCTTTTTTTCGAGGAGGCACCTGGGAGTACGAGGATGACCTGGGCACCACGGTGCCACACCACAGGCCAGCGCGGCCAAGGAGGTGGGCGCGCCACCCTGTGGTGTGGGCCCCCCTTCCCCACTACTTCATCTCTTCCTCCCAGCATCTCTCTCTCCCGAAAAAACTCGCACCAAGTTCCTCTCACTCGCGTTTCTGCTCAAGAACTCGCGATTTCTCGATCTCCTTGCTCAGCCCAGATTTCTGTTTGATATTTGGCACATTTGCTCCTTGGTATGTGACTCCTTTGATTGTCCAATTAGAATTTTGTTTCGTTGAGTATATCTTGAATATTTTGCTGCTGTAGATAACATGTTTAGTGAGCTTGCATGCTTGTTCTAAGTGGTAGAAATTACTTTTGATGCATGTGTAGTACTCTAGCAAGTTCCTATAGTAGTTACCCTCAATTATATACCTTGAAATCAAATTTTATAATGGTTGTTGAAAATTTTCAGAAAATGGAAGGAAGTAGGCACCAGTTAAATCAACAAGAATTGGAGGTACAACAAGTCATGAGAGTTCACCGTGAAGAGGGAGTATACCCCTCTTATTACCCATGCACCGATTTTATGCGGAATGCAGGAATCCTGCAAGATGTTCAAACACTGATTTCCAATGCAGGGTTGGAAGGTTTTACTGTTGGTGAACCTCACCAATATGCTAAACTAACGGTGTCGGTTGTGCAGGATTTTGAATTTCATCGGTCTCCAACTAATCCTATGGTCCGATACAAGATTTATAACAAAACTATCGACTTGCCTTTTAGTGATTTTTGTGCAGCAATTAGAGTGCCGCGGTGGGGATCCTGCGAGAAGGTCAGGGGAACGCCGCGGGAGCTCTCAAATCTTTATACAATGATTTGTAATGGGAGGAGCTTCTCCAATGATGGTGGTAAGATTAGTAGCATTCAACAACCAGCTATCCGCTACTTTGCTTATTTCTTTACAAAGTGCGTTCTTGCTAGAAAGAATGGAGGTAAATTATCTGTCCAAGATTTGGCTTTCTTAGCTGCCGCTTTGCAACAGGATAGGACTTATAATTTGGGTGCTTTAATAGCTTGTAGACTTGCTACTAACCGTGAGAAAGGAGGAATTTGTGGAGGTCTTATCGCCTCTCGCTTATTAGCTATGCATGGTGTGGGACCTCACCATTTAGATATTCCGCTTTCTATAGAGAAGCTTGATGTTGTTTCCATGATTAAACATGAGTTTATTTCAGATGCATCTAATTTGAACAACCTGTATTATAGGATAACTTTGTATAAGAAAAATTGGAGCATAACTAAGAAAATTGAAAAGCTAGTACGATTGCCTGCACCTGCTCTGTTTAACCTTGATGCCAGGAAAGGGTGGTCGATCACAGAAAATGAGCTAAACGCATACATAGAAAGGGAAAGCCATCGTGCAAGGGAAGGTATGGAGGAGGCCGAGGAGCACCCCGACTCTTCATCCGATGCAGCGAGCTCCTCATATCAACATTATGGTCATGTGGAACCTCCACGACATTCTTCTGCGCAGGGGCCCTATTACCACTCCATGTATGATCCATCGGCGTGGAACTCCGACCCTCGATGGGAATGAACTCCACTTAGGCCAAAAGCCTAAGCTTGGGGGAGGTATACCGGCATCACTCATTCTTTGCATATTATGGTTGCTGGATACTTGTACGTACTTGTTTAGTTTCTTAGAGTGGTTTTCTAATGAGAAGGAGATGATATTTGGGGAAGTGCTGTCCAAAAACAGATTCTGGGCTGTTACCAAAAAATTCGTACGCACAGCCAGAACGTTATTTTGAGTTGCCAATTTTTGAGCATGTGCCCCAGGTTGTTATCTAACTTTCATTAGTTTAACACTTTTTGGTCTGAGCAATGGAAGATTTTTGTTAATTTCGATTTCTGTACTGCTGTCAGGATTTGCCAGATTTCTGTCATCCTGCTTTTCTGTGTTTCTGTTGGTTTGCATTCTTCTGTTTTCGCTTTGTTTCTTTCCTAAAACACAAAAAGACCAAAAATATTTCTGTTGTTTCTCTTCACCATTTGTTTATTTGGTTCCTTGCTCGTAGTTTACTTTATTTGCTATCGTTGGTTTGCTATGAGAAAACCCAAAAAGATTCTGCTTTGTTTTCTTGTTTCTTTTGTTCTTGTTTCTAATTCAAAAACACCAAAAATATTTGTTGTTCTTCTTTGGTTTGTAAAGTTCATCATGAGTTCAATGGTCTTCGGTGGCTGGAGCGTGGTTTTCATTTCATATTATCCAAGCTACACAAGTGAAAGGCAATAATGACGATCTACGACAATTGGATTGTGGTGAGAGGCTGGTATGAACTCTATTTGTTTTCATTTTTGTACATATACTCATCCATGTGAGCATGCTTAGTTGGTTCATGTGAGGTATATGTTATTTGAGAAAGTCTAGTAGTTCATGATCTCTCATGTTTAGCTCCAATTTATTAATATGAGTAGCATGTCATGGATGTTCGCTTGCATTGTTTTATTCATAAGTAAGTATGGCATTGTGGTATCCTCCTCTGAATAATTCATTTATATCGACTTGGCACATGCTCACGCATGCATATGACTGAACAAAAAGTCAATTAAGCCTCGATGATTTATATTGCTTCAGAGTTCTTGTATCACTTTTATGCCTCCGTTAATTTATTTTGCCGCAAGCATGATTATGACAGTTACTGCTCTCTTGATTTGTCGCTCCCTAGTCTTTTGCTAGCCTTCACTTGTACTGAGCGGGATCGCCGCTCGTGCTTCCAAACACCTGAAAACCAAGTTGTTCCAAAAGTGTCCACCATAAATACCTATGCATGGCATTTCAAACCATTCCAAGTAAATTCTCATGCGCTACCTTTAAAACTTTCAAAATGCTTCTCAATTTGTGTTAATGTTTCATAGCTCATGAGGAAGTATGTGGTGTTTAGCTTTCAACCTTGTCATTTACTTTTGACGGATTCTCATATGGACTAGTGGCACATCCACTTATCCAATAATTTTGCAAAAAGAGCTGGCAATGGGATTCCCAGTCCCAAATTAATTAACTTAAATAGACACTCCTCCATGGTTTGTGATTGTTGGACGGCACCCGAAGGATTCGGTTAGCCATGGCTTGTGTAAGCAAAGGTTGGGGGAGTGTCATCATCATAATAAAACTTAAATAAAAAGGCACTCCTTCATGGTATGTGATTGTTGGCGGCACCCGAGGATTCGGTTAGCCATGGTTTGTGTAAGAAAGGTTGGAAGGAGTGCCACATAAACATGCAAATAATTCATGGGAGCCGCTCTTGGGAGTCCGGTTGGCGAGGTAGTTAGTGTACCCATTACCATTCGTTGACAACAACAAACACCTCTCAAAATAATTTTACTCCTGCTTTACAAATGAAAAGCTCTAGCGCATGTTAATCCCTGCTTCCCTCTGCGAAGGGTCAATCTTTTACTTTTATGTTGTGTCTCCATTCTTCCTTTGAGCACTATCTTGAGAGCACAACTGTCATTCTTACTATAATATGCTTGTCTCAAAATATGATTGATTGTGGTATAACTTTGATGCTTTTATCTTTGACAATCACTACTTCTAGTCTTTCTATGAACTCCAGAGGTGCCTGGGCATTTATGTTTTGCCGATCAAATACGGGCAAGCGAGATACCACTTTATCATATTCTCTTATGAACATTGCAATCCTGCTTATATAAATGATTCATGATGCTTATTATTAATTGTTGGTACCTCTCCATGATTGACATAGCTGTTGGATGATCTCATTCGCATGTATCTCATTATGAACTGCTTAAGTATTAGCCATAGCATGAGAATATATACATCATATGAGCAAATGTGTTCGTGAAAGTTCTTTTATCGCTCAGTTGTTAACTGAATTGCTTGAGGACAAGCAATAAGCTAAGCTTGGGGGAGATACGTCCAAAACGTATCTACTTTCCCAAACACTTTTGCTATTGTTTTGCCTCTAATTTGTGTATTTTGGATACAACTAACACGGACTAATGCTGTTTTCAGAATTGCTCGTGTCTCGTTTTTGTGCAGAAATCCAACTTTCGGGAAAATCCTCGGAATTTATGCGAAGGCCCTATTTTTCAGAATACTGACGGAGCCAGAAGGACAAGTAAGGTGGAGGCCCGAGGGCCCCACACCATAAGGCGGCGCCCTAGGGGGCCCGCGCCCTATGGTGTGGCCCCCTCGGTCGGCCTCCGACGCCCTCCTTCGGACTACTTATCGGCCTCGACCTAAAAACGCACGGGGAAGTCGAAGTCGCTAGAAACCCTCCGAGAGCCGCCACATCGCGAAACTCCGTCTCGGGAGCCGAAGTCTCCGTTCTCCGCCGGGACGGGGAATTGGAGGAGATCTTCACCGCCATCACCGCCAACGCCTCTCCATCGACCAGCCATGTTTCCCCCATCCATGTGTGAGTAATTCCCCGCTGTAGGCTGAAGGGGATGATAGGGATTGGATGAGATTAGTCATGTAATAGTCATAAGATTGTTAGGGCATAGTGCCTAGTATCCGTAGATGTCACTTTTATGATATTGTTGCAACTTGTTATGCTTAATGCTTGTCACTAGGGCCCGAGTGCCATGATCTCAGATCTGAACATGTTATTGATTCATGAAGATATTCGTTGTTTATGATCTTACCTGCAAGTTGTATACACATGTCGCTGTCCGGAACCAATGGCCCCGAAGTGACAGAAATCGGGACAACCGGAGGGGATGGTAGTGATGTGAGGATCACATGTGTTCACGGAGTGTTAATGCTTTGCTCCGGTACTCTATTAAAAGGAGTACCTTAATTTCCAGTAGTTTCCCTAGAGGCCCGGCTGCCACCGGCTGGTAGGACAAAAGATGTTGTGCAAGTTTCTCATTGCGAGCACGTACGACTATATATGGAACACATGCCTATTGATTGATTAGTACTTGGATACCGTTTTATTATTATCTGCAAATGCCCCTGCTTTGATTGTTATATGAGTTTCTCTCATCCATGCAACGCCCGTTAATCCGTCCCTGTGCCTACAGTATTTTAATCCTGCTGTTTACTATAATCACTACTGCTGTCTTTATTTCACCGCTCTGTTATTTCACTATTCCTACTATAAAACTGTTACTACTGATAAACTGTTTCCAGGTGCAGCTGAATTGACAACTCCGCTGTTAAGGCTTACAAGTATTCTTTGTCTCCCCTTGTGTCGAATCAATAAATTGGGTAATACTTCCCTCGAAGACTGTTGCGATCCCCTATACTTGTGGGTCATCATGTGTTCAAAGGGAACCCATACTAAAATGCATAAATTGCTAGTTAAGCCCTACCCATAATCAGGTATTGTGGGGGTACTCAAGAATTGGAAAGGTATCGCATCCAAACCAATATCAGTTTTTAATCAAAAATAACTATCTTCTCTTGGTCATATTCACCTTCAAAACTCATTCAATGGAATGAATCATAATTTCAAAGTTTCAATTTTTTTCCAAGTCACATGTTCCCATATAGAGTAGTCAAATTTTAGTATTAGCACTAGCAACTAGTCATGAGGGGTGCTAACTAGTTTTCCTTGCTCTAGGCTACATTTGATGATCTTGTTCTACTCTAAACCAAGTGAATCATGAATCAAAAAGTAAACCTTAATAAACCAAAAACAATAAAGTTGGTAGGTAAAAAGCTTGTAGGTAAAGACTTGGATGGGCTCATGAAGCATAAGAAAAGATGAGTGTGCCTTGTTCTTGGTAGAACTTTGTACTTTGCAGGAGTATTAGCTTGCCTTGGTAGTGGTCAAAGTTCTCCTCTTACTCCTCTTGGTAGCAACCTTCCTCTTCCTGGTATTCTCCGGTACTAGCATCTAAATTTGAATACGAGGTATAATCACTCAACAGATCAAGAGCTATACTAAGCACACACATAGATCACACAAACTATTCTATTATTATCACATTGCCATCATGTTGGTTGGTATTGTTTTATTCTTAAGGAAAATAATTTCCTCGCATTATATATGTAAATGATAGTTTCCTTTTAATTCTTGAGGAATAATTTCCTCTCATTGAATCTTCTTAAGATTTAACTTCTCAAACAATCATACATGAATCTATGTTGACCTAGGTCAATCCTTCATCATCATCATTTGAGAAAATGATTTAAATGAGGTAGAGTACCTCATACTATTTAATATTTCTCAAAATGATTTAATATCACCAAGTATTTCATGTGAGATTATTTCACCAGTGGTCCAAACTTCATATGAAAGTACTTGGGACAAGATTTAAATGAAGTGTAACACTCCATATGATTTGCATAATAGTTTTGGACAATATCACTTAGATAAACTAGCCATATAGTCCTTTATTCAAACTAGGGCATGATAATTTAAATTGACCACACTATATTTTTGTAGAAACAATTAGTGTAAGTGAAATGTGAGCTATTAGAGTTGGAATCAACTAAATATCATTTTTGGTTGATTTTTAATATTTATTTGAATGTGCAAAAGTCCCTGACTTGTTCTTTTTCTCACATTATTTATACAACGAATCTCAAGGTGAGACCAGTGGCAAATTGTAGATCTTTTCAGTGGCTTTCCAACCATATAAAGTTTGCTAAATTTGGCCAAGCCAAACAGATTCTATTTAATTTCAAAGTCAGGGCCAGTATTGAAATTTAAATGGAATTGGAAATTCGAGTTTGAATTAAAAGGGCCGGCGGGAAACTAAACGGGCTGAAACCATTCAAACGGCGCAACCCAGCCCACCACGCGTCCACGCACGCGTGGGCTGCCTGACAGGGTGGGGCCTGCCTGTCAGCGGCGCATAACGGCCAAATCGGTACGGGGTAGTGCGGTGCGTTGGATTAGAACAAGATCCAACGGCGCACAGCCGTCGTCTTCTCTAGCGAGAACCCGATGGTCTGGCGGCGAGCCTAGGGGGTCGGAGGGCTAACCAGAGGTCCAACGGCCGGCGGCGAGGTTCAAGGCAACGTTGTCGACGACGGTGAAGCAGCCTGTAGCAGTGGCGGAGCTTGGGGCGGCCTGGATCGACGGCGATGCTCCCCTGGCTTCCGCGGCTCCGAGCTTGCAATTGCGGCGACTCCGGCGATGATTGGCGTGTCTAATGGGGCGAGGAGAGGCGGTGAAGGGTGGGGAGTGAGAGGGTGTGCTCAATGGCGTCCAGGGAACGCTCTATTTATAGAGGCGTGGATGGCAGTGGGTGCTACGGTGGTGGCGACATGGGCGCGGTGTCTCCGGCGAGCTAGAGGGCTAGGCGAGGGCGCGGAGGTGTTCACGACGTCACGGCGGTCCTCTGGGCGGCGACAGGTAGACTAGGCGGTGCCTAACGCGGTCGCGTTGCTTCCATGTCTGCCGCGGCAATGGCGGGATTTCTTCATCGTCTCCGGCGGCGGCGGTCCAGGGTTCGTGTCGAGCGCGTGTCTGGCGGCGTCGCGGTGGCACGGTGATGCTCGACGTGCAGAGAGAGGGGCCAGGGGTTGCGCGAGGCGACGGTGCTGCGCGTGTTCAGTGGTGCCCGCGGCGTGCGCACGTGCGATGCCAACGGCATCCTGGGACGATCTGGGCGCGCGATTTCCGGCGAGCTACGGCGTCTACCTCGACGGTGGCGGTGCTAGGTGGTGCTAGGGAGGCACGGTGGCGTCGTTGGACAGCAGGGCCAGGTCTGGAGAGGCAGGGGAAGAGAGGTGGTGCGGCATGGTGGAGACATGGCCGGCATGGCCATGTCCTTGCCTCCTTAGGGTTCCTCCTAGAGTTCATATGTAGGCAAGAGAGAGAGAGGGAACCAGGGGACAGTGTAGAGTGAGATGGGGCAGTAGGGTTGGGCCAACACTATTCCAAATAGTGTTTTAGATTTGTTCCATATTTGAAATTTGCAAATTTTGCCCAAATTTGGTTGAGCTCAAATGGATTCAAAAATTGAGAGTGGTGAGTTTGGTTAAGTTGTAAATGACCAGAGACAACCATGTGTGTTGGTGAATTTTTAAAAATCAAAGTAATGCAAAATTGGACAAAGTGAGATTGTTGCATATGTTAAAAAGTCCCAACTTTGCATGAGCATAGTTTTTGCTCCAAGATGATTTTGATATGGTGGTCTTTACAAAAGTTGTTCCCCTTGATGTACTCTTGGATGACATGCAAATAATTGAGAAAGTTTAGTTTGAAAAACTTGAGATACAAGGCTCAAAGTAGGGATCAGAATATAAATGGCAGATTTGACCATCATCATATGTGATCATATTTTGAGTTTGAATTTGATTTGAATTGTGTTTCTTTGATTCCAAAAGTTGTAATAAGTGTTTAGTAACACAATCCAACTAATGGTGGAGACCAAAATGGTCTAAGGTCAAGATTTGCAAAAATGACATAAACCATATGTGAGGGTATTAGGGTTTTCTTATTTGATTTCTTTATTTTTTATTTTATTTGGTTAGTGATCTTCACTTGATCACATTAGGGTTTTAGGGTGTAGCACAATAACACAATAACAATCATCATGGCATATCACTCAAATGCACAAGTCCTATGCATGGCACTATATGCAAATAAAAGTTTTTGTTGGCTCTGAATTTTGGATCTCTGAAATTCTTCTTCTTTTCTTTTATTAAAAATTGGGATGTTACAGGCGCAGCCAAGGGTGGGGCCGCGCCTGCCCTATGTACTGTCACGTGGCAGCTCTCCTGCGCGTGTCCTTCTGGCTCCGTCTTCGTCCCGAAAAAATAAGACTCTGGGCTTTTGTTTCGTCCAATTCCGAGAAACTTTCATGTACAACTTTTCTGAAACACAAAAACAGCAGAAAACATGACCTGGCACTGCGGCACTGCCTTAATAGGTTAGCTCCAGAAAATGCTAAAAAGTGTTGAAAAGTGCACATAAAACATATAAGAATTGTAACAAAACAAGCATGGAGCATAAAAAATTATAGATACGTTTGGGACGTATCAATATCTCCAAGCTTAACTCCTGCTCGTCCTCGAGTAGGTAAGTGATAACAAATAAATAATTTTTGAGGTGACATGCTGTCACACTACTTTGATCAATCTAAGTGTAAAAGCAAACATAGCTGGAATCATAGAATCCTAACATAAGCATGATAGATATAATCAAACAATGAAACTTAATAACCATGCTAGAACATGAATAGTAATCAAACAAAAGAAAATGTATAACGTGCATGCAAAGCAAAGTGATTGTCAAGACAATAGCATAGATACATAATAAAGTGGTACTCAGCTTGTCCCATAAGTGGAAGCAAAACATAAATGGTTGGACACCTTTAAAAGATTATAAGGATGACTAGAAACAAAAAGTTTGAACAAACAATACCATAATTATTAATCAATCAATAAAATCTTGGGACCATGCACATAAAACTAAGAATGACAACTATGCTGTCATAAGTGGTGCATAGACTAGAAGGTGGAGACTCAACATAAAAGTAAAAGAAGGTCTCTCTTTGAGAGGCAAGTAAGATCACTCATGTGCTAGAGTTTTTTTTATTGAAATAACAAGAGTATAAAATGCACTTTTGAGAGGTGGTTGTTCATGTGAACTAGTAGTAAAAAAAAGCTATTGTCATCTTCCATACTAAGCAAGTTTGAGTGCGGTTCCGAAATATTTGGGCGAAGCCTCTTTTCATTTATACTACTTATAAAATTGTGACACTCCTCCCAAACTTTGCTTACACATGCCATGTCTAGCCAAATCCTCGGGTGCCGGTCAAATAATCACAAACCATGGAGGAGGGCCATTTTCTTATAATTTTCCTATTTTCTTCCCCTATTGGAAGTTGTGGTCAAAACCAGCTCTTTTTTTATATACTTTTTTATGTGACAAACAAGATGAAGCTCGCGAGTCTTTGAGTTACTTAAGTAGTATGGAAGACAACAACCACAATTTTAATTTACTTCCTCATGAGCTAAAAACAATGTCATAAAACAAGGAACTGTTTGAATGTTTTAAAGGTAGCACACGAGAAAACTACTATGGAATGGCAATGAAATACCACATATAGCTAGATATGGTGGACACTTTGGCATATTTAGTTTTTGGTGGTTGGATGCATGAATAAAATACTCACACAAATGGAGGCTAGAAAAAGACCGGGTGCGACCAACTAAGAGAGCATAATGGCCATAATCATGCACATCGACAAAATATATTAATCAAAGCATAAAGTTATACACAAGTTGCAAACTAAATGATCATAGAGGCAAGAATTGACTGGAATGTAGTCATAACATGTTGCAAAACATGTGCCAAGTCGACCCAAATAAAAACATTCGCAGGAGAATATATACCACAATATTATGCTTTTCTATTGTATGCTAAAAACAATGCATGAAACCTTCAATGGCACACTAAACACTCTCAGTATTTGAGACTAATCATAATAAAAACATAATTAACAAGCTCATCATGAGAATAACATCTAGCAAGATATGCAAAAATAACTATGCCACAGTCTAAAAATTCTTCCATTTGCATCACATACACATAAAACTTTTTTTATGATTTCAAAGCCAACCAAATGAAACCAAACAACTCTCATATATGAAAAACAAGTAAATGTCTAGAGAGCTATTGAAACTCAAATAAATATAAAAGTGGAGCGTGTCTCTCTCCAACGCAAAATACATAAAAGTGGAGCGTGTCTCACTACAAAATAAACATGCAAAACAACGAAGCATGTCTCACTCCAAAGTAAATATGCAAAGCGGTGGAGCGTGTCTCACTCCAAAGTAAACATGACTGATGGGATCCAATTTTATTGAAAGTAAACACACATCAAAAAGTAAAGACGCTCCAAGAATAACGTATATCACACGAAGGAATAAAAATATAGCGTGTTGAAAAATGACCTGGGGCTTTTTGTTGATGAAGAGGGGATGCCTTGGGCCGGAAAATAGGTCTTTCTTTTTTACTTGATCACATGGAAAGATAATTCGGTAAAGTCTTGAACTACATACTAGACATCTATATATACTTGTATACTTTTTTCAGAATTTCTTGAAGTGTGTAAAGATGAAGCTTTTAGTTTTTCAGAAAACGGGCTCCTGTAGCCTAAGCTACAGTTGAGTCTTCGGTCTAGACTGTTGTGTATTCAGGGATAGGCCATATCGAGCAATCTGTACGGCACGGCGTGACAAAAGTCGGCAACAGCATGTTACAACATCATAAATATATCTGCCGCGGACAAAGAAATTGCTATACAGTAGTACACTTATACACAAGCAATGACATCACCGCCACAGGGCTGCGGATCTCACGTAAAATCATCCATTGTTTGCTCTGGTGGAACGTATACCAAGTGACAGGTGGGACCTGAATTATTCCATTTGTCATCGCTGACGTTGCGACATCCATTTCGTTGGAAGTCCTGTGCTATTGTGGTCGGATGAGCGTCCAGGTTCACACAGCCTTGATCGTCAAACTGTCAAATAGAGGCAAGAAAGTTATGTGCCATTCATTTGGCTTTCGGCGATTTGGAAGGGTCGAAGTAGGATGCAAGTCCAACCATTCCACACGCGGCTACATTGCATTATCATTCAGGAAGTGTGAATAAGAAGCATAGATTTGGATTTCCAATGGAAATAAATTCCCAGGAGTGTCACCTTTCCAGTTATCGGAAAATCCAATATTTAAATTCAAATTCCTCGATATGACCATTTGTCGAGGTCCTAGTTAAAAAATTCTTAAAACTATTTTTGCTCGGAATGAGCATTTGTGGGGGGTGCTTCTAATATCCGATTATAGATGGTAACAGCATTTTCTGACCGGTAACCAAAACTTTCGTACTACCTCCGTTCCAAAATATAAATGGTTTTTTTGGATTTTTTTTTCTAAAAATGCTCATATTTTGAAAGGATGGTAATAACAAGCAGTAGCAAAGCAACATGTGCAGGATTTCTGCCGCTAGCTAGACAAGCATATTGGCCATACAGGCTAGCTTCCTCTCTATAAATACGGTTCGATGGACATGCATCTCCAACTCCACCATTCCTATTCAACACTGAACACACAGCACAGCGTCCACCCACGGGGGCAAACGCATCTTTGCCAACAGCAGGATGGACGCCGCCGCAACCACCATGGCGCCCCGGAAGCTGGTGGTGCTCTACCCTTCACCGGGCATTGGCCACATTGTCTCCATGATCGAGCTCGGGAAGATCTTCGTCGCCCGCGGCCTCGCGGTCAGCATTGTGGTCATCGATCTTCCGCACAACACCGGCTCAAGCGCAACAGGGCCCTTCCTCGCCGGGGTCTCCGCTGCCAATCCCTGTATCTCCTTCCATCGTCTCCCGCAGGTCAAGCTCCCACACGTGGAATCCAGGCACATCGAAACGTTAAACTTCGAGGTCGCCCGCGCGGCAAATCCACATCTGCGTGATTTCCTTGTCAGCATCTCCCCAGACATATTCATTGCCGATTTTTTCTGCCATGTCGCCCGCCACGTCGCCTCCGAGCTCGGCATTCCCGTATATTTCTTCTTCACCTCCGGCGCCGAGGTCCTGGCTGTTCTTCTGCATCTTCCGGTCCTGCACTCTCAGACCACTGCAAACTTCCAGGACATGGGTGAGGAGCTTGTTCATGTCCCTGGAATTCCCTCATTTCCGGCGTCGCACGCCATGCTGCCAATCATGAACCGTGATGACGCAGCCTACATGGCATTCGTGAACGTGTGCAGCGACATGTGCCGCTCCCAGGGCATCATCGTCAACACCTTCCGCTCGCTCGAGCCGCGGGCCATCGAGGCCATCGTCGCCGGGCTTTGCACACCTGTTGGACTCCCGATCCCTCCAGTCTACTGCATCGGGCCGCTGATAAAGTCAGAGGAGCTGGGTGTGAAGCGTGGCGATGAGTACATCGCATGGCTGGACACACAGCCCAAGGACAGCGTGGTGTTCCTCTGCTTCGGCAGCCTCGGCCGGTTCAGCGTGAAGCAGATTAGAGAGGTGGCGCTCGGGCTAGAGGCAAGCGGGCAGCGTTTCCTTTGGGTTGTAAAGAGCCCTCCCAACGATGACCCAACCAAGAAGTTCGAGAATCCTTCGGAGCCAGACCTCGTCGCCCTCCTCCCAGAGGGCTTCCTAGACCGGACCAAGGACACGGGCTTGGTCGTCAAGTCGTGGGCGCCGCAGCGTGATGTGCTGATGCACGACGCGGTGGGCGGCTTCGTGACGCACTGTGGTTGGAACTCAGTACTGGAGTCGATCATGGCGGGTGTGCCGATGCTGGCGTGGCCGCTTTACGCGGAGCAACGTATGAACAGGGTGTTCCTTGAGAAGGAGCTTGAGCTAGCCGTCGCAGTAGATGGGTATGACAAGGAGGTGGTGGATGCCAGGGAGGTGGCAGCGAAACTGAAGTTGATGATGGGCTCCGATGGCGGGAGGGTGATCCAGGAGCGTACGCAGGCGGCGATGTGGCATGCAAAGAAAGCGATGGGCGAGGGAGGGGAGTCAGAGGTGACATTGGCGGGACTAGTGGAAGCATGGAAACTTGCTTGATGTTTGTGGACTTGGGTAAGCAGAGACCTAATGAGTGAACATCAACATGAAGATGGGTGTGCATGTGTGTTTTGCCAAAAATATTTTGTAGCACAATAATAAATGTTTTAGTTTACAAATATAATAAAAATACTATTTTTCAATTTATGTGGAAATAAACAGCGACTACTGAAGTGTTTTGTCTGTTTTGGTTTTATCAATTCAGAATATCTTACCATCCGAGGAAATGTAAAGAATCAGTTTTCCATGTAACATGAAATTTACAGGCATGTCATGTTCCATAAAGATATTTTTTATTAAGAATCCATGGAAAAGAATGAAGAATCCACTATTTAAGAATCCATGGAAAAGAATGAAGAATCCACTATTGTTGTTCCTAACCAAAACAACAAAATTTCACTTTACTGTGTATACATAGTTATGCACCAAAAGTTGGTGTTTGTGGTAGGCTATCTATCTTCCCACCTCCTACTCTCACAAATACTAACAAAATATAATCTCTAAATATTGTGGACCACCTAATATAACAGAAGTTGATGTTTGTTAACTTTCTAATATCTTTTCACCTCCTAACAAATCTCTGACAAATAATAAAAAACAAACTAACCAAAAAAAATCCACTAAGTTACGAAAAACAGCCAACAAGCTGATTAAAACACATAAAGTCTTTGGTAGCAAACTAAATTAAAGCCGTGGTAGAAAATCTCTAATAAAATTGTACATACATGTCAAAATCTAGTGAACATGGCAGACATCACAACTGAGTATTGGACTAATCGATAAGGCCTAATCTAGTTGATGTTTATAATATAGTAGTTTATCATGCTTGTCTTTGATGGGAAATCCACTTTGGCTCATAGGAGCATATGAACCCATTGTATGAATATACATTTTGAAGTGTCAAAAAATTCTAAAATAAATTTTTGCATGTACATCTAGACATTTTATGTTTGTATACAAGTTTTCAGAAAAAAATAATTTTTTATATGACTCCTGTAAAAAAGACAAATTTTTATGCTCCAACACGACTACGTACAGTACATTTTTTTGTCTTTTTTGTACATGCCACATAAAATGTTGTTTTTCTACGAAAACTTGTGTATGCACATAGAATGTCACGATGTACACCAAAAAATTTATGTCAGAATTTTTTATCATTTTTAAAATTATTTTTTAATTATTTTATATAATGGGAGCAAATGCTCCTATGAGCCAAAATGCCTCCTCCGTCTTTGATGTATTTTATATATGCATATTGTTACTCCATTCTTGATGCTAGCACTACTAGAAAAAAAGATTATCGGTGGCGCACATGTTTTATTAACCAGTGGAGCACTGCAAGGTGCGCCACAAGTAAACTACACAGCAGTGGTCCACTAGCAAGTGCGCCACTGGTAAGCAATAGGGTGCTCCATTAGTACAATGATAGGGTGCGCCACTGCTTCTTTGAATAAATAAAAAAATAAAAAAAAGGTCATATGGGACTTGGTTGTGGCAACTCGGTGGGTCAGAGTTGACCAGGTTGAAAAAAAAATGCAGACCAGGTCGTCCTGTAATAACATTACAGGTCAGTTAAACTAAAATTACAACTAATATTTACATAAAACACCCTAAAAACAAAAATGCAAAGCAATCATGTCCTCTTCCCCTCGACGTGCTTCTCGCGGCGCTGCTCGGCCGCCACACGCAGGCCACGGAC
This sequence comes from Lolium multiflorum, assembly GCA_030979885.1. NCBI lineage: Eukaryota > Viridiplantae > Streptophyta > Magnoliopsida > Poales > Poaceae > Lolium > Lolium multiflorum. The sequence continues at coordinate 234,195,390 of CM061749.1, read as the reverse complement.
ATACTTCGGCTCCTCACATCCACACCCATGCTACCAGTCTTGCTTCACGGTGGCGCCTCCACCGGCAAGATGCACGCGCTCCTCCACGTGCAGTGGCACCTCTAGTTGTGGGCGTGGGCGCAGTTGACCTGGAGGTGAAGGGCGTGGGCGAGGCCTTGCAGTTGTGGGTCTGGGCCGGAGAGCAACTGGTACGAGATGCAGGAAGCTGGCGTCAACCTTGTCTGGGTTGGCGAGCACCAGGTGCGGGCGGCGAGCGGCAGGGGAGAGGATCAGGAGGCGGTAGCAGAGCCCGCCGGGCGACGCAACGCGGTAGGGAGGTCCGAGATGCAGGAAGTCAGCGTCGACCTTGTATAGGCCGGAGAGCACCAGGGGAGGGGGCGGGCGGCGGGGGAGAGGACCAGGGGCAGCGGCGGAGCCAGGCGGGTGGCACGACGTGGTGGAGGCGTAGATTGAAGAGGCGGGGCCAGCGAAGCTTGGCGGGCGGCGCGATGAAGAGGCGGCATGTAGTGGGCAGTGAGGTGTGGCCATATGCGGTCGGTGGGGACTGGGGGAGGGGCGGGGTGCCACGTGGCGTGGATGCCTGCATGGTAGGGCCACGTGGCGTGGGACTGGGTGCACTATGGGAAAAAAACTCATTGCCGTGCATGGGCCTTTGCCGTGTGCTGCCAGCGCCCTTTGCCGTGCGGAAGTTCTTTGCCGTGCACCTCGCGCACGGCAATGAATTCTTTGATTTCTTTTCATTATTTTGTAGTATTCATATTTATATTAATACTTATATTTGTTGTAAAATTAGTTTTTACTTTTTTGTAGACTATTTGTTAGTGTTACTTAATACAATCTGTATACCGATAAAACAAGTAATCTACATCTTCATCGACGGCGACTTCGTACCCCTTCTCCTAGTCCTCCCCCAGCCGAGGATGATGATGAGGAGCACTGGGGTGGGGAGGACGAGGAGGACGGTGAGGAGCACGGTGGGCAGGACGAGGAGGATGGTGGGGAGGACGGTGGGGAGGACCTCGAGCAGGATGAGGGGCTGGGGGGTATGCCGCAGGAGCTAGACCCAAACCTAGTTTGGTATCCGCCGGCGGAGGAGGTGTACCTTGCAGCCGAGGAGAGGCTGGAACCACGGGACAAGAATCCATATAAGCGCGGGATTACGAAACTCCCCAAGCTAAAAACTTGGGCCTTCCGCGATGTTGTTCTCGTGCCCGCTGGAAAGAGGTACATGCTGATTTTGGCATTCCATTATTGAAATTTTTATCATTATATAAATTTTTATCACATGCATACTGATTTTGGCATTTCGTTGTGCCGCATGTTCAAGTATGGCGACCCGAGGAGGAAGCCGACACGTGAGTACTCGAACATCCTTGGAGGCCTAATTAGGAAGCATTTCCCTGGGATTGTCAATCTCCCTAGTGGTGGCCGCGACGTGGCTTGAACTTGGAAGCACTACAGCTACGCGGAAGATCCTAGCGGCAAGTACAGAAACATGCAAGAGCGGGTTGTCCGCCACTTCTGGGTACGTGACTTTTGGCTTCTTAGCATTCAAACACTTCTTGGCTACCAATAGTTGCTCTAATTCATCTTGTTTTACCTATGTGCATGGTTGCAGAAATACTTCAAGAGGGCTGAGGGCGAGGAAATTGCGTGCGACGTTATCGTACACGAGTTGTGCAGGGTGAGGGTGACTGGCATGCACTACGAGGCACGTGTCCAGTGCGTCCGCGACTGGCACGCCGAGCGCAAAATTTGGATGAGTAAGGCTGATTGTCGGGATATGCTCACGGCACCATGGCAGTACCTGCAGGTATTAGCATTTCTGTGTTATTTATTTCCGCATTTTCATGTAGTTTATGTTCTAATAATGGGTCTATCTTGTGTATGTAGACTCATCAGTACGTCGGGGAATACAAGGCGTGCTTTCTTGCGATGGTCATATGGTGGACATCCCGCGAGTACGCCCGGAAGCACAAGGAGGGCAAGCAGAAGCGTTTAGAGATGGGAGGTGGATCACATGTCCTGGGCAGCAAGAACTTGGCCCTTACCTTGCAGGAAGAGGTGAGCAAGTGGTTTCTTCATTCTTTCGTTTTATGTTATTGTTAGCCCCGCAAGTGTGTCCCTCTTCACTTAATTGCATGTACTCTTTTGCAGGAAGTGAAGACAGGCGTGGCACCAAACTTGTTTGGCTTTTTCCAAAAGTCGAAGACCAGGAAGGAGCCGCATCCTGAAACGGGGTCCTTGTGGGTCAACGACCTAGCGGAGGGCCAGTGTGGCGCGTACCGCTCGAAGTTCAAGGACAAGCACGGCGAAGACGCCGATCCAACCACCGCAGACTTTGACGTTGAGGTTGCGGTGCTTGCAGGACAAGGCAAGAAGGGTGTCCGCCTATGGATTGCTGACGGGTTAGTCGACCCAAGGACCATTCCATCTCTACGCCAGATCCGTCGTGGGCGTACGAGCGAGCAGCCTCGGGTAGAGACCCGCCCACGGGCTTCGGACCTAGCTGTCGAGAAGTTACGGGTAAGTTCTTCGTCGATCCTCTATGCTTCATTACATGTTTTCCATTGCAATCTTACTGACATCGCGGCAACACAACGTAGGCAAAGATGGAAGAAAGGGAACGGAGGAACCAAGAGGAGAAGATGCAGATGCATCAACAGCTTAGGGACAGCATGCAGATGCAGCAGCAGATGTTGCAGCAGATGCAACAACAACAACAGATGTTCCAGCAGATGTTCATGAACCAGGCCGTGGTGACTTCCCCACCGGGGAGTAGTGCTCCTAGCACGTCGTGTCCTCCTATGTTCCCCAACTGGGTAAGTGGTTAACTTAATATCTCCATCTCAATCTTGTTTGTTGTCTAACCGAACTTTGGATATTGCAGATCCCTGCGCCTGATCCGCAGGTGTTGGCGCTCCTCCAGCGAGCGCCAAGTCAGAGCCCGCTAACACCTGGCTTCACCGTCAACAATACGGGCATCATCCGGAGCCTGCATCAGTTTCTAGGTGAGTTCTCCTACACTTCTAATTCTTCCATACCATGTCACTTATGAATTTTAGCCATTCAACCATGTCAATTTTAGCCATTATGTTCAATTTTAGCTATTTCATGTTAATTTTAGCCATTCAATGACATTCTTAGCCATTATGTTGAATTTTAGCCATTTCATGTCAATTCTAGCGATTATGTTCAATTTTAGCCATTCCATGTCAATTCTAGTTCTTCCATGTCAATTCTAGTTCTTACATGTCAATTTTAGCCATTCCATGTCACTTCTGCATCTATGAACTTGTAGTAGGACAAGGAGATGGAGGACAAGGAGGTGGAGAAGGACAAGGAAGTGGAGAAGGACAAGGAAGTGGCGAAGGTTGACGTTGCTTGTATGAACTTTGTTGTGTGACTTGGAACATTCTATGTATGACTTTGTTGTTGGACTTTATTGTTGGACTATTGTATGGAACATTCTATGTATGGACTTTGTTGGACTATTAGTGGTTGAACTATGTTGTTGATGATGTGCAAATGTCTATATATTGTGCTATATATGTATCTGGAAATATATGTCTATTTTGTGAATTATATGTGCAGGGATTAAATGGAAACAGCAAAAAGCTGGAATTTTTCAGCGCCTTTGTCGTGCACATGCACATGACAAAGACAAAATCGCACGGCAAAGGCTGTCTTTGCCCAGCTGTGCACTGCGCCGCCTAGCTGCCCAGCTGTAGGGGCTTTGCCGTGTGGGGTTGAGGGGAAGCGCATGGCAAAGCCTTGTCTTTGCCGTGCGGCTTCGTGGGTAGGCGCACGGCAAAGCCGGCCGCACGGCGAAGCTTGCAAGCGCACGGCAAAGGAGTGCGCACGGCAAAGGAGGGCGCAGCGCACAGCGAAGCTGGGCCGCTCGGCAAAGCCTTTGCCGTGCGATTTTCGCGCGACACACGGCAAAGGTGGCTTTGCCGGGCGGGTCGTTGCCGAGCAAACTTTGCCGTGCACGGCCGCACGGCAAAGCCTTTGCCGAGGTGATTTTCGTCTTTGCCGTGTGATTCCGGGGCACGGCAAAGAACAGTTATCCCATAGTGGTGGGTGCCAGCCGGTGGAAATTTCGTGCAGCACAATAGCACACCACATATATGTGCCCATATGCTATTTGAGGTAGTAGTGGCAGACCTATATGTGGTGCACCACTGCTAACCCTAGACCTCATTTATAATATAGCCCCACACTTACCAATGGCGCACCACTTATAGCCTGTGGGTGCGGTGGGTCTGGCAGAGCCATAGTGGTGGCACACACTGGTAACATGACTAGAGGTAGAGCACCTCTTTATTGTACGCATCCTACGGCTAGGATTTTTCTAGTACTGTAGAATTTTTTCAATCTAGAACGGACAATAATAAAATCATGCGCGCTGATTTTAGTTGACTTGTAGTGTGATTACACTAGTACAAATCAGGCCATTTAAGACCCTCCATGACGCACTGAAGATCTTTTCCGTGTGTGGTGCAGAACAATGACGACGCCTAACAATTCCAACCGTCTCCTCATGGTCCGGTAAGCCCTCTGTGTAGATACAACGCACACGGTACAGTAACTAAAGGTTCACACACGAACCGCACTAGGAAAACAATCACCGTATATGCCAGGTAGTGCACACGATTCCCAACAGACTTACCGTGTGTAAACTATTTGTGACATTACTTTTATTGTTCATGTTTCTTTTCCTCTAGTTATCCCAAATGATAATAAATTAAAATCGTTTGCCTTCTAGCTCCGTGTGGACGTGTGTAGCCTCTTCGCCTACTCCAAAATGCCACGTGTTGGCGACGATGCAACTTCATCGGCCGCGTCTCCTACCTCTATATAAAGCTCCGCGCCACCGCGATCCCTTTTGGCACCCAACATCACCCCCGCAGACACTAGATTCGATATGCCTCGCAGTAGTAAGACGTCTCACATCTATTCCGTGTGTCAGTCCCTCGCGCCGTAGCCGCCACGTCTTTAGCCAACGTCGCAACATATTGAGTAGGCGTCTCTGGTTGGGGGGGACGAGCAGTCCCTCCTGCCGCCTGACCATGACAGCGGCTCCTCCCCTCGTGCTCCGACTGGTCCTTATCAGATGAGGAGTATGGGGATACGACGGATGACCTAGAGTTGATGGAGGAGCAACTCCAGGAGCATATGGTGGTGGAGCAGTCCTTGGAGTCTCTCCGCAAGAAGCAGCAGCACGCCAAGAAGAAGCAGGAGACCATACGCGCAAGAAGAAGCATTAGGCCTTTCTGTGCAGACCTGTTCACGCAAAAGCATTGTCCGAAGTTTACCGTCAAAAGTTTCAAAGAGATTTGCATGGATTTGGGAAGCCTCCGCGGCAACGCGCAAGGCCTTGGAGGACAGGGCATCAGGCTCTGTGAAGGGCGGAGCCACCACGTCGACGTCATCATCATCTATGCCGATGAGGAGGACGTCTAATACTTAGTGATTAGTAAATAGTGAGAAGTTATTAATTAGGTAATGTGTACTGAGCAGTTCTTATTAACTATGTAATGTGTTAAGTTAGTGGTCTTTTGTAACATGTAGATAGGGCAACCATGATTGATTGAAGCCTTTCCTGCCTATAAACAAATTATGAACTATATTTCATTATATATATCTCTCGCTCCATCATTATATGTTGCATATATGATGGAAAATACATGGATAATTGATTGTTTAGACTTCACTTTGTTGTCTTAGCAAAAACATTTCATTCCAGAATATCATGTGTGATATCAAGTATCACTCATGATTAATACAGATAAACCTAGGTGCGAACAAAACATCTTACGCGATTTTGTATCGTGTGCGATCTTAAGTATCGCACACGGAGGATCGCTCGAGATTAATAAAGAGAATCCTACATGCGAACAAAAAATATATCACAAAATTATCTCTGTTTGCCCAGGTGCGATTTTCTGTATAGCACAGGGTTAAGGAGTTTGAAGCGCGTGGAATATTGTTGGCCCGTTAGGGCCCAACAAAGGTAACCCTACCAATTACATAGTATATATTGGGACCAATTGTGTGATCACTCCACTCGATAGCTGTCTCACGTCTTTGTAGCACATAGTATGTCTGCGAGGCAGATGCAAGACCTTTTGCGGTCCATCATCCCAACAATTCCAATGACCTCACTAGCGGACTTTCCGCCGTTAACTCGTGCATCTCTAGTCTGTCAAATGCCGGAGCTCCCTTCGATAACGGTGTTCAACCCAGCTCATCCTCGCTGATCGGCGTGTCCAACACCATCCGTGTGCTTTCCCTCGATAAGGTATACATATGTACCATTCATCTAACTCCTATTTATAGTTCAGATCTACGTGTAACTCTTTTTGTAGTTACATGTTGATGGATTGGTTGTGCATGGACCGGATCTATTTTTTTATTCGTAGAAAATGGTCACCTGATCTATGTGTTATATATAATGTACTTGTGGCAAAGTCGTATTTGTATAATGTGGTACAAGTTGTTTATGTGGTAGAGGTTGATTTGTTAGACCAAGTCTTTGAAGTTGGTTAGATCGGTTGGGGGAGCATTGAAGCGACCTATTTAAAGGAGGGTAGATCCACCACAAGATAACAATCTCATACACATCTCGACATGGTGGAGCCCTGCCGCTGTGCCACCTTCATAGTTCATCAACCCATCACCATCAAGAAATCCACGGAAGAGGAGGAGAAGGGGAGCACCGCCATCGCCACCGAGCGCTGGCTCATGGCCATGAGCACTGGCCAGCATCGCCATCTCCATCAATGACCTCACCTCTCTCCATAGCTTGTGTATTTGTAAGATTGAAAATGGTTGTGATCTCAATAATATATCAATCACTCTATAGTTTTAGTGTTCATCCATATGTGAGTGAGTGTTCTAGGTTGAGTCATCAGTAATTTAGTGCGCTAAGTTAGAATATGTTGTGATCCCCTAGTATTCATATACATGAGTTAGGAAGATGAGTTCACAACATCCTTTAGTCTGGAAGTTGGAAGCGTACATTTGCCTTGCAAGTGGCACGCGGGAATTATGCATAGTGCACACGGTGTGACAACACGGTAATCAAATGTGGAATGCTTATTTATCTTAGAAATTTCTTGCAAATACTGGATCACATATATTCGCTCATCTAAAACTAGTGAGACCAAAGCCTAGAAATCACCTCCCATTCCTTTCAATCCAACAACTACAATCTCTTTAGTTTACTTTCGCTATATTTTTAATTATAGTTATTATTCACAACTTACTTTTGCTATTTTTTTAATTATAGTTATTATTGACAACTTAAAACTCTCTGGTTGATTACAGTAGTTCTATGGCAAGCTATAGTGTAGGCTATTTCTAATTCACGTTTTGGTGTGAACATGGCTCCAATGACAACGTAGTTACGGGGTTGTGTAGTGTCCATTCAGCAAAACTCTCTTGGAATCGATCTTTTAATAAATGCTTGATGTTGTTAAGTACTACAATAACCCTGTATTGGTGTAGGAAACTGAGTCATCAAAATCCTATTTGTGGTTCAGATCTATGTGTTTCACATGGACGGATCAGTTCTGTGTGAACCGGTTTTATTTTTCTCTAAAATGATGGCAAATATATTTATATATACTCCCTCCACTTCGATGAATAAGGCGTCCTCTTTTTGCGTACTTTTTCTTTGACAAAAAATACTCTGAATATATAAAGGTTTGTTGGTATAAAATTAGTATCATTGGAAAGTTATTTTCAGCACAAATCCCATGGTATTAATTACGTACAATACAATCATGATTTTGTTTCTTGATTTTTCAGTAAAACTTCTTCTTGGAATGCGTACGTCTTATTCATTGAAACGGACATAGTATATATAGGGTCGGACTACACCACGTGTTTGAAGTTCTTTATGTTGATATACAAGTTAAATATATTTATTGGTTCATATATATTTGTATAATTTTCTTATGTGGCAGAAGTTGATTCCTTCTGCCGCGTCTTTCAAGTTCTTTATGTTGTATACAAGTTACTTATGTGGTAGAAGTTGATCCATGATTATTTCTTATAATTGACAATACTATTTTTGTGTATAAACATGAATTATATGGTCTTATGAACGTTTGGTTACCAATATTTTGTCATGTTATCAGCTTCTACTAATAACATATAGACAACGATGTAACCAAGAGCAAATGCATTTTAGGCTTAACATCTTCCTTCGTTCCAAATTACTTTTCGCGGATTAAATGAACCTAGATTTTAGGCAACATTTTGCCTAAATCCGTGACAAATAATTTGGATCAAAGAGAGTATAACTCATCTTTCGTGTGTGCTTCCCGGTGTAAAGAATGGTCTCTACTTCTTGCAGTTGCATTTCTGGGTAAGTCCTCTAGTCATTTCACTTGCATTCATTTGTTTCTAGCTTTTATTTGTTTATATATTTCTATATTGATGATATTTATGTGTAGTTACTTTAATGTTAGGAATTGCACTTCACTTGAGGAAGTCCACATGCGCCTCACGTATACTGAAGTCGATGACTGCATCTCAAGAGGACAAAGGAGAAACCAAGAAAAATATGAATCATCTAATTCCTATATCTTCTGTATAGCTAATAGCGATTCCATGTCCAAATGCATGTACTTTGTATATGTGGTGGATAAACTATGAAATTAAATATAATTGATATCATACTATTATTTTTTACTGGTACATGTGGCATAAATCTGCTTGTAAGTGTTGTATCATGGCTCTGCAAGTAAAAACATATGCTATATAATCAGCCAGCTTACTGCTAGTTTAAACACACAAAAAACATGTGCGGAAAGAACCCTAGACCTCATTTATAATATAGCCCCACACTTACCAATGGCGCACCACTTATAGGTGCGCCAATAGTGGTGCGCCACTGGCAAGCCTGTGGGTGCGGTGGGTCTGGCAGAGCCATAGTGGTGGCGCACACTGGTAACATGACTAGCAGTAGAGCACCTCTTTATTGTACGCATCGTACGGCTAGGATTTTTCTAGTAGTGTAGAATTTTTTCAATCTAGAACGGACAATAATAAAATTATGCGCACTGATTTTAGTTGACTTGTAGCAGGCCATTTAAGACCCTCCATGACGCACTGAAGATCTTTTCCGTGTGTGGTGCAGAACAATGACGACGCCTAACAATTCCAACCGTCTCCTCATGGTCCGGTAAGCCCTCTGTGTAGATACAACGCACACGGTACAGTAACTAAAGGTTCACACACGAACCGTACTAGGAAAACAATCACCGTATATGCCAGGTAGTGCACACGATTCCCAACAGACTTACCGTGTGTAAACTATTTGTGACATTACTTTTATTGTTCATGTTTCTTTTCCTCTAGTTATCCCAAATGATAATAAATTAAAATCGTTTGCCTTCTAGCTCCGTGTGGACGTGTGTAGCCTCTTCGCCTACTCCAAAATGCCATGTGTTGGCGACGATGCAACTTCATCGGTCGCGTCTCCTGCCTCTATATAAAGCTCCGCGCCACCGTGATCCCTTTTGGCACCCAACAGCACCCCCGCAGACACTAGATTCGATATGCCTCGCAGTAGTAAGACGTCTCACATCTCTTCTGTGTGTCAGTCCCTTGCGCCGTAGCCGCCACGTCTTTAGCCAACGTCGCTACATATTGAGTAGGCGTCTCTGGTTGGGGAGGACGAGCAGTCCCTCCTGCCGCCTGACCATGACAGCGGCTCCTCCCCTCGTGCTCCGACTAGTCCTTATCAGACGAGGAGTATGGGGATACGACGGATGACCTAGAGTTGATGGAGGAGCAACTCCAGGAGCATATGGTGGTGGAGCAGTCCTTGGAGTCTCTCCGCAAGAAGCAGCAGCACGCCAAGAAGAAGCAGGAGACCATACGCGCAAGAAGAAGCATTAGGCCTCTCTGTGCAGACCTGTTCACGCAAAAGCATTGTCCGAAGTTTACCGTCAAAAGTTTCAAAGAGATTTGCATGGATTTGGGAAGCCTCCGTGGCAACGCGCAAGGCCTTGGAGGACAGGGCATCAGGCTCTGTGAAGGGCGGAGCCACCACGTCGACGTCATCATCATCTATGCCGATGAGGAGGACGTCTAATACTTAGTGATTAGTAAATAGTGAGAAGTTATTAATTAGGTAATGTGTACTGAGCAGTTCTTATTAACTATGTAATGTGTTAAGTTAGTGGTCTTTTGTAACATGTAGATAGGGCAACCATGATTGATTGAAGCCTTTCCTGCCTATAAACAAATTATGAACTATATTTCATTATATATATATCTCTCGCTCCATCATTATATGTTGCATATATGATTGAAAATACATGGATAATTGATTGTTTAGACTTCACTTTGTTGTCTTAGCAAAAACATTTCATTCCAGAATATCATGTGTGATATCAAGTATCACTCATGATTAATACATATAAACCTAGGTGCGAACAAAACATCTTAAGCGATTTTGTATCGTGTGCGATCTTAAGTATCGCACACGGAGGATCGCTCGAGATTAATAAAGAGAATCCTACATGCGAACAAAAAGCATATCACAAAATTATCTCTGTTTTCCCAGGTGCGATTTTCTGTATAGCACAGGGTTAAGGAGTTCTGGAACGCGTGGAATATTGTTGGCCCGTTAGGGCCCAACAAAGGTAACCCTACCAATTACATAGTATATATTGGGACCAATTGTGTGATCACTCCACTCAATAGTTGTCTCACGTCTTTGTAGCACATAGTATGTCTGCGAGGCAGATGCAAGACCTTTTGCGGTCCATCATCCCAACAATTCCAATGACCTCACTAGCGGACTTTCCGCCGTTAACTCGTGCATCTCTAGTCTGTCAAATGCCGGAGCTCCCTTCGATAACGGTGTTCAACCCAGCTCATCCTCGCCGATCGGCGTGTCCAACACCATCCGTGTGCTTTCCCTCGATAAGGTATACATATGTACCATTCATCTAACTCCTATTTATAGTTCAGATCTACGTGTAACTCTTTTTGTAGTTACATGTTGATGGATTGGTTGTGCATGGACCGGATCTATTTTTTTATTCGTAGAAAATGGTCACCTGATCTATGTGTTATATATAATGTACTTGTGGCAAAGTCGTATTTGTATAATGTGGTACAAGTTGTTTATGTGGTAGAGGTTGATTTGTTAGACCAAGTCTTTGAAGTTGGTTAGATCGGTTGGGGGAGCAGTGAAGCGACCTATTTAAAGGAGGGTAGATCCACCACAAGATAACAATCTCATACACATCTCGACATGGTGGAGCCCTGCCGCTGTGCCACCTTCATAGTTCATCAACCCATCACCATCAAGAAATCCACGGAAGAGGAGGAGAAGGGGAGCACCGCCATCGCCACCGAGCGCTGGCTCATGGCCATGAGCACTGGCCAGCATCGCCATCTCCATCAATGACCTCACCTCTCTCCATAGCTTGTGTATTTGTAAGATTGAAAATGGTTGTGATCTAAATAATATATCAATCACTCTATAGTTTTAGTGTTCATCCATCTGTGAGTGAGTGTTCTAGGTTGAGTCATCAGTAATTTAGTGCGCTAAGTTAGAATATGTTGTGATCCCCTAGTATTCATGTACATGAGTTAGGAAGATGAGTTCACAACATCCTTTAGTCTGGAAGTTGGAAGCGTACATTTGCCTTGCAAGTGGCACGCGGGAATTATGCATAGTGCACACAGTGTGACAACACGGTAATCAAATGTGGAATGCTTATTTATCTTAGAAATTTCTTGCAAATACTGGATCACATATATTCGCTCATCTAAAACTAGTGAGACCAAAGCCTAGAAATCACCTCCCATTCCTTTCAATCCAACAACTACAATCTCTTTAGTTTACTTTCGCTATATTTTTAATTATAGTTATTATTCACAACTTACTTTTGCTATTTTTTTAATTATAGTTATTATTGACAACTTAAAACTCTCTGGTTGATTACAGTAGTTCTATGGCAAGCTATAGTGTAGGCTATTTCTAATTCACGTTTTGGTGTGAACATGGCTCCAATGACAACGTAGTTACGGGGTTGTGTAGTGTCCATTCAGCAAAACTCTCTTGGAATCGATCTTTTAATAAATGTTTGATGTTGTTAAGTACTACAATAACCCTGTATTGGTGTAGGAAACAGAGTCATCAAAATCCTATTTGTGGTTCAGATCTATGTGTTTCGCATGGACGGATCAGTTCTGTGTGAACCGGTTTTATTTTTCTCTAAAATGATGGCAAATATATTTATATATACTCCCTCCAATTCGATGAATAAGGCGTCCTCTTTTTGCGTACTTTTTCTTTGACAAAAAATACTCTGAATATATAAAGGTTTGTTGGTATAAAATTAGTATCATTGGAAAGTTATTTTCAGCACAAATCCAATGGTATTAATTACGTACAATACAATCATGATTTTGTTTCTTGATTTTTCAGTAAAACTTCTTCTTGGAATGCGTACGTCTTATTCATTGAAACGGACATAGTATATATAGGGTCGGACTACACCACGTGTTTGAAGTTCTTTATGTTGATATACAAGTTAAATATATTTATTGGTTCATATATATTTGTATAATTTTCTTATGTGGCAGAAGTTGATTCCTTCTGCCGCGTCTTTCAAGTTCTTTATGTTGTATACAAGTTACTTATGTGGTAGAAGTTGATCCATGATTATTTCTTATAATTGACAATACTATTTTTGTGTATAAACATGAATTATATGGTCTTATGAACGTTTGGTTACCAATATTTTGTCATGTTATCAGCTTCTACTAATAACATATAGACAACGATGTAACCAAGAGCAAATGCATTTTAGGCTTAACATCTTCCTTCGTTCCAAATTACTTTTCGCGGATTAAATGAACCTAGATTTTAGGCAACATTTTGCCTAAATCCGTGACAAATAATTTGGATCAAAGAGAGTATAACTCATCTTTCGTGTGTGCTTCCCGGTGTAAAGAATGGTCTCTACTTCTTGCAGTTGCATTTCTGGGTAAGTCCTCTAGTCATTTCACTTGCATTCATTTGTTTCTAGCTTTTATTTGTTTATATATTTCTATATTGATGATATTTATGTGTAGTTACTTTAATGGTTAGAAATTGCACTTCACTTGAGGAAGTCCACATGCGCCTCACGTATACTGAAGTCGATGACTGCATCTCAAGAGGACAAAGGAGAAACCAAGAAAAATATGAATCATCTAATTCCTATATCTTCTGTATAGCTAATAGCGATTCCATGTCCAAATGCATGTACTTTGTATATGTGGTGGATAAACTATGAAATTAAATATAATTGATATCATACTATTATTTTTTACTGGTACATGTGGCATAAATCTGCTTGTAAGTGTTGTATCATGGCTCTGCAAGTAAAAACATATGCTATATAATCAGCCAGCTTACTGCTAGTTTAAACACACAAAAAACATGTGCGGAAAGAACAGAACACATACGACAAAACAATACATGTCGTTTGCAATCAGAAATAATGCATACAACTCGTTCAAACAAAATGTCTGCGATCGAAGGCCCCGTAGCACATGGTTTATTAAACCGTGTGCGCTCTATAGAATCATCTTCCACCCTTACATAGCGATGGTAAGGTTTACTGTGTGTGACATACCATTTCCAACGTGTATAAAGACATACATTATGTACTAATTCAAGTACACAGAAGGTGAATCCGTGGCAGTGTTAGATATTATAAACAAGCATTACATTTTGACACTACCTACCCTAGATCTCTGATTAACTATCATTACTCATGCAACTATGCAAACCTAGGAGATCTGGCCAACCGTTCTAAGATCTAACCCAAGCCAAACTAGTTGGAGTTGCGGTTAGTTACAGTCATTGGCAGAGGCAAAGAACAACACGTGAAAGGAGTCTAGACAACCAAACTGCAGTTAAACCAAACTACTCATGCAAACATATTGCTGTCTCTCTAGATGCCGGTGGCGTGTAATCTACCAAACACGCCCTGTCATGCGAATGAACGTTTGATTTCCTGGATTCATAGTTTTAAAAACCGAACCGGTGAGTGAACCGTGAGGTGACTGGTTCACTGGTTTGCTGGTCGGACCACACATATATATTAATATGTAATCACAAAACATGGCGAGTCCAAGTGGTATTGGGAATTATGCGGGGCTATTTCTTCCTAGATGAAACATCGTGAGTTCCTTTTCTTTTGCGACATCTTTTTTCCCTGGTTTTTACTGTTTGGACCGATGCCTCTTCAAACAGTGGTGAGCAGTCGGTTCAGGTTTTTTCCGATCGAACCATCGAACCGGTTCGGTTTTTAAAACTATGCCTGGATTCGCCCGCGTCGACTCGGGGAAGGAAGGCATGCAATCGAGTACCAGCTGCAGTTAAACCGTTCGGTGCTTTAATGCTGATTAGACTCAGTGACAGCACATGCCGCGCGCCGAACATGGAGTCCGGTCACGAGCAAATTGAACGCGGCAATTCTCGCAAGCGAGGGATTCACATTCACGGCATCTGAGAACGTGTGAGCCAGTCGTGTGCTTCCACTTCACCCCGTAATCTTTTCCCGTAAGGTTGGCCATAGTTCTAGTATCATAGCTAGTATCATACACATTGGTCCCACAAAAATGCTGATGTGGTAGCTAAATAAAGAGGAAAGAGGAGATTAGAGTAACATAGGTGGATACTGTATCATAGCGCATGTCACGAGAAAAATTAATGCCAAATAAATCGTCTGCACATATTTGCATTAAGATTCTAAAAAGTAATAAATATAGCATAGCTATGATACTAATTCATGATACTAACCACTATAGAGATAGTACCATACACAAGTATCATATGCCAGCCTAAGAACTTTGCCCGTAGGTTTAATTAGCATTATTTTCCATGGACTGTTCACAGCCCTTATCGTCACGCTGTCACCTAGAGGAATAGGAAAGTTGGTGCCGAAGTAATTAGTCCAACCATATATTCAACACATATGATCACCACATCTCATATCGTTGCCACGGCTACATCACCCTACAGTGCACTATATGGCAGCGTATTACCACACTGGTAGCAAAGCAACGTGCAAGAATTCCTGCCGCTGGCTACACAAGCGTATTGGCCTCTATAAATACGTACGGCTTCATACACATGCAGCATCTCCAACTCCACCCGTCCTAGTTACTCAACACTGCCCAACGCGTCTTTGCCAAGAGCAGGATGGACGCCGCCGCAACCACCATGACGCCCCGGAAGCTGGTCGTGCTCTACCCGTCACTGGGCATGGGCCACATTGTCTCCATGATCGAGCTCGGTAAGATCTTCGTCGCCCGCGGCCTCGCCGTCACCATTATCGTCCTCGATCTTCCGCACAACAACGGCTCTAGAGGGCCCTTCTTCGCGGGGGTCTCCGCCGCCAATCCATCCATCTCCTTCCATCGTCTCCCGCAGGTCAAGCTCCCACCCGTGGAGTCCATCAACCTCGAGGTGTTGGCCTTCGAGGTCGCCCGCGCGTCAAATCCATACCTGCGTGATTTCCTCACCGCCGCCTCCCCGGCCATTTTCGTTGCCGATTTCTTCTGCCACGTCGCCCGCGAGGTGGCTTTGGAGCTTGGTATTCCCATCTACTTCTTCTTCCCCTCCGGCGCCGAGGTTCTGGCTGTCCTTCTGCATCTCCCGGTCCTAGACTCTCAGACCACTGCAAGCTTCCAAGACATGGGTGAGGAGCTCGTGCATGTCCCCGGAATTCCCTCGTTTCCGGCGTCGCACGCCATGATGCCGATCATGGACCGTGGCGACGCAGCCTACAAGGCGTTCGTGAACGTGTGCAGCGATCTATGCCGCTCACATGGCATCATCGTCAACACATTCCGCTCGCTCGAGCCGCGGGCTGTCGACGCCATCGCTGCCGGGCTCTGCACACCTGCTGGACTCCCGATTCCGCCAGTGTACTGCATCGGGCCGCTGATAAAGTCAGAGGAGGTGGGCGTCAAGCGTGGCAACGAGTGCATCCCGTGGCTGGACACACAGCCCAACGACAGCGTGGTGTTCCTCTGCTTCGGTAGCCTCGGCCGGTTCAGCGTGAAGCAGATCAGAGAGGTGGCAATCGGGCTAGAGGCAAGCGGGCAGCGTTTCCTTTGGGTCGTCAAGAGCCCGCCCAATGATGACCACCCAACGAAGTTGTTCGAGAACTCCTCGGAGCCGGACCTCGACGCCCTCCTCCCGGAGGGCTTCCTGGAACGGACCAAGGACACGGGCTTGGTCGTCAAGTCGTGGGTGCCGCAGCGTGATGTGCTGCTACACAACGCGGTGGGCGGCTTCGTGACCCACTGTGGGTGGAACTCGGTGCTAGAGTCGATCATGGCGGGCGTGCCGATGCTGGCGTGGCCACTGTACGCGGAGCAACGTATGAACAGGGTGTTCCTTGAGAAGGAGCTTGGGCTAGCAGCCGCAGTGGAAGGATACGACAAGGAGGTGGTCGAGGCCGGGGAGGTGGCTGCGAAGGTGAAGTGGATGATGGACTCTGATGGAGGGAGGGTGATCAGGGAGCGTACGCAGGCGGCGATGCGCCAGGCGAAGAAGGCGATAAGCGAGGGCGGGGAGTCAGAGAAGACGCTGACGGGATTAGTGGAAGCCTGGATACTTGCTTGATGTTGGTGGGCTCGGCTAAGCTGAGATCTAATGAGTGATGATCCACATGGACATGGATGTGTGTTTATTTTCCAAAAATATATGTTTTTAAAATTATCCAAATAATAATAAAATCAATTTCTCTGGAAGTAAACAAAGAAGTGTATTGTCAATTCCAGTTGTAACTTGTATCTTACCATCGGGAGAATTGTAAAGAGTCGGTTTTCCATGTAACATGAAATTTCCAGACACCTTATCTTCCATAGAGATATTGGCTAGTACCTCTTTTTGTTTGGGTAGACATTGGCTAGCTAGTACCTAGTATAACATACTACGAACCATCTAGAGAAAAAAGAAGTGATAGGAGCGTAAATAACATTGTTATTATTCCTTAAAAAACAGCAAATTTTGATGTTTGTGGTAGGCTTTTTAACGCGCACCACCATCTATCTTCCCACCTTATAACAAATCTTTCTGTAGTAATAACAACAACAAAATTAGCTCAAAAGCCTGCAAACAATAGTGTGTTGGGCTGGAAAAACGTTTTCTCTCCACTCCCGTCTGCTTGTAACCTTACTGGATCGGCGAGATCATGGGTGAACGATCGGCGACCATGGCTGGACGAGTTGCCCAATTGCTAATAGGGTGTGCTCGCTTGTGTTTTTTTTGCCAGTTCAAGGTGTTTGCAAATGAACTAAAGTTTGCGATTTATATATCGTGGGAACAACAGTTTTTTGTGTGGTTTTGGAACTGAAAATTAGATTGCGATTTTTAAATGGGAATTAGAATACTATTAGTCTTAATCGAATCCATTGCAACACACATTTAGATACAATCACCGAATTTTTCTACATAAATATTTACTATTAAATCGGGATTAGTGAAGTCGATATGTAATCAAACCATTTTGGTAAGCAGACATCATCGTTTCACGTTTGACAATGTTTGCCTCAAGAAAACCATATGTCCGGCGAGAGATTAAAAAAACCGCCCCGTACGTCGCGCGTGCAACCGATGAAGGTCAGCTTGTCGATATGGGACAAAACATGAGTCGCGCGTTTTGTCTTCCATCACGTCTTATGTATCAGATCATGTCTCCGAGACTCTCTTGGAAAAAAAGACCAAGTCAATGTTGTCACAATTCACTACTACTACCATGTTACTTCTTCTAATACACACCATCCTCCCACACATGCTCTCGCATACAAGTTTGAGCATAACAAGTTTTAAAAAACGGGGTAACAATATGCATATATCAATACATCAAGACCACAATAAAGGTTCAGATCTCATGAATAATCCAATAAAACTAAGGATCCACCACATAGAAATTACATAATATGGATATAATTAAGATAGACAGCTCATATGGCATCTAATCAACATAGCACAAGAGAGAGAGAGATAGATCAAGCTACTGCCAAAAACCCATAGTCCAGAGGTGGACTACTCCCTCTTCATCGTGGTGGCGGTGTTGGTGATGTTGGAGAGGGTGGAGATGCAACCGGGGATGGCTCCAGCAGCGTTTCCCCCTCCAATCTTCGCAGGTTCAGCCTCTGTTTCAGGGTTATGTGTTTCTCCACCGCCTCATCGCGAGAACGCCTGGGGGGGGGTCTTTATATAGTGGTTTTTAGGTCAGCCCGTCAATCTAAGATCAAGACGGATGGCATCGAACGCTTGAGGGGCAAACGAGCATGGCTGGCACGACATGGTGTAGGGCCCACGTCACCTGGTCTCGTTTGGGCATCGTGGGTCCCCTTGTGTGCTTCTTGTTCTCATATTATTTCTTCGGAAAAAATATTGATGCTAGAAAATCCTAGCTGAGTTTGATTTTCGTAAGGTCCCTAAAACTTAAAAATACTCAAAATAGGGGTTTCCTGTTCTGCAATGTTATAAACCAATAAAAGGGGATCGTTTAGAAAATCCCCGAAATCAATATAAACATGAATATAACATCTTATAACATGCAAATATGTCAGAATATGTGGCAATAAACTACAAAGTTCATGCATGCATTATACATGCATCAATATCCCCAAGCTTAACCCATGCTCATCCTCAAGTATGAAGGTGATAAAACTAAACATGGACTTTGAAGCTTGTTGCCTAATTGAATATAACAAGTATTAGACACAGGATTAATGATTTAAACTTTAATGAATGACAATAAGAAAATGAGATATGAAGTCATACTTCTTGTTCACTACAAAGATGTTCAACAATAAATCACAATGTATATGTAAGAATAAATAAAAGTACTATGGACATTAAGCATGCAAATGCTTGTGTAGTTCAGAACTTTTCCTTCTTTTTTTGTTTCTTTTGAACAGTGGTAATTGAAAGTAAGCAAGGAGTATACATGCCAAGACTTTGATACTAATAGAGAAAATAATTTTTCTATTATGCAACTCATGTCAACGGTAGTGAAATAGTGAAACATGTATGTTGTGTTTGGTTGCAATGAATTGGGATCTAAATTGAATTGGCAATGGAAAACCAAATCAACCAATTCAATGGAATACCACAAGGAGTGTTTGGATGCGCGTGGTATTCAACTATAGAATTCAGGTTTCAATGGAATACCAAATCCTGTTTGGATGTCACATGTGTGGAAATGAGAGTATTTTTGACTTTGAACAATATAACCTCTGTAATATGAAGAAAAATAGCACAAAATGGATACATAATGTCTCACAAATATCTCACAAATAGTACAAAGTGGATAATTATGTCTTACAAATAGCACAAAGTGGACAATTATGCTTACAAATAGTAGAAAGTGGATACATTATGTCTCACAAATAGCACAAAGTGGATACATTATGTGTCAAACAATCCATAAACATGAAAGTAAATAATATAGTAGCAATCATCAAGGCAAGGTCATGAGCCATGCTTTCCTCATTTCCATGGGTAGTGCCATGAGTGATTCGAACGTGCGCTCGTTGGCGGTGACCTTCCCATAAGCTATCAACATATCATTACCAACCAAATCTTGTATTTTCTTCAGTTCAACCAGGATTTCAGATGAAGGACTAACCTTCGGTGCTGGTGGTGGTGGTGGTGGTGGTAGTAGTGGGGCGATTGAGTTCAATGCCTCCCCAAACGTCATTCTCAGCTCTCCCACCATGCTCATGATAGCATCAGCAGTGTGTTGCTTCTTCTTCTTAGGCAGCTCAGGAGTTTCTTCATCATCCTCCACCACCACCTGAGGAACAGATGATGATCCAACTTGAGCACACTCACCTCATGTCCTTGCACCTGCACCCGTGGCATGGTCTTTTGAATATATAGTAGAGATAGCTTGCTAATTCTTCACTTCCTTGTGCCTATATGGAGCTGCATCCTTGTTTGCCTACATAATATGCACATATATTTGAGATGATGTTCCAGTTGCAAAAGAATGCATAGTCAAGTTGCAAAAGAAATAGTATGTTGCATACCTCCACATATCTAGCCCACACTTCATCACTGTCAATGCTCACCATGTTATTATCCCAATCCCATCCAAAGCCACTCTGGGAAAGCATCTTGTTGATGACTTCATAATGCTTGTCAAATGTCTTAATTCTTGCTAATATCTTGTCCTTGTTGATGACAATGTTACATGTCTCCTTCACATGCTTCATGCAAGCATTGTACACATGTGGCTTCCAATCATTTTGTGCATGGTCACCTCTGTTCTGATGGTTAACAAGAACGGACAATAATGCAAGTGTCCATCTTATTAGTCCACCCAAGGTAAGTCCTACTAGCCTTCTTATTTTTTGGTTCAGCCATGCTGCTACAAGTGACATATATAATACAAGTAAGGAGAAATAGCAAGTTGTAGATAGTTAAAACATATATATTTATATTCAGCCAAAGGTTCCATGTAGGAAATATCACACAAATGGCAAAAGCATCAGCAAAAAAAGGGCACAATAAGCTAGATTTATACTCGAGCACTACTCCATTGCTAGTTCGTCATGTGTCACAAGGTACTCAGCAAACATCTCATCAGCTAAATCTTGCCTAAACGTGGTCCATGTGTCGCTTAGCTGGACACTTCTAATTAGTGCGACATCATCTGCAGGTTCAGGGACCGTAGCTGCTAGTTCAGCGTCAATCTCCTGCAGCAATAGATGATCCCTCATATGTTGTCTATCCCTTGCATAGTTGTGTAACACACAACAAGCATTAATAATTTGAATCTGCAAATATTTATGTCATAGTTAGCAATTGTTCTTCAACAGCCAAAAACCATCTACAAACCATACCGACATGTATTACCTGGTCTTCTATGGAAAAGAAAGAACAAGAACGTAGGATGGCCCATTTTTTCTTCAATAGCCCAAAACATCTCTCCACTACTTTTGTAGCACGAGAATGCCTCAAGTTGTACAACTCCTTTTCAGTTTGGGGCCCTAGTATACTAGCAGCCCACTCTTTCAAGTGGTACCTAGTGGATTGAAATGGATATAGAAATCCAGGTCCATTTGTATAACCCGCATCAACTAGGTAGTACTTCCCTATATGCATAAATTAAGTAAGTTAGTTATGAATTAAACATGAGAAAAAGAAAGCCAATAGCAAAGAGAGGTACCCTTTGGTACAACAAATGCATCTTGGCGGTCAATTCTCATGGCATCTTTCAACACTTAATTATGAGTCTGATGCCGAGCCCTCCCAGCTAGGTAGAACATAGAGAAACTTCATGTTCCAATCAACCACACCCAACCTATTAGTGGTGATGTATTGGTTTTTATTCCCATACCTCCCTTTGTCAGCCACCCTAACAAACACATCAATATGACACCCGTCTAGAGCTCCAAGTGCATTGAGAAACCACTTCCATTTGTAATCATCGGGAGGGGTGGCACTAGGCTCAGGAAGCTTGATGAACTCCCCAGTTAGAGATAAGATGGCAGCTAACACATTACCGAAGTGCCTACTGGTTGTCTCTAAAGACCGCTCATAGCCAATCATCCGCATTTTAGTTCCATGGCCAACTACTTGGAAGAACATAGCAACATTTTCTTCTACCGTGACATAGGTTGTATCTTTGAGACCACCCTTCTCACGCAACATAGCATAAAGATTATGGAAATTTCTTTTGGTTAAACGCAACTCATCATAGCACCTTGTCTCTGATACGTCTAAAACGTATCTACTTTCCCGAACACTTTTGCTATTGTTTTGCCTCTAATTTGTGTATTTTGGATACAACTAACACGGACTAACGCTGTTTTCAGCAGAATTGCCCTGGTGTCTTATTTTTGTGCAGAAAATCAACTTACAGGAAAATCCCCGGAAATAATTGCAATGGGCCTATTTTTACAAGACCCACGGAGCCAGAAGATGAGACGGAGGGGGCCACGAGGCGCGCACACCACGTGGCGGCGCGGTGGGCCCATGGCCGCGCCGCCCTATGGTGAGGCCGCCTCGGCCAGCCCCCGACGCTCCCCTCTAGACTACTTAAAGCCCTTGACCTAAAAACGCACGAGGAGTCGACCAATTTTCCAGAAGCCATCCAGAACTCCGCCGCCAAAGAAAACCCCATCTCGGGATCAGAAACTCCGTTCTGGCACCCTGCCGGGACGGGGAATTGGAGGAGATCATTGCCATCATCGCCACCGATGCCTCTCCATCGATCATCCATGATCCCCCCACCCATGTGTGAGTAAATCCTCCGCTGTAGGCTGAAGGGGATGGTAGGGATTGGATGAGATTGTTCATGTAATAGCCATAAGATTGTTAGGGCATGGTGCCTAGTATCCGTTGTTGGTACTTTTATGATATTGTTGCAACTTGTTATGCTTAATGCTTGTCACTAGGGCCCGAGTGCCATGATTTCAGATCTGAACATGTTATTGATTCATGATGATATTCATTGTTTTATGATCTTACCTGCAAGTTTTATACACATATTGCTGTCCGGAACCCGAGGCCCCAAAGTGACAGAAATTGGGACAACCAGAGGGAAAGGCTGTGATATGAGGATCACATGTGTTCACGGAGTGTTAATGCTTTGCTCCGGTACTCTAGTAAAAGGAGTACCTTAATTACCAGTAGTTTTCCTAGAGGCCCGGTGATGCGCGTAGATGTACACGTCCGTTGGGAACCCCAAGAGGAAGGTATGATGCGCACAGTGGCAAGTTTTCCCTCAGAAAGAAACCAAGGTTTAATCGAACCAGGAGGAGCCAAGAAGCACGTTGAAGGTTGATGGTGGCGAAATGTGCTGCGGCGCAACACCAGGGATTCCGGCTCCAACGTGGAACCTGCACAACACAACCAAAGTACTTTGCCCCAACGAAACAGTGAGGTTGTCAATCTCACCGGCTTGCTGTAACAAAGGATTAACCGTATTGTGTGGAAGATGATTGTTTGCGAAGAAAACAATAAAACAAGTATTGCAGTAGATTGTATGCGATGTAAAGAATAGGACCGGGTCCACAGTTCACTAGAGGTGTCTCTCCCATAAGATAAAAGCATGTTGGGTGAACAAATTACGTCGGCAAATTGACAAATAGAAAAGGGCATAACAATGCATATACATGATATGATAAATATAGTGAGATTTAATCAGGGCATTACGACAAAGTACATAGACCGCCATCCAACTGCATGTATGCCTAAAAAGTCCACCTTCAGGTTATCATCCGAACCCCTTTCAGTATTAAGTTGCAAGCAACAGACAATTGCATTAAGTATGGTGCGTAATGTAATCAACAACTACATCCTTAGACATAGCATCAATGTTTTATCCCTAGTGGCAACAGCACATCCACAACCTTAGAACCTTCTGTCACGATCCCAGATTTAATGGAGGCATGAACCCACTATCGAGCATAAATACTCCCTCTTGGAGTTAAGAGCAAAAACTTGGCCAGAGCCTCTACTAATAACGGAGAGCATGCAAGATCATAAACAACACATAGGTAATAGATTGATAATCACCATAACATAGTATTCTCTATCCATCGGATCCCGACAAACACAACATATAGTATTACGATAGATGATCTTGATCATGTTAGGCAGCTCACAAGATCCAACAATGAAGCACATAAGGAGAAGACGACCATCTAGCTACTGCTATGGACCCGTAGTCCAGGGGTGAACTACTCACTCATCACTCCGGAGGCGATCATGGCGACGAAGAGTCCTCCGGGAGATGATTCCCCTCTCCGGTAGGGTGCCGGAGGCGATCTCCTGAATCCCCCGAGATGGGATTCGCGGCGGCGGCGTCTCTGGAAGGTTTTCCGTATCGTGGCTTTCCTGGGGGTTTCGCGACGAGGCTTTAAGTAGGCGGAAGGGCAACGCGGGGGCCACACGTGGGCCCCACACGCTAGGTCGGCGCGGCCAGGGCCTGGGCCGCGCCTCCCTAGTGTGGCGGCGCCTCGTGGCCCCACTTCCTTCCCTCTTCACTTCCGGAAGCTTCGTGCCAAAATAGGATCCCGGGCGTTGATTTCGTCCAATTCCGAGAATATTTCCTTACTAGGATTTCTGAAACCAAAAACAGCAGAAAACAGAACTGGCTCTTCGGCATCTTGTTAATAGGTTAGTTCCAAAATGCGTAAATACGACATATAATGTGTATAAAACATGTAGATATCATCAATAATGTAGCATGGAACATAAGAAATTATCGATACGTTGGAGACGTATCAGCATCCCCAAGCTTAGTTCTGTCCCGAGCAGGTAAAACGATAACAAAGATAATTTCTGAAGTGACATGCCATCATAATCTTGATCATACTATTTGTAAACATATGTAATGAATGCAGCGATCAAAACAATGGTAATGACATGAGTAAACAAATGAATCATAAAGCAAATACTTTTCATGAATAGTACTTCAAGACAAGCATCAATAAGTCTTGCATAAGAGTTAACTCATAAAGCAATAAATCAAAGTAAAGGTGTTGAAGCAACACAAAGGAAGATTAAGTTTCAGCGGTTGCTTTCAACTTATAACATGTATATCTCATGGATATTGTCAACATAGAGTAATATAACAAGTGCAATATGCAAGTATGTAGGAATCAATGCACAGTTCACACAAGTGTTTGCTTCTTAAGGTGGAGAGAGATAGGTAAACTGACTCAACAATAAAAGTAAAAGAAAGGTCCTTCAAAGAGGAAAGCATCGATTGCTGTATTTGTGCTAGAGCTTTTATTTTGAAAACATGAAACAATTTTGTCAACGGTAGTAATAAAGCATATGAGTTATGTAAATTATATCTTACAAGTTGCAAGCCTCATGCATAGTATACTAATAGTGCCCGCACCTTGTCCTAGTTAGCTTGGACTACCGGATCATCGCAATACACATGTTTCAACCAAGTGTCACAAAGGGGTACCTCCATGCCGCCTGTACAAAGGTCTAAGGAGAAAGCTCGCATTTTGGATTTCTCGCTTTTGATTATTCTCAACTTAGACATCCATACCGGGACAACATGGACAACAGATAATGGACTCCTCTTTAATGCATAAGCATGTAGCAACAATTATTATTCTCATATGAGATTGAGGATATATGTCCAAACTGAAACTTCCACCATGATTCATGGCTTTAGTTAGCGGCCCAATGTTCTTCTCTAACAATATGCATGCTCCAACCATTAAGGTGGTAGATCTCCCTTACTTCAGACAAGACGGACATGCATAGCAACTCACATGATATTCAACAAAGATAGTTGATGGCGTCCCCAGAAGCATGGTTATGGCACAACAAGCAACTTAATAAGAGATAAAGTGCATAAGTACATATTCAATACTACGATAGTTTTTAAGGCTATTTTGTCCCATGAGCTATATATTGCAAAGGCGAATGATGGAATTTTAAAGGTAGCACTCAAGCAATTTACTTTGGAATGGCGGAGAAATACCATGTAGTAGGTAGGTATGGTGGACACAAATGGCATAGTAGTTGGCTCAAGGATTTTGGATGCATGAGAAGTATTCCCTCTCGATACAAGGTTTAGGCTAGCAAGGTTATTTGAAGCAAACTCAAGGATGAACCGGTGCAACAAAACTCACATAAAAGACATATTGTAAACATTATAAGACTCTACACCGTCTTCCTTGTTGTTCAAAACTCAATACTAGAAATTATCTAGACCTTAGAGAGACCAAATATGCAAACCAAATTTTAGCAAGCTCTATGTATTTCTTCATTAATGGGTGCAAAGTATATGATGCAAGAGCTTAAACATGAGCACAACAATTGCCAAGTATCACATTATCCAAGACATTTTAGAATTACTACATGTAGCATTTTCCAATTCCAACCATATAACAATTTAACGAAGAAGAAACTTCGCCTTGAATATTATGAGTAAAGCCTAAGGACATATTTGTCCATATGCAACAGCGGAGCGTGTCTTTCTCCCACAAAGTGAATGCTAGGATCCATTTTATTCAAACAAAAACAAAACAAAAACAAACCGACGCTCCAAGTAAAGAACACAAGATGTGACTGAATAAAAATATAGTTTCAGGGGAGGAACCTGATGATGTTGTCGATGAAGAAGGGGATGCCTTGGGCATCCCCAAGCTTAGACGCTTGAGTCTTCTTAATATATGCAGGGATGAACCACGGGGCATCCCCAAGCTTAGAGCTTTCACTCCTCTTGATCATAGTATATCATACTCCTCTCTTGACCCTTGAAAACTTCCTTCACACCAAACTTCAAGCAAACTCATTAGAGGGTTAGTGCACAATTAATAATTCACATATTCAGAGGTGACACAATCATTCTTAACACTTATGGACATTGCATAAGGCTACTGGACATTAATGGATCAAAGAAATTCATCCAACATAGCAAAAGAGGCAATGCGAAATAAAAGGCAGAATCTGTCAAAAACAGAACAGTTCGTAAAGACGAATTTTAAAATGGCACCAGACTTGCTCAAATGGAAAAACTCAAAACTAATGAAAGTTGCGTACATATCTGAGGATCACGCTCGTAATTTTGCAGATTTTTTCGAATTTTCTACAGAGACTTATGCCAGAATTCGTGACAGACAGCAATGCTGTTTCTGCGCAGCGATCCCAAATATAGCATCAACTTTAGCATAGAAACTTTACTTGGCACAAAAACATGATAAGGAGAGGTTGCTACAGTAGTAAACAACTTCCAAGACTCAACAATACAGTAATAAAATAAAATATGGGTTATCTCCCAAGAAGTTCTTTCTTTATAGCCATTAAGATGGGCTCAGTAGTTTTAATGATACTCTCGCAATAAATAAGAGTTGAAGCAAAAGAGAGCATCAAGAAGCAAATTCAAAACACATTTAAACCTAACCCACTTCCTATGAAAAGGAGTCTTGTACACAAATAAATTCATGAAGAACAAAGTGACAAGCATAGAAAAGCAACACAAGAGCAATTTCAAGATTCTCAACATAAAAAGGAGAAACTTAATATTATTAAGATGCATATAACCATGTTTCCCTCTCTGATAATAATTTTCAGTAGCATCATGAACAAACTCAACAATATAACTATCACATAAAACATTCTTGTCATGAGCCACATGCATAAAATTATTACTCTCCACATAAGCATAATCAATTTTATTAGTTGTAGTGGGAGCAAATTCAACAAAATAGCTATCACTATTATTCTCATCACCATAATCATCATATATAGGAGGCACACTACAAGGAAAAGGCTCATTGCCGGCGCACCTAAAAAGCCCATTGCCGGCGCACCAAGAGCCCGCCGGTGCGAACGGGCCGGTGATAACTGGCCATTGCCGGCGCACCAGCACGTTCGCCGGCGATAGTGTGGATACTGCCGGCGCGCCATCGCTCATTCGCCGGCAAAGGGGCATGTTCCACCGGCGCGCCAGCAGCTGCGCCGGCAGTAGTGCGGCGAGCAATGGCGCATGCCTTGTGCGCCGGCAGTAGGTCATTTAGGTGCGCCGGCAAAAAATTCGAAAATTCTTTTTTCAGCTTTTTTCCAGCATATTAGAATACATATTTGACAGCAGTATATATGTACAACACAGTTCATATTTTGACAGCAGAACATGCAATATGAGAAGCACATAGAGAGCCAAGTCTCATTTCGGTATCAATACACAAATACGCTAGTCTCGTTTCGAAATGGTGATTCATACAACATGTGCATATGCAACACCAAAGGACTAAGTTTCACAAAGTTAGAAGTCTCGGTAGTCGTCACAAGTGTCGTCATACACCTCACAATGTAGCTCCTAACCTAAACTACAATCACATAGAACATGAACAACATGGTCACGATGACCATCATCACGAAGGCCATGGTCTTCATCCGGTTCCTCCTCATGTCCCTCATCTCTCCCGCTAGATAACGGGCGTATCTTCCTTCCGCCTCCACCCTAGTGGGGTATCCCTTGTAGCTGTTGCCGCTGAAGCGGTGCACCTGTCTCCGACAGTCCTCCCAGTCGTCGTAGACTCCAGGAACCCTCCCCTTGTACACGACATATGTCGTCGGCATCTCCATGCACAAGACAAGTAAAACGTTAGTACCAATGCAATGAACAAGTGCGAACTCAAATAAAAGACAAGTAGTATGAACTAAATAGCATGTGCCTCATACTTTGTTGGTCGAAATAAATAATAACATACAGGGATGGGGTCAGCGAGGCTAGGTAGGATGCACAATAGATTGATATTTGTGGCCATCACACCAAGCCTCACTGGCCCACCCCGGAGTGTACAAGTGACCAAACATTTTAATCATCGGCCAATGCAATTAAGAAGTGCGAACTCAAATAAAAGACAAGTAGTACGAATTAAATAGCGTGCCTCATAATTTGTCGGTCGAAACACATATTAACATCCAGGGATGGAGTCAGTGAGGCTAGGTAGGATGCACAATAGATTGATACTTGTGGCCATCGCACCAAGGCTCACTGGCTCCACCCCCGAGTGTACTAGTGACCGAACATTCTAATCATCGGCGAACTCCAAATACGAGGCAAGTAGGGGTCGAGTAAATGCAAATAATTATTAAGGTATCTACGCCATAATCTTGAAATATATAGCAAAGTAAATGAAACTATAGACACATGTTCACATGCACATCCATACAACTAAATAAAAGCAACAAGTCGATTCTATGGGAATATGTAGCAAGTATTACAATACGGAAGTTCAAAGACATATCGTTCAAGCTTTAGCAATAGTGTTCCCGTCGTAGGATCAGGTTGTACGCCTAGGGGGGAATGGACGGCAGCCCTCAAGCGTGTTGAACGGCCTCTCATCACGCGACATCTCCAAGCGGAGTTCTATCTCGTCATTAGGTGGTAGACCGTAGCCGTAGAAGAACTCGCCAGACCTTTTGTTGACATCATGCACGATTACCGTGCAAATGAACTGCTGGATGCGACTCCAGTTCTTTCTAATCTCTCTATCAGGGGCATCCGCCATGTTTACAAACCTCTCTCTGAGACTCTCTGGCAGCAACATGTCATCTGCGTACTTTATGTACTCCTGCATCTGAAGGATGGCGTACCACGCGTCCATCCCATTGTCTTGCTTCGACTGCCTGAGGCAGGGGAAGTTGGTTGTGTGGGTTAAGACCAAGCCTCCTCGGGATTTCCTCTCTACTTTGAGGGGGCCTGCCTTGTTGGCGAAGCCGGTGAGAGCATCATTGAGAAGGGCCCTGATGTTGGTGTAGTCTTTCTTCTTGTCCCTACCCGAGTCGAGATAGACTGCATGCGAGTGTTGCGGGTGCACGACGATGAGGGTGCAGTACATGTCTCTGCGGAAAACACACGGATTAACCTTTGGAAATGCAAATGGAGATATAGGATAGAATGGTGATGGGGACTAGCGAGTGATTACTTACTCGGGGAAGTAAGGGATGAGAATGGCGCCCTTCTTAATGTTCGCCAGCATGAAATCCTCGACCTGCCGTGTGGCAATCGCCCGATCCCCAGCGTTGCAGATGATGCTCTCCCGCATATAGAAGGGGTCCATTATCGCGATGGTCGGCGTCCCCTCCTTAACGATCTGGGAAGACAAGCTAAGAGCAACTAGGCGAACCACACTAAAGTGGAGCATTTGCATGCGATAGATGCTGAAGATGTCATTGAACCGGATGAAGCACAAGTCCGCGGGGTACTTCTCGACGAAGTTCATGCCAGTTGGCACCTTCGCCACGAAGAGAGGGTAACTAGGATTTTTTGATTTGAGAAGCTGCCTCTCCAAATACTGGACTTGGTTATGCAAGCTCGCCATATCCCCGGTGAGTAGGTTGAGGACATGCTCCGGCAGCATCGGTTCACCCAAGTGATGCAGAGGTCGCCAATTGTTTGGCAACTTGTCAAGGAGTGCCACCTTGTCCTTGTCTTTGGCCGCCGCCTTGTCTTTGGCGTCCTTCTTGTTTGCCCTCTTCCTCTTCTTGGGTTGTAGTACTGGACCATCTCCCACCGCCGTAACCGTAGCACGGAGTGTGTTTGGGCTCAGCATCTTTTTGACGGCGACGGCGGCGACCTCCTCGGGATTTTCCTCCTCAGCCGTTTCTTGAGAATCGAACAGCTTCTTGGAGCACCCAAATTTCGGGGCCGGCGCATCCTCATGGACAACTTGTGAAGACGTAGGAATATCCCATTGGAAGTCTTCACGTTCGTATTCCTCGGCCTCTGGCGCCGCTGGCTGTTGTGGTGGGGCGCTGACCACCGGCGCCGCTGGCTGTTGTGGTGGGGCGCTGACCACCGGCGCAGCTGGCTGTTGTGGTGGGGCGCTGACCACCGGCGCCGCTGGCTGTCGTGGAGGGACGCTGACCTGTGGCGCCGCAAGGTGCTTGTCTTTGCTTGCCGTCGACCCCGAGTAGGTGTTGATCCTAATTAGGGTCTTCGGCCATAGCAGTACCCAACCCTTCAGTGAGGCAAGATTCAACGGGTCTTCGTCATCGGCACCATGCGGTTGATTAGGAGGAAACAAATCCTCATAGCCCGGTAACGCCCGATCCACTTCAACCCGGTAAACGTCATCCTCCATATCTCGTGTGTGCCACTTCTTATCCAGGGGCCGAAGGATGGACCCCCTCGCGACGTCTTTGAGTTCGCCGTTTACTCTCATCAGGAAGGTGCATGGCGTTGAGAGCGCCTGCGAGAACATGTGTATGGCGTTAGAGAGAGGGCAAGGATGACGAAACTAATATATTAACTTGATGTACACATGGGTTAATTACCGTGAGGGCGTTGAGCTCGGCTAATGTCGATGGGCCGGCACATGCGGCGGCGGGCATGCAAGTGACGGAGGGGCTGCTACCCGGCATGGACGGTGAATCCCTAGCACCAGCGACATTGCCGGCGGCCGGAGGAGTCTCCATTATAACATTGTCATTGCCGGCGGACGGCGGCGCCATCGAGTTGCTGCCGTCGAAGCTAACCACTTGCATTTTCGGGGGGGGCCTTGTTTGCCACCCTCATACCACGCGTGTAGAGCGTTGAAATCTGCTTGGACTGAAGCGGCGACTTCAGCTTTGACTTCAGGTACGAGCGTAGCTTTGAGTTGCGGTACCAGTTGCGGTACCAAACCAGCTTGGACTTCGGCTAGGATTGACTCCCTCATTTCCTCCGCCTCCCGCTGCTTCCTCTCACTGCGCGCATTTTTATCGTCCGCAGACGACAAGCCATAGTGACCATGCTTGTAGCCTGTACCGGCGCCAGCCACACGGCCTCTATGCGGCCTTCTCGTCGGTGAATGCTCATTAACGATGTTTAGCGCCCGTACGAGAGGCTTGTCCCAGGCTACCCTGCCCGTCGACGCCTGGGAGGAGGAGCCTTCGTCACATTGAGAAAGTTTTTGTCTTTCTTCTTCCTGCGGAAGAAACGCGAACCATTTAGAAATGTTGCTACTATTATATGAACGATACTTGATCTAATTAAACCGGTAAATTGCTTACCAGTTTTTTCTCCAACGCCAGGACCTTCTTGTCGTTCGTGAACCAAATTATGTCGGTTACGACCTTCGGGTCCGTGACAAGTTCCCCGGTTAGTTTCTTCTTATGGTACCGGGACCTGATGAATCTTCTTTCAAGCGGGTCCTTGTACTTGAGCCAGGGGTTCTCAATGCCGGCATTTACATACGCCTCGTCCTCCTTCGCCCAATAGGGCTCCTTTCCCTCGTACCCACGGCTCCCAAGGTTGTGGTTGCCGATGTTAAGCTCCCGCATTTCCTTCCCCCACAACTTGCGATTCTTGGTTGCTTGTAGCTCTTCATTGGCCACAAAAGCATCAAAGTCCGCCTGGGAGACATGCGGAAAGGCGGAGTGGACCTCTTCGAAACCTTTGCCCTCAGCAATCAGCTTCCGCACCATGTACTTGTAGCTGCTGAGGTGTTTGGTGAACTTCAGGAGGGCTTGTGAGTTCACAATGTTATTGGTTTGATCAGTGGAGGCGTAGTCGCCTAGGAACTTGTATCGTGAGTGCAACCTCGCAATGAGCTGGGCTCGCAGAGGCGCTTTGCTCTCAGCTCGGAGGTCCGTCTCGTTGAGATTGACGACCTCTCGGAGGATACATGCCAGTTGGTTGCCGTACCCCTTGGCAACATCCTTAGGCTCCTTCGGCAATCCACTGGCGGGGTCCACCTCTTTGACTGTGTCTCTGCCGGTGCCGACCGTGTTTTGGCGCCTTGCCTTCCGCGGCCTCTTGGAACCACTTGTCCCGGTGCCACTACTCCCGGCGGCGCCGCTAGGATCGTCGCCGCTTGTCTCGCCGCCACCCCCGGCGGCGCCGGTTGCCTCGTCGCCGCTTGGCGCGTAGGTACTACCCCCGGCGGCGTCGCTTGCCTCGTTGCCGCTTGGCTCGTCGCCACTACCCCCAGCGTCATCCTCCATCTCATGATCCTCGTCGCCGCCAACACCAGCGGCCTCGGCATCCTCCTCCGTCCTAAAGAAGTGCCTATTGTAGTGCTCCTCTAATTGTTCTTCAGACGCCATGGTGGCTTGCACTAATAGAAGATGAAAGAGTTAGAATTCACGGAAAAAATCGGCATGACCTTTGCTAAAAATTGGTCATGCCGAGTGCTAGAATTGCCGGAACGGAAATGAATCGACATTCCGGCACTCAATAGCAACTCAATCCCTGTAACAGAAATACAATTCACATATAGGAATTTTCTCCAATTACATAACTCAAAATGTAGCAGCAACAATAGTAGCAGAAACATCTTAACTCTCAAGTTACATAACTCAAAATATATGATACATGTGTCTTCTCCAACAAACAGTGCCAAACAGAGCTTGTACATCAACACCATGCTACTCTCTGGCTACATAATTAAAACAGTGCCAAACAGAGCTTGTACCCACTTATACAAAATACACTAGGTACCTTATCATTTTCATTTTGTTTTAAATGAACCAGATAAGGAACATAGCACCAATTTTCATTCTCTTTTAAATGAACCAGAGAAGCTCACATGTGTCATTTTAGCAAACCAGAGAGCAAAACCAGAGAGCATTCTTTTTTGGCAGTGAGCATGAGCAGTAGCATTTCAAAACCATTTCAAAATCTTTATTTGCAACCAGTGAGCATCAAGCATTCATTTCATTTCCATTTCCATTTTAAATAGTGAAGTAGCAATAGTGAACTAAACCAGAGAACTATTTTAAATGAACCAGTAGCATTTCCATTTCATTTACACTATAATAAAAAACCCCAACTCAATTTTAGCTACTGCAAGTAAAATCAATTTTGAGCCAAACCTCTATTAATTTTGAACCAAATTAATTTACAACCAGTGAGCATGCATGAGCATTTTGAACTAAACAATTGAGCATTTTCAACTTTTGCATCAGCATTTCATTTGCATTTCATCTAAACCAACTAAACCAACATATATAAAGTTCATTTTCAACTTGATTCCAGTAGAATAAGCATGAACCAGAGAACCATGTACATCATTTTTATTTTGTTTTAAATGAAACACAGAATGAATTGAACCCTAAAGTGTTCATTTCATCATTTTTTAAATGAACCAGAGAGCATTATTGCTATATCAACCAGCCAACATCTAGAGAATTTATAGAATTTAAATGAACCAGAGAGCATTGTCATAGAAGGCACTACATTTATAGAATTTCAGGCAGCCAACATCTTGCTATATGGTTCATTTAAAAATTACTACATTTTCATTTGCATTGAACAGCTACAAAATCATATAACCAGTGATAGGGAGCAATTCAGAGATATAAAAGGGCCAGTTTGACTGTAAGTGCAAGAAATGTTCAGAGCAAATTGCAAAATATAAATCAAGCATGCCTTTGAATTTCAGTTACTCAAACACATCATTCAGTTTAAACAGTACAAAATGCAACCTACAAACACCATTATAACTCACTGCAAGTTTGGGATAATTGGCCCAATCATTTGAATTTCATGTTTTATCAAAATGCTGCAAATAACATCAGTCTAACACACTTAGCATCTGTAGTACCTATGCAATTTTCAAGCATCAAGACCCACAAATTACAAGAACTAATAATGTTCCAGAACTGCAAACCAACAAGAACTAGAAAAATTAGTTTCAAACCCTATTGCATTGTGTTTCAATTTCATTACTACAAGAACTAGAAACTGATGCTAAATGTAATCACACGAGCAGAGAACTATTGGAGGATTTCGTTGAACAAAATTTCTTTGTTGGAGGAGAACCAAAGAGGGCAGGGGGAGGGGGAGAGGGAAGGGAAGAGGGAAGGGGAGAGGGAACCAAACCTCACGGTGCTGACGTCCCCTACTCCAACGGCGGCAGCGCTGATGTCCCCTACTCCAACGGCCGTGGTGCCGACGTCCCCGTCTCCAACGGCGGCGACAACGTACGGGTCCTCTTGGTCCAGGGCTTCCACGCGGCGGCGTGTATGGGGCAGGTGGGGGCTAGTGGAGGGGGATGTTGGTGGAGGGAGATTGTGAGGACGGCGGTGCTCGAGATCGACGGTGGCGGCAGCAGAGAAGAACAGTGGCGCGGTTAGGGTTCGTCTCGATTGGGGAATGGGGAGGGAGAAGTGTCGCGCGGTGCGGCTAAGTCCCAGGTATAGCCGGACCCATGTTATTGCCGGCGCACCACCTGTTTGGTTCGCCGGGGACAACTGTACCCCCGGCGAACCAAACAGGTGGTGCGCCGGCAATAACATGGGTCCGGCTATACCTGGGACTTAGCCCCCAGCCCCTGGCTGGCCATTTCCTTTTCTATTTTACTTTTACTTTTTCTTCATTTCTTTATTTGTTTTCACTTTAT
Organism: Lolium multiflorum; assembly: GCA_030979885.1. Lineage (NCBI taxonomy): Eukaryota > Viridiplantae > Streptophyta > Magnoliopsida > Poales > Poaceae > Lolium > Lolium multiflorum. The sequence continues at coordinate 234,160,521 of CM061749.1, read as the reverse complement.
TTTATGTTTATTTTCTTTCCTCCCAAATCATATACAAAAAATGAGTTATGCATTATATTTATGTTCTTATCTTTTTAAGATAATAACAAAGCAATATGCATGAGTTATGTAAAAACATGAAGATATGAGTTATATATACATGCATGCATAAAATATTGACCAACACAAATCCTATACTATTTTTTTCCTTTTCTAAAACATTTCCTTTTTCTATTTTATTTTATTTTTCTTCTTTTCTTTATTTCTTTTCACTTTCTTTTATGTTTATTTTCTTTTCCCACAAATCCTATACTATTTTTTTCCTTCTCTTTTCAAGATAATAACAAAGCAATATGAGTTAATTAGGCATTACAAAAAAATATGAGTTATATATACATACACAAAATATTGACCAACACAATATTAATTAGTCATACATAAAATATTGGCCATGACCATATGAGTAGTTATGAATTACACAAAATATGAGTTATAGATTGCAAATAAATTTTTACATCATCGATTGAGAAGAGTGTTTCGCTTTCTTCTTGCTTTTCTTGCTTGTCGTTGAATAATTTAGCCCCGTGTCGTGACTTCTTCTTTTGAAGGGTCGACCTGACCTCGGTAGCGTGGTCCTGCTTCTTCTTGTGGTGTATGTTGTGTCTTCATCCTCGGATTCTTCCATCATTGGGTCTCCGACTTGTCCTTCGAAGTCTTCCTCGTTGGCGACTCCATCCATTCCGACGATGGTCCTCTTGCCTCTCCTCACGATAACACGGCTAGGCCTGGATGGGTCGGTTATGAAGAAGCATTGGTGCACGTGTTCTGCCAGTACCCATGGCTCATTCTGCGCGGTGGCGTTCGTGGACTTTGATTTGTTGGCTTCGGGTAGAAACATGGTGGTGAAATACCGGTCTTCTTTTGTGACGTTCTTAGCCCATCTGATACGGAACATCGGCACTTTCTCCCCAGCGTAGCTAAGCTCCCAGATTTCCTCGATTCTTCCGTAGTATCTAGTCTTTACGTCACCCGTCCAGGAATCCATCGTTACCCCTGAGTTCTGGTAAGCACTGTTCTTGTCTTTTTCTTCCGTGTAGAATGTGTACCCGTTGATATCGTACGCTTGGTAAGTCATGAGGTTGGGCGCGGGGCCATGTGACAAGGCCAATACTAGTTTATCCTTGTCAGAATCCATTGGTGGGGGATTAGCATCAATGTGGTCTTTGAACCAGCGCGCGAAAGAGGAGTTGTGCTCTCTGTATATTTCTGCTTCCGTCATCATCGGCTTGCCACTGTTCTCTATCATGGTTTTGTGCTCTTTCAACCAAGGATCGATCAAGTCAATGTGTTGTAGCGCTACTAAGTTGGCCCTGTCAAAGTCGGAAGTCCGACCAGACATGTGCACGTGCAGTTCCTTCCTTCCATTTTTGTGGCCTACTCCCTCGAACCTGCGGAGGTGCTTGTTTTGAGGCAAACCAACAGGGTCCTCGATGTCTAGATAATTCGTGCAGAAAGAGATGCACTCTTCGGTGAGCCAGCCCTGTACGATGCTTCCATCCGGATGTGACCTGTTACGAACGTATCCTTTAATGACCCCATTCATTCTTTCAAACGGCATCATGTTGTGTAAGAATGCCGGCCCTAGACTGACGATATCATCCATGATATGGACCAACAGATGGACCATCACGTCAAAGAATGCAGGCGGGAAGTACATCTCAAGCTCACATAGGATCACCACGATCTCTTCCTGGAGCCTTGCGAGTTTCTTCACGCTTATCGACTTCCGAGTTATGACGTCGAAGAAGTTACAGAGCCCAGTCAGCGTTGCACGGACATGGTCATCCATTATACCTCGGATTGCAACCGGAAGAATCTGCGTCATCATCACGTGACAGTCATGAGACTTCATGCCGCTGAAGTTTCGTTTCTTGGGGTCCATGTATCTGCTTATTAGCCCGGAGTAACCGAAGGGCACTCTGACTCCTAGAAGGCAATTGAAAAATTGATCGACCTCGGCCGGACTAAAAGTGAAGCAGGAGGGGGGACAGTAATAGTCTGGCTGCTTAATCCTTTTGCGCTTCTGACCGCCGTCCGCCTCCTCCTCCGACTGTCCCTCTTGGGCCGCCGGGATCTGAAGCTCTTCCCTGATGCCCAAAACTTTCAGGTCGTGTCTTGCTTTCGGCCCATCTTTGGTCCGGTCCGGCATGTTGAGAAGAGTGCCAAGCAAGCTCTCGCACACGTTCTTTGTAATATGCATGACATCAAGGCAGTGAGGTGTATCGAGAATTTTCCAGTACGGCAAGTCCCAAAACACGGACCTCCTTTTCCATACACCAATGAGCGGCGTCACCGTTGCCTTTTTCTTCTTCTTCTCTCCAGGCTTTTGACGTATCTTTCCCGGCGGAGGGCACTCCTTCCAACCTTTCAGTAATGTATCGATCTCTTCGCCGCTCTTCTTCCGTGGAGGTCCTCGGGGTTCATTTGTACCATCGAACAGATCTCCACGCTTTCTCCACGGGTCAGTCTTCTGTAGCCACCTTCGATGCCCCATGTAAACTGTTTTCGAAGAGCCGGGATCCTTACCAAGCTGCAAAAACATCGTCTCTTCCATGCACCTGACACATGCCTTGTGTCCATGGCACACCTGGCACGAAATGTAACCGTATCCGAGGTAGTCCTGCACCGTCGTGATCAACGCGGCTCTCAAAGGGAAATATTCTTCCGCGACGGCGTCCCATGTATCTACCCCTTCCTCCGCCCACAACGTTTCAAGCTCCTCCTTTAATAGTTCGAGATACATGTTGATATCGTTTCCTGGCTGTGTCGGCCCTTGAATTAGCATACTCATCTGTATGTACTTCCTCTTCATGCACAGCCAGGGCGGGAGGTTGTAGATCCATACAAACACGGGCCATGTGCTATGTGTGCTGCTCTGGTTTCCGAACGGATTGAATCCGTCCGTGCTCGCACCCAACCTGATGTTTCTGGGTTCTGCCCCAAAACTTCCGAATTCATTGTCTAATGCTTTCCACTGGCTTGCATCCGAAGGGTGTGTCAGCACTGGGTGCTCAATCCGATCTTCATCATTCAACACTGCCTCCTTTCTTTCAGCGTGCCAGCGCATGAGCTTTGCTTCCTTGCGGTCCGCGTAGAACCGTTGCAGCCGGGGGCGAGCGGGAAGTACCACACAACTTTCCGAGGAGCTTTCTTCTTCCCTTTCTTGTACCGTTCAGCGTCACACACAGGACATTTGGTCTTGTCCACGTGCTCCTTGCGATACATGATACAGTCGTTGATGCAGGCGTGATACTTTTCGTGGGGTAAGTCGAGAGGGCACGTGATTCTCTTGGCCTCGGCTAGACTACCAGGACACGTGTTCCCGGCAGGAAGGAGATCTTTCACGTATTCCAGGATGTCGTCGACGCTTCGCCTTCATCTGCAGCACATCGAGAGCTACTCTCAAGAGAGACTCCCCCAACCCGCGACCTGAGTCGTACAACGGAGTATTCGAGTCTATCTCCAGTTGCTCAAGCTTTGATTTCCGCTTGGCGCCTTTCGTCTTTTCGAGAAGCAGATCTTGAAGATGAGGGTCCCGCACGACTGAAGCTAGCGGCACCTCTTCGTCGTCGTCAAGGTTATTGTCATCGTCAAGGTTATTATCGTCGTCAAGGTTATCGTCTTCTGCGACAAACTCTTCATCGTCATCAATGTCATGATGCCCTCCTTCTTGCCGGCCATTATTACCACCTGCTGCCGTCGCCCCATTGACCTCCGCGCCATCATCGCTCATCCATTGAGTGTGTCCATGCATGAAACCATTAGTGAGCAGGTGCCCCTGCAATTTGCCTGAATACGGGTCAAACCATTTCCCTCGTTTGCATCTCCGGCACGGACACAATACCTCCGTGCGGTTATTTTCATACATGTCGATGATCGCGTGTTTCAGATATCTCATCACGATGCTTTCACTCATCTCGATAACCATTATCGCCTGCATGGTAAGATTACATAATTCATTAGAACCATGCATCCGTCGGTAGTTTTCACGGAAAATTTCGGCATGACCTTCCTACACGGTAGGACATAGGAGCGCCAGAAATGTGCCGAAACGGAAACTTGAAGAATCAACATTTCGGCGCAACGTTGGCAACTCATTTTCAACGCCAACACACACACAAGCACAAGCACAACATATATATATGCCACACACGAGAGCTTTTCTTCAAATGTCCAACATACATTGATACATTCCTTAATTTGTTCATTAATCACCTATTTGTTTGATATATTCGTCGATAAGATCGAGACGACGCGCCGCGATAATGGCGTATGGATGCCGACTTTCTAGATCTAGATCTAGATTGAGCGGTCAATGCGGGATAGTAGATCTAGATCTACATAGGGGGATGTGGGAGATGCATGTAGGAAGGGAAGATTTGCTCAAAAAATATGATTTTGTTTGGTCAAATTGGTGAAATTGGGGATAGAAATGGGCAAAAATGAGCTGGGTTGGGAGAAGGCTCGGGTTTGTGTGGAGAAGTGGAGTGTAGTGAGTGTGTGAGTGAGTGTGCTGGTTGGTGGCTGAAATAACTCCCAGGTTATTGCCGGCGCACCTGGACCATGGTGCGCCGGCAACATATGCCCCTTTCGGCTATATCACCCCCGGGCCAGGCCCAAGAATCATTGCCGGCGCACCGGCCCAGGGGTGCGCCGGCAATAGCAACTTCTCCACCGGCGCACCACTGGGCCGGTGCGCCGGCAATGATTCCTGGGCCTGGCCCGAATCGGCCGGGGCCATGCCAGGAAATAGCGCCGGCGAGCCCTCACCCGAGGTGCGCCGGGAGTAGCACTTCATCGCCGGCGCGTCTGAGATGTGGTGCGCCGGCAATCCTTTCCACCGGCGCATGTCCAAGGTGGTGCGCCGGCACCACTTGCCTCCACCTATAGGCTTTTCCCTAGTAGTGGCATATTGTAATCATAATTAATTTTCTCCTCAATAGTAGGTGGACTGAAAATATCATAACCAGCTTCCCCAAGCTTAAATTCTTCCATAGCTTTAGCAATAATAGTGTTCAAAGAGTTCATGCTAATAACATTGCTACAACTATTTTGCAAACAAAGTTCCATGGATTTTTTAATTTTCTCTTCAAACACATCATGTCCTAATTCAAGATAAAGTTCATAAAGATCTCTAATTTTTTTGTTGTTTTCCATTATGCCTAACTAGTAAAAATAAAAACAAGTACAGGACTAGACATGATAACAAAATAAATTAAATGCAAGTAACTAATTTTTTTGTGTTTTTGATATAGAGCAAATAAACAAGACAATAAGTAAAGTAACTAATTTTTTTGTGTTTTTAATATGAAGCAAACAAGACAGTAAATAAAATAAAGTAAAGCAAGACAAAAACAAAGTAAAGAGATTGGAAGTGGAGACTCCCCTTGCAGCGTGTCTTGATCTCCCCGGCAACGGCGCCAGAAAACAGTTGTTGGCGTGTAGTTGACGTGGGAGTTAGAAATCTTTGTGGTGTAGCTTTTCTTCAGTTCCCCGGAGAAACAGGCTTGATGCGCGTAGATATACACATCCGTTGGGAACCCCAAGAGGAAGGTATGATGCGCACAGGGCAAGTTTTCCCTCAGAAAGAAACCAAGGTTTAATCGAACCAGGAGGAGCCAAGAAGCACGTTGAAGGTTGATGGTGGCGAAATGTGATGCGGCGCAACACCAGGGATTCCGGCGCCAACGTGGAACCTGCACAACACAACCAAAGTACTTTGCCCCAACGCAGTTGGTTGTCAATCTCACCGGCTTGCTGTAACAAAGGATTAACCGTATTGTGTGGAAGATGATTGTTTGCGAAGAAAACAGTAAAAACATTGCAGTAGATTGTATGCAATGTAAAGAATAGGACCGGGGTCCACAGTTCACTAGAGGTGTCTCTCCCATAAGATAAAAGCATGTTGGGTGAACAAATTACAGTCGGGCAATTGACAAATAGAAAAGGGCATAACAATGCATATACATGATATGATAAATATAGTGAGATTTAATCGGGCATTACGACAAAGTACATAGACCGCCATCCAACCGCATCTATGCCTAAAAAGTCCACCTTCAGGTTATCATCCGAACCCCTTTCAGTATTAAGTTGCAAGCAACAGACAATTGCATTAAGTATGGTGCGTAATGTAATCAACAACTACATCCTTAGACATAGCATCAATGTTTTATCTCTAGTGGCAACAACACATCCACAACCTTAGAACCTTCTGTCACGTCCCAGATTTAATGGAGGCATGAACCCACTATCGAGCATAAATACTCCCTCTTGGAGTTAAGAGCAAAAACTTGGCCAGAGCCTCTACTAATAACGGAGAGCATGCAAGATCATAAACAACACATAGGTAATAGATTGATAATCACCATAACATAGTATTCTCTATCCATCGGATCCCGACAAACACAACATATAGTATTACAGATAGATGATCTTGATCATGTTAGGCAGCTCACAAGATCCAACAATGAAGCACATAAGGAGAAGACGACCATCTAGCTACTGCTATGGACCCGTAGTCCAGGGGTGAACTACTCACTCATCACTCCGGAGGCGATCATGGCGACGAAGAGTCCTCCGGGAGATGATTCCCCTCTCCGGTAGGGTGCCGGAGGCGATCTCCTGAATCCCCGAGATGGGATTCGCGGCGGCGTCTCCGGAAGGTTTTCCGTATCGTGGCTTTCGTACTGGGGGTTTCGCGACGGAGGCTTTAAGTAGGCGGAAGGGCAACGCGGGGGCCACACGAGGGCCCCACACGCTAGGTCGGCGCGGCCAGGGCCCGGCCGCGCCGCTAGTGTGGCGGCGCCGTGGCCCCACTTCCTTCCCTCTTCACGCTCTGGAAGCTTCGTGCCAAAATAGGACCCCGGGCGTTGATTTCGTCAATTCCGAGAATATGTCCTTACTAGGATTTCTGAAACCAAAACAGCAGAAAACAGCAACGGCTCTTCGGCATCTTGTTAATAGGTTAGTTCCGAAAATGCGTAAATACGACATATAATGTGTATAAAACATGTAGATATCATCAATAATGTAGCATGGAACATAAGAAATTATCGATACGTTGGAGACGTATCACCCGGCTGCCACCGGCTGGTAGGACAAAAGATGTTGTGCAAGTTTCTCATTGCGAGCACGTACGACTATATACGGAACACATGCTTATGGTTGTTTAGTACTTGGATACCATTTTATTATTATCTGCAAAGGCCTAGTCTTGATTATTACATGAGTTATCTTATCCATGCAGCCGTTCATCCATCCCTATGCTTACGTATTTTAATCCTGCTGTTTACTATAATCGCTACTGCTGTCTTTATTACACTGCGCTTATATTTCACTATCGCTATGCTATAAAACTGTTGCTACTGATAAACTATTGCGAGCAAGTATGTTTCCAGGTGCAGCTGAATTGACAACTCTGCTGTTAAGGCTTACAAATATTCTTTGGCTCCCATTGTGTCGAATCAATAAATTGGGTTTTACTTCCCTCGAAGACTGTTGCGATCCCCTATACTTGTGGGTCATCAAGACTATTTTCTCGCGCCGTTGCCGGGGAGCATAGCTTTATTTGCAAGTTCACCTGAATTGATATTGTTCGCTGCAAATCCTCCATCATGGGTAAACCTCGCGATGCTAAAGTCGCCATATTACCATCCACTACAAGAAAAGGTACAACTCTGAGTACCTCTGCTGCTCTTGATTCACCATCTGTGATAAGTCAACTTGTTTCACCACCACAAGCTTCACGTGTTGGTACTTCAGCTGAATCTGAAAATTCCTCTGATAATTTTGATGATGCTTCTACTGTGCTTGATGATGATGGTTCATTAGGTCATTTTCTACATGCTACAATTGCTAGGTCTAGACAAATTGAAAATACTGAAAATCCTAATGAAAATATTGTTACACCTGTTAATTCACCTGAGTCTGTTGAACACTCTAGTGATGATCCTGATGACGATTATGTGGAACTTGATGATGATTTTATTGATAAATGTAACGCTAGTACTGGTGCAAGTAACATTAAAAAGCTTCTTGCACAACATGCTGTTAGATATAAACTGTCTCCTGATCCTAAATTTGCCACATCTCCTATACACATTAAGGATAAGGATTATGATTTTTCTCTTGATTTATCTCATATATCTATTGTTGAGAAAACACTTTTTTTGTGGTATTGAAAAATAAAGTGATGTAGAGCACATGAATGAGCTTTCTACTTTGAGTAGCTTGTTTTCTGATGATATTAAGAAGCGTACTACAACAGGACATAGCTTTGGTAACACAGTCTTGTGTTACTACAGGTCCGAAATATTGTTACTACCCCATGTAGTAACACATATTGAATTGTGTTCCATTAGGCCGTGTTACTAACAGGTATCCCTAGTCACACACAGTAATTGTTACCATATGTTAAAAACTGTGTTACAATTTATGTTGTAGTAACATGCATATTATGTGTTATCAGATGAAGTGGTAACACATTTTGTAACTACAGTAACACCAATAGTAACATATTTTCGTAGACATAGAAGATTGTGGTAACAAAATTTTCTACCTATAGTAACACAACCAGTAACAATTTTTTTTAGATCTGGGAGCCAATTAGTAACATAATAATTGTAACAATCTAGTAACACATCTGTTAGCTATGGCAACATCATCAATATAGTATTACAATATATTATACATTATTATTACTAAACACAAAATTAGATACCCAATTTTTTGAATATACATTTTTTAAATAAATAATTCCACATTCTATGTTTATCGATTACTTGTATGATTCTTGGCACCATTAAAATGTAAGAGAAATTGGGGCACGACACATCTAGAAATTGAATACAAGAGTGTAGGATACATATGCATTACAATAAAAAAATACTAATATTATTGGTGCACAATTGCACAATAAAGTGAGACTAATCTAAATCAATCTTACATAAACATGTTTCCAATCTTAGTATACATCTTCTTGCATATAATTTCTACAACGCATCCAAAATTCTTCTGCATTTTGCAACGAATATCAGCTTCCTCAATCTGCCACAAAGAATTGTCCAGCCCACATAATTCATTGATTACTGTTATTATAACCACGATCATTGGCACCTCTTGAAAACTCCCATTAAACCATAAACCCTTCACGTCATTATAATATCTCCTATTACAGCAACACAAATACAAAATAAACTAGGAGGATGAACCATGCTTTTCCTGGAATATACACGACAATATAGTGTTCATGTGCACGGCAATGCAGAACAATATAGACACAAGTTTCAAAAAAGAACCCAAGTTTATGTTATTGATTTAGATGCATATACGTGACACCTTTAGTTAGGAGCATTTAATTTTGAATGCTACCAACACGCTGAAGCTAGTAGTAAACTTTATTTACTACTGGCATAACTGAAAAAAAATAAAGGGGGGAAAACACGACCTATTCAGTATCAATCTCCAAACAGTTTGGGGAGTAAATAAAACATAATGATAAGAGTGATTAACTAAGAAAGTGCTAAACCATCCAATTTTTGAAGAGTTAATTTGTGTTAACTGAGAAACAGAAAGAACGTTCACTTTTATGATGTATATATTTTTTTTTCAGCAGATGGCCTCTTTTACAAAAGTGAAGGTTCGGAACCTTGAACTTGTTCACTCACAGTACGACATGGATAATTTGTGAGTTCCACTGGAGTTGTTCCTAAAGGTGATGCAACAGCATAAAAATGAAGTAACCAATAAAAATACCCCAGACAACGCCAAACAATTTGACCTGCAACCGAAAATCTGAAGGGTTCAGAAGATATGGAAAAATGGCCAATGAACATAGTGGGACGGCGTGTGCAGTGGTGTTGGTGAAACCTGGTTTTCAGATTCCGACCTGTAATTGAAGTATTGGTTGCAAGACACTGTAACTTCCGAAAGTCTTGATCAATGATATTCCTATCTTCTACCAAAAAATAAAAGATACTCCCCTAGTTACGTACTCATCTTGACATGCATGTCTGGATCGAAGGCACGGAAAAAGACCTCATCCTTTCATGCGTTGGCGGGACGTGGAGGGATGACTTGATCTGCTCGGTTCCGAAGATCTCGCGTCCCAGCACTGCAACATCGGGAGAAACCAGAGATTGAAAGGCAGATACGTGAAGGCACTCAATGACAGATGGACGACAAGGCTCATAAACTACTTTGGACTCACCGTATTCCTTGACATACAGGTTCGATGAAGATCTGATGTCCCATGAGATCTTGATCTCGTTGAAGGCCAGCGCTGCCTCGCGACCGCTGCCGCCTTCATCACCGAGATCCGTGTGGCCGGTCAGTCGTCTCTCGAGATCTTGTGAGGATCAGAACGAAGAGCTTGCGGCGCTGTGTTGCTAGTACAGAAGGGCGATCCACCATCTTGGACGGATCTGCAAGGCAGCGTGCTAGTATGTAGCGGAGGAGGCTCCATGAGGAGTGGAATAGGAGTGGGGACGCCGGACAGCATCGACGACGGGAAGGGTGTACTTCAGACGGGGGAGAATTAGGGCCGGCGCAAGAGTTGGAGAGGGAGTGGGTTAAGCTGTAGATTGCGGCCGATGTGGGGTTAAATGGAACAAAAAAAATTTGATAGCCCGCCTAGGAAACAAACAATTTGATTGCGGCCACTTTTGTTTGACTCCCCACGCGTTCCGTCCCCGCCAATTTTTTCACATCGGTCTATGTCATTCATTGACTGCTGGTGGGACCTGCTTTTTGTTGGCCCCACGTGTCATAATTTGTTCAGCATTTTGTTAGAATTCCCAAATTTATAACAATAAGGATAATTATGCTCCAAAAAATGGAAAATTCAGATTCATATGTTTTGCGTTGACAAACACTATAGTTTACCAACTACCTTGTACATAGGTCCTAAATTTAATAAATTTTGTTTTCTAAATCTTATCCAGCTAAGTATTGTTGTTGTAGGAAAAAAAGACACTCTTCGATCCTCAACATCAGTCTGAGTACTACTCAGAGTATATTTACACTTGAGAATTGAGAAGACGTTGAATAAAGTTTTTACCACCGTCAAAATTTTATTTTCTCACTGACTTGCAGGTCAGCGAAGGGCGCATTCCCAGTCCGCGAGCTGGCTGCGCTGCCGCAACCCCGGCCTAAATTTGAATGAGTTTGCTCCAAAACGGACGTGTTCGCCTCGCGCGGTCCGTTTACGATAAAGCTTTGGGCCTCATTTTCAGCCGATGTGGACCGCAAAGAACGCGAGATGTCCGTATACAACCTTACTTCCTAGACTGCTTTATCCAGTTAGCATTTGGGCCATTGATGTGGTTAGTTAGGGGTTCAACAATGCTATTTTTCCCATGCCCCTGATCATTTTATCACAAAGGTAAATTGGCTCCCACATTTATGGTGCTTCCTAATTTTAATTGTTTCCATGTTAGCGTGGATTTACTTTGTTCGGCCAATTGCGAATAAAATTAACTCGTGTGTTAGCCAAACGAAAAAGGACTAACAGCCCATTGGAGAAACACCAGCACAACATGGTTGGTTAAGCCTTAGGAGTTCGGCCTACAATGACCCCGACTTTTTTCGTGGCTTACTAATTGAGGCCCACAAGTTTTCTTTCTTGTGCTCACTAATTTTCTCACAATTATTAGTGGCATTGACATTCAAGTCGACATATATGTCATGCTTCATGATAACTGTGAACTCTTTTTTTTTAGAATCATGATAACTGTGAACTCTGGGAGCTCATATTTTTTGCTTGTTAACGGCCATGTATTATTCCAAAAGTTGGGTAATAAGGAGCATCGGCATATTGTGGTAGGTTGGTCATTAGACATCCAATGAAACTGATTGTTCTCCATGGTCCTAGTTGTTTGTCACACATCTTTGTTGGGTTCCACAAGTTTTGCTGGTGTTCCCTAAGTGTCTCTAATTTAAATGTAACAAGTATATATGGGTCTCACCTCTTAATACTCAATGATGGAGGCATGTTGGGTCACACTTATACATATTGCACGACGAACATAGATTTAATTTTTCCTTTTCTCTGGGATAATATAACTTGTAACACTATGCAATACACATGATTATGTGTTACCGTATTTGTAGTTCGTAACCCATATGGAGTCACATAATTTTTTATGTTACTACTTCAATGCCCTAGTATCACATTTTTGGATCACATAAATAATATGTTACTATCTGCCGTGCAACACACATAATGTTTTACACCAACTTTAATTTGTAACACACTTCACTATGTGTTACATGGTTGTGTTACCAAAGCTCTGTTGTGTTGTTGCAAAAAAATTTCCTTTCTCATTAAAGGATGATGCTAAAACTTGGTATAATAGTTTGCCTCCTGATTCTACTGATAGTCCAAGTGGTTTGCTTGATGTTTTCTTTCGAAAATATTTTCCTGCTAGTGCTCAACATATTGCCTTGCAGAAAATTTATAGTTTTGACCAGGAAGATGGAGAGAAAATGCCTGAAGCTTGGGCAAGGTTTTGCTCTCTTCTTAGAGCTTGGCCTGGACATGATTTGGAAAAGCATGACTTACTTGATATATTTTATAGTGGACTAACCATTGAGTCTAGGGCATAACTGGATAGTTGTGCTGGTTGTGTTTTCAGGAAAAGAACTCCAGACGAAGCGGAAGAATTATTGGCTAGAATAAGCCAAAATCATGATGATTGGACTACACCTGAACCAACCCCAACACCAATATTGAAGAAGAGGGGTATGATTGAATTAAATGATGAAGATATGAGGGGGGCTAAGAAATCTCTTAAAGAGAAAGGTATTAAATCTGGAGATGTGAAGAATTTACCTCCCATGGAAGATTTATGTAAGATAACTCCCCCTTCATCCACGATTGATGTACATTCTCTTCAACGCTTTGATAAATGAGACATTCCTTACTCAAAACCTCCTGATCAATGTTTAGATGAATTTGATAATTATGTTGTTAAGCAAGATAACTTTAATATGAGAGTAGAGAATCATCTAATGAAAAATTCTCAAGCTATTAGTAAATTGCATGATATTGTGGAGAGAACCTCCAATGATGTTAAGATGCTTGTTAAACATTTTCATATGGTTCAAACTCAAATTGATCAACTCATAAAGAAAAACATGCTTATGAAGTAACAACTAGAGGTGGTGTTTCTACTCAGGATCCTCTATATCCTGAGGGGCATCCCAAAAGAGTTGAACAAGATTCTCAACGAACTAAAGAAACTAGTGGTCCCTCTAAGAAAAAGAAAAAGAAACATAAAACTGTTGTAGAATCTTCTGAACCTGTTAATGATCCTAATAGTATTTCTATTTCTGATGCTGAAACTGAAAGTGGTAATGAACATGATAAAGATAATGATAAGAATGATGTTTCTGATAAAGAAGAGATTGAGGATGAACCTGAAAAGCATGCTAAAAATAAAAAGTACACTAAATAAGATTTTATTGCTAAGAAACATGGTAATGAAAGAGAACCTTGGGTTCAAAAGCAAATTCCTTTTCTTGTTAAGAAACTAAAATCAAAGGAGGAAGAACACTATAATAAATTTTGTGATTGGATGAAACCTTTGTTTTTGCAAATCCCTTTGACTGATGCTATTAAATTGCTTCCTTATTCAAAGTATATGAAAGATAATGTCTCTAATAAAAGGAAAATTCCTAATGAGAAGATTTCCACTATGCTTGCTAATTATTCTTTTAATGGCAAGGTTCCAAAGAAGCTGGGAGACCCAGGTATACCAACTATCCCTTGTTCCATCAAGAATAATTATGTTAGAACTGCTCTATGTTATTTGGGAGCAGGAGTTAGTGTGATGCCTTTTTCCCTTTACAAGAGACTTGATTTAGATAAGTTGATACCAACTGATATATCTTTGCAAATGGCTGATAAATCTACTGCTGTTCCTGTTGGTGTATGTGAGGATGTTCCTGTTCAAGTTACTACTAATTGCTTAATATTAACTGATTTTATTGTGTTGGAAATGCCTGAAGATTATAATATGTCTATTATTCTTGGAAGACCTTTTCTTAACACTGCAGGGGTTGTTATTGGTTGCAATAAAGGAAAAGTTAATTTCAATGTTGATGACAAGGAGCATACTGTTTATTTTCCCAAGAGGATTGATAAAGTATATGGAGTTAATACAATTTCTAATTTGAGAACTATCAGAGTGGGAGTTATTTATTGTCCTATATGTGAGCCTAAAGAAGGATATCAAAATATTATGATTGGATCCATATCAATACAATATAAGGTAACATGATTGATTTGAGGTTTATTTCTTCTTATGACATGTAAAATTTATTTGGTGGCAAGACTTGATCAACCTTGTCAACAAGTATATTTTGAATGCATGGAAGAGCTAAACAACATTTCTTTCTTTCTCCACTTGTTTTACTTGCTGTAGTACTACTTGTTTTGCGAGATGCTTTAGTTGTTTAAAATTTTGGAAACTTTTTCTGCCTTGAAACAGTTACTTTAACACCCAGAAATGTGCATTTTTCGAAGTTTTTAAAAATTTATAAAAATTGTACCAGTGGTCCTATTTTTTAAAATGCAACCTGGGAGTGCCTGGGGCTGACCAGTGGGGCACCCCAGGGCTGCACCCCATGGTGGCCAGCAAGGGGGCGCGCCGTGTGGTGAGGGCCCCACCTGGCCCTCCACTCACTCATCCACCTACCACTCCACTCTCTTCCACGGGAAAACACGACACCATTGTTCAAACTCGAGTTTCTTGCTGTTCTTGCTCGAAATTTTCGATCTCCTTGCTCAGCCCATCTTTGCTGCTGAGATTTGGAGCATTTGTTATCCGGTATGTGACTCCTTCGATTATCCAAATATAATTTTGTATACTTGAGTATATCTTGAGTAATTTGCTGCTGTAGGTGACATGTTAAGTGAGTTTGTGATACGTCGCAAACGTATCTATAATTTTTGATTGTTTCATGCTAATATTATGCCTTTGGCGCTTGTTTTTATATTAAGTTTATGATTTATTTGGACTAACCTATTAATAGTTACAAAAGTGCACAATGTTCTTGTTTTACACATTGATGTGTAGGAATTATCAAGAATACAAGAGGAAACCTTGTTGGAGTCGAATTGGAACTTTGCTGAAATCTGTCCCAGAACTGTTTTCGGAGATTGTCTGTTTGACCCTCGAAGATGACCTCCAACGGAGTTGGGCCTGAAGAGGAAGTTGTAGATAATTTTCTGCTGAACGTTCTAGAGTTAAAATTTGGCCCAATCGGAGTCCGTATGCGGCCTAGGGACCCGTTTTACTGAAGCCCTAGATGGGATGACGGAAATCCGAGAGTCTATATAAAGGAGGAAACCCTAACTCGTGGAGGACTCCTCCACCCACGAATTTCCAGCCACCAAAGCCACGTTTTTGCCTCCCCCATGGATCCCATCTCCATGGGGGAGGGCCCCCAAGAAGCCATGAAGGAGGGAGGCTAAGGGGCGGCGCTCCCCAAGCTTGCCGGGGCGCCGCCGCCGCCACGCTACCCCTCTCCATCGTCTTCACCCCCATCTCCATCACCATCTCCTCCTTGTATTCAGTGGTTCATCCTCCCACAAACCTCTGTACCGTCCTATGTAACATGGTGTTTGATGCTATAATATTTATCCTATGATCTATGTCATGTTTATGTAGTATATTTGTCTTTTGATTGCTTTGTTGAATGTCTATGGTTCATTAGAGTTGTATGTTGATATGGTACTGTCCTTTGGTGTCCATTATACTTGTGCGCGCATGGATCAACACCATAGGGTTAGTAGTATGTGCAAAGGAAGGGGGTAGTCCTGCCGGAGTGACAGAAACCTGAGGGCTCAAACCGGTTAGTTGCATGTATGAGAGTAAGAGGACCATAAACTTAAGGCTATGGTTGGGGAAACCTTAATGCATTGTTAGTATTTACGGATGTTTGCTAACAATCCAATCATATAGTACTTGTAATCCCAAGTAGTGGAGCGCTTGTATATTTAGCCTCTCCCACATTGAAAACTACATCAAAGACAATGAACTAAATGTCTTCACTAATTGATCTTGGACAAAGCCACCACTATTACCACCGCCTTTCCACACTCATGGTACTGTTAGTTTAGTTTGTTTTATTGCTGCAACACTAACATTTATTCCGTGTATTTTATTGTTCTGCAAAGTCACCTCTCATACCCGTTATCGCTCTAGTTTTATTTCCTAGATATTGCAAACGCTTAGTGTGTGTAGAGTTGTATCAGTGGTTGATAGAACTTGAGAGAATTTTTATCCTACCTTTAGCTCCTCGTTGGGTTCGACACTTTTACTTATCGAAAAGGCTACACGCGATCCCCTATACTTGTGGGTTATCAAGACCTTTTCTGGCGCCGTTGTCGGGGAGCCATAGCGTAGGTGAATATTTTCGTGTGCACTTGTTTGCTTTATCTCTAAGTAGTTTTACTTCATGTACCTAGTTGTTCTCTATCTCTTGTATGGATAGGGAATGCGAATTACAAAAAAATTAGTTGTACTTCTTATATAAAAAATAAAAAATGTTTTCAGAAAAGAAAAGTGATTGGAAAGATGAGTAATGGTGAAGTGGGGGTCGACCTTGAACACTTGTGTTCATGCCTGCGAAACCAAAACAATTATTTCCATGGAAGCTTTTCATTAAAAACTTGTAAATAGTGTATATAGTGTACATATCCCGCTGTAAATAGAATGTATAGATAACCCCTAGTTTGTTATGCAAGTTTGTCACTATGCTGCCTAGAAAACAGATTTCATGTGCTCCACTGTAGAAAATTTTAAAAATCACCAGAACGAGATCTTGATCTGAAATTTCTTGAGTGCATAGTAGTGCTTGCTATCTAACTTTCGTTAGTTCTGACTTTTCTGATTTGAGGTACGTAGACAGATCTAATAATTCAATCTTTACGGACTGATTCTGTTGAGACAGATTTCTTGTGCTGTGCTGCAAAAATTCGTGAAAAATCTCAGTATGGCATTTTGATCTGAATTTTTTTGTGCATAGACCTGAGGTTATGATCTGTCTTTCATTAATTATGAGTTTTTCAATTTGAGCTACGTAACTATCTCATTGAGTGACATCTTTACAGAGTGTTCAGTTTTGACAGATTTCTATTCTCTTTGTTTAAATATTGTACTTAGGATTCAAAAGTTTCCTTCGTTTTCGACGTACGATTGAAATAATAAGAAACCTCAGTATTACAGTGGATAAATATTTGATAGATTTTATAGAAATTAGGGATACTTGAACACTTGTGGATTTTATTTAATGAGTACTAACCTACTAATGAGTTTTGTGAAGCTTTATGTGGATGCAGTTTTTAAGTTCCAATCAATATGGTGATATGAGATGAGCAAGAGGATGAAAGAGCTCAAGCTTGGGGATGTGTAGATGGATCCCAAGAGAATATTCAAGAAGATGCAAATATCTAAGCTTGGGGATGCCCAAGGCATCCCCCTATTCATCAACCAACATGAGGTTGTCTCCTTCAAACTCAATATTACCCATCCACATGTAAGCATTGTATATAGTTTCTTTTATTATCTTTGGTTTTATCCTATTTAGTTTTATTAGGTTCTTTATTTGGTTCTTGTTTCTTTGTCAGTTTCACTTATAATTGGAAAACAACAAAAAAAGGGGGTTTGAGAGCTCCATCAAATAATCATGCCCATCTTAAATGGCTATAAAGAAAGAGCTTTATGGGAGACAACCCAATATGTTTATATTTCTGTTATTTACTGCTTTGTTGAGTCTTGGAAGTCATTACTACTGTAATGACCTCTCCTTATCATGTTTGTTTTGTTTTTGTGCCAAGAATTGCCTCTAATGGTAAGAAAGTGGTATTTGGGGGATTTGCAATCTTGTTTACTGTTTCTGGTTCGTCACGAGAAAAATCGCCAAAAATCACCAGAACGTAAGTTTGAGCTGCCAATTTACGAGCATCTTCCCCAGATATTTATCTAACTTTCATTAGTTCAGAGTTTTTCGAGTTACGCAGCGTAACTATTTTTCAAAAATCAATTTTTACGAACTGTTCTGTTTTGACAGATTCTTGCACTGTTTTGCATTTGCATCTTTTTGCCCACCTTTTTGAGTTCTCTTGATCAAAGAACCTTATTGAAGTTGTGCTACAGTAGCTAATTCTTATTAAAATTCTTTTCATATGTCATACTGAACTTTGTAGATTTGATTAATATTATCATTGCACTAACGCTGCTAATGAGATTTGTGATGAGTTTTGTATGAAGGAAGTTTTCAAGTGTAGGAAAGAAGAATGATGAGATGAGATGAAGAATGGACAAAAGCTCAAGCTTGGGGATGCCCATGTCACCCCAAGATATATTCAAGAAGTACAAGCGTCAAAGCTTGGGGATGCCCAAGGCATCCCCTTCTTCATCAATAAAAATATCAGGTCCTGTTTCTGTTCACTATATTTTTATTGCTTCATATACTATGTGTTATTCTTGGAGCGTCTTTATTTTCTGTTGTGTATTTTATTTTTAATAAAGTGGGCACCATCATACCATGTTTGTTTGGGAGAGAGACACGCTCCGTTTTAATTGTATGAACGCTCTAGTTTTCACTCTTATTGTTCAACGAGCGTTTTATTTTTGCTAGTACTGCGTTTAGCTCTGGTTTTTCACTCCTATTTTGTTCAGAGCTTGTTAGTATGCTTCAGTTATATATGATTAGCTCTCTGATCTTTAATGAATATTATAAATGAGAGTTGTTTCAAATAAGTTGATTGGTGTTGGATACGAGTAAAAAGGTTTCATATTAATAGTGATGCAAATGGAAGATCTCCTCTGATGTTTCAATTGGGTTGAATTGATCATTTAGTTTAGACTTTTAATATCACCATATGCTTTAATTAATAAGTTTTGTCGCTATGCATGATTATGACCATTATTGCTCTCTTAGTTGGTCGCTATCTTTCTTTTTGCTAGCCTTCATTCTGTACTGAGTATGATCTCTACTCGTGCATCCAACCACCAAAAACCAAAATATGCCAAAAGTGTCCACCATACCTACCTATATGTGGTATTTCACCGCCACTTCAAGTAAATTTACATGTGCTACCTTTAAAACCTTCAAACTAATTTCTTGTTTTTGCAATACATAGCTCATGGGAAAGTAGCCTAAAAAATTATTGTGGTGAGTAATATGTCACTTATGTATCTTAGTTATTATAAGTTGCTTGTTGTGTGGCAACCATGCTGACATGGGGACACCATCATCATATTTTTGATAAATATCATGTGAGTTACTATGCATGTCCGTCTTGTCTGAAGTAAAGGAGATAATCATGATAAAAGGTTAGAGTGTGCATATTGTTAGAGAAGAACATTGGGCCGCTAACCAAAGCCATGTTTACATGGTGAAAGTTTCAGCATGGACATTAAAACCTCAAAAATCTCTTATGAGAAATTTATGTTGCCAAAAGCTTTAAGCTTAAAGAGGAATCCATTTGTCTGTTGTCCATGTTGTCCCGATATGGATGTATAAATTGAGAATAATCAAAAGCGAGAAATCCAATGCGAACTTTCTCCTTAGACCTTTGTACAGGTGGCATGGAGGTACCCCTTTGTGAAACTTGGTTGAAACATATGTAATGCGATGATAATCCATGGAAATCTGAGCTAATTAGGACAAGGTGCGGGCACTATTAGTATTCGATGCATGAGGCTTGCAACTTATAGGAAGTTTTATACATAACCTATATTACTTATTGCTACCGTTGACACAATTGCCTCTCTTAAAATTTTATATCTCTATGTTTTCAAAATAAAAAGCTCTAGCACATGTTTAATCTCTGCTTCCCTCTGCGAAGGGCCATTCTTTTACTTTTATGTTGAGTCTTCATCTTCTAAGTTATATGCACCGTCTTATGAGA
Source organism: Lolium multiflorum (assembly GCA_030979885.1). Taxonomy (NCBI): domain Eukaryota; kingdom Viridiplantae; phylum Streptophyta; class Magnoliopsida; order Poales; family Poaceae; genus Lolium; species Lolium multiflorum. The sequence goes on along the minus strand of CM061749.1, from coordinate 234,140,558 downwards.
GCATAGTTGTCATTCTTAGTTCTATGTGCATGGTCCCAAAATTATTATTGATTGAATCATGAATGTGTTATTACTTGTTCTTAAATTATTTGTATCTAGTCATCCTTTGAACTTTGAAGGTGCATGTCACCTCAAAAATTATTCTTTTTATCACTTACCTACTCGAGGACGAGCAGGAGTTAAGCTTGGGGATGTTGATACGTCGCAAACGTATCTATAATTTTTGATTGTTTCATGCTAATATTATGCCTTTGGCACTTGTTTTTATATTAAGTTTATGATTTATTTGGACTAACCTATTAATAGTTTCAAAAGTGCACAATGTTCTTGTTTTACACTTTGATGTGTAGGAATTATCAAGAATATAAGAGGAAACCTTGTTGGAGTCGAATTGGAACTTTGCTGAAATCTGTCCCAGAACTGTTTTTGGAGATTGTCTGTTTGACCCTCGAAGATGACCTCCAACGGAGTTGGGCCTGAAGAGGAAGTTGTAGATAATTTTCTGCTGAACGTTCTAGAGTTAAAATTCGGCCCAATCGGAGTCCGTATGCGGCCTAGGGACCCGTTTTACTGAAGCCCTAGATGGGATGACGGAAATCCGAGAGTCTATATAAAGGAGGAAACCCTAACTCGTGGACGACTCCTCCACCCACGAATTTCCAGCCACCAAAGCCATGTTTTGGCCTCCCCCATGGATCCCATCTCCATGGGGGAGGGCCCCCAAGAATCCATGAAGGAGGGAGGCTAAGGGGCGGCGCTCCCCAAGCTTGCCGGCGGCGGGGAATGGAGTTCCCCGCGTCGTCGGCGCCGCCGCCGCCCTGCGCCGCCACGCTGCCCCTCTCCAACGTCTTCACCGCCATCTCCATCATCATCTCCTCCTTGTATTCAGTGGTTCATCCTCCCACAAACCTCTATACCGTCCTATGTAACATGGTGTTTGATGCTATAATATTTATCCTATGATCTATGTCATGTTTATGTAGTATATTTGTCTTTTGATTGCTTTGTTGAATGTCTATGGTTCATTAGAGTTGTATGTTGATATGGTACTGTCCTTTGGTGTCCATTATACTTGTGCGTGCATGGATCAACACCATAGGGTTAGTAGTATGTGCAAAGGAAGGGGGTAGTCCTGCCGGAGTGACAGAAACCTGAGGGCTCAAACCGGTTAGTTGCATGTATGGGAGTAAGAGGACCATAAACTTAAGGCTATGGTTGGGGAAACCTTAATGCATTGTTAGTATTTATGGATGTTTGCTAACAATCCAATCATATAGTACTTGTAATCCCAAGTAGTGGAGGGCTTGTATATTTAGCCTCTCCCACATTAAAAACTACATCAAAGACAATGAACTAAATGTCTTCACTAATTGATCTTGGACAAAGCCACCACTATTACCACCGCCTTTCCACACTCATGGTACTGTTAGTTTAGTTTGTTTTATTGCTGCAGCACTAACATTTATTCCGTGTATTTTATTGTTCTGCAAAGTCACCTCTCATACCCGTTATCGCTCTAGTTTTATTTCCTAGATATTGCAAACGCTTAGTGTGCGTAGAGTTGTATCAATGGTTGATAGAACTTGAGATAATGTTTATCCTACCTTTAGCTCCTCGTTGGGTTCGACACTCTTACTTATCGAAAAGGCTACACACGATCCCCTATACTTGTGATATATCAGTTTGAATGCTTGATTCAAGTTGTAAAAATTAGTTTTGATGCATGTTTAGTACTCTATCAAGTTCCTATAGTAGTCTCCCTCATTTATATGTCTCAAAATCAACTTTTATAATGCTTGTTGAAAAATTTTAGAAAAGGAAAATGCATAACCACACCTTTGGAGAAGTGTTTGAGAGGGATACGCCAAGAGTGACAAGGCCTTCAAGGGAAGCTACTCATGTTAGGCGATCCTATGATGAGGATGTCATTGCACCTAGCTTTGAAGATGGAGAGGATAATGGGATTCCTAATGCTTCATCCTTTCCGTGCATTGATTTTTTGCGTAATGCAGGGCTACTTGATGACTTCTTGTTTCTCATTAATAGGGTGGGCTTGTCTACCTATATGGAAGATGAAAGTGATCAATTTTATATGCTAACTAAAATCTTTGTTGAAAGCTTTAAATTCAGCAACACACCTTTCACACCATTAGTTAAATTTAGGATTTATGATAGGCCTATTACTATGAAATTGGGTGAATTTTGTACTGCACTGGACATTACTCCTATAGGTACAGCGAAGAAGATCGAGAACCGCCCCAAAGCTTTGATGGAACTCTATCGAGAAGTTACCAATGATGATGACCGTACCATTCAGCACGGCAAGATAAGGAACATTCAGCTCCCTGCCATTAGATATTTCACTTATTATCTTGCTACTAGCATTCTTGGTAGGGAAAACACTAGCAACATTTCTAGTTATCATCTTGCTTTTCTGGTTGCTGCACTGACTGGAAGTACACCTTATCATCTTGGTGCTCTCATTGCTCGTCGTTTATCTACTAAGGGACCTATTTATGGAGTAATTATTGCTTCACGTATTGCTGCATATCTAGGTCTTTCTGTTGATCCTAATGATGAGAAATTAACTCATGTTAAGCTTGATATTGCTGCTATGAAGGGTCACCAATTTGTCACAACTGACTCCAATTTAGAGAATATTGTCTATAGAATGTTGTTTATTGACGGGGATGAGAGGGAAATCCCTTTGCCGCAGGCCGATTTGTTCAGTGTTCGCAGGAGGCCGTGGTCGCGCTCCAAGGAGGAGGTGGATGAGCAGCTGAGGATACTTGGCTTTCACCAACAGCACGACTCCGAGGACGCCGAGCCCTCTGACGGGTACATTGTCACATATCCTGGTGCGTCCTCCAGCGGGTACCAAGGACAGGACCCTCCTTCATCATATTACGGAGGCGCCACCTCATGGGCACCATGGGATTGACCTCCACTTAGGCCAAAAGCCTAAGCTTGGGGGAGGCTACGCCGGCATCACTCATTCATTGCATATTACAATTGCCGGTCATTTGTATATACTTGTTTCACTTCTTTTGGTTGTTTCTCTTTCAGTTATTTTTATTTCAGTAGGTTCTTATTTTAGTTTTTGAAGGTTGTTACTACTGCAGTAACATTTACTTTTACTTTTTATTTCATTTGTGTGCTGATGGTTGCCTCTAATATGAGGAAGATGATATTTGGGGAAGTGCTGTCTAAAAAACAGATTGTGGACTGATACTGAAAAAATTCCTGTGCATAGCCAGAACGTTATTTTGAGCTGCCAATTTTTTTGCATGTTCCCCAGATTATTATCTAACTTTCATTAGTTGAGCACTTTTCGATTTGAGCAGCAGAAGATTTTCGAAAAAAATAATTACTGTACTGCTGTCTAGTTTTGGCAGATTTCTGCCACTTTGCTTTTCTGTGATTCTTTTAGTTTTCATTCTCTTGTTTTTGCTTTGTTTCTTTTCTAAAACACAAAAAACCAAAAAATATTTCTGTTGTTTCTCTTTATCATTTGTTTATTTGGTTTCTTGTTCCTATTTTGCTTTATTTACTATCGTTGGTTTGCTATGAGAAAATCCAAAAAGATTTTACTTTCGTTCGGTGACTCTAATATCGAAAACGCCAAAAATATTTGTTGTTCTTCTTCGGTTTTGTAAAGTTTATTATGGAGTTCAGCGGTCTCCGGTGGTTGGAGCTTGGTTTTCATTCCATATTATTCAATCCACACAAGTGAAAGGCAATAATGACGATCTACGACAACTCGACTGTGGTGAGAGGCTGGTATGAACTCTATTTGTTTTCATTATTGTACATATACTCATCCATGTGAGCATACTTAGTTGGTTCATGTGAGGTATATGTCATTTAATAAAAGTCTAGTAGTTCATGATCTCTCATATTTAGCTCCAATTTATTAATAATGAGTAGAATGTCATAAATATCTGCTTGCATTGTTTTATTCATAGATAGGTATGACATTGTGGTATCCTCCTCTGAAAAATTCATTTGGATTGACTTGGCACATGCTCACGCATGCATATGACTGAAAAAACAAAAAGTAAATTAAGCCTCGATGATTTACTTTGCTTTAGAGTTCTTGTATCACTTTTATGCCACCGTTAATTTTATTCTGTCGCAAGCATGATTATCACAGTTATTGCTCTCTTGATGGTCGCTTCCCAGTCTATTGCTAGCCTTCACTTGTACTGAGCGGGAATGCTGCTCGTGCTTCCAAATTCCTGAAAACCAAGTTATTCCAAAGTGCACTACAAGAAAAGTTGCCATGGCCGACGAAGTTGAAGTCGCGCCGTGGTTGCTGGTGTACCATGGCCGACGATTTTGGTCCCTCCGTGGTGCATGTCAAAACTTTTTTTTTTCTCGTTTTTGAGGCCACCTAGCCCGACGAAAGCGGCCAAAACGTGGTGTATGGTGGCCCGGGACGTGGTGCATCTCGAAATCTCGGGTTCGCCGGCCGAGTCAACGCAAATCCGCACCGCCGAGGGATGTACCCAGATGGCAGCCTCTCTGGCATTGTTTTTTTCTACATCGCGCCATCTCGTTCAACGTTCTCCGATCGAGCCGTTTACGATGCAGGATCATGGGTCCCGCATGTCATCCTCTATGAACCAAAATTCTTTCTATTCTTGGATTTTTTTGATTTCTGGCTACTTCCTTTTTCTTTTGATCCCTTGCCGCCTTGGAAACGTTGAGACCGCTGCTGCTAAATGGGACCCGCATGTCATCCTCTATGTGCAATCAACTTTCTTTTCTTGGAGTTTTTTTGGCACCTCAAATTTGGTCACTTGCCTTTTTCTTTCGATCCCCTGCCGCCTCTCAAACGGTGATACCGCTGCTGCTAACGACCCGCATGTCATCCTCTATGTACTATAAAACTTTCTTTTCTTGAATTATTTTTGGCACCTCATATTTGGTCACTTACCTTTTTCTTTCGATCCCTGCCGCCTCTCAAACGGTGATACCGCTGCTGCTAACTGGGACCCGCATGTCATCCTCAATGTACTATAAAACTTTCTTTTCTGGATTATTTTTGGCACCTCAAATTTGGTCACGTGCCTTTTTCTTTCGATCCCCTGCCGCCTCTCAAACGGTGATACCGCTGCTGCTTGGGACCCGCATGTCATCCTCTATGTACTATAAAACTTTCTTTTCCTGGATTATTTTTGGCACCTCAAATTTGGTCACTTGCCTTTTTCTTTCGATCCCCGCCGCCTCTCAAACGGTGATACCGCTGCTGCTAACTGGACCCGCATGTCATCCTCTATGTACTATAAAACTTTCTTTTCTTGAATTATTTTTGGCACCTCATATTTGGTCACTTACCTTTTTCTTTCGATCCCCTGCCGCCTCTCAAACGGTGATACCGCTGCTGCTAAATGGGACCCGCATGTCATCCTCTATGTACTATAAAACTTTCTTTTCTTGGATTTTTTTGGCACCTCATATTTCGTCACTTGACTTTTTCTTTCGATCACCTGCTGCCTCTCAAACAGTGATACCGCTGCTGCTAAATGGGACCCGCATGTCATCCTCTATGTACTATAAAACTTTCTTTTCTTGGATTTTTTTGGCACCTCATATTTGGTCACTTGACTTTTTCTTTCGATCCCCTGCTGCCTCAAACAGTGATACCGCTGCTGCTAAATGGGACCCGCATGTCATCCTCTATGTACTATAAAACTTTCTTTTCTTGGATTTTTTTGGCACCTCATATTTGGTCACTTGACTTTTTCTTTCGATCCCCTGCTGCCTCTCAAACGGTGATACCGCTGCTGCTAAATGGGACCCGCATGTCATCCTCTATGTACTATAAAACTTTCTTTTCTTGAATTATTTTTGGCTCCTCATATTTGGGCACTTGCCTTTTTCTTTCGATCTCATGCCACGTTTGAAACGTTGAGGAACCTGCTGGCTCATGGGACCCGCATGTCATCCTCTATGTGCTATAAAAGTTTCCTTTGTTGGATTTTTTTTCACCCTCTGATTTTTGGCTTGCCTTTTTCTTTTGATCCCCTGCCCCCTTTGAAACGTTGAGTAAGCTGTTGGCTCAAGGGACCCGCATGTCATCCTCTATGTCCATCAACTTTCTTTTCTTGGATTTTTTTTCAAGTTTGAATGCTTGATTCAAGTTGTAAAAATTAGTTTTGATGCATGTTTAGTACTCTATCAAGTTCCTATAGTAGTCTCCCTCATTTATATGTCTCAAAATCAACTTTTATAATGCTTGTTGAAAAATTTTAGAAAAGGAAAATGCATAACCACACCTTTGGAGAAGTGTTTGAGAGGGATACGCCAAGAGTGACAAGGCCTTCAAGGGAAGCTACTCATGTTAGGCGATCCTATGATGAGGATGTCATTGCACCTAGCTTTGAAGATGGAGAGGATAATGGGATTCCTAATGCTTCATCCTTTCCGTGCATTGATTTTTTGCGTAATGCAGGGCTACTTGATGACTTCTTGTTTCTCATTAATAGGGTGGGCTTGTCTACCTATATGGAAGATGAAAGTGATCAATTTTATATGCTAACTAAAATCTTTGTTGAAAGCTTTAAATTCAGCAACACACCTTTCACACCATCAGTTAAATTTAGGATTTATGATAGGCCTATTGCTATGAAACTGGGTGAATTTTGTGCTGCACTGGACATTACTCCTATAGGTACAGCGAAGAAGATCGAGAACCGCCCCAAAGCTTTGATGGAACTCTATCGAGAAGTTACCAATGATGATGACCGTACCATTCAGCACGGCAAGATAAGGAACATTCAGCTCCCTGCCATTAGATATTTCACTTATTATCTTGCTACTAGCATTCTTGGTAGGGAAAACACTAGCAACATTTCTAGTTATCATCTTGCTTTTCTGGTTGCTGCACTGACTGGAAGTACACCTTATCATCTTGGTGCTCTCATTGCTCGTCGTTTATCTACTAAGGGACCTATTTATGGAGTAATTATTGCTTCACGTATTGCTGCATATCTAGGTCTTTCTGTTGATCCTAATGATGAGAAATTAACTCATGTTAAGCTTGATATTGCTACTATGAAGGGTCACCAATTTGTCACAACTGACTCCAATTTAGAGAATATTGTCTATAGAATGTTGTTTATTGACGGGGATGAGAGGGAAATCCCTTTGCCGCAGGCCGATTTGTTCAGTGTTCGCAGGAGGCCGTGGTCGCGTTCCAAGGAGGAGGTGGATGAGCAGCTGAGGATACTTGGCTTTCACCAACAGCACGACTCCGAGGACGCCGAGCCCTCTGACGGGTACATTGTCACATATCCTGGTGCGTCCTCCAGCGGGTACCAAGGACAGGACCCTCCTTCATCATATTACGGAGGCGCCACCTCATGGGCACCATGGGATTGACCTCCACTTAGGCCAAAAGCCTAAGCTTTTGGGGAGGTACGCTGGCATCACTCATTCATTGCATATTACAATTGCCGGTCATTTGTATATACTTGTTTCACTTCTTTTGGTTGTTTCTCTTTCAGTTATTTTTATTTCAGTAGGTTCTTATTTTAGTTTTTGGAGGTTGTTACTACTGCAGTAACATTTACTTTTACTTTTTATTTCATTTGTGTGCTGATGGTTGCCTCTAATATGAGGAAGATGATATTTGGGGAAGTGCTGTCTAAAAAACAGATTCTGGACTGATACTGAAAAAATTCCTGTGCATAGCCAGAACGTTATTTTGAGCTGCCAATTTTTTTGCATGTTCCCCAGATTATTATCTAACTTTCATTAGTTGAGCACTTTTCGATTTGAGCAGCAGAAGATTTTCGAAAAAAATAATTACTGTACTGCTGTCTGGCAGATTTCTGCCACTTTGCTTTCTGTGATTCTTTTAGTTTTCATTCTCTTGTTTTTGCTTTGTTTCTTTTCTAAAACACAAAAAACCAAAAATATTTCTGTTGTTTCTCTTTATCATTTGTTTATTTGGTTCCTTGTTCCTATTTTGCTTTATTTACTATCGTTGGTTTGCTATGAGAAAATCCAAAAAGATTTTACTTTCGTTCGGTGACTCTAATATCGAAAACGCCAAAAATATTTGTTGTTCTTCTTCGGTTTTGTAAAGTTTATTATGGAGTTCAGCGGTCTCCGGTGGTTGGAGCTTGGTTTTCATTCCATATTATTCAATCCACACAAGTGAAAGGCAATAATGACGATCTACGACAACTCGATTGTGGTGAGAGGCTGGTATGAACTCTATTTGTTTTCATTATTGTACATATACTCATCCATGTGAGCATACTTAGTTGGTTCATGTGAGGTATATGTCATTTAATAAAAGTCTAGTAGTTCATGATCTCTCATATTTAGCTCCAATTTATTAATAATGAGTAGAATGTCATAAATATCTGCTTGCATTGTTTTATTCATAGATAGGTATGACATTGTGGTATCCTCCTCTGAAAAATTCATTTGGATTGACTTGGCACATGCTCACGCATGCATATGACTGAAAAAACAAAAAGTAAATTAAGCCTCGATGATTTACTTTGCTTTAGAGTTCTTGTATCACTTTTATGCCACCGTTAATTTTATTCTGTCGCAAGCATGATTATCACAGTTATTGCTCTCTTGATGGTCGCTTCCCAGTCTATTGCTAGCCTTCACTTGTACTGAGCGGGAATGCTGCTCGTGCTTCCAAATTCCTGAAAACCAAGTTATTCCAAAGTGCACTACAAGAAAAGTTGCCATGGCCGAAGTTGAAGTCGCGCCGTGGTTGCTGGTGTACCATGGCCGACGATTTTGGTCCCTCCGTGGTGCATGTCAAAACTTTTTTTTCTCGTTTTTGAGGCCACCTAGCCCGACGAAAGCGGCCAAAACGTGGTGTATGGTGGCCCGGGACGTGGTGCATCTCGAAATCTCGGGTTCGCCGGCCGAGTCAACGCAAATCCGCACCGCCGAGGGATGTACGGCCCAGATGGCAGCCTCTCTGGCATTGTTTTTTTCTACATCGCGCCATCTCGTTCAACGTTCTCCGATCGAGCCGTTTACGATGCAGGATCATGGGTCCCGCATGTCATCCTCTATGAACCAAAATTCTTTCTATTCTTGGATTTTTTGACCCCCTGATTTCTGGCTACTTCCTTTTTCTTTTGATCCCTTGCCGCCTTGGAAACGTTGAGACCGCTGCTGCTAAATGGGACCCGCATGTCATCCTCTATGTGCAATCAACTTTCTTTTCTTGGAGTTTTTTTTGGCACCTCAAATTTGGTCACTTGCCTTTTTCTTTCGATCCCCTGCCGCCTCTCAAACGGTGATACCGCTGCTGCTAAATGGGACCCGCATGTCATCCTCTATGTACTATAAAACTTTCTTTTCTTGAATTATTTTTGGCACCTCATATTTGGTCACTTACCTTTTTCTTTCGATCCCCCGCCTCTCAAACGGTGATACCGCTGCTGCTAACTGGACCCGCATGTCATCCTCAATGTACTATAAAACTTTCTTTTCCTGGATTATTTTTGGCACCTCAAATTTGGTCACTTGCCTTTTTCTTTCGATCCCCTGCCGCCTCAAACGGTGATACCGCTGCTGCTAATGGGACCCGCATGTCATCCTCTATGTACTATAAAACTTTCTTTTCCTGGATTATTTTTGGCACCTCAAATTTGGTCACTTGCCTTTTTCTTTCGATCCCCTGCCGCCTCTCAAACGGTGATACCGCTGCTGCTAATGGGACCCGCATGTCATCCTCTATGTACTATAAAACTTTCTTTTCTTGAATTATTTTTGGCACCTCATATTTGGTCACTTACCTTTTTCTTTCGATCCCCTGCCTCTCAAACGGTGATACCGCTGCTGCTAAATGGGACCCGCATGTCATCCTCTATGTACTATAAAACTTTCTTTTCTTGGATTTTTTTGGCACCTCATATTTCGTCACTTGACTTTTTCTTTCGATCACTGCTGCCTCTCAAACAGTGATACCGCTGCTGCTAAATGGGACCCGCATGTCATCCTCTATGTACTATAAAACTTTCTTTTCTTGGATTTTTTTGGCACCTCATATTTGGTCACTTGACTTTTTCTTTCGATCCCCTGCTGCCTCTCAAACGTGATACCGCTGCTGCTAAATGGGACCCGCATGTCATCCTCTATGTACTATAAAACTTTCTTTTCTTGGATTTTTTTGGCACCTCATATTTGGTCACTTGACTTTTTCTTTCGATCCCCTGCTGCCTCTCAAACGGTGATACCGCTGCTGCTAAATGGGACCCGCATGTCATCCTCTATGTACTATAAAACTTTCTTTTCTTGAATTATTTTTGGCTCCTCATATTTGGGCACTTGCCTTTTTCTTTCGATCTCATGCCACGTTTGAAACGTTGAGGAACCTGCTGGCTCATGGGACCCGCATGTCATCCTCTATGTGCTATAAAAGTTTCCTTTGTTGGATTTTTTTTCACCCTCTGATTTTTGGCTTGCCTTTTTCTTTTGATCCCCTGCCCCCTTTGAAACGTTGAGTAAGCTGTTGGCTCAAGGGACCCGCATGTCATCCTCTATGTCCATCAACTGATTTTTGGCTTTTTTTATTTTCGATCCCCTGCCGCCTTTGAAACGTTGACTCCGCTGCTGGCTCATGGGTCCCCGATGTCAGCCTCCCCGTACAAGAAACATGTGATATTTTATTTTGCAGACAATAAACGTTGTATTTCGCTCTGAGCTATTGCAAACGGATAAATTAAATCTTTATATCTACATAAACAAACTTATATGTTGAATCTCCTTGTTTTTTGTTTTTGCGAAGCATAGGACTTTCCTGTTTTTTTTGAGAAAAATCCGACCTTTCCTGTTTTGGAGTGGGCTGAAATTGTACGAGTCAAAAGGCCCAGCAGATAGTTCGAAGGCCCAGATGTCCAGATACAGCCCAATTAAAATCTTTCTTTTCTTGGATTTTTTCACACCCTGATTTCTGGCTACTTCATTTTTCTTTCGGTCCTGTGCCGCCTTGGAAGCGTTGAGACCGCTGCTACAAAATGGGACCCGCATGTCATCCTCTATGTACAATAAAGTTTCTTTTCTTGGATTATTTTTGGCTCCTGATATTATGTCACTTGACTTTTTCTTTCAATCTCATGCCGACTTTGAAACGTTGAGGAAGCTGCTGGCTCATGGGTCCCGCATGTCATCCTCTATGAACAATAAAAGTTTTCTTTGTTGGATTTATTTTTTTCCCCTAATTTCTGGCTATTTGTCTTTTTCTTTTGATCCCCTGCCCCCTTTGAAACGATGACGACGCAGCTGGCAAGTCGGTCCCACATGTCATCCTCTATGAACAATAAAAGTTTCCTTTGATGGATTTATTTTTTACCCTAATTAATTTCTGGCTATTTCCTTTTTTATTTTGATCCCCTGCCGCCTTGAAATAGTTGAGGATGCTGCTGCCTCATGGGTCCCGCATGTCATACTCTCAGAAAGGTAAATGTTTCTTTTCTTGAATTTGTTTACCAACTGATTTTTGGCTTATTTTTTCTTTCGATCTCCTGCCACCTTTAAAACGTTGACGACGCTGCTGGCTCATGGGTCCCCAATGTCAGCCTCCCCATACTGCAAATCCTCTTTCTGCAAAGGTTGTATTTCTAGATAGATAAGGTGGATTCGAATCTGCCATGGTTCAGGCAGCTCAGGTAAGCCTTCTTGCACTAATTAATGGAAGTAGTGTATCGCAAGGTCAAGACATGTGGCTCGGTGTAATGAATCTATATGAATCATGTTGTGGGTTCAATCTGATAGTTCTCTAACAGGTCAGCCAAAATAGAAATTAAGTTTTTTTCTAAAAGGGAAATGCAAATTAAGATGAACACAAACATTAGTTATCATAATAGCTGATCATACATACATACTTGCTAAGAGCAAAAGCTTGCCAGAGTTTTACCACCCATACAATTAATTAGCAGTTCAGATAAGATAACCTTATATAAGTATAACTACAAATGCATTTGCTAAGGGCTCATGGGACAACAGAACTAGACAACCGCGAACTTTATGACCAGCATGTCACAGCGGCATCGAAAGATCTTGACCTTCAACTTTGATCCAATGCGAAGTTTGGCACCGTCAATGAACTTTTTCCACCTGGAAGTAACAGCCAAGCGGCCATCTGTGGGACTGACAGAGTACCGTCCCTCCACGGTGAGACCTTCACTCTCCATGACGAGGGATATCTTGCCCCTTCGGCCAGCATTGAGATCCTTGGAGATACTTTTAGGCAATTTCTGATTCAAAGCAAGAGATACCACCAAAAATTAGTCAATGGCACCAATGCACTGAACCATGTGAGACTTTGAGCAGAGAAGACATCAAGATAAGAGCAGTTATGCTGTCATATACTCACGAACATAGCCTTCAGATGCGTCCTGGTCACCACACGGGTGGCCACAGCAATGAGCTGAGACCTCGGTGATCTGGCTGGGGCAGGTGCATGAGCCTGGGCTGGTACACGAGCTGGTGCTGATGCAGGAGCCTGGGCTGGTGCGTAAACGGTGCCTCTAGAGGAACCGGTGCTGATGCAGGAGACTGTTGGGCAGGTGCAAACGGTGCAGCTAGAGGAACCACTGATGCAGGAGCCTGCTGGGCATGTGTAGTATATGGGGCCTCTACAGGAACCAATGCTGATGTAGGGGACTGCTGGGTAGATGCAGTAAACGGATACAGGAACCGGTGCTGATGCAGGAGAGTGGGAAGCCGGTGCCGGTGCTGGTGTGGTTGCCCTTTGTGACATCCGCTCCTGTTCCGTCAGGGGATCTGCAGCTTTGATCATGTTAAACCCAGCAAGCTAGAACAGAGGGAATGGTTTAGAACAACTGCTCAGAATGCAGTTATCAAAAGATATGAGTAGAAAAAAGTTACATATTATATATTTGGAAGTGTCTCCAACTCTGTAAGCAGTTACGTATATCTGCCCGTTTGAGTTTCTGATCCTCAGCTCGTCGCCCTTCTTCAGACCGTAGTCAAAAGCAAACTTTCTCCAATCATGTCCATACAAATATGTGATGGCCTGCGTCTTGTAGACATACACCTCATAGACCGTGTAGGTGTTCATCAATTTGCCATTGCCATGCATAGTGAAAGATCCTTCATGCGGACACATCTGGTTAATCATTGGACGAAGTTCACAAGGTACAGTCTGCATGTGAAAATTGATACAAATGTAAGAAGCAGGAAGACTAAAAACAAGACTTTACTATATGCCAATTCATGCTAAACCACTGAGAATACATACCTGTAACTCTGTGAAGGAGCTACTAGAAAGGTAGATAGAGCCATAGGAGGTGTTATATGCGGGGTATGTACATGGGCCCGCCATATTCCCGCAAGCTCGGCATCGGGATGGTGAAGGAAACATGGGAGGTACTACTGGTGCGTAGCGCTGAACGTAAGTGGAAGAATTAGGTTGTGTAAAGTGCATAGTTCAGAGCAATGCAAATGTTGACAAGCAAGTGCATAACACTATGTTACAAACTGAACAGTGAAAAATTAGTGTATGATGAATATAAGCATGCTAATTTGGTGTTTCCGAATTCCAAAAAGCATTAGACAGAGCCAGTGATAATATCAGACATAAATCATGGCATGTATATGTGGCTTAAGAAAATATACCCGAACCCTTGGATGGTTACGGCCCGGCTGATCCTTGGACTTGAGCTTATATAAGCATCCAGAAGGTGGGGCTGACAGTAACTTGGTGGCAGCCTCTGCAGATGCCTCATCAGCAGCAGTTGCAATCCTTTTGACCAATGAAGGCTTAGCAGTTTCAGTCTGCATATAAAAATTGAAGAGCAACAGACATCAGCAGTGATATATAAAATGAATCTATGAGACACTGATGCATATAGTGCTGGATGTAAGTGGAAGAATAGGTGTGTGTGTTTCTGAACTATTGGTAAGCATTAGACAAAGCCGGCAATAAACAGACAAAAATCAAATCATGTATGAGGATTAAGAAAATATACCTGCTTACTGAAAAGGGTACCACCCAGCTGGCCCGTGGCCTTGTGCTTGAGGAGGTTTTCAGAAGATGGTGGCAGCACCATCGTCTTCACAGCAGCCTCATCAGGATCATTTTTTATCCATTTGAGTAGAGGAACAGAAGTTTCATCCTGCATATGAATAGCAACATAACTCATCATTGATATTTAATAAATCTATGAGATAGACTGATGCAAATAGTGCGGGGTGTAAGTGGAAGAATAGGGTTGTGCATAGAGAACAGTTGACAACAATGCAAATGATTACAAAAGAAGCCAATGGAAATCAACAGTTTATATACTGGATGAGACAGACTGAAAAGTGAAAAATTAGTGTATGATGATTGTAAGCAAACGCAGTGTTTCTGAACTTTTGGTAAGCATTAGACAAAGCCAACAGTAATTAAACAGATAATAATGAAATCATGTATGTGGATTAAGAAAATATACCAGATTCATTAAAAGGTCACCACCCAGCTGGCCCATGGCCTCGTGCTTGTAGAGGTTTTCGGAAGATGGTGCCGGCACCATCGTCCTCACAGCAGCCTCATTAGCCCCATTTTGCATCCACTTGAGTAAAGGCGCAGCAGTTTCAGCCTGCATAAGAATGGGAACAGATCTCAGCAGTGATATTGAATGACTCTGAGACAGACTGATGCATATAGTGCTAGATGTAAGTGGAAGGGTATGGCCGTGTATGGACAACAGTTCACAACAATGCAAGGGTGTGTTCGGTTCTGAAACAGCGTGGAATGGAATGGAATGGTTCCATTTCAGAGGAATGGAATGGTTACATTTTTGTTCGGTTGGGAAAAATGGAGAGCAGAAGAGATCGAGGTTAAACTAACCAATTGTCTCAAAATTGTAATTAACAATTGCAAATGACATTTTAATCTCAAAGTCGTAATTAACAGCGCCTAATGGTGCTCTTTTAATCTAAAAATCGAAATTAACATCATTTTATGTTGGGTTAGGGGAACTGGAGTAGATGAACATTACTGTATGATGATTGTAAGCAAACGAATTTGGTGTTTCTAAACTTTTGGCTTCGAGATCTTATGGGTTTCAACTCTAGCCTACCCCAACTTGTTTGGGACTGAAAGGCTTGGTTGTTGTTGTTGTTGTTGTTGTAAACTTTTGGCAAGCATAGAAAAAACCGACAATAAACAGAGAAAAATCAAGGCATGTTTTGTGGATTAAGAAAATATACCATATTCATTAAAATATCACCACCCAGCTGGTGCGTGGCCTTGTGCTTGTAGAGGCATTTAGAAGATGGGGGCGGCATCAACATACTGGCAGCCTGATCAGCCGCAGTTTTGATCTTCCTTTTGAGTAAAGGCCCTAAAGTTTCAGTCTGCATATGAATAGCAAAACAAAAGGCAGACCTCAGCAGTGATATTGAATTACTGTATGAGATAGACTGATGCATATAGTGGATGCTCTTAGCCTTTTGCAGCGTGAACACTAGCTATGGACAGACAAAAAAACTAGTTAACTCAGCTTTGTCTAGATATGAATGTACTACCACCATCCAAAAGCTTAAGCCTTATTTATTTTTGAGAAATCAAAACAAGCAAAGTTTGACCAAAATTTTAGAACATTCTATCAACAAATATAATACTGTGTAGATACCGTAGGAAAATATATTTTATTATCTATTTAATGATATTAATTTTGTATTTTGCATGTTACTGATTTTTGGTAAAAGCTTAGTCAAACATGGTATAGTTTGACTTTCTAAAAATAATATAAGCCCAAAGCTTTGGGATGGAGGCAGTAGTATCTAGAGCTAAAACACATCTAGATACATCCGTATCTACAGATAGTTGAGTCAATTAATTTGGATCTGAGGGAGTATCAGATTCAGACTACATCATGGTAAGTTGGTTAAAAAAAATTACCCCTGGGCGGTCCCTGCCCAGCTCGGCAGCTTCTTGTGCTGCAGATCGGGCCATGCTCCTGCAGCAGGTGGGGCGCTATTCTCGTTCCCCATAGCCTCAGCACGGAACCTGGAGGTACCAACCTGATACAGAGAATATAGAGCATGGTGTCACAGAGGCTTTACGCACAAACAGCTGAAGACATGTGCTACTTTAAGCATATTCCAGAACAGGAACAGATTGAGGATGCAGAGACCAGAGAGACACTTAAAAGGTAAAGAGTGGATAAGCAAACGGAGTACCTGCTTCGCGGGGCTGGGGACGCAGCTCAGGCTCAGCCAACTGCCCACATGCGTGGTGGCCTTACGCTCCATTGCCCCCACCGCCGAGGTCTTGCCTTTCCTGTACAAGCTGACAAAAGATACAGTGAGGATCAGCAGAAACTACAAAGGTTGCAAATGTCGACAAATAAAGGAAGAACACCCCAATCCAAGCAAAGGTAGCCCCCGCCCCCCACCCCCATCAATCACTCCCAGCTCGAGGGTGACCAGAAAGACACCCCTTTGCCCAGAATAGGAAAGAGATGCGCAAGATATCGAGGAGAGGAAAAAAGAACCGATCTCGAGAAAGGAGAGAACATTACTAGTCCTACCTAATCCGCTTGGGCTAGATGCAGCTTGCCCCTCCAAGCTGGATGCCTGGACGGTGGAGGCGAAAGGAGGGGATCGAGCTAGCGGCTTGCATCCGTCGGCAATCGGCACTCGATCGGGAGAGAAGGGGTGCTACATAAAGGGGAGGGGTAACATATTTTATTACACAGTGAACTTACTGATGTGACTAGTCATTACATGTCTCACTGAAACTAGGGCCCATAGTGTGGCACCCCAAATTTACTTGAAGCTGCCCGGCGGGACGCATTGGCGCGTCAAGAAACCCCCGAATTGTAGCGGGGAAATGAAACATTTCACAAAAATTCGAAATTCAAGCACACCGCCACGCGCCAAGCACGCGGCTGTTCCTTCCTCTTCCTCGGTTCCTCCTCCCCTATCCGAAAAAACCCCAAATCCCAAGCTCAAACCAAAAAACAAAAACAAAAAACAAATCCCCTGGCCGCCATGCATGTCCTCGTTAACCCGCTGGAGATCGTTCCCGGACGATGCGGACCACCCGCCCTGAGATCCAGAATTCCGTCCACCTCGAGGCACTGCGTGCTGTCTCGCAGCAGCGGCTTGAGGGCGCTGAAGAGGAAGTTCCGCCGGAAAGTGCTCATGGCAACCGTGCAAGCTCACCGGCGTGCTGTATCCCGAGAGGAACTGGTCAAAGCTTTGCTATTCGCCACACACAAAAAAATTGCGGGCCAAGATCTGGTCAAAGCTTCGTCGATGGCTTGCCGCGAGAGGCTTGGAGTCCAGAGTCAATAAACTAGCTGCTCGAGGACTTGGGCGGTTTACACGGATTCATATTAACTGACTCAAGTTTGTTAGTCTAGTTAACAAATGCATCTAGATACATCCATATCTAGACAGAATTGAGTCCATTAATATGAATCAGAGGGGAGTACCTGAAAGTGTTTCATGCTACCAACTAATGCGCTGGCAGGAATCGCTGTAGAAGTAATTGTGCTACTACTTGTACGATGAACTGATTGTGTGGGTGTCGAATTTTGCAACGCGATCATCCACTGAATGCTTAATCTAGCGCCAAAGGCGTACAAATCATAACATACTACAGCACCAGAACATAAGAGTACGAATCATAAAGTAGCTCAACATTTTGCATCAGGGCTGGGTGGTCCTGAGACTACCGGGACGCCCCTGATGATCTCCGGGTGTGCATCCTCTTCAACGCAAAGCTGTGTACTCGGTCCACGGCCTCCTTCTGTAGGCTGGATAATCTCAGGTGCAGGACCTTCGTCTATGAGAGGCTCGTCATCAGTACCATCCACAGGTGCATCAGGGCTGGGTGGTCTTGAGACTACCCGGACGCCCGTGATGATCTCCGGGCGTGCATCCACTTCAACGCAAAGCTGTGTACTCGGTCCACGGCCTCCTTCTGTAGACTGGATAATCTCAGGTGCAGGACCTTCGTCTATGAAAGGCTCGTCATCAGTACCATCCACAGGTGCATCAAACTGAGATTCATCTTCAAATCTCCCATCAAACTGAGAGACCTCTTTAACTCTATGCTTCTGCAATTAGTACATCAACCGATTAGACAAACATCTAAGGGATGCAACCTGAACAAATGCCGTTTTACATATTTACCTTCTCATCTGGCACAGCACATGTCCCAGAGCTGAAACCCGTTTCCTGAAGCAAGCGCTTTTTCTCTCCTTCCCGTCCATCCATCTGCAACAAGTTAAATTTGAGTACAGAACCTTGCACAGCAATGCAAACTATTGATTGAAACAGCGGCAGCATCAATATAAATAATTAACTACATATGCCAGCACACATACAGTGTGAGCAAGATCTGCTTCTCCTGCTAAAGGATCATTATATGGTTCACCATGCTAAACCCGCCTAACATATGTGCGGTCCATCCCAAAAATGTGTAAATGATCTGCCACTACAGGGTGAGGCCTCTTCTCACCATTCATACATGTGCAGCGCGGGCAATACACGTCCAGGTTGTGACCATCATGAGCTCTAATAAACCCCATAAAGGGTTGAACACCATTTATATATGAAGGGGAACATAAGTGTCCATGCAGTTTCCAAGTTCTGTCCATCTGTTTAATTATGAGATACAGTGGTTGGTGATTAATTTAAGGCGAAGTAGGAAATGTATATCCATCGAGTACAAAACTATACTACATGATTATGCATTTCAGCAATCATGTCGAGTACAAAACAAAAAATGCCCATCGACATTTTAGCAAACAGATCGTGTACAAAACTCTGCCATGGCATTTCAGCAAATTAACGGATCGAGTGCAGAACTGACTCTATATGCCCACGCAAATGAACAAATTGATCGATGACAAATCGAGCGGAAAACTATAAAGTGCCAATTAGTTCGAGCATACTGACGAATTTTTTTAGCAGCATCAAGAAAATATAAATCGTTAGGCTGTCTTGCCCGATACATGATTGAGCTAGAGATAGCAGCCCTACCGTGGATCAACTTGACCGCCGGTGCGTCTCGAGAAGAACGACGGGGAGGAGAAGCTTCTTCTTCGCACGGACGGGACGGGGAGGGGAAGCTCTTCGCACGGACGGGGATAAGTTGTGTACGGGTGGGTGGGGGGTCATGCGGCCGGGCCGCCGGGGTGATAATTAAGGTTGGTAGGTGGCGTTTAATGGAGTTGCGTGTGTAATTTGCCGTGCACAAGGTTGAGGAATAGGCGGTTCCCTTTGCCGCGCGCACAATTCAAACTATCCCGCCCATGTAGTTTAAATTCGCCATATTTTCGTTAAATCGACATAAAGTCATGTGAGTGGGGGAAAATTAGCAAAGTTGCTTGAAAAATAGTAAAACTCTGGAATTATCCTTTAAATATGCTCTACTTCGTGTGAAAATCGGGGTGTGGAAGCATGTTGAGCTGTTTTATTTGTACTTTCTTCATTAAAACTCCCATTTTATGCACTTTGGATGGAAAGAAATCATTTGTACATAAATTTTGACAACGCCATTTGCAAACACTAATTGTTTACATGCCAAGATGCACCCATCCACCAAATATATATGTGGCAAAAGTTTATCACAATCTAGCAGATATGCATAATTAGTGAGGGACCCCTTTTGATTTTGTGCAATTTCCACTAATTAGGTAGAGATCGAGAAGGGTTAATTAATTAGGCCATGTTAGGGGTTATGTGTTTTAATAGGTTGTGTGGATTCAAATACAACTTCTTTATTTGTGTGCTATGATTAATCAAAACTAGATCGATCGACTGCGCACACATTATTAGAGGCGCATGCCTTTGCGCACAAAGTGCATGTGTGTGTTGTTGGCCACCAACGAGAGAGAGAGAGAGAGAGAGAGAGAGAGAGAGAGAGAGAGAGAGTAGAGAGAGCTACATACGAGAGAGCGATTGAAATCCCCAAATTAAACACATATATATGCATGGCACATTTAATTTAATTAGAGGACCGCGAGGCACCCCTGGCCTGCTTGATGCATAATTAAGTGTCATTGGCCTATATATATAGGGTTTAATTAGGGTTTAGGGTTTAGGGTTAGGAGGTTAGGGTTTAGGGTTTAATGTTTATGGTGTTTAGGGTTTAGGGATTAGGGATTAGGGTTTATTTAGGGTTTAAGGTTTAGGGATCATCGATCGAGTGCGCACACACACATTATTAGAGGCACACGCGCCTTTGCGCATAAAGTGCATGCGTATATGTGTGTGTTTTTTGGCCACCAACGACATATAGATGATCGAGAGAGAGAGATTGAAATCCCCCAAGAATATGTTCAAATATATATTAAAATATATGCACGAATTAATGCATGCATGGTAGGCCATGCATGCACACTAATTATATATATATTATGAGGAAACTTAATCAAATGTGTTTTCATTCGAGAGAACTTGTCAAAATTCAAGTTAATTAATTTATCATCGATAATTATATAATTAATTAATGAATCTCAGGGAGATGTTATACAACATATGATCGATATATAGGCCATGTATATATTAATTGGTTTTAATCTACCGTTTTTGCTAGCTAGCTGCATGCTATATATAGAGCATGTTTTTATTAGATCGGGTTATAGCTAGTATAGTTTAGGGTTATGTGTTTTAATTAACTAGGGTTTGATTAGCTAGGGGTTAGTTATATATATATGGTTTAGGGTTAATGCATGTCACATTTAATTTAACTAGAGGACCGCGAGGCACCCCTGGCCTGCTTGATGCACAATTAAGTGTCGTTGGCCTATATATATAGGGTTTAATTAGGGTTTAGGGTTAGCTAGCTGGGTTTAGGGTTTAGTGTTTTGGGTGTTTAGCTAGGGTCTAGGGTTTAGGGTTTAGTGTTTACTGTGTTTAGAGGGTCTAGGGTTTAGTGTTTAGGGTGTTTAGGGTCTAGGGTTTAGGGTCTAGTGTTTAGGGTCTATGGTTTAGGGTTTAATTAGTGTTTAGGGTGTTTAGGGTTTAGGGTTTAGTGTTTACGGTGTTTAGGGTCTAGGGTTTAGGGTTTAGTGTTTAGGGTCTAGGGTTTAGGGTTTAATTAGTGTTTAGGGTGTTTATAGGGTTTAGGGTTTAGGGTTTAGGGTTTAGGGTTTAGGGTTTAGGGTTTAGGGTTTAGGGTTTATGGTTTAGGGTTTACGGTGTTTAGGGTCTAGGGTTTAGGGTTTTGTACGTGTTTAGGGTGTTTAGGGTCTAGGGTTTAGTGTGTTTAGGGTGTTTAGGGTTTAGGGGATTAGGGATTAGGGTTTTAGGGTTGTTTAAGGTTTAGGGATCATCGATCGAGTGCGCACACACACATTATTAGAGGCACACGCGCCTTTGCGCATAAAGTGCATGCGTATATGTGTGTGTTTTTTGCCACCAACGACATATAGATGATCGAGAGAGAGAGATTGAAATCCCCCAAGAATATGTTCAAATATATATTAAAATATATGCACGAATTAATGCATGCATGGTAGGCCATGCATGCACACTAATTATATATATATTATGAGGAAACTTAATCAAATGTGTTTTCATTCGAGAGAACTTGTCAAAATTCAAGTTAATTAATTTATCATCGATAATTATATAATTAATTAATGAATCTCAGGGAGATGTTATACAACATATGATCGATATATAGGCCATGTATATATTAATTGGTTTTAATCTACCGTTTTTGCTAGCTAGCTGCATGCTATATATAGAGCATGTTTTTATTAGATCGGGTTATAGCTAGTATAGTTTAGGGTTATGTGTTTTAATTAACTAGGGTTTGATTAGCTAGGGGTTAGTTATATATATATGGTTTAGGGTTAATGCATGTCACATTTAATTTAACTAGAGGACCGCGAGGCACCCCTGGCCTGCTTGATGCACAATTAAGTGTCGTTGGCCTATATATATAGGGTTTAATTAGGGTTTAGGGTTAGCTATAGCGGGGTTTAGGGTTTAGTGTTTTGGGTGTTTAGCTAGGGTCTAGGGTTTAGGGTTTAGTGTTTACTGTGTTTAGAGGGTCTAGGGTTTAGTGTTTAGGGTGTTTAGGGTCTAGGGTTTAGGGTCTAGTGTTTAGGGTCTATGGTTTAGGGTTTAATTAGTGTTTAGGGTGTTTAGGGTTTAGGGTTTAGTGTTTACGGTGTTTAGGGTCTAGGGTTTAGGGTTTAGTGTTTAGGGTCTAGGGTTTAGGGTTTAATTAGTGTTTAGGGTGTTTATAGGGTTTAGGGTTTAGGGTTTTAGGGTTTAGGGTTTAGGGTTTAGGGTTTAGGGTTTAGGGTTTATGGTTTAGGGTTTACGGTGTTTAGGGTCTAGGGTTTAGGGTTTTACGTGTTTAGGGTGTTTAGGGTCTAGGGTTTAGTGTGTTTAGGGTGTTTAGGGTTTAGGGGATTAGGGATTAGGGTTTTAGGGTTGTTTAAGGTTTAGGGATCATCGATCGAGTGCGCACACACACATTATTAGAGGCACACGCGCCTTTGCGCATAAAGTGCATGCGTATATGTGTGTGTTTTTTGGCCACCAACGACATATAGATGATCGAGAGAGAGAGATTGAAATCCCCCAAGAATATGTTCAAATATATATTAAAATATATGCACGAATTAATGCATGCATGGTAGGCCATGCATGCACACTAATTATATATATATTATGAGGAAACTTAATCAAATGTGTTTTCATTCGAGAGAACTTGTCAAAATTCAAGTTAATTAATTTATCATCGATAATTATATAATTAATTAATGAATCTCAGGGAGATGTTATACAACATATGATCGATATATAGGCCATGTATATATTAATTGGTTTTAATCTACCGTTTTTGCTAGCTAGCTGCATGCTATATATAGAGCATGTTTTTATTAGATCGGGTTATAGCTAGTATAGTTTAGGGTTATGTGTTTTAATTAACTAGGGTTTGATTAGCTAGGGGTTAGTTATATATATATGGTTTAGGGTTAATGCATGTCACATTTAATTTAACTAGAGGACCGCGAGGCACCCCTGGCCTGCTTGATGCACAATTAAGTGTCGTTGGCCTATATATATAGGGTTTAATTAGGGTTTAGGGTTAGCTAGCTGGGTTTAGGGTTTAGTGTTTTGGGTGTTTAGCTAGGGTCTAGGGTTTAGGGTTTAGTGTTTTGTGTTTAGAGGGTCTAGGGTTTAGTGTTTAGGGTGTTTAGGGTCTAGGGTTTAGGGTCTAGTGTTTAGGGTCTATGGTTTAGGGTTTAATTAGTGTTTAGGGTGTTTAGGGTTTAGGGTTTAGTGTTTACGGTGTTTAGGGTCTAGGGTTTAGGGTTTAGGGTTTAGGGTCTAGGGTTTAGGGTTTAATTAGTGTTTAGGGTGTTTATAGGGTTTAGGGTTTAGGGTTTTAGGGTTTAGGGTTTAGGGTTTAGGGTTTAGGGTTTATGGTTTAGGGTTTACGGTGTTTAGGGTCTAGGGTTTAGGGTTTAGTGTTTAGGGTGTTTAGGGTCTAGGGTTTAGTGTGTTTAGGGTGTTTAGGGTTTAGGGGATTAGGGATTAGGGTTTTAGGGTTGTTTAAGGTTTAGGGATCATCGATCGAGTGCGCACACACACATTATTAGAGGCACACGCGCCTTTGCGCATAAAGTGCATGCGTATATGTGTGTGTTTTTTGGCCACCAACGACATATAGATGATCGAGAGAGAGAGATTGAAATCCCCCAAGAATATGTTCAAATATATATTAAAATATATGCACGAATTAATGCATGCATGGTAGGCCATGCATGCACACTAATTATATATATATTATGAGGAAACTTAATCAAATGTGTTTTCATTCGAGAGAACTTGTCAAAATTCAAGTTAATTAATTTATCATCGATAATTATATAATTAATTAATGAATCTCAGGGAGATGTTATACAACATATGATCGATATATAGGCCATGTATATATTAATTGGTTTTAATCTACCGTTTTTGCTAGCTAGCTGCATGCTATATATAGAGCATGTTTTTATTAGATCGGGTTATAGCTAGTATAGTTTAGGGTTATGTGTTTTAATTAACTAGGGTTTGATTAGCTAGGGGTTAGTTATATATATATGGTTTAGGGTTAATGCATGTCACATTTAATTTAACTAGAGGACCGCTGGCCTGCTTGATGCACAATTAAGTGTCGTTGGCCTATATATATAGGGTTTAATTAGGGTTTAGGGTTAGCTAGCTGGGTTTAGGGTTTAGTGTTTTGGGTGTTTAGCTAGGGTCTAGGGTTTAGGGTTTAGTGTTTACTGTGTTTAGAGGGTCTAGGGTTTAGTGTTTAGGGTGTTTAGGGTCTAGGGTTTAGGGTCTAGTGTTTAGGGTCTATGGTTTAGGGTTTAATTAGTGTTTAGGGTGTTTAGGGTTTAGGGTTTAGTGTTTACGGTGTTTAGGGTCTAGGGTTTAGGGTTTAGGGTTTAGTGTTTAGGGTCTAGGGTTTAGGTTTTAATTAGTGTTTAGGGTGTTTATAGGGTTTAGGGTTTAGTGATTAGGGTTTAGGGTTTTAGGGTTTAGGGTTTAGGGTTTAGGGTTTAGGGTTTATGGTTTAGGGTTTACGGTGTTTAGGGTCTAGGGTTTAGGGTTTAGTGTTTAGGGTGTTTAGGGTCTAGGGTTTAGTGTGTTTAGGGTGTTTAGGGTTTAGGGGATTAGGGATTAGGGTTTTAGGGTTGTTTAAGGTTTAGGGATCATCGATCGCGCACACACATTATTAGAGGCACCCGCGCCTTTACGCATCAAGTGCATGCGTATATATGTGTGTTTTTTGGGCCACCAACGATATATAGATGATCGAGAGAGAGAGAGAGATCGATTGAAATCCCCAAGAATATGTTCAAATATACATTAAAATATATGCACGAATGCATTGTAGGCCATGCATGCACACTAATTATATATATATTATGAGGCAACTTAATCAAATGTGTTTTCATTCGAGAGAACTTGTCAAAGTTCAAGTTAATTAATTTATCACGATAATTATATAATTAATTAATGATTCTCAGGGATATGTTATACAACATGATCGATATAGGCCATGTATATTTTAATTGGTGTTAATCTACGGTTTGCTAGCTAGCTAGCTGCTATATATAGAGCATGTTTTTATTAGATCGGGTTATAGCTAGCTAGTATAGTTTAGGGTTATGTGTGTTAATTAAGTAGGGTTGATTAGCTAGGGTTAGTTACATATATATGGTTTAGGGTTAATGCATGGCACATTTAATTTTATTAGAGGATCACGAGGCACCCATGACCCACTCGATCGATGCACAATTAAGTGTCGTTGGCCTATACATAGGGTTTAATTGGGGTTTAGGATTAGCTAGGGTTTAGGGTTAGGGTTAGGGTACGTTTAGGGTCTAGGGTTTAGGGTTTAGTGTTTAGGGTTTAGGGATTAGGGATTTAAGGTTTTAGGGTTGTTTAAGGTTTAGGGATCATCGATCGAGTGCGCACACACATTATTAGAGGCACCCGCGCCGTTACGCATAAATTGCATGCATATATATGTGTGTTTTTTGGGCCACCAACGATATATAGATGATCGAGAGAGAGATCGATTGAAATCCCCAAGAATATGTTCAAATATACATTAAAATATATGCACGAATGCATTGTAGGCCATGCATGCACACTAATTATATATATATTATGAGGCAACTTAATCAAATGTGTTTTCATTCGAGAGAACTTGTCAAAGTTCAAGTTAATTAATTTATCACGATAATTATATAATTAATTAATGAATCTCAGGGATATGTTATGCAACATGATCGATATAGGCCATGTATATTTTAATTGGTGTTAATCTACGGTTTGCTAGCTAGCTGCTATATATAGAGCATGTTTTTATTAGATCGGGTTATAGCTAGCTAGTATAGTTTAGGGTTATGTGTTTTAATTAAGTAGGGTTGATTAGCTAGGGTTAGTTACATATATATGGTTTAGGGTTAATGCACGGCACATTTAATTTTATTATAGGATCACGAGGCACCCATGACCCGCTCGATCGATGCACAATTAAGTGTCGTTGGCCTATACAGAGGGTTTAATTGGGGTTTAGGATTAGCTAGGGTTTAGGGTTAGGGTTAGGGTTAGGGTTAGGGTATGTTTAGGGTCTAGGGTTTAGGGTTTAGTGTTTAGGGTGTTTAGGGTTTAGGGATTAGGGATTTTAAGGTTTTAGGGTTGTTTAAGGTTTAGGGATCATCGATCGAGTGCGCACACACATTATATTATTAGAGGCACCCGCGCCTTTACGCATAAATTGCATGCATATATATGTGTGTTTTTGGGCCACCAACGATATATAGATGATCGAGAGAGAGAGAGATTGAAATCCCCAAGAATATGTTCAAATATATATTAAAATATATGCACGAATGCATTGTAGGCCATGCATGCACACTAATTATATATATATATTATGAGGCAACTTAATCAAATGTGTTTTCATTCGAGAGAACTTGTCAAAGTTCAAGTTAATTAATTTATCACGATAATTATATAATTAATTAATGAA
This sequence comes from Lolium multiflorum, assembly GCA_030979885.1. Taxonomy (NCBI): domain Eukaryota; kingdom Viridiplantae; phylum Streptophyta; class Magnoliopsida; order Poales; family Poaceae; genus Lolium; species Lolium multiflorum. The sequence goes on along the minus strand of CM061749.1, from coordinate 234,114,040 downwards.
TCTCAGGGATATGTTATACAACATGATCGATATAGGCCATGTATATTTTAATTGGTGTTAATCTACGGTTTGCTAGCTAGCTGCTATATATAGAGCATGTTTTTATTAGATCGGGTTATATCTAGTATAGTTTAGGGTTATGTGTTTTAATTAAGTAGGGTTGATTAGCTAGGGATAGTTACATATATATGGTTTATGGTTAATGCATGGCACATTTAATTTTATTAGAGGATCGCGAGGCACCCATGACCCGCTCGATCGATGCACAATTAAGTGTCGTTGGCCTATACATAGGGTTTAATTGGGGTTTAGGATTAGCTAGGGTTTAGGGTTAGGGTTAGGGTTAGGGTACGTTTAGGGTCTAGGGTTTAGGGTTTAGTGTTTAGGGTGTTTAGGGTTTAGGGATTAGGGATTTAGGGGTTTTAGGGTTGTTTAAGGTTTAGGGATCATCGATCGAGTGCGCACACACATTATTAGAGGCACCCGCGCCTTTACGCATAAATTGCATGCATATATATATATATATGTGTGTTTTTTGGCCACCAACGATATATAGATGATCGAGAGAGAGAGATTGAAATCCCCAAGAATATGTTCAAATATACATTAAAATATATGCACGAATGCATGGTAGGCCATGCATGCACACTAATTATATATATATATTATGAGGCAACTTAATCAAATGTGTTTTCATTCGAGAGAACTTGTCAAAATTAAAGTTAATTAATTTATCACGATAATTATATAATTAATTAATGAATCTCAGGATATGTTATACAACATGATCGATATAGGCCATGTATATATTAATTGGTGTTAATCTACGGTTTGCTAGCTAGCTGCTATATATAGAGCATGTTTTTATTAGATCGGGTTATAGCTAGTATAGTTTAGGGTTATGTGTTTTCATTAAGTAGGGTTGATTAGCTATGGTTAGTTACATATATATGGTTTAGGGTTAATGCATGGCACATTTAATTTAATTAGAGGACCGCGAGGCACCCCTGGCCTGCTTGATGCACAATTAAGTGTCGTTGGCCTATATATAGGGTTTAATTAGGGTTTAGGGTTAGGGTTTAGGGTCTAGGGTTTAGTGTTTAGGGTGTTTAGGGTTTAGGGATTAGGGATTAGGGTTTCAGGGTTGTATAAGGTTTAGGGATCATCGATCGAGTGCGCACACACATTATTAGAGGCACCCGCGCCTTTGCGCATAAAGTGCATGCGTATAGTTTAGGGTTATTTGTTTTAATTAAGTAGGGTTTGATCAGCTAGGGTTAGTTACATATATATGGTTTAGGGTTAATGCATGGCACATTACATATAGTTTAAATCTCAAGAATGTTTATACATGATAGGCCATATGTGCAAAGGAATTTTTTTCCTCGTGAACTTGTCAAAATTCAAGTTTATCAGTGCCAATGGAAACTAGTCCAAAAAATTACATAGAGGACCAAAAGTACTAGACAATAACTAATAGAACCTGCAACTTTACAAAAAGGACCCCAAAACATATAGAAGAAAATCAATCGAGTCCTTCTCGACCGCACATCAGATCTCTGCTCCGCATCCTTTCCAGCAACTCCGTCGCCGGGGACGCACCACTTGGGACGGTGTCGCCGGTAGTCGCCAGGACGAAGGAGAAGAAGGGCCTCAGCAACGGCATATTGGCTCTGAGAAGGGTCGCTGAAAGTCCAAGATGTGCACGGGCAAGACGGATGACGCCGTCGTATGCCCCGAGCTTGTGAACTTTAGCAGCTTGACTTCCCCATTGGCCAGATCTGAAGCACTGACCAAAGCAAGCCTCACCATTAGCGCCATCACATTGATGGCACCAGATCGGGGTTTGGCCGGCAAGATCCGCCAGATTCACCATAGGCCAGATCTGAAGCCGATGACGAGATCCCCGACTCCATTGCGCCATTCTGCTCATGGGAAACACTGGATCTAAGCTTACAACAACACTAACTCCCTCGGATCCAAATTAGCTGACTCAACTTTGCTTATCTAAATATGGATGTATCCACACATGTTTTTACTCTAGATACATACACGTCTAAGGAAAGTTGAATCAATTAATTTAGTTCGGAGGGTGTACAATATACAGAGAGAAGTCGGCCTCGTCTCCGGCCGGCGAGGCCGCCGGAGAGAAGGGGGAGAGGAGCCGGGGGAGGGGGAGACTCGAGAGAGAAAGAGAAGAAAGAAATGAGAGCTCCCTGGGGAAGAACATTATTTTTGTCGTTCTGCTCGTAGCTTGAAACTGAAAATTTCGGCCACGCGCCAAATCATCCCGCCGCATCCATTCGAAAATCCCGTGACCAGTTTTACCCTTTTAACCCTGGTCCGGAAGCTACAACCCACCGACCATGGAGGGCTCATTCGGTAACAATGAAATATCTTGCCTAGATCCCGAACCCTCCCCACAGGCCCACACCCACCCACCAACCATTCGCCCCATTAGCTCAAAAATACTCTCACACGCCAAAGCTCTGACTCTCTACAGTACTAGATCTGCTTCGCCGCCGGCATACTCCTCCACAGCGTAGCCTTGATCGTGTTGGCTGTCCACCCACCTGATCCGCTCCCCCGCCCCACCGACGGATCTGCTTCACCGCCGACCTCGCCACCGACGGATCTGCTTCACCGCCGACCTCGCCACCGACGGATCTGCTTCACCGCCGACCTCGCCACCGACTACCTCGCCGCAGCGGCTGTATCAACTTCACCGAATACCTTGCCAGCCAACCAGATCTGCTTCACTAACGCCCGCTTCTACTGAAACATGGTCGATTCATCGTCTCCCGCGTTCGCCGCCGCTGGAATGCAAGTTGCCGCCCCCGTCCACCCCGCCGCAGCTTGGTTAGTACGCTGGCCCGTTAGATCGCGGTGTTTCTTTAGCCATGTTTTGTGTAGTTATTTGCAGATCTCATATGCCGTTAACTTTCTTGATGTGTTGCTTCGCATGAAGTTTGTTTAAATGTTGTACAGTACAAAAGCATTATCCGGTCGCTACCATCCTGTTCATTCTACTGACACCTGTGTGCATCCACATATTTATAGCCTTGTACCCATTCATTTGCTGCCAACTGTTTTTGTACTGCATGCTATTGTCGCACTGCTTTTATAGTCGTGCTATGGGCATTTCCAATCTGCTTGTTCTTATACCACGTCATTAGCTCACCGCTAGCTGTTTTCTCGTGTCTGCTATTCTCACACTGCTTTTATAATCATGCTATGTGCATTTCCAATCTGCTTGCTCTTATACCTCGTCTTTAGCTTATATAGTTATTGCTGCGTGCATGTCTGGTCTTTGTATTATCGTAGACTGACTTGTCAATGTTATTTTTCCTTGGGATTGATCATGCGAACCACTTATTAGAACATCCAACATTAACAGCGGGGACGCTAGGTAAGGTTGGAATCTGAGTTCGTGGTTGGTAATTTTGGCAGTTTACTTCCGTTATTATCTATAACCTATATGCATTGTTCCTTATGCAAGAGATTAACACTTGGAACCCTGCCATAGCAATGCCATTCATGCTTTACTATGTTTCTGCCTATTTGATATGCTTGTCTTGGAGAAACTTCGAGGGTGATTTGAACCTGACATTTGGTCATTCTTAATGCCAGTTTACTTTATGTGTAAAACCTTGGCATTACCCTACTCTAAATCTGAATGTCTGAAATTCGTATCTCATGCAAAGCAACATCTAGTTGGTTTTAATTTGATATCTGGTAACTATTGGCTTATTCATTTGGCAGCTCAAGTTTTTTGTTATTTGAAACCAGCTGACTTGGTCTTAAATGTGATATCTAAACACAGATTAAGGACAATGGAGCAGGAGGATTAGCATTTCACTTGATGGCTGAACCTAAAATGATAGGCATGTTGACCACGACTAGTGCACGCAAGAGAAGGACCTGCAGTGAGCCAGTATGTGCTTAGTACATGCATCTTATCTTATCTTGTGCTTATTTCTGCTACATGCTGTTATCTGATCTCTACATTGCGTAATACATGTTTGAATAGTTAATTGTTGTAACTATGTTTACAATGTTACCAGAATGCTGTTTTAATGAAGCAGTCATCATTAGAAGATAGTCGCCAAAAAAGGATCTGTAGCGACCCTGTGCAACATTATGATGTAAGTTTGTGCTTAGTACAAGTTCCATACATGTCTTATTAATGCAACTTGTTATTATCTTATATCTACATTGCATAATAAATGTTTGCATAGTTCATCGTTTAACTCTTTTTGCATTATTATCAGAATGCAGTTGTGATGAAGCAATCTTCATTACCAGTGAGGCCCACAAAAAGTTCTGATCTTTCTTCTGATGCATCTTCTCATAGCCGTCAACCTAGACCATTTCTTTCATCAGACAGTAAATATCTCAAGGCTGTACTTTATAAAAGACATGGTATTGCTGCTTTAAGATCTGTAGCTGATATGTTGACAAAGAGTACACAAGATTCAATCAAGGCGATTGCCAAATGTCAACCTGTTATTGATGATGCTAATAGAAGTCCTCAATGATTCTATGTAATTTTTTTATTTGGGCACATTAATTGCCTTGTAATTTTCCTATTTGTTTTATTTGTGTATGTAATTGTGTGTATCATTGAAATCAGATTTTAGGCTCATGAAATTTAATGCAAGTTGACTAGTCAAACAAGTAGGGCCCTACAACAGATTGGGCCGGCCCACTTACAGTAGTGTGGGACCCACTTTCATTTTGGGCCGCCCACTTCTTTAGTAGGCCGGCCCGGTTACACGATAATGGGCTCCACATGCTTATTGGGCGGCCCACTTGCTCTATGGTGGTCCCACATGGTAAATGGGCGGCCCTTTAATAGGAAGGTGGGACCCACCTGTGTTTTGACCCGGCCCACTATCTTGTTGGGCCGGCCCACTTTCTAGATGGTGGACCCCACATACCAAATGGGCCGGCCCACTTTCTATATGGTGGACCCCACACACCAAATGGGCCGGCCCTTTAATAGGATGGTGGGACCCACTGTGTTTGGCCCGCCACTATCTCGTTGGGCGGCCCACTTTCTACATGGTGGACCCCACATACCAAATGGGCCGGCCCATAAAATGTGGGACCCACATGTGTTTTTGGCCCGGCCCACTATCTTGGTGGGCCAGCCCACTTGCTATATTGTGGACCCCACATACTAAATGGGCCGCCCTTTAACAGGAAGATGGGTCCCACTGTGTTTTTGGCCCGGCCACTATCTTGTTGGGCCGGCCCACTTGATATATGGTGGACCCCACACACTAAATGGGCCGGCCCTTTAACAGGAAAGTGGGACCCACTGTGTTTTGGCCCGCCCACTAGCTTGTTGGGCCGGCCCACTTGCTATACGGTGGACCCCACACACTAAATGGGCGGCCTTTTAACGGGAAAGTGGGACCCACCTGTGTTTTTGGCCCGGCCCACTTGCTTCTTGGGCCGGCCCAGTTAAAGTGGACCCCACATGTTAAATGGGCCGGCCCATTTAACTTTTGACCATCAACATTAGAGGTTAGGCCCGGCCCACGTAACTAATGGACCGGCCCAGCTATATAGTTGACCGGTCAAACTATGTCATCTGGCCCGCCCGCTTAAGACGTGGCAGGCCTCGTGTGGGCCTACCATCTACCACGGGGTTTCAGCGGTTAACGCCGTTAACGCGCGGCGTCGCACGTGTCGGTTGCATGACGTCGCAGTCAACGGGCTCCCGAAAACACTTCCGCAACGGTCCGATTTCCGTGGCGGAAGGGCGCCCAAGCGCGACGGACCGAAAAATCGTCGTTGGACTTTGCCTGACGCAGTTTCCACAACGGAACCCATATCGTCGGGTTAGGCCCATAGGCGACGAAAAATGCCCCTTAGTTGACGATTTTGGGACGTTGTCTATCAGAACTTTTCTTGTAGTGGTGTCCACCATAAATACCTGTGCATGGCATTTCAAACCATTCCAAGTAAATTTTCATGTGCTACCTTTAAAACCTTCAAAGTATTTCTCAATTTGTGTCAATGTTTTATAGCTCATGAGGAAGTATGTGGTGTTTTATCTTTCAATCTTGTCACAGACTTTCACCAATGGACTAGTGGCATATACATCCGCTTATCCAATAATTTTGCAAAAAGAGCTGGCAACGGGGTTCCCAGCCCCAATTAATTACAACTTTCATTAATAATTCTCTTCACATGTTTTGCCCTGATTTATCAGTAAGTAACTTAACTTGCAAATAGACACTCCTCCATGGTATGTTAATGTTGGAAGGCACCCGAGGATTTGGTTAGCCACGGCTTGTGTAAGCAAAGGTTGGGGGGAGTGTCATCCATAATGAAACTAAAATACATGTGTAAACAAAAGAGAAGAGGGATGATCTACCTTGCTGGTAGAGATAACGTCCTTCATGGGAGCCGTTCTTGAAAGTCTGGTTGACAAGGTGGTTAGAGTACCCACTATCATTCGTTGACAACAACAAACACCTCTCAAACAATTTTACTTCTGTTTTAAAAATGAAAAGCTCTAGCACATGTTAATCCCTGCTTCCCTCTGCGAAGGGTCAATCTTTTACTTTTATGTTGAGTCACCATCCTTTCTTTGAGCACCTTCTTGAGAGCATAATTGTCATTCTTAGTGTAATATGTTTGTCCCAGAATATGGTTAATTGTGGTATAACTTTGATGCTTTTATCTTTGATAGTCTTTACTTCTAGTCTTCCCATGAACTTCAGAGGTGCCTGGGCATTTATGTTTTGCTGTACAAATACGGGCAAGCGAGATACCACTTTATCATATCTTTTATGAGCATTGCAATCCTGCTTATAGATGTGTTTCATGATGCTTATTATTAGTTTGTTGGTATCTTTTTCATGATTGACATAACTATTAGATGACTTTATTTGCATTTATCTTATTATGAATTGCCTAAGTACTCGTCCATATAATGAGAATATTTACATCATATGAGCAAATGTGTTCATGAAAGTTCTTTTATCGCACTCAGTTGTTAACTGAATTGCTTGAGGACAAGCAATAAGCTAAGCTTGGGGGAGTTGATACGTCTAAAACGTATCTACTTTCCCGAACACTTTTGCTATTGTTTTGCCTCTAATTTGTGTATTTTGGATACAACTAACACGGACTGTTTTCAGCAGAATTGCCCTGGTGTCTTATTTTTGTGCAGAAAATCAACTTTCAGGAAAATCCCCGGAAATAATTGCAATGGGCCTATTTTTACAGAAGACCCACGGAGCCAGAAGATGAGACGGAGGGGGGCCACGAGGCGCGCACACCACGTGGTGGCGTAGTGGGCCCATGGCCGCGCCGCCCAATGGTGAGGCCGCCTCGACCAGCCCCCGACGCTCCCCTCTGGACTACTTAAAGCCCTTGACCTAAAAACGCGCGGGGAGTCGACCAATTTTCCAGAAGCCATCCAGAACTCCACCGCCACAGAAACCCCATCTCGGGATCAGAATCTCCGTTCTGGCACCCTGCCGGGATGGGGAATTGGAGGAGATCATCGCCATCATCGCCACCGACGCCTCTCCATCGACCATCCATGATTCCCCCACCCATGTGTGAGTAAATCCCTCACTGTAGGCTGAAGGGGATGGTAGGGATTGGATGAGATTGTTCATGTAATAGCCATAAGATTGTTAGGGCATGGTGCCTAGTATCCGTTGTTGGTACTTTTATGATATTGTTGCAACTTGTTATGCTTAATGCTTGTCACTAGGGCCCGAGTGCCATGATTTCAGATCTGAACATGTTATTGATTCATGATGATATTCATTGTTTTATGATCTTACCTGCAAGTTGTATACACATATTCTGTCCGGAACCCGAGGCCCCAAAGTGACAGAAATTGGGACAACCGGAGGGGAAGGCTGTGATATGAGGATCACATGTGTTCACAGAGTGTTAATGCTTAGCTCCGGTACTCTATTAAAAGGAGTACCTTAATTACTAGTAGTTTCCCTAGAGGCCCGGCTGCCACCGGTTGGTAGGACAAAAGATGTTGTGCAAGTTTCTCATTGCGAGCATGTACGACTATATACGGAACACATGCCTATGGTTGTTTAGTACTTGGATACCGTTTTATTATTATCTGCAAATGCCTAGTCTTGATTATTACATGAGTTATCTTATCCATGCAGCGCCAGTTCATCCATCCCTATGACTACAATATTTTAATCCTGCTGTTTACTATAATCGCTACTGCTGTCTTTATTACACGCGCTTATATTTCTCTGCTACGCTATAAAACTGTTGCTGATAAAGTATTGCGAGCAAGTCTGTTTCCAGTGCGCTGACAACTCCGCTATTAAGGCTTACAAATATTCTTTGGCTCCCCTTGTGTCGAATCAATAAATTGGGTTTTACTTCCTTCGAAGGCTGTTGCGATCCCCTATACTTGTGGGTCATCAGTCTCCGTCCCATTGTATATTCTTTCCAATACATACTTTCTATATGCAACCTTCTTCTCAAAGTCATCGAAGGCACCTAAGTCCCTCGGTGACCTCTAAGTACTAGCATATGCTAATGCAACCATAGACACCTCCAAATACAATTTTGTGGGCATTATCATTTTTCTTTGTTTGTTCTTTTCACAAATGTAATGAACCAATTATTGGTGAGACATGATGATTCTGCAATGCACAAACAAAGTTTGAAATTTTAATATAGCCCAAATTCATATTAACATGGAAGCATTAACATTATGAACAACAAGTATGCATAGCCCAAGTTCATATCTCATAACACAAAAAAAATTCAAACCTTGGTCGCAACACGAATTGGTCTCAGCAGTTGTTCTCCTCAACTTCTGCAAAAATTGAAATAAAAAATGTTGTCAGTACACGAATTTGTCTCAATCGGCAGAGGACAGGGGAGGTCGTCAATCGGCAGCCATCGCTCGGTACAGGAGAGGGGAGGCCGCCGCTCGTCCGCCGCCCATCACTGACCACTTCCCGCCGCCGTCCAACTAGCTAGGGTTCGGGTCGTGCGGGGAGTGGGAAGCCAGGGGGAAGGGGATAAAGGGGGAGAGGGATGCGAGGGGCGGAGGAGGGCGGCCGGAGTGGGAACGGAGGGAGAGAGGGTGGGCGGTGAGGTACCTGGCGGCTGACGACGGGAACAGAGCAGGGGCGGAGAAGCTCATACTTTTCGGGAGAGAAAAGAGTGACCCGTTCGCTCAATTCAGAGCGAATACGGAGATCGGGAGGTATGAATTGGGCCACGGGTTAAGTTGCCCCGCACGGGCCTGCGCTCAGAATTGGGCAACAATTCCAGACACCAATATCTAGCATATTCAAACAGCAGAATTGGGCCCTCAATTCCAGATTCCCCAATTCAGAGCCCAATTCATTGCAACCAAACACAACAGTATGGTTTTATGTGTTTGACCTCTCACAAGTTGGATGTCTCATGCCCTGTAGTCAATAGTACCTAAACCTCATGCTACTCAACTTAAAATTACCAATAGATCTTCATTTTATACATATTTTTTTAACCAAGTGCTCACAAAGGGGTACCTCCATGCCTCATGTACAAAGTGCCCTTAGAGATATGGGAAATATTTTCAAAGGCCATATATACCGGGATGACAGGACAATAGACAAATGGACTCATCTTGCAATAATAAATGAATAGTACTTTTAACTTATGAAAGATGATTTAGGATGTCCATGCTGAAACTTCCACCTTGATTAGGGATGGCTTCGGTTGGCGGTCCAATGTTCTTCTCTAACATATATGCACACTCAAATCTTTTACACGATAACCCACTTTATTTAGCATCAATAGGCATGCATAACTAAAGGTTCATGACCACAACTTAATAAGGCGCAATTTTGAAAGTCTTGTTCCATGACAACAAGGGTTAACTTAACACCAACTCATATATTTTCAACATATAACTTACATAATGATAAATCACATAGTCTTTAATGCTACTCTCCCATGAGCTTTAATTTGCACAATAAAAAGAAGTATAATTTTGAATGCAAAGGCTTGGCATATATGCTATACTTGGAATAGCATTTTTCTACATAGGTAGGTATGGTGGAGATTTGATGGAGAAGTTTTGGATCAAGGTTTATGGGTTCAACAAGTCTTTGCTTGTGTGCTTCATTCTTTTTTCTTTTCTTTGGCCATTGGAAAGTTGTTATATAGTCACAAGCATGCATAGTGTCCATAATTCTACACATTTATTAATGAACAAAGTAACTCATAGTTAAACATCAATGCATAAATAAGAGATATCACTAAATACGGCACTAGCAAATTATAATTCAATCAAAGCACATGAAACATAGAACCATATGTGCACTACTTGTGTTGCTATTTTATTTTCCTTTCCTCCAAACTTAAATTTATTTTTACTCCAGTAGCTCATCTATAATACCTAAATAGGAGCAACCCACTAAGTGATTTCTCTTAACATGCAAGGCATCCAACTAAGCAAGATGACACATCATCAATTAATATTTCATTTTCTATTATTTTCTGATTCCCTTGACGTTCCTCCGTTGTATTTTTCATGTGGTTCATGCAATTAATAATGACAAAGCACACACAATAATAGACCTGCCAGTTCCCGCCGTTCCGTTCAGTTTTGTTGTTGTCCACCGTTTTGTCTAATTAAACGCTCACCAAATCGCAGCTAACCTAGCGATGCAAAGTTCAAGCGTCAGTCTTTTGTCTTCTCAGCGCAACCGTTTCCCCATGAAACAGAAGCCACGGATGTCGACATGCGATGGTATTCGATCACGCATGTGTATATATATTCCTTTCTTCCATATTTCTCTCCGCTCTGCATGCCACTAATGGATGGTGGTCGAACGACTAATGGATGTGTTCGCTCCGTCGTCTCCAAACAGCTCCTACGAATATGTACTGCTACTGGTGTTCTGTAGACAGGTTTGTTCATATATACCGCGCTCTCTAACTCTGCTAAGATTACTTTTCATGTTTCATCTCTATAAAGGTTCTCCCTTCTCCAGTTTGTGTTGTTAATCTCCCGAACTATTTCTCTTGAATGTAGTGGTTGCTAGGTTTCCAATGTTTCCCATGCGAGCTGATGTGCAACACAGAATCTAGATGGAGGTATTTCCAGTTTTGGATTCACTTTGTGCGTGTATAGAAAGATGCATACATGATGTGCTCCTAGGAATTTTGGCTTGCAATCTTATGTCATTCATCGTCTTGTAGCCCGTTGCAGTCTCTCCTAGATAACCATCTGTTAGTTTGGAGCCTATCTTTCACTATGTACGTTCAGACCGGGTCCTAATTTTACCAAGCTAACTGAATAACTCCAGTCACCGTTGAACAAAGAATTTCAGTTGCTTCTCTAAACATACGTACTTTTTTTTTTCTCTCTTGCAGGTTAAGGGCTAATAAAAATCAACTGCGTTGTCACCATCGCCGGCTATGTCGGTTGATCAGAGTCATATTTGCATGATTTTTGGCACCCTTTCTTGACCTTTTGGTATCATTCTAAGCTGATTCTGGCTATAAACTGAATGCTACAAGTATAATATTTGGTCAAATGAACAAATTCATAGTCCAGCAATATTTTTTGCAGATTGGTGCGACAAGGCACACAATTCTTCATATTTGGAGTAGCTACTACTACTGTCAATGGACTAAGGAGCTGAACGTGAAGGAAAGATGAAAAGAATGGGCTAAGATGAAAAGGAGAGGGATCAACTTGTGCTGAACCGGGAGAAGTAGAGGGGCAAGATTGCAAAGAACCAGATTAGATCGAGCCTTTAATCCCTAGTCTTTGCATCTAGCACGGCAGGCCTGGCACTTCTCTACCCCCAAAATCATCAAGCTTCCGCTCCACCTACGGCCGCCGTCGCGGTCAGGCTGTCGTGCCGGCGCGCCATCAACTTGCCATCACACGCTGCTTCCATACACCACGAGCTGCAGCTCCACATACGTGACCTGCTGTTCGTCACCAACTCTCGCCTGCGACGAAGACATCGGGAAGCTGAAACTCCTCGTCTCCAATCCCTCGCTGCTGAAGATCTGCTCCGTCAGTGATCCTACGACGAGGCAGCCGTTTGGACTGAACTGCTGCAGGTCTACTCCCAGTTGCTCCTGATCTTCACCAAACCTGGAGGTTCACGTGTGTGTTGGTTCAGTTCGACCCATCTGTCCATCTCTTTATTCTCTGAAATTTCTTCTGAATTACTGTTGTCTAGTGTTGTGATTTTTCAGTGTAGCAACATGTGCAAGTTCAGTAGGTTATAGTGAGACCCAAATCGTTGCCTGTAACTTTGCCCTTGTATGTACGTGCACTTGCTAAACTAGTCAGTTTTGTGATGCACTTTGTAAACGTATTCATTTTCTAGTTTGCTGTATATGTGTCGTGAGAACTCTCCCTATCTCAAATTGCTTCCATCCCTGTCTTTTATGTATGCTTGTGCTTGTGTCTTTAAGTAATAGTTGTTCTGTTCAGGGTTAGTATCTAAAACGAAAAAAAAAGTAATATGCAGTTCCAGTGAGGAAAATTCTATCCCTTTCTTGAATCTCTACCTGTTAGTCTGCATGTAGTTTAGATTTATTTCTCTTGCAAAGAATTCCTGTTTCGTGTGACCTAGCTTTAGCCGAGCACAATATTTGTTGCCTAGTCTCTGTGGAAAGAACGATATCGCTGTTTATTGGGCAAATAATTGCACTATACTACAGTTGATCAAATTGGCGCCGTTGCCGGGGACTAGCGTCGAGTGTTTGTGTTAAGTTGAAGACTAGGTTTAGTGTAGATTCTATTTTAATTTTTTCCCTAAAATATATGTTTCTCTGTTTGTGTTACCGTTCTATTTTTTGTTGCCTCGGCTTATTAGGGTACTAACCCTCTAAGCTTTGTTGTTTGTGTCTGTGTGTAGAAAAGGTTTCTAATTTATCTCAGGATACTGTTGGATGCTTTGTGATGAAGGAGAACCAGTGACCGCTGATCCTGATCTTGAGAAAACTCTGCAGCAAATCAGAGAAGAACAAAGGGAAGCAAGAAAACAAACAATGGGAGAACCACTTCTTAGAGATCTGTGGATTCCTAACCACCGAAATGCTGCAGCCAATGTTATTCAACCTCCGATTCAAGCCAACAATTTTGAAATCAAGCTGGCTCTCATTACAATGGTTCAACAGTCGAGATTTGGTGGTTCATCTTTAGAAGATCCTCATGATCACATCACTCAATTTCTGGAGTATTGCAATACAATGAAGTTAAATGGTGTTCCTGCGGAATCTATCAGATTACAGTTATTCCCTTTCTCACTGCGTGATTCAGCAAAAGTATGGTTAAATACTCTCCCTGCATATCAGAAAGATACATGGGAACATCTATTGCAGGCCTTCTTTGAGAAGTACTTTCCACCAATTAAAGCAGCAGAGTATAGAGATCAGATTACAAGGTTCACACAGTTTCATGGAGAGAGCTTGTACGATGCCTGGAATAGATACCAGAATCTAATCAGAATGTGCCCTCATCATGGCTTGGAAAGGTGGCTTGTTCTTCAAACATTCTACAAGGGATTGACACCTCACACTAGGGAATTTGTTGACTCTTCAGCTGGAGGAGGGATAATGAACAAGACATTGAATGAAGCATTTAGTCTAATCGAAAGCATGGCCACACATCATGTTCAGTGGTCAAATGAAAGGGCAGTATCAGCGCCCCAGAAGCCTGGAATTTATCAAATTAACCCTCAAGATGCTTTGGCAGCTCAAGTTGAGATTCTTAACAAGTCAGTTGCTCAGTTACAAGCAAACATTTCCTCTATATCATCCTCTTCTCAATCAATGCCTGGTTCATCAACGGTACCTTGCCAAATCTGTGGAATTCAAGGACACGCTGATGGAGAGTGCTCATATTTGTCAACCGCAAATTCTTCAGTGCAAAATGTCTCTGAAGTCAATTATACTCAGGGGTAGGGGCCTTTCTCTCAAAGTTATAATCCACAATGGAGGCAGCATCCTAATCTGTCCTACAAAAGTAGTAATCCCAGTACATCTGCATTCTCATCAAGTGCATCGAATCAGGGTTTCAGGTCGCAACAACCTGCATTCCAGCAGCAAAGGCAGCATCATGTTCAAACAGATGCAGCACTTGAAAAAGAATTAAAAGAGACTGCTAAGGAAGTGCAGAACTTGAAATCTGAGTTGCACAGTATGAAGGATTATTTGCAGATGATATCAGCTAAGTTGGATAGCCTTGTCTTGAGTCAGCCAAGTGCTCCAGTTGAAGCAAGATTCCCAGCGCAGTCTGAAGCAAATCCAAATGCACAATGTGGTGCAATAACTACAAGAACTGGAACAGTGGTAGCTCCTTTGCTTCCAACACCAAAACAAATGGCTTACATTCCCCCAGCCATGAGAAGATTTCTTGAGAAGAAAAAAATAAGTGACCAAACTGTGGAGTCTGCTACACCCGAAGCTGAATCAAGAGAAGAAAATGAATCCGAGAGCTCTCTGAGTAAGACTACTGAGTCTGTACTTGGTACAGCAAATGGAAGTCAGAAAATACCATTTCCAGGGAGGTTTGAAAAATCGAAAGAAGATAATCACTTTGCAAGATTTCTTGAGAAGATGAGAGATGTTCAGATTACTATTCCCATTCTTGAGGTAGTGACTCATATTCCAACTTATGCAAAGTTCTTCAAAGAGATAATTTCGAAGAAAAGAAGCATATCTGAACCTGAACTGATAACTATGACCAAGGAATGTAGTGCTATAATTCAGAACAAAAAGTTGCCACAAAAGATGAATGACCCAGGTAGTTTCTGCATTCCTTGCACTGTGGGACAAAAGAACTTCAATGCACTTTGCGATCTTGGTTCATCAGTCAGTGTTTTACCGCTTTCTGTTTGTGAAACGCTTTCTTTGGGTGAGTTACAGCCTACTGCCATGACATTACAACTCGCAGACAGAACATTTAGGCGCCCAGCTGGAATGCTATATGATATACCTATTGCAGTAGAAAAGTTTGCCTATCCGGTTGATTTTGTGGTGCTAGCCATGGAGGATAATTCAGAGGCAGTAATTCTTGGACGTCCTTTCCTTGCAACTGCTGGTGCAATAATTGATGTCAAGGGAGCTAGTCTTAAACTCCAGTTTGGAGAAGAAGAAGTGGTTTTTGATATGAAATATCCAACACATATACCACAAGAAGCAGAACATTGTTTCCGTATTGATGTGATTGAGAAATGTGTCGCAAATGAATGTGAAGGAAGTCCAGAAATAGTTCTAAGTGATGAAATGGTGTATGGAAATTATATTAGTGGAACTCCAGCAGAATTAAGTTTGGTTGCTCAAGTGGAAATACTAGAAAACAATCCCCAGGAATGTGAAATTATTGCAGAGCACCATGAAGTGATAGAAATGAAGCCACTGCCTTCACATCTTAAATATCATTTCCTGGATGCAGAAAAACAGTTTCCGGTGATTATAAGCGCTATGCTCACAGAAGATCAAATAGCCAAAACACTCGAAGTCTTGAGAAGATATAAATCAGTCATAGGATATTCTATAGACGATATGAAGGGAATCAGCTCCTCTGTGTGCACTCACAGGATTTTTCTTGAAGATAACAGTGTTCCAACACGTGAGCATCAGAGAAGGCTAAACCCACATCTACAAGAAGTTGTTAAAAAGGAAATTCTCAAGCTTGTCTCTGCTGGTATCATATATCCTATTTCAGACAGTGAATGGGTGAGCCCAATTCACGTTGTTCCAAAAAAAGGTGGCATGACAGTTATTGAAAATGAAAGAGGGCAAGAGATACCTACAAGAACTGTCACCGGATGGAGAATCTGTACTGATTTCAGGAAACTAAACAAGGCCACCAGAAAAGATCACTTTCCGCTGCCCTTCATTGATCAAATGCTTGAACGACTTGCTGGCCATGAATACTTTTGTTATTTGGATGGATACTCTGGTTTCTTGCAAATCCCAATTCACCCAAAAGACCAGGACAAGACAACGTTTACATGTCCTTATGGCACATTTGCCTACAGGAGGCTACCCTTCGGCCTTTGCAATGCACCGGGAACATTCCAGCGTTGTGTCACATCCATTTTCTCAGATTTGACTGAAAAGATCATGGAAGTATTCATGGACGACTTCACTGTCTATGGTCAGAGCTTTGATGACTGCTTGAAAAATCTTGAAACGGTGTTGAAGAGATGTGCAGAAAATAATCTCACACTTAACTGGGAAAAATGTCATTTTCTAGTCAGAGAAGGAATTGTCTTAGGACATTTGGTTTCTGAAAGGGGGATTGAAGTTGATAAAGCGAAGGTAGAAGTAATTGCAAAGTTGCCGCCTCCTATAAATGTTAAAGGAATCAGAAGCTTCTTAGGGCACGCTGGCTTCTATAGGAGATTCATAAAGGACTTCTCCAAGATAGCAAGGCCACTTACTCATCTTCTGAATAATGATGTGCCTTTTGTTTTTTATGAAGCATGCATGGGATCATTTAACAATCTGAAAGAAGCTCTAATTTCTGCACCAATTGTACAACCACCTGACTGGAAACTTCCTTTTGAGCTGATGTGTGACGCCAGTGACTTTGCAGTGGGAGCTGTTCTTGGTCAACGAAAGGATAAAGCACTCCATGTGATATATTATGCAAGCAAAACAATGGATGATGCTCAGGTAAATTACACAACAACCGAAAAGGAACTCCTGGCAGTGGTATATGCTTTTGAGAAATTCAGATCTTATCTGGTGGGATCCAAATGTATTGTTTATACAGATCATGCAGCTATTAGATATCTTCTAAGCAACAAAGAAGCCAAGCCAAGGTTGATTCGTTGGGTACTACTTTTGCAAGAATTTGACGTTGAGATCAGAGACAAGAAAGGAGCTGAGAACTTAGTTGCAGATCACTTGTCAAGAATCACTCATTTAGAAACAGAAATCTCTCACATAACTGATTCCTTGCCCGGAGAGCAATTAATGAAGATAACTCATTCAGTTGCTAAGTGCCCCTGGTATGCTGACATTGCCAATTATCTAGTTTGCAAGGTGTTGCCACCAGACATAACTTACCAGCAAAGAAAGAAGTTACTGCATGATGTTAAGAAGTTCTATTGGGATGAGCCCTATCTGTTCAAGCATTGTTCTGATGGAATCATTAGAAGATGCATTCCTAAAGAGGAGGTTCATAATGTCATTTCACAGTGCCATGGGGGACTGTATGGAGGACATGCCAGTACCATGAAAACTCAAGCCAAAGTGCTACAAGCTGGGCTTTATTGGCCTAGTCTTTTCAAGGACGTGCATGAATATATCAAGTCTTGTGATGCATGTCAGCGGACGGGAAAAATTACCAGGAAGCATGAAATGCAACAGCACAGTATCCTTGAAGTAGAACTATTTGATGTTTGGGGTGTGGATTATATTGGACCATTACCATCCTCAAAAGGATACAAGCATATCTTAGTGGCAGTAGATTATGTCTCAAAGTGGGTAGAAGCAATACCGACTGTCCATGCTGACTCCAAATCAGTATGCAAGTTATTCAAACAAACAATCTTTCCAAGGTTTGGAGTGCCAAGGGTTGTTATAAGTGACGGTGGCTTGCACTTCAATAATAAACAGTTTGAAAAATTGCTTGCCAAATATGGTGTTCATAACCACAGGGTCACTACACCATATCATCCTCAAGCCAATGGCCAAGTCGAATTGTCAAACAGGGAGATAAAGCAGATCCTAGAGAAAGTAGTTTCAAAAACAAGGACAGATTGGTCTATGAAACTACATGATGCTTTGTGGGCATATAGGACAGCATACAAAACTCCAATTGGCATGTCTCCCTTTCGTCTTGTGTATGGCAAAGCATGTCATTTACCTGTTGAGTTAGAACACAAAGCCTTTTGGGCAGTAAAAAACTTCAATCTTGATTTTGAAGCTGCTGGTAAGCAAAGGAAGCTGCAACTATGTGAGCTTGAGGAGCTCAGGTTGGATGCATATGAAAGTTCTAGAATCTACAAGGAGAAAACTAAGAAATGGCATGATAGGCACATTATGAGGCGTGACTTTCATCCTGGGCAACTTGTGCTGGTTTATAACTCAAGACTTCACCTTTTTCCTAGTAAATTCAAGTCGAGATGGTCTGGACCTTACAAAGTCAGAAAAGTGTTGGCAAGTGGGGCAGTGGAGGTTCTGAGTTCAGCGGGAGGAAAAATCACTGTAAATGGACAAAGACTGAAGCATTATATTTATGGAGATGCAATTCCAGTTATTGACAATGAAGAGCTGGATAACAAGAATGAAGGAGACAAGATGACTCCTGTCTCAAACCAAACCTGAAACAACATGCAGGGTCGAGCTAAAGACCACAAACAAGCGCTTACAGGAGGCAACCTGGCTTAATTTAAATAAATTTTCTTTTGTTTTCTTGTTAAGGTGTGTTTTATGTTTTTGTTATTTTTTTTTGCTTTCTTAGGAATAAATGACTGTGAAGAGGTGGAAGGAATGCACGAGAATGGGGGGACAGTAGATGACGACATGGAACTACTATAGCAAATCGGAGGATGAAGAAGGTTGTGAGCTACCACAGTTTATATCCGGTGAGCTGTTTCATATCCATTCGCATTGCGTAAAGATTTGATACTCCATTGCCATAGATAAAAAAATGCATATAACACCCTTTTCATTTCCGTGTTCAGAAATAGTAGTTCAAGCTCAATTTTCATTCAATATATCACTGCCACTTATCTGCCTATTAAGCATACTATGCTGTTTACTAGTATTTGGTTTCCTACCATCACTAAATTGTAACTTTGAATGATTTAGAATGAAACTTGTTGAGCGAGTTTTGAAATTTCCATCTTTGCTTTAAACCGAACCATCACTAAACCTAGATGAGTATGTTGATCCTGGGATTGGATACTTGACTATGGAATGTGTTGGTTACAACCATCTTGCTTTATATCTAACAAATCCTGAACCTAGCTGGGTATGGTGATCCCTGGATTGGATACTTGACTATGGCTATGGATGTTAACTTTTTATTTGTTTGAGTTTTTACTAACCCTATCCATCTTCTAATCCTAGCTGGGTATGGTGATCCTGGGATTGGATACTTAACTAGGGGATGAAGACTAACATTTTCTTTAAAAAAACCTCTTCCATCCTAGACGGATATCATGATCTCGGGATCGGTGTTATCTGACTATGGGGACGAAGATTAACTTGATCTACTTCCAACCTAGATGGGTGTCATGATCTCGGGATCTGTGACACTTGACTATGGGGACGAAGACCGACTTCTGTTATTGAGACCATGTTTTTGGCGAAGACTGTTTTTCTTTGCCTCACAATATAAAGAAAAAAAAGAGCAAAAAAACGGCTCGTGCCAACCTGTGTATTACCGTTAACAACAGAAAATAACAAAGTGTTTTAGTGATCCAAAAATCACTTTCTCTAACTTGTTTAACTTTTACCTTTTTCACTAAATCTAACCTTTGTTTTTTTTGGCATCTTGGTTGTTGGGTTCTTCTGCAAAGTAGGAATTACAGTTCTATCTCGACAGTAAATTCTTTGTACTTCAGAACCTTACATTTAGTGATGATTTGAAACTTCCTATCAGTAAACAGCAAAGCATGGTTAGCAGAAATATAAGTTGTGCAGTGCTATATTAAATTTTTATTGATCTTATGAACTGCTGAATGTTTCTACAGACATTTTGATTTTATTTTACTTGAGGACAAGCAAAAGTTCAAGTGTGGGGGTATGATCAGAGTCATATTTGCATGATTTTTGACACCCTTTCTTGACCTTTTGGTATCATTCTAAGCTGATTCTGGCTATAAACTGAATGCTACAAGTATAATATTTGGTCAAATGAACAAATTCATAGTCCAGCAATATTTTTTGCAGATTGGTGCGACAAGGCACACAATTCTTCATATTTGGACAAGCTACTACTACTGTCAATGGACTAAGGAGCTGAACGTGAAGGAAAGATGAAAAGAATGGGCTAAGATGAAAAGGAGAGGGATCAACTTGTGCTGAACCGGGAGAAGTAGAGGGGCAAGATTGCAAAGAACCAGATTAGATCGAGCCTTTAATCCCTAGTCTTTGCATCTAGCACGGCAGGCCTGGCACTTCTCTACCCCCAAAATCATCAAGCTTCCGCTCCACCTACGGCCGCCGTCGCGGTCAGGCTGTCGTGCCGGCGCGCCATCAACTTGCCATCACACGCTGCTTCCATACACCACGAGCTGCAGCTCCACATACGTGACCTGCTGTTCGTCACCAACTCTCGCCTGCGACGAAGACATCGGGAAGCTGAAACTCCTCGTCTCCAATCCCTCGCTGCTGAAGATCTGCTCCGTCAGTGATCCTACGACGAGGCAGCCGTTTGGACTGAACTGCTGCAGGTCTACTCCCAGTTGCTCCTGATCTTCACCAAACCTGGAGGTTCACGTGTGTGTTGGTTCAGTTCGACCCATCTGTCCATCTCTTTATTCTCTGAAATTTCTTCTGAATTACTGTTGTCTAGTGTTGTGATTTTTCAGTGTAGCAACATGTGCAAGTTCAGTAGGTTATAGTGAGACCCAAATCGTTGCCTGTAACTTTGCCCTTGTATGTACGTGCACTTGCTAAACTAGTCAGTTTTGTGATGCACTTTGTAAACGTATTCATTTTCTAGTTTGCTGTATATGTGTCGTGAGAACTCTCCCTATCTCAAATTGCTTCCATCCCTGTCTTTTATGTATGCTTGTGCTTGTGTCTTTAAGTAATAGTTGTTCTGTTCAGGGTTAGTATCTAAAACGAAAATCAAAAAAAAAAGTAATATGCAGTTCCAGTGAGGAAAATTCTATCCCTTTCTTGAATCTCTACCTGTTAGTCTGCATGTAGTTTAGATTTATTTCTCTTGCAAAGAATCCCTGTTTCGTGTGACCTAGCTTTAGCCGAGCACAATATTTGTTGCCTAGTCTCTGTGGAAAGAACGATATCGCTGTTTATTGGGCAAATAATTGCACTATACTACAGTTGATCATCGGTATCCTCCAGTATCTAGCACGACTATCAGTCTAGGGAGGGTTTTTTATATCCGTGTTCTTGCACAACTCTATTCAGGTACTTCGTACTAACTTATGTTTTTTTACATTTAATTGATTATATTTTCGTTTGATTTGATTCGCATGTTGTTATGATCTCTTTCCGCAATGACTGTAAATTGTTCACCTTAACGATATGTTCGATTTATTGCAGGGCTCTTACTTAATATATATTCCTGAGACGCTGTCATATATGTTCTCACCCTGACATATCTGTTCTCCAGAAAGGACACATGACGCGCAGTAGCATTTTTTAAACCGTGTACTAAGCTTTTAACAAGTTTTGGATTATTGAAATTTTATGTGGGCTATGTAATCATGTATAAATACCGCTTCGCAATGAAAATTTGTGAAATATACGTTAACTCTAAGTATGACATAAGTGTCCCGCCGCAACGCGCGGGGTATCATCTAGCTAGTTCATATTCATTAAGCATACCTACAGGTGGTGGTCTCTTTATTCAAACAAAAATGCAAACAAAAAACATAAAACTAAAAATAGACGCTTCAAGTTTATGCAAAAGTTGAATGATGCTCAAAAAACAAAGTTGGAAGGTGTGCAGAGAGTTTGATATATATGTCAGTTGGCAATACACAAGCAATGACGTACAGCGAGGAACATATATGCATGTGGGTTGCAGTGGGTAACTGCTAAGGCTCCGTATTAATTAAAAGAACAAAGGAAATAGCCTAGAAGGAGTACTTGATTCGTATAACTTGTTCCGGTGGTGAACTGATTTTGTGATGGGACGTAAAGTCTGGTTCCATTTGTCATTGGTGACGTTGCAACATCCTTTCGCTTTTGACATAAGTCCTGCGCAACTTCAAACACGACTCCCACCTGCCCTGACGGCTGGCGTGGTGGTTGCGCCTCTATAAATGTTCCATTCGTCTGCATCAGTCATCATCGATCTCAATCTCATCCTACTCTCGCTCTGACATTCCAAACACACAGTTACACTCCCATCGCTCAGGAGCTACAAGATCCAGGCATCTAGCAGCATATACTCTCACTGTCAGCATGGGCGGCACCCCAGCCATGACCACCATGGTGAGTCCCCGTAAGCCCGTGGTGCTCTACCCGTCCCCGGGCATGGGGCACCTGGTCTCCATGATCGAGCTCGGCAAGCTCTTCACGGCTCGCGGACTACTCGTCACCATCGTGGTCATCGACCCGCCCAACAACACGAGCGCCACGGGGCCCTTCCTCGCCGGCGTCTCCGCGGCCAACCCGTCCATCTCTTTCCACCGTCTGCCGCAGGTCAAGCTCGCGGAGGCCGACCTCCCCGAGATGATAACCTTCCACCTCGCCCGCCTCTCCAACCCGCACCTCCGTGACTACCTCGCTCGCACCTCGCCCGCCATCCTCGTGGTCGACTTCTTCTGCAGCGCCGCCATGGACGTAGCCGCAGAGCTCGGCATTCCCGCCTACTTCTTCTGCACCTCTGGCGCCCAGGTCCTAGCTTTCTTCATGCATCTCACGGTGCTGCACCGCGAGAGCACGGCGAGCTTCCGGGAGATGGGCGAAGAACTCGTGCATGCGCCAGGAATCACCCCGTTCCCCGCGTCGCACTCCATCCAGCCGCTCATGGACCATCACGGCCCGGCCTACAAGGAACTCCTGGATGTGAGCGCCAAGCTTTTCCGGTCCCAGGGCATCATCGTCAACACATTTCGCTCGCTCGAGCCGCGCGCCGTCGACGCGATCGTTGCCGGGCTCTGCACACCACCTGGTCTCTCGACGCCTCCGGTCTATTGCATCGGGCCGCTGATCAAGTCGGAAGAGGTGGGCGTGAAGCGCGGCGACGAGTGCCTCGCGTGGCTGGACACCCAGCCCAAGGCGAGCGTGGTGTTCCTCTGCTTCGGCAGCCTCGGACGGTTCAGCGCCAAACAAACCAGGGAGGTGGCGGCCGGGCTGGAGGCAAGCGGTCAGAGGTTCCTGTGGGTCGTGCGGAGCCCGCCCAACGCGGAAGACTCTGCAAAGACAAAATTCGAGAAGCCAGCGGAGCCGGACTTCGACACGCTCCTCCCCAAGGGTTTCCTGGATCGGACCAAGGGCAGGGGCCTCGTCGTCAAGTCGTGGGCGCCGCAGCGCGACGTGCTGGCGCACGACGCGGTGGGATGCTTCGTGACACACTGCGGTTGGAACTCGGTGCTCGAGTCGGTCATGGCGGGCGTGCCAATGCTGGCGTGGCCGCTGTACGCGGAGCAGAAGATGAACGTCGTGTTCCTGGAGCAGGAGATGAGGCTGGCCGTCGCGATGAAAGGGTATGACAAGGAGCTGGTGGAGGCCGATGAGGTTGCCGCAAAGGTCAGGTGGGTGATGGACTCGGATGGCGGGAGGATGCTCCGGGAGCGCACTCTAGCCACGATGCGGCAGGCCAACAACGCTCTGCGCAAGGGAGGGGAGTCGGAAGCAGCGTTGGCGGGGCTGGTGGATGCGTGGGTTCATGCTTGAGATGCATGTAAATGGGCATACTCACTTGTGCAGGACAGACGAGAGATATGGTTATTGCAACATCGTCTCCAATTGATCTTAAGAATAATTAAGGAGTGAACGACTAGTCGTTGATGTGCGATTTCAGGGTGATTTCAGTTCCGTTCTTTTATGTAAGAGCATCTCTAGCATGTCAATCTTAAATTCGCTCAGCTGGAATAGAAATCTTACTAGAACCTGCAAATCTTGAACAAGCTACTTTGCGGCAAAATTCATTATAAGCTACATTATAATGAAGGTGTTGTAAACTATGTTTCGCAACCAAGCAGGCGATAAGATTTATTGGATAACTAAAGCGCGTGTTATAAAAGCAACAAGAAAATAACGAAGAACGATAAAAGAAAACGCAGCGGAGACACGAGATTTAACGTGAAAAATCCATTCCAACACAGAAGGGGAAAAACCACGGGCGCCAGCCAGCAAAACTTCACTATATCGAGGAGTGTTTACAAACGTCGTGTGTTATCTTATATCGGATAAACTCTAGCCGGCGGCTTACAAGATGTATATATAGTATGAACTTCAACAATCTCCTAAACAACAAAGAAAAAAACTTGCTGGCGCTAATAGCAACTTGTGCTAAACAGTTATACCAACCAAGCTCGAGCAAAGCTCCAACTTGGAAATAAGAACTGGCTTTATCATCATATCAGACGGATTATCATGAGTACTTATCTTGCATACCTTCAGTTTACCTTGAGCAACAATATCGCAGGCATAATGGTACTTGATATCAATGTGCTTTGTCCTCTCATGGAACATTTGATCTTTAGTAAGGTATATTACACTCACTAGTGGAAAATGAGCTATCTGTGGCGCACGAAATTACAATTCTGTGGCGCATATCTAGGTCGTCCCAGTTGCCACGCGACTAGTATTTGAATTCGGTGGCGCATATGTACATGCGCCACAGAATTTTTCAAAACTTCTGTGGCGCACTAGGTCAATATGCGCCACAGAATTGTCTTGAAAACTTCTATGGCGCACCATGCCAATATGCGCCACATAATTTTTTTCAAATTTTAAAAAAGTGGATCTAGATCTAGATCTAGATCTGGGGCCGCCGGAATTTCGCCGGTTTTTTTAGAATATCGCCGGAAGGTGGGGTGGTGGTGGTGGTGGTGGTGTTGGCCGGAGGAGGAGGTGGTGGTGGTGGTGTTGGCCGGAGGAGGTGGGGTGGTAGTAGTGGTGTTGGTGATGGTGGTGGCCGGCCGGAGGAGGAGGATGAGGTGGTGGTGGTGGTGGTGGTGGTGGTGGTGGTGTTGGTGATGGTGGTGGCCAGCCGGAGTAGATGGAGGAGGAGGTGGTGGTGGTGGTGGTGGTGATGGTGGTGGCGGCCGGAGGTGGTGGTGGTGGTGGTGGTGGTGGTGGTGGTGGTGATGGTGGTCGCCAGAGGAGGTGGTGGTGGTCGCCGGAGTAGGTGGTGGTGGTCACCGTAGGAGGAGAAGGTGGTGGTGGTCGCCGGAGAAGAAGGGAGGAGGAGGTGGTGGTGGTGGAGAACAAGTGAGGAGGTGGTGGTGGTGCTGGTGGTGGTGGGAGAGAAGTGAGGAAGATGGAGAAGTGGTGGAGGAGAAGTGTAGTAGTAGGAGATTTGGCGCCTCCGAATTTCAAAATTTCGGCCAAAACTTCTGTGGCGTATGGGGCACAAGATGCGCCACATAATTTTTTTTCTTTTTTTTATTTCGAGGGATTTTTTTTAACTGGCCGTAACTTTTTACTCTTTTCGAATTTGGCGATTCTAAAAATTGTCCAACCGGGCAAACCCGGGTGAATTCAAATGTAGAATTTTCGTGGGAACATTTTGATATATTTTGCGTTTTTTTTCGAGTTCGTATGCAACCAGAAATCCAATTTGATGATTTTCCCACGCAATTTTGCAAAGAAGTCGAAATTCATGTTTGTTAAATTTCAGGGGTGCTAGATGACATAATATATGGGAATCTCGAAGGAATTTATTTTTTGAAATTTCTATCTATTTCTTTTATTTTTTGCAGATGTAAAAAAGGCGATCCACAGGGGGGGGTGGAGTTGCGTGGGGAGAAAAAATCCTGCAGAATTCTGTGGCGCATATGCCTAGTGCGCCACAGAAAGATAAACTTCTGTGGCGCATATGCCCATATGCGCCACAGAATTTTGACTTTCGGTGACGCACTGGCATATGCGCCACAGAATTCTCTTCCCCCATCTGCAGTGCTGGACCCCGCGTGGGCCCCATGGAAATTCTGTGGCTCATCCGTCCACATGCGCCACAGAAAGACGAAATTCTATGGCGCACCATGCCAATATGCGCCACAGAAAGTCAAAATTTCTGTGGCGCATGTTTTTACTGCGCCACAGAAATAATTTTTGTGGAGCATATTTTTTAGGTGCGCCACAGATGTCATTTCTACCTATTCTGCTTCGGTTGTAGATTGGGCAACAACAGGTTGTAACATTTCCTTCCAACTCACAGCACATCCACCAATAGTGAACACATAACCTTTGAGGGATCTTCTCTTATCCAAATCGGCAGCAAAATCTGAATCCACATAGTCTGCGAGTTCCTCACCGGTCTTGCCAAACTTCAAGCAAGCTTTGGATGTGCCACGAAGGTACCTGAAAATCAATTAAACAGCTTTCCAATGTTCTTTACCAGGATTAGCCATGTATCGACTGACCAAATTCATAGCATATAACAAATCAGGACGAGAACAAATCATGGCATACATCAAGAAACCAACATCACTAGAATATGGAACTCAAGACATGTACTCAATATCTTCATTAGTACTAGGATTTTGCAATGCTGATAATTTGAAGCGAGGAGCAATTGGTGTACTAACAGATTTTGCATCATGCATATTAAAATGATGAAGAACTTCTGAATGTAATTTTTCTGATTAAGAAATAACACACTAGATTTTCTATCTCTTGTAATTTCCATACCTAGTTTTTTTTAGCAGCACCAAGATCCTTCATCTCAAACTCACTACTTAATTGTGACTTTAAAGTAGTGATCTCTTTCTTTCTCTTGGAAGCAATCAAGATATCATCAACATATAACAGCAAGTATATTGGCGATCCATTAACAAACTTGATATAAACACAACTATCATACTGAGATCTCTTAAACTTATGTGTAATCATAAATGAATCAAACCTTTTATACCACTGTCTTGGAGACTGTTTTAAACCATAAAGGGACCTCTTAAACTTGCAAACAAGATCCTCCTGACCGGGCACAATAAAACCTTCAGGTTGGTCCATGTATATCTCCTCAAGCTTACCATGCATAAAAGCAGTCTTTACATGTAGCTGCTCAAGCTCAAGATCATGCATAGCCACAATACCAAAGAATGGACAAATAGAACTATGCTTCACAACCCGAGAGAATACATCATTATAATCAATACCTGGAATTTGGATGAAACCATTTGCTACTAACCTTTCCTTAAACCTCGGAGGCTCATTATGAGACAAACCTTCCTTTCTTTTAAATATCCACTTATAGCGGATAGCCTTCTTTTGTTTAGGCAAGCGCACAACATCCCATGTGCCATTCTTGCCAAGCGATTGCATCTCCTCTTGCATAGCGGAAATCCACTTCACGCGGTCAACGGATGCAACAGCCTCAGCATATGTAGCAGGTTCAGTATCAAGCTCCACCTGTTCAGCCTAACTCAAACCATGATGAACAAGATTACACTATTCAATTAAACAAGGACGTGGACCTTTGTTACGCCTCGGTCTATCAGCAGCAATGGAACTATTTGTTTGCTGCAAAACAGGTGGTAAGTGTTGAACAACAGTGTTCTCATTCTCATGCTGGGGAAGAGCCCGCTGATACGTCCCAAACGTATCTATAATTTTTTATGCTCCATGCTTGTATTGTTACAATTCTTATATGTTTTATGTGCACTTTTCCACACTTTTTAGCATTTCCTGGGACTAACCTATTAACGCAGTGCCAGTTCCTGTTTTCTGCTGTTTTTGCGTTTCAAAAAAGTTGTACATGAAAGTTTCTCGGAATTGGACGAAATAAAAGCCCAGAGACTTATTTTTTCGGGACAAAGACGGAGCCGAAGGACACGCGCAGGAGAGCTGCCACGTGGCAGTACATAGGGCAGGCGCGGCCCCACCCTTGGTCGCGCCTGGCCCATGTACTGGCGCCTCGTCGCCTTGTTTGCTCCGCCCTTCCGCCTATTTATTCCTCGTATCGGGAAAACCCCAGAGACGAGAGCCTCCAGCCACGAAAGGTTCCGACGCCGCCGTCAACCGAAACCCTAGTTCGGGAGGGTTCTGCAGTCCATCCCGGCACCCTGCCGGAGAGGGAAATCACCGCCAGAGGCCTCTACATCGCCATGTCTTCATCCGAGGTGATGCGTTAGTAGTCCTCCACGAGACCATGGGTCCATAGCAGTAGCTAGATGGCTGTCCTCTCCTTGTTGTGCTTCATGTATAGATCTTGTGAGCTGCCTAACATGATCAAGATCATCTATTTGTAATTGCTACATGCTGGTTTGATGTGGATCCGATTTACAGAGAGATTGCTTTGGTTGAGATTATGTATTATGTTATTATGATCTTGCATGCTTTCCGTTTCTAGTAGATGCTCTGGCCAAGTAGATGCTAGCGACTCCAAGAGGGAGTATTTATGCTCGATAGTGGGTCCATGCCTCTATTTAACCATGGAAAGTGACCGTGTTCTCTACGGTTGCAGATGTGCTGTTGCTACTAGGGAGAAAACATCGGTGTTCTATTCAAGGGTAGTTTCATCGTTTACTTTAAACACATTGCTTAAAGCGATAGTCCGTTGCTTGCAACTTAATACTGGAGGGTGTCGCAGATGCAATACTGAAGGTGGATTATTAGTCATAGATGCAGTTGGATTACGGTCTATGTATATTATTGTAATGCCCGCATACTTTCATAGCATGTATTCTGCAACAACCATTAGCGTAGAATCTCTGTTTGTCAATTGCCCATCTGTAATTTGTTTACCCAGCATATTTATTTTATTGGGGAGGCGCCTCTAGTGAACTGTGGACCCCGGTCCTTCTTATTTTAATTGCAATCTTCTACACCATTTTCCTGTTCTGTTCTCTGCAAACAATTCTTCTTGCACACGGTTCGTTTAATCTTTTGTTTTCAGCAAAACCAGTGAGCTTGACCACCTCGCTGAAAGTTGGGGACAAAGTACTTGGTTGTTTGTGTGCAGGTCTCCACGTTGATGCTGACGCCGGCAGTGCGCCCTGCCACGAGTTTGTTCGCAACACCTCGGGAGAGAACGTTTTTCTCCTACTGGTCGATAAACCTTGGTTTGTTACTGAGGGAATACTTCCTGCTGTGCTCATCATACCTTCTTCTTGGGGTTCCACTCAACGTTGCGCATAAATTCTCCTTCATCAACTCCATGCTCAGCAAAGACTTTTTCTGGCGCAGTTGCCGGGGAGAAAAGCATCTCTTCTACGAGGGGAGTCTCTCACTCTCAAATCTTTTACTTTGTTATTGTTTTGCTTGGATACTTTATTTTTATCTTGTTTGCATTTTATATCGAAAATCCAAAAAAAATAGTATAGCTTTTATTTCTGTTGCTTGCATTATTTTTATTAAATGGCTACTCCTGAGAATACCAAGTTGTGTGATTTTACTAGCACCAACAACAATGATTTTATTTGCACACCCATTGCTCCACCTTCTCCTGAAGCAGCTTTTTATGAGATTAAGCCTGCCTTGTTGAACCTTGTTATGAAAGAGCAATTTTCTGGTGTTAGTACTGATGATGTTGCTTCTCACCTCAACAATTTTGTTGAGCTATGTGATATGCAAAAATATAAGGATGTATATGGTGATATTATTAAGTTGAAATTGTTTCCTTTCTCATTAAGAGGAAGAGCTAAGGAGTGGTTGCTATCTTTGCCTAGAAATAGTATTGATTCTTGGGTGAAATGCAAAGATGCTTTTATTGGAAATATCCTCCTTCTAAAATTATATCTTTGAGAAGTGATATTATGAAGTTTAGACAATTTGATACTGAGCATGTTGCCCAAGCTTGGGAAAGAATAAAATCTTTGGTTAAAAATTGTCCCACTCATGGACTGACTACTTGGATGATTATTCAAACCTTCTATGCAGGACTAAATTTTGCTTCAAGGAACTTATTGGATTTAGCTGCTGGAGGCACTTTTATGTCCACAAGGTAAAAAGGTAAATTCTGTTGAGCAAACCTCTACTTTGAGTGATAAGATTGATGATATTATGTCTATGCTTGCAAATAATAATGCTCCTATGGATCCAAACAATGTTACTTTAGCCTCTTTGGTTGCTCAATAAGAAAATGTAGATGTGAATTTTATTAAGAGCAACAATTTTAATAATAATGCTATAGGAATAATTTTGGTAGCAATAATTATAGGATGTATCCTCCCAACAATGGAAGTGGTTTTAGTAACTCTTATGGTCATTCTTATAACAGCAATAGGAGTGCTCCCTCTGAACTTGAGGGCATGCTCAAAGATTTTATTAGTAAACAAACTGCTTTTAATAAATCTGTGGCGGAAAAGTTTAGCAAAATAGATGCTCTTGTTTCTAAAGTGGATAGCCTTGCTCTTGATGTTGATCTTCTTAAATTAAAGGTTGTTCCTCATGATAATACTGAGAATAAAACTTTTGCTCAAGCAAATGCTATTCAAGTTAGAATTGATGACAATATGAGGTTGTTAGCTGAATTGCATGCTAGGTGGGAAAGAAAAGATGAGATGGCTAGAGAAAATAATTTAGCCAAGGTTTACAGAATCACCACCAATAGTAATACTAAACCTTTGAATGCTAGCAAACCTCCTACTACTACTAGCAAAATCGAAAATGTAGGAAAAGTCCCCACTCCATATAGAGAAGTGTATAAACCCATTAAAACTGTTCCCGACAAACGTGCTGAAGTTGTACCATTTAGAGGTGTGGGAGATAATTGTCCTTTTATTTTTGGTAGCAATGATCTTGATTTTGAAAGTTGTACCATTAGTGAAGTTACAAAGTTCTTGCAAAAGCTCGCTGAAACTCCCAATGCTAGTGAACAAAATGTTGCTCTTACAAAGCATATTGCTAGTGCTATTATGAAAATGAGGTAAGAGAAGTTGAAACATGAGGCTTCAATTTCTAAAAAGTTAGAAGATGGTTGAAAACCTATTATTAAGATGAGAGTAGAAGAATTTGATTGTAATGCTTTATGTGATCTTGGTGCAAGTATTTCTGTTATGCCTAAAAGAGTTTATGATATGCTTGACTTGCCACCGTTAGAAAAATGTTATTTGGATGTTCTTCTTGTTGATGTTGCTGCAAAGGAACCTTTGGGGAGAGTTGATAATGTTCTCATACAAGTGAATAATAATTATGTCCCCGTTGATTTTGTTGTTTTGGATATTGAATGCAATGCTTCATGCCCTATTATTTTGGGAAGACCGTTTCTTAGAACTGCAGGTGCTATCATTGATATGAGAGAAGGAATAATTCGTTATCTATTTCCACTCAAACGAGGTATTGAACAATTCCCTAGAAAAAGAAAGAAGTCACCTTATGACTCTACTTATAGGACAACTTATGGTGTTGATGAGCCACTTCTTGACAACACTTGATTTGCACCCTTTCCGCGCCTAGCTCAAAGGCGTTAAAGAAAAGGCTACCGTAATAACCTCTCCTTATCGTTTTTATTTCTTTTTTATGCCAAGGGTAGCCTCTAATAGAAAGAACGCAGTGTTTGGGGTATTTGTAATTCTGAAACAGATTCTGTGCTGGTCACGAAAAAATTCTTAAAAATACCTAGAACGTTATTTTGAGCTGTAATTTTTTTTTTCTTATGACCCAGTATGTTAGCTAACTTTTGTTAGTTTAGCATTTTTCGATTTGAGCAACAAAACTATTTCTTTAATTTCGATCTCTGCCTGCTGGTCTGTTTTGACAGATTTCTGCCGTGTTTTCCATTTATGTCTTATGCTTCGTCTTTTTGAGTTCTTTGTGAAAAAGAACTTTGGGAAGAAGTATCTACATTATCATATGTTAAAATGATTGTTTGATATATGCCATTACTGAAGCCTTGCTGGTATGATATATTTTTATTTGCACTAATGTTGCTAATCAATTGTGCTGAGTTTTGTGTGAAGGAAGTTTTCAAGTGTAGGGAGAGAAGAATGATGCAATAAGATGAAGCATGGACAAGATCTCAAGCTTGGGGATGTCCCCTGGACCCCCCAAGAAATATCAAGCGTCAAATCTTGGGGACGCCCAAGGCATCCCCTCTTCATCAACAAAAAGCACCAGGTCATTTTTCAACACGCTATATTTTTATTCCTTCATGTGATATGTGTTATCCTTGGACCGTCTTTAGTTTTTTATGTGTGTTTACTTTCAATAAAGTTGGATCCCATCATTCATGTTTACTTTGGAGTGAGACACGCTCCGCTGTTTTGCATGTTTATTTTGGAGTGAGACACGCTCCACTGTTATGTATTTTGCGTTGGAGACAGATGATGCGCATAGATGTACACGTCCGTTGGGAACCCCAAGAGGAAGGTATGATGCGCACAGCGGCAAGTTTTCCCTCAGAAAGAAACCAAGGTTATCGAACGAGTAGGAGCCAAGAAGCACGTGAAGGTTGTTGGTGGAGGAGTGTAGTGCGGCGCAACACCAGTGAAACCGGCGCCAACGTGGAACCTGCACAACACAATCAAATTACTTTGCCCCAACGTAACAGTGAGGTTGTCAATCTCACCAGCTTGCTGAAAACAAAGGATTAAATGTATCGAGTGGAAGATGGTGTTTGTTTGCAAAGAACAGTAAAAACAATTATTGCAGTAGAATATATTCAGATGTAAAAGAATGGACCGGGGTCCACAGTTCACTAGTGGTGTCTCTCCAATAAGATAACTAACATGCTGGGTG
This sequence comes from Lolium multiflorum, assembly GCA_030979885.1. Taxonomy (NCBI): domain Eukaryota; kingdom Viridiplantae; phylum Streptophyta; class Magnoliopsida; order Poales; family Poaceae; genus Lolium; species Lolium multiflorum. The sequence continues at coordinate 234,081,547 of CM061749.1, read as the reverse complement.
AACAAATTACAGGTGGCCAATTGACAAATAAAGATTCAATACATACCAATGATGATTACTATGTGATTTAATCAAGGCATTACGACAAAGTACATAGACCGCTATCCAGCATGCATCTATGCCTAAATAATCCACCTTCAGTTATCATCCGAACCCCTCCAGTATTAAGTTGTAAACAACAGATAATTGCATTAAGTATGGTGCGTAATGTAATCAACACAAATATCCTTAGACAAAGCATCGATGTTTTATCCCTAGTAGCAACAGCACATCCACAACCTTAGAACTTTCTGTCACTGTCCCAGATTAAATGGAGGCATGAACCCACTATCGAGCATAAATACTCCATCTTGGAGTTACAAGTATCAACTTGGCCAGAGCCTCTACTAGCAACGGAGAGCATGGAAGACCATAAACAACACATATATGATAGATTGATAATCAACTTGACATAATATTCTAGATTCATCGAATCCTACCAAACACAACATGTAGCATTACAAATAGATGATCTTGATCATGTTAGGAAGCTCACAAGATCTAAACAATGATAGCACAAGCGGAGAAGACAACCATCTAGCTACTGCTATGGACCCATAGTCCAAGGATGAACTACTCACGCATCAATCCGGAGGCGGGCATGATGATGTAGAGCCCCTCCGGTGATGATTCTCCTCTCCGGTAGGGTGCCGGAGGCGATCTCCTGAATCCCCCGAGATGGGATTGGCGGCAGCGGCGTCTCTGAAAGGTTTTTCGTATCGTGGCTCTCGAAGGTACAGGGGTATTCGCGACGAAGGCTTTAAGTAGGCGGAAGGGCAACGCAGGGGGCCACACGAGGAATCCACATGCTAGGGCCGCGCGGCCAGGGCCTGGGCCGCGCCGCCTAGTGTGTCGGCGCCTCGTGGCCCCACTTCCTTTCCCTCTCGATCTTCTGGAAGCTTCATGTAAAAATAGGACCGGGCGTTGATTTCGTCCAATTCCGAGAATATTTCCTTACTAGGATTTCTGAAACCAAAAACAGCAAAAACTGGCGCTTCGACATCTTGTTAATAGGTTAGTGCCGGAAAATGTATAATAATGTTGTAAAGTATGTATAAAACATTCAAGTATTGTCATAAAAGTAGCATGGAACATAAGAAATTATAGATACATTTGAGACGTATCAAGCATCCCCAAGCTTAGTTCCTACTCGTCCTCGAGTAGGTAAACGATAACACAAATAATTTCTGAAGTGACATGCTACCAACATAATCTTGATCAACATTATTGTAAAGCATATGAGATGAATGGAGTGATCTGAACAAAAGATTGCTAACAAAGATAATGACTAAACAAATGAATCATATAGCAAAACTTTTCATGAATAGTACTTTCAAGACAAGTATCAATAAGACTTGCATAAGAGCTAACTAATAAGCAATAAATTCAAAGTAGAATGCATTGAAGCAACACAAAGGATGATTAAGTTTCAGCAATTGCTTTCAACTTGAAACATATATATCTCATGGATATTTGTCAACATAGAGTAATATAACAAGTGCAATAAGTAAACATGTAAGAATCAATGCACACAGTTAACACAAGTGTTTGCTTCTAAGATAGAAAGAAGTGGGTAGACTGACTCAACATAAAGTAAAAGAATGGCCCTTCGCAGAGGGAAGCATTGATTACTATTTTTGTGCTAGAGCTTTTGTTTTGAAAACATAGAAACAATTTTGTCAACGGTAGTAATAATTCATATGTGCTATGCATAATACTTCCTACAAGTTGCAAGTCTCATGCATAGAGTACTAATAGTGCTCGCACCTTGTCCTAATCAGCTCGGAAAACACGGATTATCATCGCATAACATATGTTTCAACCAAGTGTCACAAAGGGGTACCTCTATGCCGCCTGTACAAAGGTCTAAGGAGAAAGCACGCATTGGATTTCTCGCTTTTGATTATTCTCAACTTAGACATCCATACCGGGACAAATAGACAACAGATAATGGACTCCTCTTTTAATGCTTAAGCATTCAACAACAAATAGTATTCTCATAAGAGATTGAGGTTGTATGTCCAAACTGAAACTTCCACCATGATACATGGCTTTAGTTGGCTGCCCAATGTTCTTCTCTAACATATGCATACTCAAACCATTTGATCATGAAATCGCACTTACTTCAGACAAGACGAATATGCATAGCATCTCACATGATATCCAACAAAGGTAAAAAGTTGATGGCGTCCCCAGAAACATGGTTACCGCTCAACAAGCAACTTATAAGAATTAAGACACATAACTACATATTCATCACCACAATAGTTTTTAAGCTATTTGTCCCATGAGCAATATATTGCAAAGAAAAAGGAATGAAATTTTAAAGGTAGCACTCAAGTAATTTACTTTGGAATGGCAGAAAAATACCACATAGTAGGTAGATATGGTGGACACAAATGGCATGGGATTTGGCTCAAGGTGTTTGGATGCACGAGAAGCATTTCCTCTCAGTACAAGGTTTGGGCTAGCAAGGTTGTTTGAAGCAAACACAAGTATGAACAGGTACAACAAAACTTACACAAGAACATATTGCAAGCATTATAAGGCTCTACACTGTCTTCCTTGTTGTTCAAAACACTTTACCCGAAAATATCTAGACTTAGAGAGACCAATCATGCAAACCAAATTAAACAAGCTCTACGGTAGTTCTTAATTAATAGATTAAACTACATGATGCAAGAGCTTAAACATGATCTATGAGAGCTCAAACAATTGCCAATTTACCAAACCATATGCAGCATTTTCTGATTCCAACCAAATAGCAATTTAACGAAGCAATTTCAGCCTTCGCCATGAACATTAAAGCACAATTAAGAACACAAGTGTTCCATATGAAAAAGCGGAGCGTAATATCTCCAATATAAGAATGTTGGGATCCAACTTTATTCAAACCAAAACGAAAATAAAAGCAAACCGACGATCCAAGTAAAGAACATAAGATGTGATGGAATAAAAATATAGTTTCACTAGAAGTGACCTAATAATGTTGTCGATGAAGAAGAGGATGCCTTGGGCATCCCCAAGCTTAGATGCTTGAGTCTTTTTAAAATATGGAGGGATGAACCACCGGGGCATCCCCAAGCTTAGACCTTTCACTCTTCTTGATCATAGTATATCATCCTCTTCTCTTGACCCTTGAAAACTTTCTCCACACCAAACTTCAAGCAAACTCATTAGAGGGTTAGTGCATAATCAAAAATTCACATATTCAGAGGTGACACAATAATTCTTAACACTTCTGGACATTGCACAAAGCTTCTGAAAGTTAATGGAACAAAGAAACTCATTCAACATAGCAAAAGCGGCAATGCGAAATAAAAGGCAAAATCTGTCAAAAACAGAACAGTCCGTAAAGACGAATTTGGCAGGGCACTTAACTTGCTCAAATGGAAAAACTCAAAACTAATGAAAGTTGCGTACATATATTAGGATCACGCTCGTAAATTTGCAGATTTTTTTGATTTTTATACAGGGAAATCTGTACGAATTCGTGACAGACAGCAATGCTGTTTCTGCGCAGCGATCCAAATCTAGCATCAACTTTAACATAGAATCTTTACTTGGCACAAAAACATGATAAAGAGAGGTTGCTACAGTAGTAAAAAACTTCCAAGACTCAACAATACAGTAAATAAAATGAAACTTGGGCTATCTCCCAAGTGCTTTTCTTTAACGCCTTTCAGCTAGGCGCAGAAAGTGCAAATCAAGTAACATCAAGAGAAGAAGCATCAACATCATTACCTCGGGAGTCGGGAGTTTTCTCAACAATGCATTGTATCTTATCTATGTATGGAACTCCCTTTTCAATACCTTTAGGCTTACTATTCTCATCAAACGAATTTTCAGGAACAAGCCAAGCATAGTTATTTTCTAAAGCTTCATGCATCCCTAGGAGCTTACTAGGTATCGGTGCTTTAATCTCCCCCTCATAATTGAATTTATTAGTGTATCTTAGCCTATCGTTTTCCCTTTTTTCAAGGATACTAGCAAAATTGGTACACAAGCCTAGCATCTTATATCGAATAAAGACTTTCCTAGCTTCTCTAGCTACATCACCAAATTCTCTAAGAAGGGTTTCTAGAATAAAATCTTTCTTTTCTCCTTCTGCCATATCACCGAGTGTAAGAAACATATGTTGCATCATGGGATTAAGATTAACAAATCTAGCTCCCAACATGTGCACTAAAGAGGCAGTAACAATTTCATAATCAGGGGCAAGTTCTACCAAGGATCTATCTTCAAAATCTTCAGTCTTACTAACATGAGTGAAAAATTCTTCTATATTATCTTTTCCAATGATAGACCCACTTCCTACCGGTATATCTTTCAAAGTAAACTTAGGATGAAGCATGATGAAATAAACAAAAGGTAAATAAAGTAAACGTAAGTAACTAATTTTTTTGTGTTTTGATATAGAACTAGTAAATAAGACAGAAAGTAAAGTAACTAATTTTTTGTGTTTTTAATATGAAGCAAACAATAAAGTAAAGCAAGACAAAAACAAAGTAAAGAGATTGGATGTGGAGACTCCCCTTGCAGCGTGTCTTGATCTCCCCGGCAACGGCGCCAGAAAAAGTTGCTTGACGCGCGTAGATGTACACGTCCGTTGGAAACCCCAAGAGGAAGGTATGATGCGCACAGCGGCAAGTTTTCCCTCAGAAAGAAACCAAGGTTATCGAACCAGTAGGAGCCAAGAAGCACGTGAAGGTTGTTGGTGGAGGAGTGTAGTGCGGCGCAACACCAGTGAAACCGGCGCCAACGTGGAACCTGCACAACACAATCAAAGTACTTTGCCCCAACGTAACAGTGAGGTTGTCAATCTCACCGGCTTGCTGAAAACAAAGGATTAAACGTATCGAGTGGAAGATGGTGTTTGTTTGCAAAGAACAGTAAAAACAATGATTGCAGTAGAATATATTCAGATGTAAAAGAATGGACCGGGGTCCACAGTTCACTAGTGGTGTCTCTCCAATAAGATAACTAACATGCTGGGTGAACAAATTACAGGTGGCCAATTGACAAATAAAGATTCAATACATACCAATGATGATTACTATGTGATTTAATCAAGGCATTACGACAAAGTACATAGACCGCTATCCAGCATGCATCTATGCCTAAATAATCCACCTTCAGGTTATCATCCGAACCCCTCCAGTATTAAGTTGTAAACAACAGATAATTGCATTAAGTATGGTGCGTAATGTAATCAACACAAATATCCTTAGACAAAGCATCGATGTTTTATCCCTAGTAGCAACAGCACATCCACAACCTTAGAACTTTCTGTCACTGTCCCAGATTAAATGGAGGCATGAACCCACTATCGAGCATAAATACTCCCTCTTGGAGTTACAAGTATCAACTTGGCCAGAGCCTCTACTAGCAACGGAGAGCATGCAAGACCATAAACAACACATATATGATAGATTGATAATCAACTTGACATAATATTCTAGATTCATCGAATCCCACCAAACACAACATGTAGCATTACAAATAGATGATCTTGATCATGTTAGGCAGCTCACAAGATCTAAACAATGATAGCACAAGCGGAGAAGACAACCATCTAGCTACTGCTATGGACCCATAGTCCAAGGATGAACTACTCACGCATCAATCCGGAGGCGGGCATGATGATGTAGAGCCCCTCCGGTGATGATTCCCCTCTCCGGCAGGGTGCCGGAGGCGATCTCCTGAATCCCCGAGATGGGATTGGCGGCGGCGGCGTCTCTGGAAGGTTTTCCGTATCGTGGCTCTCGGTACAGGGGTATTCGCGACGAAGGCTTTAAGTAGGCGGAAGGGAAACTTCGTGGCCCCACTTCCTTTCCCCCTCGGTCTTCTGGAAGCTTCGTGTAAAAATAGGACCCTGGGCGTTGATTTCGTCCAATTCCGAGAATATTTCCTTACTAGCATCTGTGAAACCAAAAACAGCATAAAACAGCAACTGGCGCTTCGGCATCTTGTTAATAGGTTAGTGCCGGAAAATGTATAATAATGCTGTAAAGTATGTATAAAACATTCAAGTATTGTCATAAAAGTAGCATGGAACATAAGAAATTATAGATACGTTTGAGACGTATCAACAGACACGCTCCACTTTTATATTTATTTGTGTATCAATAGCTCTCTGGACATTTACTTTTTTCATATATGAGAGTTGTTTGGTTTCATTTGGTTGGCGTTGGAAGCATGAAAAAAGTTTTATGTGTATGTGATGCAAATGGAAGCATTTTTAGACTGTGGCATAGTTATTTTTGCATATCTTGCTAGATGTTATTCTCATGATGAGCTTGTTAATTATGTTTTCATTATGATTAGTCTCAAATACTGAGAGTGTTTAGTGTGCCATTGAAGGTTTCATGCATTGTTTTTAGCATACAATAGAAAAGCATAATATTGTGGTATATATTCTCTTGCGAATGTTTTTATTTGGGTCAACTTGGCACATGTTTTGCAACATGTTATGAATACATTCCAGTCAATTCTTGCCTCTATGATCATTTAGTTTGCAAATTGTGTATCACTTTATGTTTTGATTAATATATTTTGTCGTTGTGCATGATTACGGCCATTATGCTCTCTTAGTTGGTCGCACCCGGTCTTTTTCTAGCCTCCATTTGTGATACGGGCATGAAGGCCTATGTGGAGACCAATTTCAGGACTCCACCAGCCTGGTTATCTTATTTTATGTAATGGTCATATGTGGGCCAATTAGGGTTTTTAATAAATCGAGTTAGTTTTGGTTTGGGCCTGTCCAAACCAAGTTAGGCAAGCCCACAAGGGCTGGCTGGCCACCTCTCCCTCATATAAGGAGATGCACGGCTAGGGTTTAGGGTTAGATCAGTTTTAGGTTAAAACCATTGCGTGTGTTCACGTGTATCATTGATGACCCACAAGTATAGGGGATCGCAACAGTCTTCGAGGGAAGTATTACCCAATTTATTGATTCGACACAAGGGGAGACAAAGAATACTTGTAAGCCTTAACAGCGGAGTTGTCAATTCGGCTGCACCTGGAAACAGACTTGCTCGCAGGAGTTTATCAGTAGCAATAGTTTTATAGCAGTAGGAATAGTGAAATAACAGCAGCGGTGAAATAAACACAGCAGTAGTGATTATAGTAAACAGCAAGATTAAAATACTGTAGGCATAGGGATGGATGAACGGGCGTTGCATGGATGAGAGAATTCATATAACAATCATGGTAGGGCATTTGCAAATAATAATAAAGTGGTATCCAAGTACTAATCAATCAATAGGCATGTGTTCCATATATAGTCGTACGTGCTCACAATAAGAAACTTGCACAACATCTTTTGTCCAACCAGCCGGTGGCAGCCGAGCCTCTAGGGAAACTACTGGAAATTAAGGTACTCCTTTTAATAGAGTACCGGAGCAAAGCATTAACACTCCGTGAACACATGTGATCCTCACATCACCGCCTTCCCCTCCGGTTGTCCCAATTTCTGTCACTTTGGGGCCTCGGGTTCCGGACAGCAACGTGTGTATACAACTTGCAGGTAAGATCATAAAACAATGCATATCATGATGAAACAATAACATGTTCAGATCTGAGATCATGGCACTCGGGCCCTAGTGAGAAGCATTAAGCATAACAAGTTGCAACAATATCATAAAAGTTACATCTACGGATACTAGGCACCATGCCCTAACAATCTTGTGACTATTACATGATCAATCTCATCCAATCCCTACCATCCCCTTCAGCCTACAGCGGGGAATTACACACACATGGATGGGGGAAACATGGCTGGTCGATGGAGAGGCGTCGGTGGTGATGGCGGTGAAGATCCTCCAATTCCCCGTCCCGGGAGTGCCGAATGGAGTTTCTGGTCCCGAGGCGGAGTTTCGCGATGGTGGCGGCGTCTGGATGGTCTCCAGAAATATGGTCGAACCCCCGGCGTTTTTAGGTCGAAAGGCATATGTAGTCGAAAGGAGAGCGTCGGGGGGCCCGAGGCGCCCGACCATAGGGCGCCCCCCTCCAGGCCGCTCCGGCTGTGGTCTGGGGGCCACGGGCCCCCCTGGTTCGCCCTTTTGGCCCTTCATCTTCACGGTAAAAATAGGCCCATTGCGATTATTTCCGGGGTTTTTCCTGAAAGTCGAATTCCTGCACAAAAACGAGAGACCAGTGCAATTCTGCTGAAAACAGCGTTAGTCCGTGTTAGTTGTATCCAAAATACACAAATTAGAGGCAAAACAATAGCAAAAGTGTTCGGGAAAGTAGATACGTTTTGGACGTATCAACTCCCCCAAGCTTAGCTTATTGCTTGTCCTCAAGCAATTCAGTTAACAACTGAGTGCGATAAAAGAACTTTCACGAACACATTTGTTCATATGATGTAAATATTCTCATGATATGGCAAGTGCTTAAGCAATTCATAATAAGGTAAATGCAAAGAGATACCAACAAACTAATAACAAGCATCATGAAACACTTCAATAAGCAGGATTGCAATGTTCATAGAAAGATATGATAAAGTGGTATCTCGCTTTCCTGTATTTGTACAGCAAAACATAAATGCCCAGGCACCTCTGAAGTTCATAGAAAGACTAGAAGTAAATTTTTCAAAGATAAATGCATCAAAGTTACACCACAGCTGATCATATTTTGGGACAAGCATATTATACTAAGAATGACAGTTATGCTCTCAAGAAGGTACTCAAAGAAAGGATGGTGACTCAACATAAAAGTAAAAGATTGACCCTTCGCAGAGGGAAGCAGGGATTAACATGTGCTAGAGCTTTTCATTTTTCAAAGACAGAAATAAAATTATTTTGAGAGGTGTTTGTTGTTGTCAACGAATGATAGTGGGTACTCTAACCACCTCGCCAACCAGACTCTCAAGAGCGGCTCCCATGAAGGACGTTATCTCTACCAGCAAGGTAGATCATCCCTCTTCTCTTTTGTTTACACATGCATTTTAGTTTCATTATGGATGACACTCCCCCAACCTTTGCTTACACAAGCCATGGCTAACCGAATCCTCGGGTGCCTTCCAACATTCACATACCATGGGGAAGTGTCTATTTGAAGGTTAAGTTGCTTACTGATGAATCAGAGCAAAACACGTGAAGAGAATTATTAATGAAGGTTGATTAATTGGGGCTGGGAACCCCGTTGCCAGCTCTTTTTGCAAAATTATTGGATAAGTGGATGTGCCACTAGTCCATTGGTGAAAGTCTGTCCGGAGTAAATGACAAGGTTGAAAGATAAAACACCACATATTTCCTCATGAGCTATAAAACATTAACACAAATTGAGAAGTAGTTTGAAGGTTTAAAGGTAGCACATGAGAATTTACTTGGAATGGTTTGAAATGCCATGCATAGGTATTTATGGTGGACACTTTGGAATAACTTGGTTTTCAGTGTTTGGAAGCACGAGCAGCATTCCCGCTCAGTACAAGTGAAGGCTAGCAATAGACTGGGAAGCGACAATCAAGAGAGCAATAACTGTCATAATCATGCTTGCGACAAAATAAAATTAACGGAGGCATAAAAGCGGTGCAAGAACTCTAAAGCAAAGTAAATCATCAAGGCTTAATTGAATTTTGTTTAGTCATATGCATGCGTGAGCATGTGCCAAGTCGATTCAAGTGAATTATTCAGAGGAGGATACCACAATGTTATACCGATCTATGAATAAAACAATGCAAGCAAATATTCATGACATGCTACTCATTATTAATAGATTGGAACTAATCATGAGAGATCATAAACTACTAGACTTTCATTAAATGACATATACCTCATATGAACCAACTAAGCATGATCACATGGATGAGTATATGTACAAAAATGAAAACAAATAGAGTTCATACCAGCCTCTCACGCAGTCAAATTGCCGTAGATAGTCATTATTGCCTTTCACTTGTGCAGCTTGAATAATAATATGGAATGAAACCAAGCTCCAACCACCGGAGACCTCTGAACTCCCTAATGAACTTTACAAAACCAAAGAAGAACAACAAATATTTTTGGTGTTTTTGGGTTAGAAACAAGAACAAAAGGAAACAAGCAAACAAAGCAAAATCTTTTTGGATTTTCTCATAGCAAACCAACGATAGCAAATAAAGTAAAATAAGAGCAAAGAACAAAATAAACAAATGGTGAAGAGAAACAACAGAAATATTTTTTGTCTTTTTGTGTTTTAGGAAAGAAACAAAGCAAAAACAAGAGAATGCAAACTACCAGAAACACAGAAAAGCAGGATGACAGAAATCTGCCAAAACCTAACAGCAGTACAGAAATCGAATTTTAAAAAAATCTTACATTGCTCAATTCAAAAAGTGTTCAACTAATGAAAGTTAGATAACAACCTGGGGGACATGCTCAAAAATTTTCAACTCAAAATAACATTCTGGCTGTGCGTACGAATTTTTTTGGTAACAGCCCAGAATCTGTTTTTGGACAGCACTTCCCCAAATATCATCTCCCTCTCATTAGAAAACCACTCTAAGAAACTAAACAAGTATGTACAAGTATCCAGCAACCATAATATGCAAAGAATGAGTGATGCCGGTATACCTCCCCCCAAGCTTAGGCTTTTGGCCTAAGTGGAGTTCATTCCCAACGAGGGTCGGGGTTCCACGACGGTGGATCGTACATGGAATGATAATAAGGCCCCTGCGCAGAAGAATGGCGTGGGGGATCCACATGACCATAATGTTGATATGAGGAGCTCGCTGCATCGGATGAAGAATCGAGGTGCTCCTCGGCCTCCTCTGCGCCGTCCCTTGCATGATGGCCTTCTCTTTCTATGTATGCATTTAGCTCATTTTCTGTGACCGACCACCCTTTCCTGGAATCAAGGTTAAGCAGAACAGGTGCAGGCAATTGTACTAGTTTTTCAATTTTCTTAGTTATTCTCCAATTTTTCTTATAAAATGTTATCCTATAATACAGGTTGTTCAAATTGGATGCATCTGAAACAAACTCATGTTTAATCATGGAAACAACATCAAGTTTCTCCATGGAGAGCGGAATATCTAGATGGTGAGGTTCTACACCATGCATAGCTAATAAGCGAGAGGCGATGAGACCTCCACAAATTCCTCCTTTCTCACGGTTAGTAGCAAGTCTACAAGCTATCAAAGCACCCAAATTATAAGTCCTATCCTGTTGCAATGCAGCAGCTAAGAAAGCCATATCTTGGATAGACAACTTATTTGCGTTCCTTCTAGCAAGAACGCACTTTGTGATGAAATAAGCAAAGTAGCGAATAGCAGGGAGTTGAATACTACTAATTTTACCATTATCATCGGAGAAGCTTCTCCCTTGACAAATCATCGTATATAGACTTGAGAGCTCCCGCGGCGTTCCCCTAACCTTATCGCACGATCCCCATTGTGGCACTCTAATTGCTGCACAAAAATCAGTAAATGGCAAGTTGACAGTTTTGTTATAAATCTTGTATCGAACCATGGGGTTAGTTTGGGACCAATGAAATTCGAAATCCTGCACCATCGACATTGTTAGTTTCGCATATTGGTAAGGTTCACCAACAGTAAAACTTTCCAACCCTGCATTGGAAATCAGTGTTTGAACATCTTGCAAGATTCCTGCATTCCGCATAAAATCAGTGCATGGGTAATAAGAGGGGTATACTCCCTCTTCACGGTGAACTCTCATGACTTGTTGCACCTCCAATTCTTGTTGGTTTAGTTGGTGCCTACTTCCTTCCATTTTCTGAAATTTTTCAACAATCATTATAAAATTTGATTTCAAGGTATATAATTGAGGGGAACTACTATAGGAACTTGCTAGAGTACTAAACATGCATCAAAACTAGTTTCTACCACTTAGAACAAGCATGCAAGATCACTAAACATGTCACCTACAGCAGCAAAATATTCAATATATACTCAACCAAACAAAATTCTAATTGGATAATCAAAGGAGTCACATACCGGAGAGCAAATGTGCCAAATTTCAGACAGAAATCTGGGCTGAGCAAAGAGATCGAGAAATCTCGAGTTCTTGAGCAGAAACGCGAGTGAGAGAAAGTGAGTACGAGTTTTTCGGGAGAGAGAAGAGAATGGGAGGAAGAAGTGAAAAAGTGGGGCAAGGAGGGGCCCACACCACAGGGTGGCGCGCCCCCTGGCCGCCGGCTGTGGGGTGCCACCGGGTGCCCCACTGGTCATCCCAGTGCTCCAGTGCCCCTTCGAAAAATAAGACTACCAGTATAATTTTTGTAAATTTTTGTAAATTTTTGAGAACTTCGAAAAATGCACATTTCTGGGTGTTAAAGTAATTATTACTGCGCAGGAAAATGATTTCCAAAATCTTAAACAACGAAAACATATTGCAAAACAAAAAGTGCTACAGCAAGTAAAACAAGTGGAGGAAGAAAGAAAGAAAGAAATGTTGTTTAGCTCTCTCATGCATTAAAATATATTTGTTAACAAGGTTGATCAAGTCTTGCTACCAAATAAATTTTATATGACATAAGAAGAAATAAACCTCAAATCAATCATGTTACCTTATATTGAATTGATATGGATCCAATCACAAGAGTTTGATATTCTTCTTCTTTAGGCTCATATATATGACAATCAATGGATCCCACCTTGATAGTTTTCACATTACAAATTGTATTAACTCCATATACTTTATCAATCCTCTTGGGAAAATAGACAGTATGTTCCTTGTCATCAACATTGAAAGTTACTTTTCCTTTATTGCAATCAATAACAGCCCCTGCAGTATTAAGAAAGGGTCTTCCAAGAATAATAGACATATTATCATCTTCAGGCATTTCCAACACAACAAAATCAGTTAATATTAAGCAATTTTGAGTAACTTGAACTGGAACATCTTCACATACACCAACAGGAACATCAGTAGATTTATCAGCCATTTGCAAAGATATATCAGTTGGTATCAACTTATCTAAATCAAGTCTCTTGTAAAGAGAAAAAGGCATTACACTAACTCCTGCTCCCAAATCACATAGAGCAGTTCTAACATAATTATTCTTGATAGAACAAGGAATAGTCGGTATACCTGGGTCTCCCAGCTTCTTTGGAACCTTACCATTAAAAGAGTAATTAGCGAGCATAGTGGAAATCTCCTCATTAGGAATTTTCCTTTTGTTAGAGACAATATCTTTCATATACTTTGAATAAGGAGGCAATTTAATAGCATCAGTCAAAGGGATTTGCAAAAATAAAGGTTTCATCCAATCACAAAATTTATTATAATGTTCCTCCTCCTTTGATTTCAGTTTCTTAGCAGGAAAAGGCATTGGCTTTTGAACCCAAGGTTCTCTTTCATTACCATGTTTCTTTGTAATAAAATCTTCTTTAGTGTACTTTTTATTTTTAGCATGCTTTTCAGGTTCCTTTTCAATTTCTTCTTTATCAGGTGTATCATTCTTATCATTATCTTCATCATGTTCATTACCACTTTCAGTTTCAGCATCAGAAATAGAAATACTATTAGGATCATTAACAGGTTCAGAGGATTCTACAACAGTTTTATGTTTCTTCTTCTTTTTCTTAGAAGGACTACTAGTTTCTTTAGTTCGTTGAGAATCTTGTTCAATTCTTTTGGGGTGCCCTTCAGGATATAGAGGATCCTGGGTAGAAACACCGCCTCTAGTTGTTACTTCATAAGCATGTTTCTCTTCATGAGTATTTTTTAACAAGTCATTTTGCACTTTAGTAAGTTGATCAATTTGAGTTTGAATCATATTAAAATGTTTAACAAGAATCTTAACATCATTGGAGGTTCTCTCCACAATATCATGCAATTTACCAATAGCTTGAGAATTTTCCATTAGATGATTCTCTACTCTCATATTAAATTATTTTGCTTAACAATATAATTATCAAATTCATCTAAACATTAATCAGGAGGTTTTGAATAAGGAATATCTCCTCTATCAAAGCGTTGAAGGGAATGTACCTCAATTGTGGATGAAGGGGGAATTATCTTACATAGGTCTTCTATTGGAGGCAAATTCTTCACATCTTCAGATTTAATACCCTTCTCCATAAGAGATTTCTTGGCTTCCCTCATATCTTCATCATTTAATTCAATCATACCCCTCTTCTTCAATATAGGTGTCGGAGTTGGTTCAGGTGTAGACCAATCATCATGATTTTTGCTTATCTTAGCCAATAATTCTTCAGCTTCGTCCGGAGTTCTTTTCCTGAAAACACAATCAGCACAACTATCCAGGTATGCCCTAGACTCAATGGTTAGTCCACTATAAAATATATCAAGTAAATCATGCTTTTCCAAATCATGTCCAGGCCGAGCTCTAATAAGAAAGCAAAATCTTGCCGAAGCTTCAGGCAATTTCTCTCCATCTTCTTGATCAAAACTATATATTCTCTGCAGAGCCATATGTTGAGCACTAGCGGGAAAGTATTTCCGAAAGAAAACATCAAGCAAACAACTTGGACTATCAATAGAATTAGGAGGCAAATTATTATACCAAATCTTAGCATCATCCTTTAATGAGAATGGGAAAATCTTAGCAACAAAATAAGTACGCATCTTAACATCATCAGAAAACAAGCTACTTAAAGTGGAAAGCTCATTCATATGCTCTACAGCACTCTCTTTTTCAGTACCACAGAAAGGTGTTTTCTCAACAATAGATATATGAGATAAATCAAGAGAAAAGTCATAATCTTTATCCTTAATGTTTATAGGAGATGTGGCAAATTTAGGATCAGGAGACAGTTTATATCTAACAGCATGTTGTGCAATAAGCTTTTTAAGGTTACTTGTACTAGTAGTAGCATTGCATTTATCAATAAAATCATCATCAAGTTCCACATAATCTTCATCAAGATCATCAGTCTTAGGTGAATTAACAGGTGTAACAGTAATTTCATTAGGGGTTTCAGTATTTTCAATTTGTCTAGACCTAGCAATTGTAGCATCTAGAAAAGGACCTAATGAACCAGTATCAAGCACAGTAGAAGCATCATCAAAATTATCAGAGGAATTTTCAGATTCAGCAGAAATACCAACACGTGAAGTTTGTGGTGGTGAAACAAGTTGACTTATCACAGATGGTGAATCAAGAGCAGCAGAGGTACTCAGAGTTTTACCTTTTCTTGTAGTGGATGGTAATATGGCGACTTCAGTATCGCGAGGTTTACCCATGATGGAGGATTTGCAGCGAACAATATCAATCCAAGTGAACTTGCAAATAAAGCTATGCTCCCCGGCAACGGCGCCAGAAAATAGTCTTGATGACCCACAAGTATAGGGGATTGCAACAGTCTTCGAGGGAAGTATTACCCAATTTATTGATTCGACACAAGGGGAGACAAAGAATACTTGTAAGCCTTAACAACGGAGTTCTCAATTCAGCTGCACCTGGAAACAGACTTGCTCGCAGGAGTTTATCAGTAACAACAGTTTTATAGCAGTAGGAATAGTGAAATAATAGCAGCGGTGAAATAAAGACAGCAGTAGTGATTATAGTAAACAGCAGGATTAAAATACTGTAGGCACAGGGATGGATGAACGGGCGTTGCATGGATGAGAGAATTCATATAACAATCATGGTAGGGCATTTGCAAATAATAATAAAGCGGTATCCAAGTACTAATCAATCAATAGGCATGTGTTCCATATATAGTCGTACGTGCTCGCAATGAGAAACTTGCACAACATCTTTTGTCCTACCAGCCGGTGGCAGCCGGGCCTCTAGGGAAACTAATGGAAATTAAGGTACTCCTTTTAATAGAGTACCGGAGCAAAGCATTAACACTCCGTGAACACATGTGATCCTCACATCACCGCCTTCCCCTCCGGTTGTCCCAATTTCTGTCACTTTGGGGCCTCGGGTTCCGACACAACGTGTGTATACAACTTGCAGGTAAGATCATAAAACAATGCATATCATGATGAAACAATAACATGTTCAGATCTGAGATCATGGCACTCGGGCCCTAGTGACAAGCATTAAGCATAACAAGTTGCAACAATATCATAAAAGTTACATCTACGGATACTAGGCACCATGCCCTAACAATCTTGTGACTATTACATGATCAATCTCATCCAATCCCTACCATCCCCTTCAGCCTACAGCGGGGGAATTACTCACACATGGATGGGGGAAACATGGCTGGTCGATGGAGAGGCGTCGGTGGTGATGGCGGTGAAGATCCCCTCTAATTCCCCGTCCCGAGTGCCGAACGGAGTTTCGGTCCCGAGGCGGAGTTTCGCGATGGTGGCGGCGTACTGGATGGTCTCCGGAAATATGGTCGAACCCCGGCGTTTTTAGGTCGAAAGGCATATGTAGTCGAAAGGAGAGCGTCGGGGGCGCCGAGGCGCCCATACCATAGGGCGGCGCGCCTCCCCTCCAGGCCGCGCCGGCCTGTGGTCTGGGGGACACGGGCCCCCTGGTTCGCCCTTTTGGCCCTTCATCTTCACGGTAAAAATAGGCCCATTGCGATTATTTCCGAGGTTTTTCCTGAAAGTCGAATTCTGCACAAAAACGAGACACCAGTGCAATTCTGCTGAAAACAGCGTTAGTCCGTGTTAGTTGTATCCAAAATACACAAATTAGAGGCAAAACAATAGCAAAAGTGTTCGGGAAAGTAGATACGTTTTGGACGTATCAATCATCTCTCCGGGGCTACGGTGCTGCCGTTTATCTAGTTCAAAATATATCCGCTGCAAAGGTTCTTATGTTCTTCAAGGATTATCTAGCTCAGGTTTGAGGTGTATCGTTCATCGATCCGTTGCTTGCTGGATTCATCCCTCTTCTCCAGGCTGCGTTCATCGCGTTGTTGGGAGGATCTACTACCCCGGGTTCTCGCTGTGAAAGATCGGGCAACACCCTAGGAGGATCTGCTGGGATCCCCCTTATCATGTGGTATCAGATTTCTGGGTTGCTCACGGCGAGGTTTTGTTGATCGATCTCTTCGGAACGGTTTGCATCGGAGGAAATTGGTTCTAGATCATAGGAGTTTGCCTCTAGGTTGAAGGAGGTTGGTTGGAGGAAGTTTGGTGCTGTTTTGGTGCAGTTTGCCTATCATCCATGGTTGTTCCAGATGTCAAAATTGCGAAATTTGGTGTTTGGGATCAGGAAGAAGAAGGCAATTCGCGACCAGATCCGGTCCCAGGACCGGCCGACCGAACCTAGAACCGGCCGGGCCGGTGCCAGACCCGGTCAGACCGGGCTCTAGGCCGGCCAAAACCGGACCACGGGCTGGTGCCAACCGGATCAATTCCAGGGGCGCTACTGTGAACTCCGCCTCTCCGCCCGGTCTCAGGCCCGGTCAAACCGGATGCCAGACCGGACCGACCGGCCCCAGGCCCGATCAGACCGGCTGCCAGGCCAGACCAGCCGGTGACCAGCCCGGTTACACCGGCTCCCTGGCCGGAGCAGCAGGTTCCCAAGCCAGCGCAACCACTTTCTAGTTCGTTTTTTCTGATGTCCGGACTTGCACTTCCGCATTCTTCCGCAGTGCATTCGTTTGATGGTGATTAATTTCAGGAAAAAGGTCGGGAGACGTTTTCAATGATTTCCTGGATATATTAGACGGTGTGTCGTTTGCTGAAACTACGGTCAAGTGGAAACTTCATAACTATGCATCGGTTTCATATTATAAGTTGTGGGAAAGTCATATCCACCAGGGTTTGCAAAGGTGTGGTACTTATGAGTTCTTGGATGGTTCTACACGGTTGGCACTTGTTGTTCGATGTGTGGATGAAGATATACACAATTGGTGGAACAAGGAGATGCGTGTGAAGGGCATTATGTCTGCAACTTGGTTTGATTTTCGGGAATTCTTACGTGCATGTTTTGTGTTTGGTAACAAGCCTAGAATGCATGTGAAGGCCCTGAAACAGCCACTTCGGGTTGTGTCACCGCCGGCTGAGGTTGGCAAAAGGTTGCAGCTATGTTCCAAGGAAGCTATGGTTATGTCTATTCCGTCTCCTACAAAAGAGGTGGTGTGCTCTAACACTATCGTGAAGAAGGTTGTTCCAGTACAAGCAGTCACTGAGGAGAGGAAACCTAGCTCTGATACCAAGGGCACTACTGTGACTGTTGAGGAGGATGTACCTTTGAGCGGGCTGAATATGCAACTCAAGAAGGTACAAGATGAGGCTTGCAAGACAGTTGACAAGGGTCAGCGATGGAGTTTGTTTCAGACTCAGTGCATTATCAAGGGCAAGGCTTGCAAGTTCATGATTGATGGTGGTAGTTGTACTAATGGCATAAGCAAGGCGATGGTGGCAGCGTTGGGGTTGTCTACATGGCGTGTTCCTGAACCTAAGCGTCTTGAGTGGTTGAATAGATGTGGTATGTTGAAGATTACTCACAAGGTGCGTGTGCCATTTACAGTTGATGAGTATGTTGATGAGATAGAGTGCGATGTGTTTCCATTGGAGGTGTGTGGATTACTACTTGGCGTAATGTGACACATGCTGGGAGAGCAAATACATATTCTTTTATGCATGGTGGCAAACAACGGACTTTGAAGCCTATGGGTGATGATCATATCAAGTCCGAGTGGAGTTAGTGGTGCGTAAGGAGAAGTTGCACAAGCCTAAAATGCAGCATGAGGTACATGATGTTCCGAGCATCGATGTTGGTGATGTTTCAGCCATGCCTGTAGATGACAAGCCAGTTCTTGTTGGTGACAAGCCGGATGAAGCTGATTATATTGTTGATGAAGATGTGGCAGCATGTGCTATAGTTCCAGTTTGTGTTGATGCCAGTATACAGACTGATGATGTTTGTGCTGATGGTGTGTCAGTACATATGGCGCAGATGCGCGTGGGAGGAGTGGGAGGCGAGCGCGTCAGTGGAGACAGTGGGCAGCGACACTACCGTGCTAGGAGTTCTGCAGTCTAGTTTTCCGCGACACCTTCGGATGCATCGAGGCAAGGAAGGACGTGTGACACACTTATATGGCCTAGGCATTACACATCTTGGCAGGGTCATGTTCAGCGACACCGGGGCCATCAAAACCTCGCAAGAAGAAGGTATTGTCACCGAAGTCCAAGTTCATGTGGAGAAGAAAGGAGGCGCCAAGTGCTGTATCAAGTCAAGCAAGCCGCGAGGGACGATGTGGTGTGGAAGGCAAGCAAGACTTGAGGACGGCGCGGATGTGTGATGTTCATATCACGTCACCTTTTCCAGAAGACCCTCACGCGTTGGGGACAACGCTTCTTGAAGGGGGGGAGGATGATACGGGCATGAAGGCCTATGTGGAGACTGATACGTCTCCAACGTATCTATAATTTCTTATGTTCCATGCTAGTTTTATGATAATACCAACATGTTTTAGTCATACTTTATAATGTTTTTATGCATTTTCCGGTACTAACCTATTAACAAGATGCCGAAGCGCCAGTTCCTATTTTCTGCTGTTTTTGGTTTCAGAAATCCTACACAGGAAATATTCTCGGAATTGGACGAAACAAAATCCCACGGTCTTGTTTTCCACGGAGCCTTCCAGAACACCGAAGAGGAGACGGAAAGGGGCCACGAGGCGGCCACCCCAAAGGGCGGCACGGCCCCACCCCTGGCCGCGCCGCCATGTGGGGTGGGCCCCTGCACCCTGCGCCCCTTCGCCTACTTAATCCCTCCATCGCGAAAACCCTAGTACCGAGAGCCACGATAAGGAAAAAGTTCCAGAGACGCCGCCGCCGTCAATCCTATCTCGGGGGATTCAGGAGATCGCCTCCGGCACCTTGCCGGAGAGGGGAATCATCACCGAAGGGCTCTACATCACCATGCCCGCCTCCGGACTGATGTGTGAGTAGTTCATCCTTGGACTACGGGTCCATAGCAGTAGCTAGATGGTTGTCTTCTCCTCTTGTGCTATCATGTTTAGATCTTGTGAGCTGCCTATCATGATCAGGATCATCTATTTGTAATGCTACATGTTGTGTTTGTTGGGATCCGATGAATATTGAATACTATGTCAACTTGATTATTGATCTATAATATATGTGTTATTTATGTTCTTGCATGCTCTCCGTTGCTAGTAGAGGCTCTGGCCAAGTTGATACTTGTGACTCCAAGAGGGAGTATTTATGCTCGATAGTGGGTTCTTGCCTCCATTGAATCTGGGACAGTGACAGAAAGTTCTAAGGTTGTGGATGTGTTGTTGCCACTAGGGATAAAACATCGATGCTTTGTCTAAGGATATTTGTGTTGATTACATTACGCACCATACTTAATGCAATTGTCTGTTGTTTGCAACTTAATACTGGAAGGGGTGCGGATGCTGAAGGTGGACTTTTTAGGCATAGATGCATGCTGGATGGCGGTCTATGTTCTTTGTCGTAATGCCCTAAGTAAATCTCATAGTAGTCATCATGATATGTATATGCATCTCTATTCTGTCAATTGTCCAACTGTAATTTGTTCACCCAACATGCTATTTATCTTATTGGAGAGACACCACTAGTGAACTGTGGACCCCGGTCCTTTCTTTTACATCTGAAATACAATCTACTACAATCATTGTTCTCTGTTGTTTTCTACAAGCAAACATCATTCTCCACACCATACGTTTAATCCTTTGTTTTTAGCAAGCCGGTGAGATTGACAACCTCACTGTTAAGTTGGGGCAAAGTATTTTGATTGTGTTGTGCAGGTTCCACGTTGGCGGAATCCCTGTGTTGCGCCGCACTACACTCCTTCACCAACCACCTTCACGTGGCCTTCATCTCCTACTGGTTCGATAACCTTGGTTTCTTACTGAGGGAAAACTTGCTGCTGTGCTCATCATACCTTCCTCTTGGGGTTCCCAACGGACGTGTGCTTTACCGTCACAAGCAGCTCTTTTTCTGGCGCCGTTGCCGGGGAGATCAAGACACGCTGCAAGGGGAGTCTCTCACATCCAATCTCTTTACTTTGTTTATTGTCTTGATTTACTTTATTTTGTTTTTCTTTCTTCTTTGCTTTCTTATATCAAAAACACAAAAAAATTAGTTACTTGTTTTTACTTTATTTAATTCTGTTTGCTTAGTTTACTTTTATTATTGCTAAAATGAATACTCCTGAGAATACTAAGTTGTGTGATTTCACTAGCACAAATAATAATGATTTTATATGCACTCCTATTGCTCCACCTGCTACTACATCATAATTTTATGAAATTAAACCTGCTTTACTAAATCTTGTTATGAGAGAGCAATTTTCTGGTGTTAGTACTGATGATGCTGCTGCCCATCTTAATAATTTTTTTGAACTTTGTGAAATGCAAAAGTATAAGGTTATAGATGGAGATATTATAAAACTGAAACTGTTTCCTTTCTACTTAAGAGGAAGAGCTAAAGATTGGTTGCTATCTTTGCCTAAAAATAGTATTGATTCATGGACTAAATGTAAAGATGCTTTTATTGGAAAATATTATCCTCCTGCTAAGATTATATCTTTGAGAAGTAGCATATGAATTTTAAGCAATTGGATAATGAACATGTTGCCCAAGCATGGGAGAGAATGAAATCTTTGGTAAAAAATTGCCCTACCCATGGACTGACTACTTGGATGATCATCCAAACCTTTTATGCAGGATTGAATTTTTCTTCGAGGAACCTATTGGATTCAGCTGCTGGAGGTACTTTTATGTCCATCACTTTGGGTGCTGCAACAAAGCTTCTTGATGATATGATGATTAATTACTCAGTGGCAGTTCAGCGCCGCTCTGCCCGGCGATTGCACCCGCCGGCGCCAACCACACCACCGCTTAGAACACAAATTGAAGCCCCATCTGCAGCACAAACCTTGAAGCCGTCACGCCCGAGGCCAAGCGCTGCCCTCCTAGCGCATGGAGAAGCGCGTAGTAGTTGAGCGGCATGCGGCCGAAACCGGTGCCCTCCATCCTCCATCCGCGTCGCCCACCGCTCGTTCCGCTCGTGCCACTCCCGACGCTCGCTACCATCACGGGCCACGATGTTCTTTGGCCACGCCTCATGCTCCGTCACAGCCATCACCTTCTACGACGCCCCCCACAGCGCGTCAAGAAACGCATCGGCGTGGAACGTCGACAGGGAGAGAAGCCCGGAGGACTCCAGGCTGCCGTGATGCCTCTCCGTCTTGCCGTTGTGTTCCAGCTCCTCGCCCCCATGACCGGCGGTGCGCGGGGCACCGACACCTGCGGCCAGCTTGCCTCCGTGGTCCAGCTCCTCGTCACCATGGCCGGTGGAGAGTGGGACGCCTCAGGCGAGGAAGTGGGATCGGCGATTGAGAGGAGGCGAGGAAAGAGGCGAAACGGCAAGCGGTAGTGGAGGGGAATACGTGCTGATGATGTGGGTCCTCGTTCATTATGATGTACTCCCTCCGTTCCTTTGTATAGTGCCTATTGTTTTTTCGCTTTTGTTTCAGAATATAAGAGTAAAGCTTTGTTTTTTTGCAAAGAAGCCCTTCCACCGATCTAGGAAATCTGATCGACCGGATTTGTTATAGAAACACCACGATTTCCTCCGATCAGTTATAGAAACAGCACGATTTTCACCGATCATTTATAGAAACAACACAATTTCCTCTGATCTAATTCTGTTATAGAAACAACACGATTTCTCTGATCTGATTCTGTTATAGAAACAACACGATTTCCTCCAATTCGTTATAGAAACAGCACGATTTCCGATCCCATCTGATTCTGTTTCCTATTTTCTCTCTAATCTCGTTAGGGGGTTTTGTGT
This sequence comes from Lolium multiflorum, assembly GCA_030979885.1. NCBI lineage: Eukaryota > Viridiplantae > Streptophyta > Magnoliopsida > Poales > Poaceae > Lolium > Lolium multiflorum. Next base: position 234,058,835 of record CM061749.1, on the reverse strand, counting down.
CAAAACTATTGCTTGCGCTAATTTCCGTGCCAAAAAAGAATAGGCATTATAGAAAGGAACGGAGGGAGTATGTTTTCTGGTTGCCACCCGTTAGATGTGCTACGATTGACCAAGCACACGTGATTAGCCAAATAGCAAACTCATGTACGCTCGCTGAGCCAAAAAGCAAGAGACAAAAAAAACCGACAGACAGCCGACGCCGCCCCACCGCACCGCTTTACCGCATGTTAGACTGACCACACGACAGAGACACAGGGAAACAAAATTGCTACGCACACCCAGATCTAAAACAGAAGAAGAAATACCAGTCTCAGTTAAAACTGATAGAAACTGCAAGATACCCCTATAACTGCACACGAATTGATAACAAGGCATAGTAAAACACGTGTAAGCAAATGACATAGGCAGAAAGCAAAACCAAAAATCTGAGAAATCACGAAGTCGTTGAGGTTTTATATAGTAGTTATAATGCACTGCCTAGTCACAGAAACTTATAACTACAGAAATAATCTCCTTTAGTTTTTAAACTAGAGAGGTGCTTGAGATCAAATAAGATCAATGTGAAACATGACTATTGATGACATGAACTTAAACTATCTTATCTATCCCTACACAAAATGTATTAGTCAGAAAACAATAAGTGGAAGCACCAAGTAAGCTGATGGCATACACTATTTTTTCAGTCGCATAAAGGCAGAAGTAATCATAACACGACATATTTGAGTGAGATGTAATATTTTTTAGACGTCAACACAAATAAGAATTGCTTCTTCCGTGGAACGGGCTTTTTTTCCGATATGTGAAGAATTTTAAGATCACCCGTAAGTCCCCATTCAGAGACACTATAAAAGCTCCAAGACAGAGAGCCAACGCCTGACGCACAGAGATGTATGAAATGTTTAAATACTACCTATGTGGTAAAGGACAATAACAAATTGCCTAAACACTGACACCATACATGAACCTTCATAAGAGTTATAGATCAGATTCTCAATTAACATGTACCAGAATACCTGAATCATTGAACTGAATTAAGCCTTTCTCGAAAACCAACTTCAATTTCTACATATAGCGAAGAGTAAGGGCCTCAACTTCAGAGTGGCGTCACTAAAGTTGGCACCACACACACAGTGCCATATTTTTGATTCCCTTTCCTGAGATGCACTGGTATGTTCAAGCTAACAAATAATATATAATAAAATGCAGCAGCTCTTTCTTGTCTATGCATACCTACATCTAAAATGGAAAACAATTACTGCCAAGTTGGTGAAAAGCAACACCCCACAAAAGAAATTTAATAGTAGAATTGTCAGTATTAGGAAATAGTTCACCTTCGCTGACCCTTTCAGATGACCCTTTGAGAGAACGGCGAGCAAATGGGGGTGGGCCAAGGAGAATGGCAACATCGCCGGATGCCCCTTTCAGAGCCTCCATTGTCATGTCCTTGGTCTACCCGGCCTTCTCTGCCACCTCCTTTGAGTCCCCGCCCTTTCCACTTGCCGTCCCTGCATGCAGAAATCAAATTACATGGCGCGCATCACAGTGCGATCTCTTTGGAGCGCTCGACCACACATGGTAAACGGAAAAGAAACACCGTGGCGTGAGCGCCAGCTTACCGGAGGCGGCATGTTAGGTGGTCTCTGGAGGGGACTTGACGGTGTGACCATCCTTGCTCGCGGACTCCTCCTTCTGGACATCGCCGACTCTCCCAGCTTGTTCAGGCCAAGCCCTCCACTAGTGGAGAACAGGCCTTTCGTCCCAAGGCCCTGGGAGCAAAAGTTCCCGTTTTGAACCAAACCGGGACTAATGGGGGGCATTGGTCCCGGTTCATCATGAAAACCCTTTAGTCCCGGTTCGTTTGGACCCTTTAGTCCCGATTGGTAATACAAACCGGGACTAAAGGGCTGGTCTCTGGGCAAAAGCCTTTAGTCCCGGTTCGTATTACCAACCGGGACTAAATGTCTACCCTTTAGTCCCGGTTCGTATTACCAACCGGGACTAAAGGGATTTTCGGTTTTTTTGGCTCCTTCACCCACCCCACCCCCCCCCCCGTGGATCGCCTTTTTTAACACTGTAAAATAAAAATGATAGAAAATTCAAAATATAAAATCTTTTCAGATTCTTGTATGTTATGGAACCTACTATTATGGAAAATTAATAAATTTGAATTTTCACTTTTTTTGCAAAAAAGGTTAGAAAAATAGTAAAACCGCATTAACTTTTGCATACGACGTCGAAAAAAAACGTATAATATATCAAAATGATCGTGGGAAAAAGTTACATCTGAATTCACCCGGGTTTACCCGGTTAGCCAATTTTTAGATTCTCAAAATTCCAAATGAAAATATGAAAGCAGGAAGATTTTAGTTTTGTCCAGAAATTTAGGATTTTATATTTTTTATATTTATAAATTAATAATTTCATCATGCATAAAGATTACTATTACTTAACCATAAAGTTAGCCAATTTTTCAGATTTTCAAAGTTTGGCAAAAAAATTATTAAAAATTTTAATATTAAAAAACAATTATAATACAAATTAAAAAATAAAATTATAATATAATTATAACAACATGTTGTTACGTCATTAGTTTTGTTATTACGAAGCACTTGAAAGCGGGATGAGAAAGGAACTTGAAAGTTAAGCGTGCTAGTGCTGGAGTAGTGGGAGGATGGGTGACCGAGCGGGAAGTTGGACCACGGGTAAGTAATTTGACTAGAGATTATAAGCGTAGTTAAAGATTAAGTGTAGTTAGAGACTAAACTAGTTAAATAACTGAAATACTAGAAATTCTGAAAAATAGAAAAAAAAGAGGAGAGAAAAATAATTGAGCATAACAAAATGGATTTAAAAAATTAACAAATTTCCTTTAGTCCCGGTTGGTGTTACAAACCGGGACTAAAGATCATTTTCTCGACGCGCGCCAGCAGCCCACGTGGCGGGACCTTTAGTCCCGGTTTGTTTTACAACCGGGACTAAAAGGGAGGGCCTTTAGTCCCGGATGGTTAGTCCTGGTTCCAAAACCGGGACTAAAGGCCCTTATAAACCGGGATTATAGGCCCTTTTTCTACTAGTGCTCGGAGATCTTGTGGCCGACCCACACTGTCCATGACTCTCCCTCCCTGCATGCACGTCTTAGCCACAACGCCGTCCTGCGAAGAGCAACACAGCGTAATTGAAGGACAGAGCCGCCAATGTGGATTAGCTCTTGTTTCTGATATACCTATAGTGCATGAAGATGCTACTTGGTGATGAGGATATCCCTACTGAATTACTACCTCCGTCATTGCAAGATGAAGACGATGTTGTTATGAAGCTCAAGTCTAATGAAGTTAGGATTGGACCTATGACAAGAGCTCGTCTGAAGCTACTTAAGCAACATGTGAATTCGCTCTTAAATGATACCTTGATCGATGAGAACTTTATACTGCCTAAGTCCTTTCGTTTGTGTATGATCAGGTATGAAGAAGGAGAAAGCATCGCACGAGGAGCAGAGGAGCAGCTGGACATGGTGCTGGATGTGAAGACATCCCATGGATGCGCGAGGGAGGAGCGGGAGGCATGCGCGAAGGAGGGATGGGAAGATATCAAGGCCAGCGCCACGTCAGGGCAGGCCGGCGCCACGCCCGACGCCGCCGGCCCATGCGCCGGATGAGCCGGTCCCGACCGGACCCTGGACCGGTGCACACCGGGCCCAATCCAGGGAGGTTGGCTCGATCGCCCGGCAACCACCCGGTGCCTGGCCCGGTTTCTGCCGGCCCGCCTGGCCCCTGGCCCAGTCCCGCCGGACCCCACGCCGGCCGAGTCCGAAACAACTTCGGCCGAATCCCGTTTTGGGTCGGTTTGTATCCCTTAGATCCGATCTCTGGTCGTCCTGAACCCCTATATAAGTGCCCAGGACGCCCCCAAAATAGACTTAGACCATGTTTAAGATAAACCCTAGTTCATTGTTGTTTGATACGCAAAACTATTGATACCAACACTCTCCAATTCGTTTTGATCTGGAGTTTTATGCTACTAAAAGTTTGTGTGATCTGTTGTTCCATTGGGGATTAGAAGATTACAATTTACCGCTTCGTGGTCGGCGGCTACGTGCACAAGTGTGTGGAGTTGCGAATATCTTGCAGGGTTGAGAGTTGTTGTATTGGCGACAAGGACCAATTGAGAGACTCGTTGCGTCATACAAGTTATCATCCACTTCATCATCGTGTTATCTCCGTTGTGTTCATCGTGTGTTCATCACTGTCCACCGTGCTTACTGAGAAGATCGAGCAACCCCGTATCACTTGGTTTTAGGGTCTAGCTTCTCCAGGGCGAAAGTTGACTATGGGAAGTAGAATCTATCCCACTCCTCTTGAGGAGCAGGATGGATCCTGCCGCGGCGACCTCCTGGGACGGTGAGGAGCAGGATGGACCCCGTCGCGGCGACCTCCTGGGACGCGGGGCTCCGCCGCTGGACCTCGTGGTCGACACCTCCGCCGCTGCGGCCGCCGCGGCCGCGCGCCTCCGCCGTCGGCTTTGACGCGAGGACCAGGGTTCCTCTGCCGCGGCGAACGCCGGGGCCACGAGCCTCCGCCTCCGGCTTCGACGAGAGCAGGACCAAGGCGGGCGGGGAGAGGACTAGCCGGCGGCGAGCACATGGACGAGGAGGAGCTAGGGTTCGGTGGGTGATAAGTGGTTGGCAGGCTCTGCGTGGTGCTAAGTCCAAAGGCATTTTGCTGAGACGTGGGGACGTGGGGGACTTGTGGTGGACGGACACGACGCGGCGGTGGGAGGGCGCATGCACGTGATGGGGCCAGGGCATGTGACGGTGGGAAAAAGGCATGTGCATGTCTGCCTCACGAACGCCAGTGGCGCGCCACAGTTAGGTGCTCTACTGCTAACTCAGATAGGAGTGGCGCAACTCGGTACGGTGCGCCATATATTGGTAAGATAGGGGTGGGGTTTGGATCCCGAAAGAATATAGCAATGGCGCATGGATAGAGTTGTGCGCCACTGATCAGTGTATAAAGGCATCTCCAACGGGGCGCGTTGCTCCGGGGGCGGGAAGTTTTTGGCGTTGGCGACTGTGCGGTTCGCCGCGGTGGATGATGTGGCGCGACTCGTCGAGGAGAGCTAGTAGAGCTGCCCCTGGGAGTCCTGGGACGCGTACTGCTGCTCAAGCGCCTTGTCGACTAAAGCCTTGGCGTGCTAGATGTAAAGGGCGCCTTCGTTGGTGTCGTTGAGGTTGGCGAGGGCGAGTTGCGCGGCGACAATGTTGTCTGCCGACAACGAGTGAAGAGGGAGTCCGTTGGTGTCGACTTCCACAGGGGGACCGTCCGGCCCTGTGGTGGTGGAGGAGGTGGTGGAGGTCCGTTGCCGCTTGGTCAGTGATGTCTACGTGTGCTTCTATTCTTGTAGACAGTGTTGGGCCTCCAAGAGCAGAGGTTTGTAGAACAGCAGCAAGTTTCCCTTAAGTGAATCACGCAAGGTTTATCGAACTCAGGGAGGTAGAGGTCAAAGATAGTCCTCTCAAGCAACCCTGCAATTAAGATACAAGAAGTCTCTTGTGTCCCCAACACACCTAATACACTTGTCAGATGTATAGGTGCACTAGTTCGGTGAAGAGATAGTAAAACACAGGTGGTATAGATGAATATGAGTGATAATAACAATCTGAAATAAATATGGCAGCGAGTAAACATGCAGTAGAACAGTAAGTAAGCGGTGTTTGCAGTATTGGAAACCAGGCCTAGGGATCATACTTTCACTAGTGGACACTCTCAATATTGATCAAATAATAAATAAATAACTTCTCCTCATTTGTGCTACATATACTCTTTTGTTGGATGACAAACACCATTCATTGTGTAGGGCTACAAGAGCTCCCTCAAGCCGGAGTTAACAAGCGCCAAAACATTCAGCATTCATATTTAAGTAACCTTAGAGCATAATAGATCTTTGCAAAATAAACCGATTACTAACATAGCATACACACTGTCACCATTACACTATGAAAGGGGAATAGATCACATCAATACTATCATAGTGATAATTAACTCCATAACCTACAAGAGATTATGATCATAACCTACGACAAGAACTACACGATGCACACACTGTCACCATTACACCATGAAGAAGGAATAGACTACTTTAATAACATCACATGAGTAGCAAATAGACTAATAGCGATACAAAGCTCATCATATGGATCTCAATCATGCAAAGCAATTCATGAGATCATTGTATTGGGGTAGAGAGAGAGATTAACCACATAGCTACCGGTACAGCCCTTAGCCTCGAGGGAGAACTACTCCCTCCTCATCATGGGAGCAGCAGCGTTGATGGAGATGGCGGTGGTGTCGATGGAGATGCCTTCCGGGGGCAATTCCCCGTCCGGCGTGCCGAACAGAGACTTCTGTCCCCGAATCTTGGCTTCGCGATGGCGGCGACTCTGGAACTTTTTTCGTATCGTGGTTTTTTCGTGTCGAAGATTTAGGTCACGAGGCATCTTATAGGCGAAGAGTCGGAGTCGGAAGGGGTCTGGGGGACCCACACACCATGTGTGGTGGCCCTGGGCCTCTCCTCTGGTCCCTCTCCGGTGTTCTGGAAGCTTCGTGGAAATATAAGATCATGGGCCTTGATTTCGTCTAATTCCGAGAATATTTCCTTACTAGGATTTCTGAAACCAAAAACAGCAGAAAATAGGAACTGGCACTTCGGCATCTCGTCAATAGGTTAGTTCCGGAAAATGCATCAAAACGATATAAAGTGTGAACAAAACATGTAGGTACTGTCATAAAACAAGCATGGAACATCAGAAATTATAGATACGTTGGAGACGTATCAAGCATCCCCAAGCTTAGTTCCTACTCGCCCTCGAGTAGGTAGACGATAACAGCAAATAATTTCTGAAGTGACATGCCACCAACATAACCTTGATCAACATTATTGTAAAGCATATGAGATGGATGGAGTGATCTGAAGCAAAAGATTGCTAACAAAAGATAATGACTAAACAAATGAATCATATAGCAAAACTTTTCATGAATAGTACTTTCAAGACAAGCATCAACAAGACTTGCATAAGAGCTAACTCATAAGCAATAAATTGTAAGTAGAATGCATTGAAGCAACACAAAGGATGATTAAGTTTCAGCAATTGCTTTCAACTTGTAACATGTATATCTTATGGATATTTGTCAACATAGAGTAATATAACAAGTGCAATAAGTAAACATGTAAGAATCAATGCACACAATTAACACAAATGTTTGCTTCTAAGATAGAAGGAAGTAGGTAAAATGACTCAACATAAAGTAAAAGAATGGCCCTTCGCAGAGGGAAGCATGGATTACTATTTTGGTGCTAGAGCTTTTGTTTTGAAAACATAGAAACAATTTTGTCAACGGTAGTAATAATTCATATGTGCTATGCATAATACTTCCTACAAGTTGCAAGCCTCATGCATAGAGTACTAATAGTGCTCGCACCTTGTCCTAATTAGCTTGGATTAACACGGATTATCATTGCATGACATATGTTTCAACCAAGTGTCACAAAGGGGTACCTCTATGCCGCCTGTACAAAGGTCCTAGGAGATCAATTGCATTTGATTTCTCGTTTTTAACAGATCTCAACTTAGGGCATCCATACCGGGACATCATAGACAACAGATAATGGACTCCTCTTTTAATGCATAAGCATTCAACAACAGATAATATTCTCATAAGAGAGTGAGGTTGTATGTCCAAACTGAAAACTTCCACCATGATACATGGCTTTGGTTAGCGGCCCAATGTTCTTCTCTAACAATATGCATACTCAAACCATTTGATCATGAAAATCACCTTACTTCAGACAAGACGAACATGCATAGCATCTCACATGATATCCTACAAAGGTAAAAAGTTGATGGCGTCCCCAGAAACATGGTTACCGCTCAACAAGCAACTTATAAGAACTAAGACACATAACTACATATTCATCACCACAATAGTTTTTAAGCTATTTGTCCCATGAGCTATATATTGCAAAGATAAAGAAATGCAATTTTAAAGGTAGCACTCAAGTAATTTACTTTGGAATGGCAGAAAAATACCACATAGTAGGTAGATATGGTGGACACAAATGGCATGGGTATTGGCTCAAGAATTTTGGATGCACGAGAAGTAATCCCTCTCAATACAAGGCTTAGGCTAGCAAGGTTGTTTGAAGCAAACACAAGTATGAACCGGTACAGCAAAACTTACATAAGAACATATTGCAAGCATTATAAGACTCTACAATGTCTTCCTTGTTGTTCAAACACCTCACTAGAAAATATCTAGACTTTAGAGAGACCAATCATGCAAACCAAATTTCAACAAGCTCTACAGTAGTTCTTCATTAATAGGTGCAAAGTACATGATGCAAGAGCTTAAACATGATCTATTTGAGCACAACAATTGCCAAGTATCAAATTATTCAAGACCATATACCATTTACCACATGAAGCATTTTCTGTTTCCAACAAAATAACAATAAGTGAAGCGATCAACTTTCGCCATTGAACATTAAAAGTAAAAGCGAAGAACACTAGTGTTTTTATGAAAAAGCGGAGCGTGTCTCTCTCCCACACAAGCATGAATTTATTCAGAGAATGAAAATAACAAACGGAAATAAAAGCACACAGAAGCTCCAAGTAAAGTACATAAGATGTGACGGAATAAAAATATAGTTTCACTAGAAGTGACCTGATAGGTTGTCGATGAAGAAGGGGATGCCTTGGGAATCCCCAAGCTTAGATGCTTGAGTCTTCTTAAAATATGCAGGGATGAACCACCGGGGCATCCCCAAGCTTAGATCTTTCACTCTTCTTGATCATAGTATATCATCCTCTTCTCTTGACCCTTGAAAACTTCCTCCACACCAAACTTAAAGCAAACTCATTAGAGGGTTAGTGCATAATCAAAAATTCATATGTTCAGAGGTGACATAATCATTCTTAACACTTCTGGACATTGCACAAAACTTCTGAAAGTTAATGGAACAAAAAAACTCATTCAACATAGCAAAAGCGGCAATGCGAAATAAAAGGCAGAATCTGTCAAAACAGAACAGTCCGTAAAGACGAATTTTCCAGAGGCACTTAACTTGCTCAAACGGAAAAACTCAAAACTAATGAAAGTTGCGTACATATCTGAGGATCACGCACGTAAATTGGCAGATTTTTTGATTTTTCTACAGAGAGTTCTACGCAAATTCGTGACAGACAGCTATTCTGTTTCTGCGCAGCAATCCAAATCTAGCATCAACTTTACCATAGAGACTTTACTTGGCACAAAAACATGATAAGGAGAGGTTGTTACTGTAGTAACAACTTCCAAGACTCAACAACACATTAGCAAAATAAACACATGGGTTATCTCCCAAGAAGTGCTTTCTTTATAGCCATTAAGATGGGCTCAGTAATTTTAATGATGCTCTCGCAAGAAATAAGAGTTGAAGGAAAAGAGAACATCAAGAAGAAAATTCAAAACACATTTAAGCCTAATCCACTTCCTATGAAAAGGAATCTTGTACACAAATAAATTCATGAAGAACAAAGTGACAAGCATAGAAAAGCAACACAAGCGCAATTTCAAGATTCTCAACATAAAGAGGGGAAACTTAATATTATTAAGATACATATAACCATGTTTCCCTCTCTCATAATAACTTTCAGTAGCATCATGAACAAACTCAACAATATAACTATCACATAAATCATTCTTGTCATGAGCCACATGCATAAAATTTTTACTCTCCACATAAGCATAATCAATTTTATTAGTTGTAGTGGGAGCAAATTCAATAAAATAGCTATCATTATTATTCCCATCACCATAATCATCATATATAGGAGGCATATTATCATCAAAGTAAATTTTCTCCTCCATGCTTTTGGGGGACTAAAAATATCACAACCAGCTTCCCCAAGCTTAAATTCTTCCATAGCTTTAGCAATAATGGTGCTCAAAGAGTTCATGCTAATAACATTGCTACAGCTATTTTGTAAACAAAGTTCCATGGGTTTTTTAATTTTCTCTTCAAACACATCATGTCCTAATTCAAGATAAAGTTCATAAAGATCTCTAATTTTTTGTTGTTGTTTTCCATTAAGCCTAACTAGTGAAAATAAAAACAAGAAACAAAAAGATTTAATTGCAGAATCTAAAGGAGATAGCTTCGAGCACTCACACACCGGCAACAGTGCTAGGAAATAGCTTAGTAGTCGGAGGATGTGAATACCTTTTACCTTACCTCCCCGGCAACGGCGCCAGAAAATAGCTTGATGTCTATGTGTGCTTCTATTCTTGTAGACAGTGTTGGGCCTCCAAGAGCAGAGGTTTGTAGAACAGCAGCAAGTTTCCCTTAAGTGAATCACCCAAGGTTTATCAAACTCAGGGAGGTAGAGGTCAAAGATAGTCCTCTCAAGCAACCCCAATTAAGATACAAGAAGTCTCTTGTGTCCCCAACACACCTAATACACTTGTCGGATGTATAGTTCGGCGAAGAGATAGTAAAACACAGGTGGTATAGATGAATATGAGTGATAATAACAATCTGAAATAAATATGGCAGCGAGTAAACATGCAGTAGAACAGTAAGTAAGCGGTGTTTGCAGTATTGGAAACAAGGCCTAGGGATCATACTTTCACTAGTGGACACTCTCAACATTGATCACATAATAAATAAATAAATTCTCCTCATTTGTGCTACATATACTCTTTTGTTGGATGACAAACACCATTCATTGTGTAGGGCTACAAGAGCTCCCTCAAGCCGGAGTTAACAAGCGCCACAACATTCAGCATTCATATTTAAGTAACCTTAGAGCATAATAGATCTTTGCAAAATAAACCGAGTACTAACATAGCATACACACTGTCACCATTACACTATGAAAGGGGTAATAGATCACATCAATACTATCATAGTAATAATTAACTCCATAACCTACAAGAGATTATGATCATAACCTACGACAAGAACTACACGATGCACACACTGTCACCATTACACCATGAAGGAGAAATAGACTACTTTAATAACATCACATGAGTAGCACATAGACTAATAGCGATACAAAGCTCATCATATGGATCTCAATCATGCAAAGCAATTCATGAGATCATTGTATTGGGGTACAGAGAGAGATTAACCACATAGCTACCGATACAGCCCTTAGCCTCGAGGGAGAACTACTCCCTCCTCATCATGGGAGCAGCAGCGTTGATGGAGATGGCGGTGGTGTCGATGGAGATGCCTTCCGGGGCAATTCCCGTCCCGGCGGCGTGCGGAACAGAGACTTCTGTCCCCCGAATCTTGGCTTCGCGATGGCGGCGGCTCTGGAACTTTTTTCGTATCGTGGTTTTTTCGTGTCGAAGATTTAGGTCACGAGGCATCTTATAGGCGAAGATTCGGAGTCGGAAGGGGTCTGGGGGACCCACACACCAGGGGGCCCCCCCTCTGGCCGCGCCGCCACCATGTGTGGTGGCCCTGGGCCTCTCCTCTGGTCCCTCTCCGGTGTTCTGGAAGCTTCGTGGAAATATAAGATCATGGGCCTTGATTTCGTCCAATTCCGAGAATATTTCCTTACTAGGATTTCTGGAACCAAAAACAGAAAACAGGAACTGACACTTCGGCATCTCGTCAATAGGTTAGTTCCGGAAAATGCATCAAAACAATATAAAGTGTGAACAAAACATGTAGGTATTGTCATAAAACAAGCATGGAACATCAGAAATTATAGATACGTTGGAGACGTATCAGTCGGGCAAGAACAAGCGCTTGGTTTGGGCGCCCGATCATCGAAGTTGAGGCGAGCGTTGGGGAAGCCTTGCTCGCGGGCGCGCTCGATGCGCTGGTGAGTGCGGGGATGATGGCTTCTAGAATTAATCGTACCTGGAGGAACACATTGGCATTCAAAGCCTAGTGAAGTTTTCTCTAAATATTCAACTATGCAAAGCAACAAGATGCAATGAATGAAAAGCACATGCTTAAACACAAAGCAAAGACATAACCAAATTTCCTTAAACCCTCCAAACTTCTCTCCCATTGACACCAATTGCCGAAATGGGTGAAAAACTTAGAAGACCAACATAGTGAGAGCTCTCCTTATTCTCAGTCTATCCAAAAAAATGTAATTGTCATGATGGGACGCGGGTAATGGCGCCTAAAAAGGAAAATCATGAGATTGATGGATTAGTTGTAGGATGAATCTCATCTTGGCGGCTGTCCGGTGATCAGATCGACTCCTCTCCAAGCAAGGTGATCCTAAGAGCATCTTCAGTCGCGTCCCCCAAACCGTCCCCCAAACCGCGCCGGATCGAGCGTTTGGGGACGTGTTTTGTTCGTGCCGCGTTTGGGGACGTCGCTCCCCAGCCGCGTCCCCCAAACGCCGCCCCCAAACATTTAAAATACTTTTTTTGGCATTTTTATTTCAATTTCCACAAACTAATACATAATTGGGTACGTGGTTTCCACAAACTAATACATAGTTGGAACCGTGATGGACACAAATATAAAATATTGCAAATAAACTAAACCTAACTAGGCCGTGCATCGGAGGTTTTCTGTGTTCGCTGCTAAGAAAGAACACTCGAGGGCACACCCAGTCACCTAAACTGGAAAATCCAGCGGGAGGATGGTGCCCTTGTTGGTTCTACCGATGAGGCGAACAGGCAGAAACCTCCGTGCACGTATTCGCTGCGAAGAAACAACACTCAGTCGTCCTCCTCGTCGGTGCTGTCGCCGTGGTAGTCCCTGTCGCCGTGGTAGTCCCGGCGGCAGCGCCTCTCGTCGAAGACCTTGACGCTCATGTCCCTGTTGCCGAAGTAGGAGAACAGGAGGATGAAGCCGGCTTCGAGGCTGTGGTGGCGCGCGAACTTCTCCCCCGATGTTGAGGTACATCTTGCCGCGCGCGTCGTAGATCGCATCGACGATCCACCGGTAGTAGCCGCACGAAGCCTCCCGCAGATGCATCTTGCGCGGGCGTACGCCGCCGACGTACTCGGCGAAGGAGTCCGGCAGCCTCTGGATGCCGCGCGGGTCACCCTTGAGGACGAGGACGAACTCGAACAGCGCGTCCGGCTCCACGTCCATCTCCGAGGATGAGACGGCGGCGCGGGAGGCGACGGCGATCGTTCAGCTATGCCGCGGCCACGACCACGACCACGGCCGCGGCCGCGAGGTCGGCCTCCGCCTCTACCAGACATAGCGTCGAGTCTTGTTGAGAGATGGTGGCGGCTAGGGTTTGGGAGAGAGGCGCTAGGGTTGTGTGTGAGAGGGACGACGAGAGGCGCCCCTTTTATAGGCCGGAGGGAGGCGGATGAGCGGTGGCGCTCATTGCGGCACGCAGAGGCGAGGGCGACGCCCCGGTGCGGCCTGCACGTCGCGCTGCTAACTTCCATCGCGAGGTAGGCGACGGTTAGGTTTTTTAGCCGCTGACGGGTCGGCCCGCCACTCCCCGCCTGCGTGTGTGCGGCGCCCGGGAGCGTCCCCTGGGACGGGGACGGGCCGGACACGAGGCGCACCGGACAAAAATGAGCTTTGGGGGACGCGGCTGGAACGCATTTTCTGTCCGGCGTGCCCCAAATCCCTTTGGTGGACGCGACTGGAGATGCTCTAATGTTTAGGGAGAGGAGCTCCGATCACCACAAATGTGTTGCGACAGATCAATCAACTACATATAGTTTCTTGATGTAAGGCAATTAATAGTGCGTGTACTTAATATGTAAGATTAGATCGGGAGTTTGATGGATTAGTACATGTAAGTACAGAAAAAAAAAGGATCAATCCATGGCTTGACTGACCAATCTAGAGTTGAAGCGACACGGTGTACCAGACACCTGCATCCACGCCGCCGCGCCAAACCTCGCACGCGCGCAATGCCTCTTGCTGACCGGCACTTCCCCTTACAGCGTGTTTGGTTGGAGGGAATTGGACGTGGGGAATGGGAGTTGAGGGGGTGTGGGACTAGAAATCCACTGTTTGATTTGGGGGCATGGGAATTTAGGCGGGAGGTGGATTGGGAGTTTAGACTGCAAACTCCCTCCGATCTCTTCCCTGGGGAGACCCAGGTAATTCGTCGTGGGATAGGGAATTGGAAGAGGAAAAAAGAAACTGAAAAAAATCCGTCATTGTCTCACCGGCCATGCATCCATGAGCGGGCTCTTCTCAGATGCCGTTCAGGAAGAATGTACCTCGTCAAGTGCGAGCACCCTGTTGACGTCCAGGCTATCAACTCCGGTCAGTACAAGAGAGCGTCGACGCGTACGCCGGGCGGCCACGTGCATGTATATATTGAGCTAGCCACAAAGATCAATCTAGTTGCATTGCCGTATGCCCACAGAAAGTTTGCTAGTCTATCAAGTTGAGCTAGCTTCGTGCATGTATGTATCTCGATCTCAGCCAAAAGCATTGGCCAGGAAGTAAGTTCAGTCAGCTTGACAAGAGTTAGGCCTGTCAAAAATTACTCGACGGAGCTAGAACTATGTCACCTTTTTTTTTTGCGGGAGAAAAGACTGATATTAATCCAGACAAATTACAGATAGGTCCCCAGAAGAAAAAAAGATTACACTCCAACCCATCTGCAACTCGGCTACGGAAGCAACCACCAGCGCCGTCGGTGGCGCGCCGCCACTCAAGCTCCCCTCGTCGCCTTGGAACAGGAGCTCCCCAGAGCCAGCGGGAAGACGCCGAGCGCCGATCCCTAAGGATCTACGCCAGAAGAAGCCGCCATCGCCACGCTGAATCACATCAGCACCTTCCTCAGGAACTTCGCCAGCCAGATCCGCCGTCTCGCGAGATCCAGCGATGGGGAAGACGAGCCCCGCAGCTCCGCAAAACCGCAGGGTCGACGGGGACTGCAGATCGACGCCGGTCCTCCAAGGAGCACCTGCAACGAGATGAAGGTCTGCCGCCCACAAAACCACACCGCCGACGCCTCCAACACCACGACGCCGCCGGCTGGACACCACACGCACCCCTACGCTATATACACAGCGCGAATCGGTGTTCCCCCGTCCTCCCGCCGCCGAAGCGGCCGGCGGAGGGCGAGGGAAGCGCCGATCCGGCGCCGGTGAGGTGGGACGCCTGTAGACTCTCAAAAAAACGCCTTCCGCGAGAGACGGGGGGAAGGAAGCGGTCCAAGGTCTCTAGAACTATGTCACCTGCAGCTGTCATTACACGACGACTTTGCAAGGACATGTTCGCGGTGCAGACTGTTGGAGGTGGCGAAGGACACGAAGTCGTGAGTGAAGGCGGCGCCGAAGAAATTACGGATGGAGGCGATAGAGGACATCACGACAGTATCTAAAAATAGTTTCCTGTCAAATTCCCTTTCGTAATTCCTCCAGCACACCATACATGGGATTGGGACTAATTATCAAATTCCCTATGCCAATCCTCTTCACAACTCCCCTCTCCAAACTCCCATTCTCATTCCCCAGAGCTGCCAAACACGCTCGCCTATCTAAAAAGAAGACGTAATTGTTAGGTTGGATCTGTGTAATAGCACCTGAATAAGCAAATCATGAGATTGATAGATTACATGTTGGATGGATCGTCTTTGCGGCCGGCTGGACGACGATCAGATCGACTCCTCTCCTCTCCTCTCCTATAGGATGAAGAGTCTAAGTCACACACGACGCACGCGTAAAAGATACACCGCTCTTGGTATTTATAGACCGGAGGAGGCTAAGGTTAGAGGTTTTCGTCAAAATTTTGAAACTTGGCGCCACTGCTTTTGTATCTTTGCCGCTCAATTTTGTGAAGGTGTAGCAGGAATAAGAGATTAGAGGTATTTCCATAGAGATATACGGCTGCATCACTTCTTCTTCTCCGTGAAACATCTCCAATGGAGCAAATCTCGCCACCGACTGCAGTCGACGACGATTCATGTCAAAAAGAAAAACGACGCTTCACGCTTCCTCTTCACTACCAATCCTACGGTGGCGCACTATCTTGATATCCCCATGATCTCCATGAGAAATTAAATGCAGAGGAAACTGACTGAATACGATGATTTCACGCAGATCCCCCCATTTAAATTCTTCCCATCCGTCGCTCAGAGAATGTACCAAGAACATATCTCGTAATCTCCCTCGATCCACTTTCCCTCTCCTTCTCTGTTCAATTTATTGATCGCCACTTTCTTAATCCATGATATGAATCGACTCATTGTGTATGCTAAGTGTTGAAAGATAGAGAGGGAGAGAGATTGGCGGAATATGATGGATGTTGTATTGCGCCTCATGGGCGAGTATATATAGTGGTACAGACTTGGAGGCTAAGATAGCTCTCCTAGAAATATGGTAGGTAGAGATTACAAATCCTAGACTACCTAATATACCTATACCAAATATATCTCTAACACTCCCCGCAGTCGTAGCGGTAGTGACGTGAACAACAGTAGCGTCGCGGACGGTCAGACTGGAGATAAACCGAAGTGGACCCCAGAAGGCTGACACTCCCCCGCAGTCGTAGCGGGAGCGTCGTGGACGGAGTTGTGTCGCGGATGCTTGGACTGGAGAGGAGGCTGGTGAGGCGCAAGCGAGGTGGTAGCCCTTTATGCCGATGTCGAGGTAGCCGAGAGCGTGGGTGCTGCAACCTTGGTCGAGGGAGCCGCGCGAGGGATTGCCGTGGTCGATGTCGTGGGCGGGTGCCGGTGTCGATGTAGCCGCAAGCGCGTAGTGCGCGAGGAGAGTGACGGAGACGCGTCGAGGCAGTCGTGGAGATGGTCGATGCCGAAGTCGATGCAGTCTGAGCCGTCGAGGACGAAGTGCAACCATAGTTTTGCCAGAACTAGGCGCACGTCGGGGACGAAGGCATACTCTGGTTTTGCCAGAACCGAGTACGCATAGAAGAACTCGGCGGTGACGCGGTCGAGGCAGTCGTAGAGGCGATGCCGAAGAAGACGTTGTCGAAGCCGAAGAAGACGAGACGTCCGGCGCGAGTTTGCCAGACTCGGGAACGTGTCGGGGACGAAGGCACTTCCGGTGTTGCCAGTACCGGGCATGCGAGGGGCAGGGACCATCATGAACTTGTCGCCATGTCAGAGGGACTAGCAGAGGAGGCCTCCGGAAGCGTCGCGGTCGCAGATCGACGGAGAGATGCCGACGCTGCCCGCGGTTCTCAGAGTAGAGTAGCAGGTGGTGTAGACGGGGACGAGGCGATGGCACGGGCGACGAAGTCGAGACGGTTGGAGACGTAGAAGGCGGCTAACCCAGCGGTGACCAGGGGTGGTCATGCTGGACGCCTAGACGGGCGTTGCGGTGGTCGGCGAGCCCAGCGCGACCTGAAGTGGTTGGCGAGCCCAGCGGCGACCTGGGGTGGGGGCGCGGCGGCGGTACACGAAGTAGGCGAGGAAGACCCAGCGGCGTGACGAAGACCATGCGCGGACGGAGGCGACCCGCGCCGAAGGGGCGGCGCTGTGGTGGCCTCAGACATCGATGCGCGGGGGACGGCGAAGGTGACCGCGTGCAGCGACGGCACAGCCTGAGGGGCCGGCGTAGCTGCAGGGCGCGAGTCGGGGCAGCGACGGGAGACCACTAGCGACGTACACGCCTCGAAAGGCGCGTCGGAGGCCGGTAGCATGGACCAAAGGCGGCGGCGCTGCGGCCCGAAGTGGCAACACAGCGGCACCCCAATGCTCGATCGGTGGTAGGCGCGTGCTCGGGGACGTGCTTGGCGTAGACGTGCGCGGGGTCGGTTGATCAGACCGACGGCGGCACGATACGCGCCATGGCGTGGACGACGCGCAGATCGGAGTCGATGGCGGCGTTGTCGATGTAGTCCCGGTCGATGGCGACGAAGACGGACAGGCGATGGAGACCGCGCGAGCAAGAACAGCCTGCTGCGATGCACGTAGGGGCGCCCCGTGTGCGGCGCGTGCGGCTGTGCCGTGCGGTTGATGGCCGGTGCAGGTCGATGCCGTTGTCGGAGTAGAGGCGCAAGTGGACGACGGCGATGGGCGACTCAATCCGATCTATGATCGGTAAACCAAAAAGAAAACGCCGGTCGAGCGACCGGCGGAGCAAAAAGAAAACCAATCTACAGATTGGAAAAAAAAGACTCGAGGGCAGCGGATCAACGGATCGGCGAACGAACCCTCATACGGATTGCGCGGCCCCCGGAGTAGATCATGGAGATCGACCTCCCCGGGGGCGGCGCGGCGCGGAAGCTTGGGCGGCGGGTAGGTTAGGATCGGCGCCGCTCTGATACCATGTTGAAAGATAGAGAGGGAGAGAGATTGGCGGAATATGATGGATGTTGTATTGCGCCTCATGGGCGAGTATATATAGTGGTACAGACTTGGAGGCTAAGATAGCTCTCCTAGAAATATGGTAGGTAGAGATTACAAATCCTAGACTACCTAATATACCTATATCAAATATATCTGTAACACTAAGCACCAGTCCGTCATCCTCTCTCCGATTCGATTGATTTTCACTTCCTCTTCGTTTTCAGTACCGAATGTGCATGTCTCTGTTTCAGTTTTGCTGCCAGGTTCTCTGTCGGAAAGTCAACTTGCTTGTGAGGCGAATTTTAAGAGCTTGCGTTGACGAGATACAGCCTGCTGGTGCTGCATGTGTTGGACGGAGTGAATCTGGACCCCTCGCCGTCACCCTCGACCCAGGTTCTTATTCCACCACCCCCAATCTTTCTCTATTCCTTGCTGTAAGATTATCCTGCAATTGGGATGTTGATTATGCTTGCAGCTTGCATTATTTTTCATCGCACAATGTTAAACCTTTGGTGAGCATTTTTCCCCCTAGCTTCACCTTTTAGCTGTCAACAGCGCTATTTGCTGAATTCGCTGAATCCAGTAGTAATGGTGGTTTTTTTCCTTGGTATAGATCTACATAAACTGCATTATTTTTCAGTGTGTATGGCATAACTAAATGTCCAATCGGTTCAATTGGTCGTCCTCCACTTGGTAAGAAAAACACAGCACATGGCGTCAACAACACATGGGCCAATACACATTTTCAATTTATTCTCAACTAATTAGTGGAACTAGGAGAAAGGAACTGACAATTTGCTTTTGATTGGTACATACAGATGGATGTGCTTCTCCTCTTAGGGAATTAGGAGAAAGGAACACACAAATTTTCATATGAATTTAGCAACTATGATGTACATTTTTTTTCTGATTCAAGATGGAAAGCCAGTTGATTGCTGAAATGTGCCAACCATCTTAAAGCATGGCAGAGATTTCAGAAGGTAAGAATCTCTACTCCTTTTATTTATCTTAATATACTTTTGTGCTGGCTGTTTCTTCATTTAAAATATCATTACTGTTGTTCAGATGGTTCATATTTGAAACTTAATATCTTTTTCATAGGCTATGTATGTATGCGAGTACATCATCAGTTTAACCTTATAAATAAGCTGAACAGAACTACCAGCGAGCTCGCTCAGAGGCATGTCAGTCTGCTCATCATCCTTTTATACAAGCTGAGGCATTTTCCTTTTCTGTAGGCTACTGCTACCATCACGTTTCTCTCAAAACACAATACTCGGGTATAGACGTAGTTAGTGCTTGATACTCGGACATAGTTAGACATTTGCCACATGTTTGGACATCTATGTAAACACTACACTCACTGGTGGAAAAAAGGGCTTCGGTCGCGGTTCGCAACTGCCATTGGTCGCGGTTGCGCAACCGCGACCAAGCAAGCGCGACTAAAGCCCACCCCTTTAGTCGCGGTTCTTTACGAACCGCGACTAAAGGCGCCTCCACGTGGCCGCCAGCACTCCTTCGGGGCGGAGGACCTTTAGTCGCGGTCCTCCTGGCCAATCGCGACTAAAGGCCGCCGCAGGTTTAGGGTTTTAGCCCCCCTCCCTAAACCTGGTTTCTTTTTAGTTTGTATTGTTTTATTTTCTTTTCTGTTTTATTTTAATTTTGAAGGAGTTTCACATATTCTACGGTACTACATATACATGCATATGAACGTACAATTTCAAACAAATTTGAAATTAGAACCAAAAAGAATTCAAGAGGAATTGACAATATATATTCAATATCGATGACCATATACAATTTTGAACTAGTTTCCATACATATGATTTACTGCATATGAAGTTCTACATCCTCTACATAGTGTTCTCCACTAGGATCGATGACTTGCTTCGCGATCCATCCAGCTAGTTCCTCTTGAAGTGGTCGGAAGCGAGCTTCTAGACTAAGCGTCTTCCGAAGGTTATTCCTGCTAATGTTGTTCGGACACGAAATCCGCTCAGAGGTGTATCTCCGGATCATCTCACAAACATAGTATCCACATAGATTGGTCCCCTTTGGCTGAATATCTTGGGTCGCAGACACTACCCTTTTCCACTGTAGCTCTTTTTTGAATTCACCGACCTTTGTGTCTACGAACCGTGTCCAAACCCTACGAGACAAAGAAAATTAAATGAACAAGAGAGTTATTAGTTACTTGATATTAGGAAATGAACAAAATAGGCCGATCGATATAGAGCGCAAGTGAATGAAAATATATAATTACTTCTGCATCATTTTTCTCAAGTCGGCCCAAAGCTTTGCATTCAGATTCAGAGAGTCGTGGATGAGAACTGTGGAGTCGTCAAATTGAATTACTAGCAGAATCCAGTGGAACCTGCGGACACGATACATGCACAGTCATGCATAATTAACTCATCGATTATAGTAAACAAAAGAGAATGTGCTCAAGACAGAAACACTCACCCAAAATGGTAAGGAAATAGAATATCACTTTTGAGTTCCTGACTTGAAAAAAACATCCACAGGTCGGCCTCCATGTCGGCGGGAAAATGTTGTAACACATATGAATTAACGATATGTGGGTCAATGAACCCAACATCATGGATGTTCCTTATTATGCATTCCCGCTTCTTCATTCTGCATACACAACAAGATAGTTAATTAGGACAATATATATATATATATATATATATATATATATATATATATATATATATATATATATATATAGTGCAGGCAATGAACGAGATGGGGTAGAAATAAATCACTTACAGAACGTAGCAACTGATGATAGATTTGTCGAGCTCGCGCAGATTGAAAAGCTGGAACAATTCACTCCGATGAATTTGTACATAGTAATGTTTGAAGTGATGCTCAGGTCTAACTTCCGCATAAATATAGTCTTTGGCGTTTTTTAATTTTATGTAAGCCTTGTACCAATTTAGCAGACCTGTCATTTGCGGAGGTAGATCCTTTTCCTGCGCAGGCTCGACGAGAGGCCCATTCGACACATATGTAATTACTACGTCCTTCATTGTTGCCTCATCAAGGCCTAACACTGCACGAAGAGTCAGACCTAAGTTGGCCGCTTGTTCTATGGCACTCGCTACAGTCAATCCCTGTCTTGCCGCAGCTGCTATGATTTCGGGGTCATCCGGACCGGCGGCTTTCACTATGAGAGGGGCGATGGATTGTTTACTCTGTTTCCCGAGCTGGGCAACTTGTTTCCCCTCTTTTTTACTTTCACTATGAGAGGCTTTCTTCTCCTGCTTCTCCGCCAACTCTTGCTTCTCCTTCAAGATGAATGCTTGCCTACGAAGTTCATGTGAATAGTAGTCAGGCAGATTCTTCGCGGCTTGGGACGGTTCGGTCAAAAATGACTTAGCCCACTTCTTTTGCTTGTCAGAATATACTGGCTTGGGCTCGGGCTCTCTTTTCTTCTTGCAGTCCGCCTGCCATTTCTCATGCTGAGCAGCCACGACCGCTGCATTTTCCTCCACACTAAGGTCATAAGGTCTCGGGGTGAGAGGCTTCAGTGATGGCCCCGGTATCTTTGTGGTCCTAGGTACATAAGGGTCCGGGTTAATAGTCCAGGACTGCTTCCTCTTCTTTGCCGGGGGCGGCTGCTTCTTCGCCGGAGGTGGACTGGGGGGCGGCGTCTGCTTACCCGCCGGAGGTGAATTGGGGGGCGGCGTCGGCTGACGTGAAGGAGGTGTAGGTGAACCACCACCATCGCCGCCGCCGCCGCCGCCGCCACCACCACCGGAGGGGGGTGGACTTGTTCGCCTTGGCGCCTCGTCTGGAAACTTGATAAACTTCTTTTTCCAGAGAATAAACTGGCGCTTGACACCTCCAAGTCTTCTCTCCCCTTCGGGTGTAGCAATGTCAATCTCCAGGTCCTCAAACCCTGGGACTATTTCCTCCACCGTGACACGAGCATAGCCATCTGCAATGGGATTGTTGTGGTGGAGTGCTCCAGGCTCACATGGCAAAGCACTGCCGATGGCTACCTTCGTGGACATGTTCCCAGTAGGATAATGCAGATGACATTGTTTCATCTCCTTTACATCGTCCACGGGGTAGCGAGGAGGCTCCGGTGCAGTAATTTGGATCTCCGGTGCATCAGTAGCCGGCTGGACCTCCGTGGAAGCCACGCTGCTTCTCCGCTGCTGGCTTCCGAGATCCGCTGGATGATCTTCATGCGTCCCAGCTGCCGATCTCTCCTGTACTAGTATAGACAGGGTTTTCTTCATCTCATCGAGATCCGATGCCAACCGCGCCACAACATCGTCATCCCGATCCGACTTTCTCTTACGGCTTCTGTAACCGTACGGGTCATCGTCCTGGGAGAACCCTTCTTTCCACGTAATGTTCCCGGGCATGCCTCGTACACGTCCTCCGTGTTCAGGATTCCCGAGGGCTCTTGTCAGCGCGTCGTTCTCTCTGTTGAACTTGATCTTCCCCTCTTGAGCATCCCTCATTGCGTCAATAAGGGCTTGGGTGGGTTTAAACATTTTGTTCCCGTAAACACACGCCCCTGTCTCCGGGTCTAGCGTTCCCCCATGCCCGTACCACCAGCTTTTGGCCCTTCGGTCCCATCCCTCCGTACCTGGACGGATTCCTCGCCTCCTCAGCTCGTTCTCCATCTTCTCCCACTTAGGCTCCCAAAAGCGATACCCTCCTGGCCCCATAACATGATTGTACTCCTTCTTAGCCGCATTTTCCTTATTTTTTCGATATTTCAATGAAATGCTCCGATTTCTTCTGCTTCACAAATTCTGGCCAATCATGTTCAAGTCTCTCATACTGTCCTTTGAATTCCGGAGTCTTGTTCTGGTTGACATAGTCACGGGCTAGATTCTGCTTGAATTTCCGGAATGTATCGGCCATCTTACCAAGAGCGAAGTGTTTGAGTAGCCTCCTCCTCTCCTTGTTTTCCTGAATCTTGTTACCCGCCTCATCGAATTTGTGGTATTCCGGAGGTAGGATGAAATGCTCCATAAGCTTTTGAAAGCAATCCTTTTTAGTTCTCTTGTCAACAAAAGTGAAACCAAGACGTGCCTTCTTTGGCTCATTCCACTCCTGGAGGGTGATCGAGATGTTGTCTCTAACAACGGCTCCGCATTGGTTGATAAACTTGGTGGCGTACTTCGGGGGCTCCAGCGGCCTGCCGGTTGCACTGTCGACAACCTCGATGGTATATGTTTCTCCTGGTTTGAGCGTCTTGGTTGCGCCACGCTTTGACGACGACGTACTCGATTTTTTCGACGATCCGGCCGAGGGCTAAAATAAGAAAGAGAGTCGCGCGTGTTAGTACACACATATTTATTCAAATCAGTAAGTTTGTATCACCAGAGGAAAAATGTATATATATATACCTCGGCGCCGGAGCTAGTTGCTACTTGCAATTGAAGATCGTCGTTGATCGACGTTTCTTCCCCATCATCTTGCTGACGGCCTTCATCTTGACCGTCAAGATTCAGATAAGAAGAAATATCCTCTTCATCTTGTTCGCTCGGCACATAAGGAATATCGCCTTTTATGATGCCAAATAGCTGTTCTTCAATTTCTGGATCATAGTTCTCCATAATCGGGTCAGCTCTATCGTCCGCCATATGTCAGTCCTGAAAACATGTAGTAAAAACTAAGTAATTGTGTATATGCCAGCATTAAAAACTAAGGGCGGCGGTGGCGAAAGGGCGGTGGCGGTGCCGAGAGGACAACACAACATAACCCTCGCCGCCCCCTCTCGATCCCAAAAAAACACCGCGCGTATACGAGGGGCTCGCTAACGGAGGGAGGTGGCGGTGCCGAGGGGGAAGCCTAACGGCGTCGCTGCGGAGCTCTGTTCGATCGGCGGAGAAGAAGAATGGGGCGCGGCGGTTCGCGCGAGGGTACGGTGTATTTAATTAAGTCAAAATTGTTATGTCAAAATTATTAAGTAAAAATTGTGAAGTCAAAATTTTTAAGTCAAATTTATTAAGTCAAAATTTTGAAGTCTAAGTTTTAATTTTATTAAGTCAAAATTTTAGTTAAGTTACTTTTTTGTTAAGTAAAAAAGAAATGAGGGAGATTTTTTATTAAATCAATTTTTTATCCTCACAAAATTTTAGTTAAGTTACTTTTTTGTTAAGTAAACTAAGTTACTTTTTTGTGAAGTTCAATTTTTTGTTAATTACAATTTAATTAAGTTACATTTTTAATTAAAAAACTTAGTTACAAATTAAAAAACAAAAAAAAACAAAAAATGGGCCAGGGGCCCCTGCCCTTCTCTCTTCCTCGATCTCCTCTCTCTCTCGTTACGTGGCGCCGATCGAAGCCCGCGCGCAGGCCGCAAAGGGGCGCACCGAGCGCGCGCGGCGAGGGTGCCGGCGGCAAGCGTGGGCGCCGGCGGCGACCATCGGATCGAGGGCGCGGTGCGTGTGGCGGCGGCGGCGGCGCTTCGGGCCGGCATGCATGTGCAGACGCGCGCGGCGAGACGAGGAGAGGGCGCGCGGCGCGACGACGTACGGCGAGCAGAAGGGCGGCGACGGCGGCGGTGACGTACACGGCGGCGGCGCTTGACGACGGCGACTTGACGACGACGGGACGGCGCAACGGCGAGGCGAGAGATCGATCTCCGGGCGGCGGTTCGGGCGAGTTGGAGAAGAATGGCGGGCGCGGAACGGCCGCGCGCTTATAGCCCCCTTTGGTCGCGGTTGGTGAGACCAACCGCGACTAAAGGGTACCCTTTAGTCGCGGTGATCTCACCAACCGCGACCAAAGGTATTTTCGCGGAAATTTTGTTCTCGTGCGTTAAGACCCTTTAGTCGCGGTTGGCCAGGCCAACCGCGACCAAAAGTCTTTTCTGAAATTCTTTTCATTTCAAATTCTTAAAAATACAAATAATATATCAAAAAATTCAGAAAAATAAAAATAATTCATTTCAAATTCTTAAAAATACAAATAATATATCAAAAAATTCAGAAAAATAAAACTAATTCATTTCAAATCCTTAAAAGTACAAATAATATATCAAAAAATTCAGAAAAATAAAACTAATTCAATTCAAAATATTAAAATACAAATAATATATCAATAAATTCAGAAAAATAAAACTAATTCATTTAAAAATATTAAAAATACAAATAATATATCAAAAAATTCAGAAAAATAAAACTAATTCATTTAAAAATCTTAAAAATACAAGTCTCTGTCTTTCCGCCGACCCCCTCTTCCCGCCTCGTCTTCCCGGCGCCGGCCCCCTCTTCACTCTGTTTTCCGCCTTTAGTCCCGGTTGCACCCACCAGCCGGGACTAAAGATTAGATGACCCAGCTCTGGATTCCTCTTCTTCCCGCCAATTTCTTCCCGCCTCTTTCTTCCCGCCTCTTTCTTCCCGCCAATTTCTTCCCGCCTCTTTCTTCCCCCCTCTTTCTTCCCGCCAATTTCTTCCCGCCAGCTCTTTCTTCCCGCCTCTTTCTTCCCGCCATTTCTCACTACATATATGTTGCCCGGCTTGGCCAGCATTATCACATCTCTCCAATCTCTCATCACTCTCTCATGGCTTCCACCGCACCCACTCTAACCTACCAGCAGGTGGAGGAGCTTTGCGCCTCGAACTACCCTTGCCCACCGGGCTACCGCGTCCCCGCCGGCTGGAGCCTAAGCGCCGGCGGCGTGCCGGTCCCTCCCCTCCCTCAGGGTACTGCGCGCCGGGCAGCCATCACGAACCACTACTACCTCGACCTCACGCCGGAGCAGCGGATGAATCCCCGCTGGCATCCCGATAACCAGCATACTTGGGACGCCTTCTTCATCAATCGGCGTGAGAGGGCGCTCGCCAGGTATGAGGAGGACGGTCTGCCTCCTGGGAACTTCCACGAGGCCGGCCGTCGGCTATGGTGGTACGGCCGACTCTGCAGCGTCATGGACTACATCACGGCCGGCGATATCCCCCGCCTGCGCTACCCTCAGTTCGAGCCACGAGCGCCGCCCGACGACAGCAGCGACGACGACGGCGGTAACTTAGAAGGCGACGACTACCAGTACAACGGCGGCGACTATGAAGACTACGAGTATGCATATTATACGCCTAGGCAGGAGTATGACTAAATCACTCCAAATTTCATGTATCATCAGTGCTATCTCTCGAATCAATCGAATCATTCGAAAATGGACACCAAACACATCACGGGCAATATAATTCACATGATCCATTCAACAAAGTTTGGTACAATAAATTATTACACATCATTTCTTCCCTTGTGTCCCTGCTTGCTTACGATTGGGCCGTATCCATGGAGCATCCTCATCATTTAACTTAATGCTTGGATCGGTGTTCACTTTGAAGGGCGGAATTTCACCAAACATATTATAATCTTCTGACATGTCTGTCTTGTCCTCCACTCCCACGATGTTTCTTTTCCCTGAAAGAACAATGTGGCGCTTTGGATCATCGCATGATGTACTGATCGTTTTCTTATCTTTCCGTTTCCTCGGTTTGCTACTCATGTCCTTGACATAGAAAACCTGAGCGACATCTTTCGCTAGGACGAATGGTTCGTCAAGGTAACCAAGATTGTTGAAATCCACCATTGTCATTCCGTATTGCTGGTCCACCTTTACCCCACCTCCTGTTAGCTTGAACCATTTGCACCGGAACAAAGGGACCTTGAAGGAGGGTCCATAGTCAAGTTCCCATATCTCCTCTATGTAACCATAATATGTGACCTTTTGCCCATTCTCGGTTGCTGCATCAAAGCGGACACCACTGTTTTGGTTGGTGCTCTTTTTATCTTGGGCGATCGTGTAAAATGTATTCCCATTTATCTCGTACCCTTGGAAAGTCGTTATAGTCGAAGATGGTGTCTTGGCCAACATGTACAGCTGATCTACAACCTCATTGTCACTCATGAAATGTTTTCTCAACCAACCGCCGAAAGTCTCCATGTGGGCCTTCCTAATCCAGGATTCAGGCTTCCCCGGGTTGTCTGAGCGTAAAATATTCTTGTGTTCCTCAAAGTACGGAGCCACCAAGCTGGAATTGGTCAGAACTGTGTGGTGTGCTTCAGTCAGAGAATGGCCGTCCATACATATCGTTGATTTCCTTCCGATCGTGCCTTTTCCACTTAGTCTCCCCTCGTGCCGCGATCGAGGAAGACCAATCGGCTTAAGGTCAGGAACAAAGTCAACACAAAACTCAATTACCTCCTCATTTCCATAGCCCTTGGCGATGCTTCCTTCTGGCCTAGCACGGTTACGAACATATTTATTTAATACTCCCATGAACCTCTCGAAGGGGAACATATTGTGTAGAAATACAGGACCGAGAATGGAAATCTCTTCGACTAGGTGAACCAGGAGGTGCGTCATAATATCGAAGAAGGATGGCGGGAACACCAACTCGAAACTGACAAGACATTGGACCACATCGTTCTGTAACCGTGGTAGAACTTCTGGATTGATTACCTTCTGAGAGATTGCATTGAGGAATGCACATAGCTTCACAATGGCTACTCGAACATTTTCCGGCAGGAGCCCCCTCAAAGCAATCGGAAGCAATTGCGTCATAATCACGTGGCAGTCGTGAGACTTCAGGTTTTGGAACTTTTTCTCCGCCATGTTTATTATTCCCTTTATATTGGACGAGAATCCAGACGGGACCTTAATACTGCTCAGGCATTCAAAAAAGATGACCTTCTCTTCTTTGGTCAGAGCGTAGCTGGCACGACCTTGAAACCGTTCCGGATACAGGTCATCAGGGTCTTTCAAACTTTGCTGGTCCTGCCGTGCTTCCTTTGTATCATTTGACTTCCCATACACGCCCAAGAAGCTTAGGATGTTCACGCAAATATTCTTCGTAACGTGCATCACGTCGATTGCAGAGCGGACTTCTAGGACTTTCCAATATTCTAGCTCCTAGAATATAGATTTCTTCTTCCACATGGCTACGTGCCCGTCAGCTCCCTTCGGAACTGATTGTCCGCCAGGACCCTTTCCAAAGATGACTTTCAAATCCTTTACCATATCAAATACCTCAGCACCAGTGCGTTCCGCAGGCTTCGGCCGGTGATCTGCCTTGCCGTTGTAATGCTTGCCGCGCTTTCTTACGTTATGATTTTTGGGAAGAAATCGACGATGCCCCATGTACACGTTCTTCTTACAATTTGGCAAATGTACACTTTCAGTCTCATGTAAGCAGTGCGTGCATGCATTGTATCCCTTATTTGACTGTCCCGAAAGGTTACTAAGAGCAGGCCAATCGTTGATGGTTACGAAAAGCAACGCTCGTAGGTCAAATTCCTCTTCTTTGTGCTCATCCCACACACGGACACCAGGTCTGCCCCACAACTGTAAAAGTTCATCAACTAATGGCCTTAGGTACACATCGATGTCGTTGCCGGGTTGCTTCGGACCTTGGATGAGCACTGGCATCATAATGAACTTCCGCTTCATGCACAACCAAGGAGGAAGGTTGTAGATGCATAGAGTCACGGGCCAGGTGCTATGGCTGGAGCTCTGCTCGCCGAAAGGATTCATGCCATCTGTACTTAGACCAAATCTTATGTTCCTTGCGTCAGCTGCAAAATCTTTAAACTCTCTGTCGATCTTTCTCCATTGCGTTCCATCTGCGGGGTGTCTCAACTCCCCGTCCGACTTACGGTCCTCTTTGTGCCATCTCAACAACTTGGCATGCTCTTTGTTCCTGAACAGACGTTTCAACCGTGGTATTATAGGAGCATACCACATCACCTTGGCGGGAACCTTCTTCCTGGGTTTCTGGCCCTCGACATCGTCACCAGGGTCATCGCCTCTGATCTTATAACGCAATGCAGTGCATACCGGGCATTCATTCAAATTCTCGTATTCACCGCGGTAGAGGATGCAGTCGTTGATGCATGCATGTATCTTCAGAACCTCTAAACCTAGAGGGCAGACAACCTTCTTTGCTTCATACGTACTGGAGGGCAACTCGTTATTCTTTGGAAACATATTCTTCAACATTTTCAGCAAGTTTTCAAATCCCGAGTCAGCTACACCTTCCTGTGCCTTCCATCTCAGCAAATCCAGTGTGCAGCCCAGCTTTTTCAGACCATTATCGCATCCTGGGTACAGCGACTTTTTGTGATCCTCTAACATGCGATCCAAATTCTCCCTCT
This sequence comes from Lolium multiflorum, assembly GCA_030979885.1. NCBI lineage: Eukaryota > Viridiplantae > Streptophyta > Magnoliopsida > Poales > Poaceae > Lolium > Lolium multiflorum. Next base: position 234,029,443 of record CM061749.1, on the reverse strand, counting down.
CCTTTTCAGTTTCGCAGCGACCGTGCATCAGCAATGGTCCGACCAAGATCATCAGCGGGCTCATCACGTGCCTCTTCTTGATCACCTTCCCCTTCACCTTCCTCACCTTCAGCATCATCCATGAAAGTATCACCGAAATGATCAAGATAGCTCTCATCGATGTCATCTCCTTCTTCATCTTCTTCCATTATAACCCCTCTTTCTCCATGCTTGGTCCAACAATTATAGCTTGGCATGAAACCATGCCGAATCAGGTGCACGTGAACTTCCCTTGAGGAAGAGTAACCCTTCTGATTCTTACAGTTAACACATGGACAGATAACAAAACCCCCCTGCTTGTTCGCATTAGCCACTACGAGGAAATCTTGCAAACCCGTAGTGAATTCGCCGGAGAGTCGGCTAGCGTACATCCATTGCCGATTCATCTGCATTATTATAATACAAAATATATAATTAACCATCGCATATGCATTTGTTAAACTAATTAAATAGAAATTAAACAATGAACTACACACATATGCATATTTTATCAATGACACATATATATGAAAGGTTCAAGTGTTGTTGCTAACCGCGATCGAGGAGGAAAAAATAAATGAGGAAGCTCGATCAAGTGTGGCTCCGACACTTCATATCATGTTTGTTTCATGCTCTTGGGACATTTCATCAAACACCTTGTGTGCATAAGAAGAGCCAAAAGCAAACCTACACCCCCTTGTGAAGTTTGTGAAGAGAAGTGGGCACCAAATGGCTAAGTGCTGTGGGCTGGCTGGTATATATAGGGGAGGGGCTTTAGTCGCGGTTGGCCTGGCCAACCGCGACTGAAGGCCTTTGGGCCAGGCCTGAGGACATTTAGTCGCGGTTGGCCTGGCCAACCGCGACTAAAGCCCCTCCCGTCCACCAGCTGGCCACCGAGCGCGCTGGGCCCAGGCCTTTGGTCGCGGTTGGGCAACCGAGCCGCGACTAAAGGCCCCATTGGTCGCGGTTTTTGCATTTCCGCGACTAATGGGGCTGGACGGAAGGCCTTTTTTCTACCAGTGACTGGCCACAATATTCAGTTCAAAATGCTTCATTATTTCTTTGTAAAAAATAAGCTTTGCATTCCAGTTATGCGAGAAAAAATATAATTAAGTCGGTTACCTTATCTGCTAAATTGCTCAAGGTAGCATGATTAATTTTATTGTTGCTTATTTGGTTTATGCAAGTAAGACTACATACTTGAAGGGAAATTTTGCGGTGATACATTTTATCACTCATGGAACTTTCCCCAAGTGAATCCAGCTTATCAGAGAAAGTCAAAATGTACTTACGTTCCATATTAGAGTATTCCAAAACTCTAAATATACATAATCTTCTTTGGAATAAAATTGTTGCTAATTTATATGTTATAAATTCCCGTAGGAACGCGCGGGGTATTATCTAGTTTTCACTATAGATGGAGCCTGGTTAGTGTTGATCAATTCGGTTCCTTTCTTTCCGTCCCGTTCAATTCTTTGATTACAGGCAGCTTCTCTGATTGTGTTCCATGAGTATCTTCATTTCTTCTTCTTCTTTTTTTCTTTTCACCATCGTGATTGATAGCAGGCCGTCTATCTCTGGTTTCTGGTTATGCCTCATTTCTAACATTGAGTGGTCAAAGCGGTGCGACGTCGAACACACTAGGTTCGCCACATTATTCATAGCATAAAACCGAACCACTGCTCTCATCCTCCTAATCGCCGCCGGCATCGCCTTTCCTGGGAGGCGTGCACTCTCTTCTTCCTCCTTGGCCGTGGTGCCGCACAAAGGGACCCATCGGGTGGGCGCAACCTTTAGCGCGTTTCCCCTACCCCCACCACTCTCCTAACGCGCCGGCAGTGAACGAGATCGATGGGCGTCGTTTCTCCCAATTAAGAGGTATTAACACATTTGGTACCACAACTTGTAACTAAACTTCTTGGGAAGTAGACATCGGTGGTACCTAAACTTGCATAGGCTGGACAAATTTAGTCCAAACAATTCGAATAGGACCGTGGCTGCCAAATAGATTTGTTATGCCAAATAACAAAGTCATGGAAACAAAAATGAATTACCCGTCAGGTCCTTCCATGCGATGGCCCTAACAAATTTACGGAATGTCACCTCTCTTCTTTACCTCTCATTCCCCCTTACCTTTTCGGCAAGAACATAAATTGCAGCAATTACGACGAGGTGGCGGAGACGACGGAGCTGAGTCAATGTTGGCGGATGATGGCTCCCAAGTGCAGGAGATCAATTGTAGTACTTTTCAAATAGAAAGGTTGTCGAACCAACGAGGAGCCGAAGGTATTGGTTAGCAGAAATAACAAGAAAGCAGCAATAGTAAAGTAACGGTTTTGGTGTTTTGGGTATATTGTTGGGGGGATGACCCCCGGTATGCCAAAGGCATGCCAAACCGGATGGTCTTATCCATCAAGATACCGGTTTAATATTTATACCGGAACTCAAAGATAGGAATTTGGCTAAGTAAGCTAAGCCGGTATCCCCAAGAGGGGTATACCGGAACCAGGAAGGAAAGATACCGGAGCACCGGAAGGAAGAGCGTGTCGGCTGACTGGTCAAAGATTCCGTCAGGAGCTAAAAGACAAGGATGAGCTAAGCAAAGTAGCTTTAAACGAAGGCCTGAAGACAAAGAAGAAGATGACGGCCAAAGAAGCCGGAGGACGTCAGCCTCCCTGTTTAAAGAAGACCCCGGTGTCATCTATGATTAAAGTAGCTTTATAAAGTATCTTTGTAAAGTAGTTTGTCTAGTCAAAGATCCCATTAGGGTTTCTTGTCCTGTAAGCCACCCTCTCCCCTATATAAGGAGAGGGGGCAGCCTCTTTCACGGGCGCGCGTGACATTAGAGAGAGAACCCTGTAAGCTCAAACTTGTATCATGTGGAGATCAATGAAGATAGTGATCTAGAGCGAGTTCTTCCTTGTGTTCTTCTTCTTCAACCTCTGGCCTTGGCCAAGTTCTTGAGGAAACCATCCGGAAGTTCATCCCATCTAGTCGCAAACCCTCCCCCGAATCCTCTAGCGTCCATTCGGCCCCAAGATAAGCCATCCTATGGCATCTGTTTGTTCCCCACGACGACAGTTGGCGCCCACCGTGGGGCATGAAGTGGCGCTTGCTGGAGTTCATATTCGGGCGGGCATCCTCGACATCAACGGCGAGCGCACGGTGTCCGCGCTCGTGCAACGCATCTACAACATGGACTTCATCAACGATAACGCTGGCTGCTTCGCCAACGGCGGCAAGTTCCCGCAGAACGGCCGCACCATCGAGTTCGGCAGCATCCGCGTCTATTTCGGCACCGTTCCCGTGCGCGCCTCTCGCCGGTGCTGGTGGCGCCGGATCCGCCAAGGTGGCTGTGCGCTGGCCGCGCCGCCGGCAGCGTGGAGGTCATGATGGCTGGTGCGGTCAACACCGGCAAGGGAGCTGTGGAGGAAGGAGATGAACGTGCGGCATCGACCCGCCCGGCAAAACCGCCGCTGGAGCGTGACGCCGGCGTAGCATCGTCAGCACCACCGGCAACACCTCTTCAAGCGGCGATGCACACGCTGGCCACGCCCATCGCGCAGAACATCGACCCAAAGGCTCGGAGGAGCTGGAGGCCACGCGCAAGGCCCTGCTTACCGGTGGCGCCGACATCATCCGGGCGCAGCGCGAGCTGAACCTAACCCTACGTGAGTACAACGCTGCCCATGGCTTTGCTTCAGTTAGTGCTCATGCTGCTAGGATACCGGAAAACCGGCTTAAGGCTCGCAATCTAGATCAGGATTTGCGCAAAGAAGTTCTTACCGGCAAGAGTGCATCTGTATCTGTAAGCATCGTAGAAAAGCCTAAGTACAGTAGTCCGGATAAAACTATAAAAGCCGCTAAAGCTGCAGTAGAATTATGTGAATCGCTTTCCGGTGACGAGTTGGCAAAGCAGCAAGAGCGTGTAAAAGAGCTGTTGAAAACTATTGAGCAGCAAAATGCTGAGCAGCTAGCTAAGCTGAACGAGGCAGTGGCCTCAAAATCCGCGCGTTCAACAAAGAATGCCGGAAGCAAGTCCCAGGGGCAGGCATCGTCCCCTCATCCGGACAAAAGAAGGGAAAGAGAAAAGAACGCACGGCAGATGACTGTGTATGATCCAGTTCTTGCCGGAAAGCAAAAAGCCGGGCAACATGATGCCGGTAGAAAAAGCCAAGGGGCAGACCGGGGCTACGCCAAGGGAGGCTATGCCGGAAACAATCATGCCGGTAGATATGAAACCGGGCAAAATTATCGAGCCGCAAGAGTGGCATATGTGGATGAAGAAATGCCACCACCAGGGTACCGGCAGGCAAGAGCCGCGGAACCGGAAGAATATGACGAATCAGATTCCGAGGTGGAACGAACAAGAGTCCACCGGAACCCTTTGGGGGAGCGCCTGGGGGAAAGATGTTTGCCAGACCGGGATGCGAGGCACAGGTTGGACAGGGTACATCTTTCTGCAATAGTTGAGTGTGAGGGACCTCCTGGCCCAAGGTGTTTTGGCCCACGAATCATGAGAGAAGAACCACCGGTACGCAATTTCCAGTTGCCCCGGGACACAAGAACGTATGATGGTACGACCAAGCCGGAAGACTGGCTGGCAGATTATGTCACAGCTGTTTATGTGGCTGGTGGTGGAGTAAACCGGCGTTGGGCGGTAAGAATCATACCGTCCTACCTCGTGGGTCCTGCGAGGATTTGGCTTAACAATTTGCCGGCAGGAAGCATTAACGGATGGTTGGACTTTGAGGAAGCATTTGTGAACAACTTCAGCAGTACTTACAAAAGGCCAAACCGGCCCCAACAACTTGCGCTGTGCCAACAGCGTGCAGGAGAAACAGACCGGGATTATCTCACCCGGTGGAACTCAATGAGAAACACATGTGAAGGAGTGATTGAGGCACAAGCCATTGCTTGGTTCAGTCAAGGATGCCGGAGAGGATCACCTTTGTGGCAAAGGCTGCAGAGAAGCATGCCCACAACCTTGGCGGAAATGATACGTGTGGCAGATAGCTATGCATTGGGAGACCCAATGCAACCGGCAGTACAAGCTGAGCCGGAGCAGTCAAATCCGCATCAACAGCAATACCGGGATAACCGGAACAACAAAAGAAGGGAAGATTTCCCGGATCGAAGATATGCATCACAGCAAGTTGCTGCCGTGCAGGAAAATTATGACGCCAGCGGCAGTCAGAGACAGAAAACCGGATCGCAGCCATGGGCGGGTCCTAAGAAGCAGTGGGTCGAGAAGAAACCCTGGGGCCAGAAAAAGAATTGGCAAGAGCATGTGAAATACACCATGGAAGCCGCCATGGACCAACCTTGCCGGTGGCACACGCCGAACCCGGATCACCCGTCAAACCATTTGACGAAGGATTGCTCTTGGACCAAGTACTTGATGCAAAAGGGTGCAGTGAAAGATGCGCAAGGACAAGGGTGCGCCACAATGTTGCCGCCGCCGCAAGATATGCTGCGCCAACAACAACCACCACCACCACCACTCAGGAGCAAATGCTCTACCGGTACAACCTCAGCCAAACAGGCAGCAATACCAGCAAGTTAACCGGGTGGAGGAAAATCGTGACCAACCACCTCCACCGGCACCTTTGGGCCGGAATGTTTACGAAGACCCACACTTGTGCATGGTTGTCTTTGTCACCGAGCCAACCGACAGGCAGAGCGTGCATCGCCGTTCCATGGAAGTGAACGCGGTGATGCCGGCAGTACCCAAGTACATGCTATGGTCAGATCAGGAAATAACATGGTCGTTCAAGGATCACCCGAAAATCATGCCGAATCCGGGCGGATACGCTCTTGTTGTGGACCCAATCATGAAGGGGCCGGAAACTCGAGTAAAATTCAGCAAGGTGCTGATAGATAATGGTAGCAGCATAAACATCATGTACAAGCACACCATGCGTACGCTGGGCATAACGGAGAATATGCTGCAGCCAACTCACACAACTTTCCATGGGATTGTTCCCGGTTTGTCTTGCGCCCCGATAGGAAAAGTTCGGGTGGATGTGTCGTTTGGAGGACGTGACAATTGTCGTGTTGAGAACATTGAGTTTGAGGTGGTGGACTTAGATAGTCCCTATCATGCGTTGCTGGGGAGACCGGCACTGGCAGCTTTCATGGCCTCAACCCATACGGCTTACCTCAAGATGAAGATGCCGGCACCTCGTGGACCCTTGACTGTGGTGGGAAACTATAAAGTCTCAATGGAAACTGCTTCCGCCGGATCAAACCTGGCAGAATCACTGGTGATAGCGGAAGAAAAGAAAAGAATGCAAACTGCTGTTGCGCTGGCTCAGTCCTCAAAGTTGAGCTTAGCGGCAATGAGTGGAAACTTGGCTTCACCGGCATTCAAGCCGACAAACGAGACAAAGGACATTGTGCTGGATCCGGCTTACCCAGAGCGCACCGTTCGTATCGGTGCCGGCCTCGCAAGCATAGGAAAGCGCGCTCTTCCCTCCGTGAGAATCGGAACATCTTTGCCTGGTCTACTGATGACTTGGTAGGAGTTCCGAGGGAGCTGGCTGAGCACTCTCTAAACGTCCGGAAAGATGCTAAGCCGGTGCGTCAACCTTTGCGCCGGTTCGCAGAAGATAGGAGGAAAATCATTGGAGAAGAAGTGACAAAGCTGTTAGTTGCCGGTTTCATCGTGGAGGTCACGCACACAGAGTGGCTGGCTAATCCGGTGATGGTCGAGAAGAAAAAAGATGAGAACCTGGAGGCACAAGCTCCAAAGGTGTGGCGCATGTGCATCGATTACACCAACCTCAACAAAGCTTGCCCAAGAGATCCTTTCCCTTTGCCCCGAATCGATCAAGTGATTGATTCTACTGCTGGGTGTGAGTTGTTGTCGTTCCTGGATGCGTATTCCGGCTCCCTCTGAAAAAAGAAGATCAAATAAAAACTGCGTTCATTACCCCGCACGGGGCTTATTGCTATGTTACAATGCCTTTTGGTTTGCGCAACGCTGGTGCAACGTACCAGCGCTGTATGCAAAAATGCTTGTTTGATCAAATCGGAAAGAATGTGCAAGTATATGTGGATGATATTGTGATAAAAACTAAAGTAAAAGATACCTTAATCGATGACATCCGGCAAACATTTGATAACCTAAGGCGGTTCCGGATGAAACTCAATCCGGCAAAATGCACCTTCGGTGTCCCTGCCGGCAAGCTGCTCGGTTTCCTTGTGTCAAGCCGGGGCATTGAGGTCAATCCGGTAAAAATTCGGGCAATAGAAAGAATGAATATCCCACGGGAACTGAAAGATGTGCAAAAGTTCACCGGAAGCTTGGCATCGCTAAGCCGGTTCATAAGCAGGCTAGGAGAAAAGGCCTTGCCACTCTATGCTTTGATGAAAAAATCGGATACTTTCGTCTGGACCACACAGGCAGACGCAGCGTTTAAAGAATTGAAGAACATGCTCGTAACGGCCCCAATCTTGGCCTCGCCCTTGGAAAGAGAACCTATGTTGCTTTATATAGCGGCAACGAACCGGGTGGTTAGTGTTGTGGTTGTGGTGGAAAGAGAAGAGGAAGGAAAAACCGTCCAGAGGCCGGTATACTACCTGAGCGAGGTGCTCTCCTCATCAAAGCAAAACTACCCACACTTCCAAAAAATGACTTATGGCGTGTTCATGGCCGCCACGAAGCTCAAGCATTACTTTGAGGAGCACCCCATGAAGGTGGTGAGCGAGGCACCCATCTCCGATATCATGGGTAACAAGGATGCCAGCGGCCGGATTGCAAAATGGGCAATTCAGCTATCACCGTATGTACCGGTGTATGAAAGAAGAGATGCCATAAAATCGCAAGCTTTAGCTGATTTCTTGGTCGATTGGGCGGAGATACAATACAAGCCGCCAGAGCACAAAATAGAATACTGGAAGATGCACTTTGACGGATCCAAACTCAAAGAAGGTCTGGGTGCCGGTGTGGTACTCACCTCACCTAAGGGAGATCACCTCCGGTATGTTTTACAAGTACACTTCAGGGCATCAAACAACGTCGCTGAATATGAAGCTCTGATACATGGGCTTAAGGTCGCAAAAGAAATCGGAGCGCTCCGGATCATTTGCTACGGCGATTCAGATCTGGTGGTGCAACAGTGTTCCGGAGATTGGGATGCAAAAGATGCAAACATGGCCTCATACCGGTTCCATGTGCAAAAGATTGCCGGCTTCTTCGAAGGGTGTGAGTTTCACCATGTGCCGCGAGCTGAAAATGAAGCCGCGGATGCTCTATCCAAGTTGGGCTCATCTAGGCAAGAAATTCCACCCGGAATAGCCTTGGCACATCTAAGAGTTCCATCAATCAAGCCAAGCCCGGAGTCGGAATCAATTTTCATACCGGAGTCGCATGTGGTGCCAATGGAGATTGACGAAGGAAACCCGGGGACTGCACCGGTAAACTCGGGGACTGCGACGCCCATGCCGGAGGAGGCAATGCTCGTGGACAGCATGGACATAGACATGCCGGTGTTTGTGGTTAGAGAAGCGCCATCTTGGGTTAAACCTATTAAGGAATTCCTGGTCAACGGCACCTTGCCGGTTGACGAAAATGAGTCCAGAAGGATACAGAGGAGGTCCAAAGCTTACACTATCATCAACGGTGAGGTATACAAAAGAAGTGTTACCGGTGTCTGATACGTCTCCAACGTATCGATAATTTCTTATGTTCCATGCTACTTTATTGATGATACCTACATGTTTTATGCACACTTTATGTCATATTCGTGCATTTTCTGGAACTAACCTATTAACAAGATGCCAAGTGCCGTTCTGTTTTCTGTTTTGCTTTCGAAATCCTAGTAACGAAATATTCTCTAATTGGACGAAATCAACGCCCAGGTTCCTATTTTGCCCGAAGCATCCAGAACACCCGAGAGCGCAGAGGGGGCCCCGTGGCCCCAGATGATAGGGTGGCGCGGCCTGGGCCCCGGCCGCCCCAGCCTATGGTGTGGGCACCCCTTCGACCCTCCTGCGCGCCTCTTCGCCTATTTAAAGCCCCCGTCGAAAACCCTTACGGAGGAAGCCACGGTACGCGAAACCTTCCGAGCCGCCGCCATCGCGAAGCCAAGATCTGGGGGACAGAGTCTCTCCGGCACCGCCGGACGGGGAAGTGCCCCGAAGGCTTCTCCATCGACACCGCTGCCATCTCCACCGCCATCTTCATCAACGCTGCTGCTCCCATGAGGAGGGAGTAGTTCTCCATCGAGGCTCGGGGCTGTACCGGTAGCTGTGGTTAATCTCTCTCCTATGTACTTCAATACAATGATCTCATGAGCTGCTTTACATGATTGAGATCCATATGATGAGCTTGGTATCGCTACTAGTTATGTGCTACTCATGTGATGTTATTAAAGTAGTTTATTCCTCCTGCATGGTGTAAAGGTGATTAGTGTGTGCACCGTGTGGTTCTTGTCGTAGGCTATCATCATGATCTCTTGTAGATTGTGGAGTTAATTATCATTATGATAGTATTGATGTGATCTATTCCTCCTTCATAGTGTAATGTGGACAGTGTGTGCACTATGTTAGTTCTTGGTTTATTTTGCAATGATCTATTATGCTCTAAGGTTATTTAAATATGAACATTGAATTGTGGAGCTTGTTAACTCCGGCATTGAGGGTTCGTGTAATCCTACGCAATGTGTTCATCATCCAACAAAAGAGTGTATGTAGCACATATGAGAAAGAGTTATTTATTATGCGATCAATGTTGAGAGTGTCCACTAGTGAAAGTGTAATCCCTAGGCCTTGTTCCTAAATACTGCTATCGCTGCTTGTTTACGTTTTTTTGCGTTACTATGCGTTACTACTGCTTGTTTACTTCCTACAATATTACTACCATCAACTGCACGCCAGCAAGCGCCGTACTACTGCTCATATTCATTCATACCACCTGTATTTCACTATCTCTTCGTCGAACTAGTGCACCTATTAGGTGTGTTGGGGACACAAGAGACTTCTTGCTTTGTGGTTGCAGGGTTGCATGAGAGGGATATCTTTGACCTCTTCCTCCCTGAGTTCGATAAACCTTGGGTGATTCACTTAAGGGAAACTTGCTGCTGTTCTACAAACCTCTGCTCTTGGAGGCCCAACACTGTCTACAAGAATAGAAGCACCCGTAGACATCAAGCACTTTTCTGGCGCCGTTGCCGGGAGGAAAGGTAAAAGGTACTCACACTCCGGTTCCAGGTAACAGTACTTTTCTGGCGCCATTGTGTTTGTGCTCGAAGCTATTTCCTTTAGACTCTGCAATTGCGACATTTGGTTTCTTGTTTACACTAGTTAGGCATAATGGACAACAAAGAGCTTTTTATTCTATTTCCTGATTTAAGACATGGATGGTTTGATGCGAAAATTAAAAAACCCATGGAACATATTAATATGAATGCTTTGAACACTATTGTTGTTAATGATATGGAAAATTCTAAGCTTGGGGAAGGTGGCTTTGATGAGCATGATATTTTTAGTCCCCCAAGCATTGAGGAGAAAATTTACTTTGATGATACTTTGCCTCCCATTTATGATGATTATAATGATAGTAGTCTTTTGTTACCACCTGTTATGGAGGATAAATTTGATTATGATTACAATATACCTCCTATATTTGATAGCTACTTTGTTGAATTTGCTCCCACTACAATTAATAAGAATGACTATGCTTATGTTGGGAGTAGTAATTATTTTATGCATGAGACTCATGATAAGAATGCTTTATGTGATAGTTATATTGTTGAGTTTGCTCATGATGCTACTGAAAGTTATTATGAGAGAGGAAAATATGGTTGTAGAAATTTTCATGTTACTAAAATGCCTCTCTATGTGCTGAAATTTTTGAAACTACACTTGTTTTATCTTCCTATGCTTGTTACTTTGCTCTTCATGAACTTGTTTATTCACAAGATTCCTATGCATAGGAAGCATGTTAGACTTAAATGTGTTTTGAATTTGCCTCTTGATGCTCTCTTTTGCTTCAACTTCTATTTCTTGCGAGTGCATCATTAAAACTGCTGAGCCCATCTTAATGGCTATAAAGAAAGAACTTCTTGGGAGATAACCCATGTGTTTTTTACTACAGTACTTTGTTTTATATTTGTGTCTTGGAAGTTGTTTACTACTGTAGCAACCTCTCATTATCATGTTTTTGTGCCAAGTAAAGTTTCTATGTCAAAGTTGATGTTATATTTGGGATCGCTGCGCAGAAACAGCATTGCTGTCTGTCACGGATCTGGGCACAGGCCTCTGTAGAAAATTCGAAAATCTGCCAATTTACGAGCGTGATCCTCAGATATGTACGCAACTTTCATTAGTTTTGAGTGTTTCCATTTGAGCAAGTCTGGTGCCAGCTTTAAATTCGTCTTTACGGACTGTTCTGTTTTTGACAGATTCTGCCTTTTATTTCGCATTGCCGCTTTTGTTAAGTTGAATGAGTTTCTTTGTTCCATTAACTTTCAGAAGTTATGTGCAATGTCCAGAAGTGTTAAGAATGATTGTGTCACCTCTGAACATGTGAATTTTTGATTATGCACTAACCCTCTAATGAGTTTGCTTGAAGTTTGGTGTGAAGGAAGTTTTCAAGGGTCAATAGAAGAGGGTGATATAATGTGATCGAGAAGAGTGAAAGGTCTAAGCTTGGGGATGCCCCGGTGGTTCATCCCTGCATATTTTAAGAAGACTCAAGCATCTAAGCTTGGGGATGCCCAAGGCATCCCCTTCTTCATCGACAACTTATCAGGTTTCTTCTAGTGAAACTATATTTTTATTCGGTCACATTCTTATGTACTTTACTTGGAGCGTCTGTGTGCTTTTATTTTTGTTTTTGTTTTGTTATCTTAGTTCTCTGAATAAGTTCATCCTTGTGTGGGAGAGAGACACGCTCCGCTGGTTCGTATGAACACATGTGTTCTTAGCTCATAATATTCATGGCGAAGTTTCTTCTTCGTTAAATTGTTATATGGTTGGAATTGGAAAATGCTACATGTAGTAATTGGTAAAATGTCTTGGATAATGTGATACTTGGCAATTGTTGTGCTCATGTTTAAGCTCTTGCATCATATACTTTGCACCTATTAATGAAGGAATACATAGAGCATGCTAAAATTTGGTTTGCATAATTGGTCTCTCTAAAGTCTAGATAATTTCTAGTATTGAGTTTTGAACAACAAGAAAGACGGTGTAGAGTCTTATAATGTTTACAATATGTCTTTTATGTGAGTTTTGCTGTACCGGTTCATCCTTGTGTTTGTTTCAAATAACCTTGCTAGCCTAAACCTTGTATCGAGAGGGAATACTTCTCATGCATCCAAATCCTTGAGCCAACCACTATGCCATTTGTGTCCACCATACCTACCTACTACATGGTATTTCTCCGCCATTCCAAAGTAAATTGCTTGAGTGCTACCTTTAAACATTAAAAAAAGTTATTACCTCTTATTTGTGTCAATGTTTTATAGCTCATGATGAAGTATGTGGTGTTTATCTTTCAATCTTGTTGGGCAACTTTCACCAATGGACTAGTGGCTTCATCCGCTTATCCAATAATTTTGCAAAAAGAGCTGGCAATGGGATTCCCAGTCCCAAATTAATTAACAAAACTAGACACTCCTCCATGGTATCTGATTGTTGGACGGCACCCGAAGGATTCGGTTAGCCATGGCTTGAGAAAGCAAAGGTGGGGAGGAGTGTCATCATAATAAAACTAAAATAAAAAGGCACTCCTTCATGGTATGAGATTGTTGGCAGGCACCCGAGGATTCGGTTAGCCATGGTTTGTGAAAGAAAGGTTGGAAGGAGTGCCACCCAAAAATAAAATAAAATGGGAGCCGCTCTTTGAAGGTTTGTCTGGCAAGGGGGTTAGAGTACCCGCTACCATTCGTTGACAACAACAAACACCTCTCAAAACTTTATTTTTATGCTCTCTTTATGTTTTCAAAATAAAAGCTCTAGCACAAATATAGCAATCGATGCTTTCCTCTTTGAAGGACCATTCTTTTACCTTTATGTTGAGTCAGTTTACCTATCTCCCTCCACCTTAAGAAGCAAACACTTGTGTGAACTGTGCATTGATTATTGCATTTGTTATATTACTCTATGTTGACAATTATCCATGAGATATGCATGTTGAAAGTTGAAAGCAACCGCTGAAACTTAATCTTCTTTTGTGTTGCTTCAATACCTTTACTTTGAATTATTGCTTTACGAGTTAACTCTTATGCAAGACTTATTGATGCTTGTCTTGAAGTACTATTCATGAAAAGTCTTTGCTTTATGATTCATTTGTTTACTCATGTCATTACTATTGTTTTGATCGCTGCATTCATCTCATATGCTTACAATAGTATGATCAAGGTTATGATGGCATGTCACTTAAGAAATTATCTTTGTTATAGTTTTACCTGCTCGGGACGAGCAGAACTAAGCTTGGGGATGCTGATACGTCTCCAACGTATCGATAATTTCTTATGTTCCATGCTACTTTATTGATGATACCTACATGTTTTATGCACACTTTATGTCATATTCGTGCATTTTCGGAACTAACCTATTAACAAGATGCCGAAGTGCCAGTTCCTGTTTCTGTTTTTGGTTTCAGAAATCCTAGTAACGAAATATTCTCGGAATTGGACGAAATCAACGCCTGTGTTCCTATTTTGCCCGGCATCCAACACCCGAGAGCCGAGGGGGGCCCTGTGGGCCCAGATGATAGGTGGCGCGGCCGGCCCCGGCCGCGCGCCTATGGTGTGGGCACCCCTTCGACCCTCCCGCGCCGCCTCTTCGCCTATTTAAAGCCCCTGCGTCGAAAACCCCGGAGGAAGCCACGGTACGCGAAACCTTCCAGAGCCACCGCCATCGCGAAGCCAAGATCCGGGGGACAGGAGTCTCTGTTCCGACCCCGGACGGGGAAGTGCCCCCGAAGGCTTCTCCATCGACACCGCTGCCATCTCCACCGCCATCTTCATCAACGCTGCTGCTCCCATGAGGAGGGAGTAGTTCTCCATCGAGGCTCGGGGCTGTACCGGTAGCTATGTGGTTAATCTCTCTCCTATGTACTTCAATACAATGATCTCATGAGCTGCTTTACATGATTGAGATCCATATGATGAGCTTGGTATCGCTACTAGTTATGTGCTACTCATGTGATGTTATTAAAGTAGTTTATTCCTCCTGCATGGTGTAAAGGTGATTAGTGTGTGCACCGTGTGGTTCTTGTCGTAGGCTATGATCATGATCTCTTGTGGATTGTGGAGTTAATTATCATTATGATAGTATTGATGTGATCTATTCCTCCTTCATAGTGTAATGTGGACAGTGTGTGCACTATGTTAGTTCTTGGTTTATTTTGCAATGATCTATTATGCTCTAAGGTTATTTAAATATGAATATTGAATTGTGGAGCTTGTTAACTCCGGCATTGAGGGTTCGTGTAATCCTACGCAATGTGTTCATCATCCAACAAAAGAGTGTATGTAGCACATATGAGAAAGAGTTATTTATTATGCGATCAATGTTGAGAGTGTCCACTAGTGAAAGTGTAATCCCTAGGCCTTGTTCCTAAATACTTATATCTGCTTGTTTACTGTTTACTGCGTTACTACTGTTGCAACTACCGCTTGTTTACTTCCTACAATATTACTACCATCAACTGCACGCCAAAGCACTTTTCTGGCGCCGTACTACTATATTCATTCATACCACCTGTATTTCACTATCTCTTCGCGAACTAGTGCACCTATTAGGTGTGTTGGGGACACAAGAGACTTCTTGCTTTGTGGTTGCAGGGTTGCATGAGAGGGATATCTTTGACCTCTTCCTCCCTGAGTTCGATAAACCTTGGGTGATTCACTTAAGGGAAACTTGCTGCTGTTCTACAAACCTCTGCTCTTGGAGGCCCAACACTGTCTACAAGAATAGAAGCACCCATAGACATCAGTGTCCTCCAAAGATGTGTGGAGCCGGAAGAAGGGAGAGAGATGCTTGAGGAAATTCATCGAGGAGAATGCGGGCACCACGCCTCGTCAAGGGCACTGGTGGCAAAGGTGTTCCGGCATGGATTCTATTGGCCCACGGCTTTGGAAAATGCGGAGGATATGGTAAGAAAATGCAATGGGTGCCAGAGGTACGCCAAGCAAAACCATACCCCAGCATCCGGTTTAAAAACCATACCGCTAACTTGGCCATTCGCTGTCTGGTGCCTGGACATGGTTGGACCATTTAAAACCGCAAGGGGAAACATGACCCACATCTTGGTAATGGTGGATAAGTTCACCAAGTGGCTGGAAGTGAAGCCTATCGCAAAATGTGATGGCCACACAGCGGTAAAATTCTTAAAAGATGTAATTCTGCGGTATGGATACCCGCACAGTATCATAACCGACAATGGCTCAAACTTTGCTCAAGGAGAGTTCAAACGATTTTGTGAAGACAAGAACATCCGGTTGGATTTGTGCTCGGTGGCGCACCCGCAAGGCAATGGCCAAGTTGAAAGAACGAATGCTTTGGTACTTTCCGGTATCAAACCAAGACTCATTGATGCAATGGAAAAATCGCCGGGATGTTGGATCGATGAGCTACCGTCAGTGCTGTGGAGTCTAAGAACAACTCCGAACCGGTCTACCGGATACACGCCATTCTTCATGGTTTATGGAGCAGAAGCGGTCATACCAACCGACATTCTCCATGATTCCCCAAGGGTGCAACTCTATACCGAAGAAGAGGTAAAGGAGGCCCGGGAAAATGATGTGGACTTTCTAGAAGAAGCAAGAGAACTAGCTCTGGCAAGAACAGCCATTTATCAGCAAAACCTCAGACGCTATCATAGCCGGAAGGTTAATCCAAGAGTGTTCCGAGAAGGGGACCTGGTGCTACGCCTGGTGCAGCGCACTGAAGGCCGGCACAAACTTTCCCCTCCATGGGAAGGACCTTTCATTGTGAGCAAGGCTCTCCACAATGATGCCTATTACCTAATTGACGCACAGGAATGGAAGAAAGGAAAGGCGGACAAGTCAGGAGAGGAGACCAAACGCCCATGGAATGTAGCTTTGTTGCGTCCTTTCTACTCTTGAAGTGGTGCTGTAAGAGTTCCTTTTTGTACCTTAATTGCTATGAATAAAAAGATGTCGGAACCTCGAATGAATCTCGGGGACTACCCTTATTAAGTTGCATGAAACATGTTTATTTTTTCTGTTGCCGGTTGCTTATTGAATATTTTTTCTTTCCGGTTTAGTAATGTGCTAGACCATACCGGAGTCTTCGACTCTGCTGTTGTCCATAACTTGGCACATGAACTGCGGAAAGAGAGAGCAGGAAAGAACAATCCGGAAAAGTTTAACTAACCCCGGTTATACCGGTTTTTTGCAAAAATTTCGAGTTATTTCTAAGTTCAAGAAAATGCTTGCTTGGTAAAAGAACTTTGTGCTCATACGCCAAAAATGCCCAGAGAAGGTAGGCAGAGCCAAGGCAAAAGAGCCAAGTGTGCATCAATTGGATGCGGAAACAATTTCGGAATCATTGCAGTGCAAGAAAAAGCAAATCAACAAGCAAATATCTTAAGTCAAACATAACTTAATAAGTTAACCGGTACAGCTTACCGGCATAAAAGTTGCAGCACAAACCAAAAGGTTAAGTCTTATCTTACATCATAAACCCCGGCATACCGGGGTAGAATTTAACAAGTTTTATGACAAAGTAATCAGGGACAGGTGATATCTTGTGGCAACGCCAAGTTAGGCAGCAGGGGTTTCCGGGGGAGCAGCGCCGGCATCAGGAGTTGGCGGTGGCACGTCCTCGCCTTCATCTTCCTCCTCCTCGCTCAGATAATCCTTGACATCTTCAGGAGGGGGGATGAAGGTGCGCATGTCGGCATACTCCGCGATGTGGTACGCACGGTCTTGCCGCTTAGCGGTAAGAACCGGATCCACATCGGTGGGAGCACCTTCACGCACGCCGATGAAAGCATCCAGGTCCAGCTCCGGATACCAGGAGCAGGCGATGCGGAGCGCTGAGTCCGCTCCGGCACGGGCAGCACTGCCACTCCCGGATCCTTCTGCAGGCACCTTTTAACCGGTCGCTGATGAGGGAGAAGGTCTCCGGCACCGCTTCACCAGGCCAGAGGGTCTTGAAAAGCTGGGAGGCTACCTCAGGGATGTCGGAAAGGTTCCGATCCACTGAGCGCATGTGGGAGATCCGCGCGCTTAGAGCAACCAAGTGATCATAAGGATCCCAAGGTGCACCCAAGTTGTTGCCGGCCTGCTGTGCCCGGTGCTCCGCAACCTTCTTTATGGCATGGGCCTGGGAGTCCGGAAAGAGCCCTACGAAACAAACGAAAGCTAAGTATATGATACCGGAATGAATAAGCTTGTAAGCAGAAACCGGAAAAGAGAAAAGGAGAAACATACGGAGGGCAAGCGCGTCAGTCCGCGTGACCAGAAGGTCGTACTCCTTCTGTTCCGCTTTCAGCCGCGCAACCTTGCTCTCGGCTGCTTTCTGGGCCTTCCTGGCCTCCTCCGCGGCAGCTTTGTGCGCTTTGGCGGCTTTGCCCTCGGCTGCTTTTAGCGCCTTGGCGCCCTCCTCCAGCTCTGCCTGCAACACCACATTGGCGTTGCCGGCATCCTCCAGCGCCTCGTTTAGCCTGGCCTCCGCGGCAGCTTCGGCGGCCTTCAGCTCCTCAGCGTACCGGACTCCGGCCTGCATAGCCTGGTCCTTGAGCTCTCTGGAGATCTTCTTTTGGGCGTCCAAGGCCTTCTGGTGATCCCGGATGAGCTGCTCTTTTTCAGCTAAGAGCCGGAAGACAAGATATTAGCAAAACACAAAGGCAGATGAAAAGCAAGTCAACCGGAAAGATAGAAGTTGTACCTTGGAGTTTGGCAACCTGGTCCTTGAGGGCCTCAATGGAGGCTTCCGGGATAGCTGTTGTGCGAAAAACTTGTAAGTCACAAAAGAAAAGAAAAACCTTCCGGTAAAAGGATGTCGGAAGTGCGAGAACTTACCTAGGCACTTGTTGTGCGCCTCAGCAAGGCTCCGGTGCTCCCATAGAAGCTCCTCAAAGAGGGCCTTCCGGGCGTCGGCCGTGCTCTGTTTAAGGAAATGATGTTAGTGAAGAACGAAGGATTTTAACCCGAAACTCGGGGACTGGTTATGCCGGTTTCGTGCATTTCTAGTAAGTTTTGCGCTAAGAGTGAACTCTCAACCCAAAACTCGGGGACTGGGAGTTTGCGGCGTCTTTTAAAAGAAAGTTTTGCGCTAAGAGCAAGCTCTCAACCCAAAACTCGGGGACTGGGAGTTTGCGGTAAGAAAGATGCCGGTTTCGGAAATTCTTTAAAAGGAAGTTTTGCGCTAAGAGTTGCACTCTAAACCCAAAACTCGGGGACTGGGAGGATAGACAAGATCCGGAAAGAAGAAAACCGGCATCAAGAAAATTTACGAGAGAAGTTGATAAAACTTACCACCACGTTGGCGGTGGCGTCGTACCACGCGCTGTCGAACTCCTTCACGGCACGCTTGAGGCGCGAGAAGTGTTCTTCAGTAGAGCGAGGGCCGGCAGGATCTGGCGCTGGGAGGCGGTCCTTCCCCAAGACGCGGGTAGCTGCGGAGATATCCGCATCATTCCAGCGCTGGGCATAAGGGAGGAGAGGCCCCAAGTCTTGGCCTCCGCGCTTAAGCTCAACGATCCGGCCCAAGAGGCCGGAAGGTTTGTCTTGGACCACCATGGCGGCAGGCCCGGTGTGCAGCACTAAGGGCTGCGAACCGCTTGAGGCGCTGCCATCCGTGGCCTTTCCGCGCGACGCCCCCGGCTTGAGATAGTCGGTGATCTTGAGGGACGCCGGCGGCGGCTTAGGCGCGGTCGCAGAAGCTCCTTGGGTCGGTGGAGGCGTTGGCGTGGGCCCGGTTGCCTCAGGAGCAGAGGTTTCCGGAGGCGGCGGCGGTGCTGAAGTTTCCGGCACAGAAGCTTCCGACGCGGTCTTGGAGGACGTTTTCTTCCTTTTCTTCTTTTCAAGGACGGGAGGAACAGAAGGTTCCGCCCGCCCGGCAGTTTCTTCCGGCGCCCGTGTTGCGGCGCCGGTGTCTTGGGTCTCTGGAGGGGAGGCAAAGTCCTCCTCCGCGCGGGATCTGGCGGTGTAGGGGCCGCGCGCCCCGAACTTGTTGTGCCCCCAGAGGGGAGGCAGAGGCGTTGCCGGCACCAGATGGTGCCGGGCTGGAGTGAGGAGGAGGAGTCGAGGTCCTGGCCGAGCCGGCAGAGCCCTCAGGCCTGGGGCCAAGCTTGAGCGCGGGGCTGAAAGAAAGAAAAGGAGAAGGTTGGGAAAAAAGTAGCCGGAAAAGAACTTGGTAAAAACAGAACAAGCAGAAAAAAGAAGCCTTACCCGGTGGCCGTCGGCATCTGCTTGCCCTTGTGGCGCCTCATGGCAACGACCTTACCCGCGACGGGCTCGATCCGGAAGCGCTTGGCAGGAGGAGCTTGGCTTGAGCCGGCATCAGAGGCCGGCGTCTTGTTCTTCTGGCCCTGGGCCATGAGTTTGTCCACAAACTCTTTGCCTGCCTCGGCCTGCAGCGGCGCCACATGCTCATGGACCTGTGGGTTGAGGTTGGCTGAGGGCACATCTATAGAAGAACAATAGCAAAAGAATATGAGAGGAATGAAAGGAAAGCTACCTCAAGAATGGTCAATTCATCAGACGAACCGGAAGGTTCCGGCGGAGCTTTGCCAAGGCGCGCGGCTGGAGTCCGGCCCATCTTCAAGTCCTTCCAGAAGATGACGGGGTCGGGGTCAAACTTGTCGAGACCGCGCTTCCGGCAACGGCCTCGCTTGTCGGATTCGATGCCGGGGAAACGGTCCTTGGCCTGAAAAAACAAAAAAGGAAGAAGAGGTTAGCCGCAATAAAAGCTTCCGGAGAACCGACCCGAGTTATGTAATTTCTTACTTCTTGGGTCGGAGGGTTAGTGGAGCTAAAAGGCCGGAGGCCCCATTCCCAGTCTTCCGGCATGGAGGTCTGGCAGATCTGCCTGGCCTTGAGGACGACGTCCTTCTTGCTGAGAGGGAGGCCGGTGATCTTGGTAGGATCGCCGGGACCATACATCTCGCTCATCTTGTGGGCGCGGCGCTTAAGAGGAAGCACCCGGCGCGAGATGAAGGTGCGGATGATGTCGTCAGAGCAGAGGTTGGTGTCCTTCATGCGCTGTTTCATGAAGCGTATAATCCGGTTTGTCTCGTTGTGAGACTCCTTCGGATTGTAGCTCCAGTTAGTCTTGGTGGGCGGCGCCGGATCAAAAGGAGGCAGATCAATGAGATCCGCGGCGCCGTTGTTCCTAACATAGAAGAAGGTCCCTTGCCATGACCGGCATGACTCGAGACCGGAGAATTTGAAGAAGGGGCTCGCTTGACGAGAGCCAATGATGCAGGACCCGCATTGTATGGGGGGTTTAGGTTTCGGAATGTCTAAGCCCTGAACGGAATTAATCCGAAGGGCGAAGAATCGAGCAAACGTCTCGCGAGTGGGACGAATGCCGATGTATGCCTCCATGAAGGTGACATAGCAAGAAAGGTAGAAGATGGCGTTGCCGGGAAGATGGTGAGGTTGGAGTTTGTAGAAATCAAGAAAATCCCGGAAAAAGGAAGAGACGGGGAGGCCGAAGCCGCGCTCGAAGTGAGCGAGAAAGACAACACGTTCACCGGGTTCGAGCACCGGTTCAATCTCGTCGAATCCGGCAGGTTACTCCTTCCGGAATCCTCCGGGACCGGTATAACCAGTCAATCTCATATCGCTAACGCTGGAGCCCATCCAGGCTCCGCGGGTGACCTCGGAAAGATCAGCGCCGGAAGCTTGGCTAGAGCTTCCGGCATCTTGGGCGCTATCAGTTTCCATCTGCGCGAGATCTGCGCTGACCCCGTCAGATGCGGGATCTTCCGGGTTACTGGAGGAAGTGGAAACGTATTGTTCGGAAGACATTCGGATTTGAGAATTTTCGGTATTTACTCGGAAATAACAGATTCCCCAAGAACTAAGCCCGCGAGAAGATCTACGAAGGACAGAAAAAGCAAAGAAAAGGAAAGAATAAATATGCTTTCAACTCAAGATCTGAACTGCAAGCAAAAGAGGAGTAAACGTGAGTAAGGCCTAACCTGGGGCGGCAGAGTCGCAGAAGAAGAGGTTCGCCGGCGTTTGGGCGAGCTAGCTGTAGGCGTAGGGGTCCGTCGACGGTGGGGCGGAGACGAACTTGAAGAAGCTCCAATGTCGTGGCCGAGAGAAAGGCGCCGCGGAAGTTTTTCCCGCGGTGAAGTCCGGCGGCGTCCGGCGGCGCGCTGGTGAAGGTTTGCTCGGCGGCGGAGCTTAAGCAAGCAAAGGGAGCGGCGGAGGCGTACGAGCGAGGAGCGGTAGTGCGCAAGGAAGTGGAAAATGCGAAGAAGAAGAAGAAGGAGAAGGGGCGGTTTAGCCTTATAAGGGAAGAGAAGTGGACTGGAAAACCGCCGAACCGTAGCGGTTCAGCCCATGGGCCGCGACGGTTTGCCTCGCGTGTACCCACGTGGCGCGAGGATACATGCGCGGAAGAGAAGGGCCACAGGGAGGCACACACGGATCCGGAGAAGTGGTTGGGATCCGCTGCGAAGCAGTTAATGCGAGCGCGGAAGCCGAACGGAAGTGACCCCTGACACTGGCGCGTCAGTCACAGTGTGCATGTCTCTGTCAGGCGCGGGACCCGATATATTCTCGACCTCGCCGAGGAAGTATTTAATAACCGAGATGCCGGAAGATAAGCTGTCGGAGAGTGCCTTGCAAAGAGAGAAGGCATGAGTCCGAGCAAAGATGCCGGAGCCAAGTTGAGCGCCGGATGGATTAAACCGGTATACAAGAACGTGAGAACCTGGCATGGTCTGTTGGATAGAATCCGCTAGACTATACCAGCTTCGGGGACTAATGTTGGGGGGATGACTCCCGGTATGCCAAAGGCATGCCAAACCGGATGGTCTTATCCATCAAGATACCGGTTTAATATTTATACCGGAACTCAAAGATAGGAATTTGGCTAAGTAAGCTAAGCCGGTATCCCCAAGAGGGGTATGCCGGAATCGGGAAGGAAAGATACCGGAGCACCGGAAGGAAGAGCGTGTCGGCTGACTGGTCAAAGATTCCGTCAGGAGCTAAAAGACAAGGATGAGCTAAGCAAAGTAGCTTTAAACGAAGGCCTGAAGACAAAGAAGAAGATGACGGCCAAAGAAGCCGGAGGACGTCAGCCTCCCTGTTTAAAGAAGACCCCGGTGTCATCTATGATTAAAGTAGCTTTATAAAGTATCTTTGTAAAGTAGTTTGTCTAGTCAAAGATCCCATTAGGGTTTCTTGTCCTGTAAGCCACCCTCTCCCCTATATAAGGAGAGGGGGCAGCCTCCTTCACGGGCGCGAGATAGAGAGCGTGACATTAGAGAGAGAACCCTGTAAGCTCAAACTTGTATCATGTGGAGATCAATGAAGATAGTGATCTAGAGCGAGTTCTTCCTTGTGTTCTTCTTCTTCAACCTCTGGCCTTGGCCAAGTTCTTGAGGAAACCATCCGGAAGTTCATCCCATCTAGTCGCAAACCCTCCCCCGAATCCTCTAGCGTCCATTCGGCCCCAAGATAAGCCATCCTATGGCATCTGTTTGTTCCCCACGACGACATATATAGTTTTCAATAAAAAATAAAAAGCGGAAAGTAAATATCAAATAAGTAAATGCTCTCGATGAGACAAAAGCTCAATCCTCTATGCAGCAAGAGGACAAGCTCAAGTGTGTGTGCTTATATGAGATTAAAGTTCTCGAGGACGGCATGGATTCACTAGCATGTGAGTTCTAAACAACATGGTAAACTAGAAGGATACCCTGCGCGTTGCAGAGGGAATTTCTCCGATAACTCTATTTTGTAAAAAAACAAAAGGATATAAGTTGATTGGAATAGGATGTTATTTGTAGGAACATGCAGGATTCAATTGGCGTAAATAGTCAAGAGGCTAACTTTAAAAAAACTGACTTGAAATGGTTATGTAGTTGGCGGCTAAAAGTTGATGATGTGGATAATTGGATGGCTTAAAAAATAGATGATGTGGCTTGCATGTAGAGTATTAATAAATGTTAGTGAGGGATGACATGTATAATTGGATGGCTAATAGAATGGATGATGTGGATAGCTTGCATGTTGAGATAGACAACTTAAATGACCCTCTGGTGGGGTTTTGCTTTATAAGAGATATAGATATCCTGTCAAGCTTTATTCAATTAGGGGTGGAGTCTTAGTTAGGTGCAGCCATAAGCATATGCAAATACACCCCGTATGATCGGTCATAGAGCCATTTTCATGTGCAAGTATATGAATCATTAAGGTATAAATGTCCCATCATAGCCATAAGATTTAGGGTCCCCAACATAAACCCCTCTAATGCAACCCATAGTGTTGGAAAACGGTTTCTGTCATTCCAACCCCTCCAACACTAATGCATTACATCAAAGTGCAGCCCTATGATCCCATATAGGTGAAGTAATATGCAGTCGAAGTTCACATAAAACCATCATACAACAACATAAAAGATAGAAAACTTGACCAAATACTCATGGCACGTCATATAGAATCATAGCCAGATCATCCTATGTCTCCAGGAACGTGGGGAACTACTCACAAGTGTCAAATATGATATGGACCAGAGGCATAATGGTTCCAACACAATCTGAATATATAATCTCCCCACCAAATAATGACAAAGTACCAATCATGAATATGCAATAGCACTAAAAACAATATCCGGGGTTCAATTCAGCACAAACTATGAGGGGGGTGACGTCGATCTCGTATATGGAGATGGTGGTGATGATGGTGCTTGTGGATATGTCAATGGAGATGCCTTATCCCCAAGCCAAGAAAGAGTGGGGATATCGATGGCGTCGATTTCCCCTTCACCGGAAGTACCGGTGCAGCAGGATCTGCCCTCTCCCGGAGTAGGACAGGACTTTCACCTTTGCCGCCACCTCAATAAATCTCAGGAAAATATGGCTTAGATTTTTCGGCGAAACAGAGCTTCTAGAATAAAGGGGGCCCGAGGCAACGCTCGAGGAGCGAACGGGCATGGGTGGCGCGATCATGTCTGGCCGCGCCACCTGGTCCCGTTCGCACTCGTGGCCCCTCTCGTGCGATTCTTCCGCTCATTGCCTCTCTTCGGGTGAAAACTGATCAGGTATTTTTCCCTTAAGTTTTTGCGATCCAGAAAGTCGTAAAACAAATAAAAAAGGAGGTTTTGTGCCTCCTAGGAATTAATACCAAAGAAGGGGACTTTGTAGGAAAGTCCCAGAAATCATCTAAAGATGCATAAATAACAATGAATGAAGGCAAATAACAATGAAAACTTACCCTATATGTTGCAATAATGATGATACAAAATGCACTTATCAACTCCCCCAAACTTAAACCTTTGCTCGTCCTCGAGCAAATAAGCGAATAGATCATATCATGCATCAATGAGCTTATGGTTGATAAAAAAAATACGAGCATTATATCATGAACTTATGCATATTCAATTGTAAAGAAAGATTTCTTAGCCAACAATCATACAAATATGAAATTCATAAATAAAAACTCTAGCAATTACCTCTTGCTGTTTGAACAAGATCAACCATTGCATGTTGGACAATTGAACAATGCTTCATGTGTGTCCATAAATACATATCACTTCTTTGCTTGGCCTTTTACCAGCTCGTTCTTCTTTTACTCTGTCTTTGTACCAAAGATAAACACTTATAGAGCAACTAGTTACAAGAAGAGGAATTGCTAAAAGACAAAAAGAGCATGACATTTGATGTTTATCAAACACTTTGCTTTTCCTTTTTATGATCAATTAATAGTCTTGCCCCTTAGTAAACAGTATAAACCTTATTCATGGATTTTTCAATCATGTCATATGCTTTACATCCACCTTTGTCTTTCACTTTCCATGTCTAAACGAATTCTCGGGTGCCGACCTTTTCATTCACAAACTTGTTGGAGCATATGTATTGAAATATTCATGACATCAATTTACCCGTTGATTAGCACAACAATATCTCATACTTCCTTGTCATCTCCTCTTCCTAACTATTTTTTCTCCAAGCCGACATCTCCAACACAAGTTCAAGGTATTTTTATTTTTCTTATAGTACTTAGTATTGCTTGCATGGATCTTTCCTTGCAAGCCATACGTACAAAATTCAATGCTTGTCCAACATGTTCAAGTTAATTAAGTTCAAGATAACATGTGATTGAAATTTCTAGATACGAGGAACACATCTGCATGAATGTTACCAATAAATCTTCGTACAAAAGAATCATGGATGACACCATACTTCCAATTTCATTAAAAACCACTTGACTAAATATAGATGATAATGCTCTAAAAGCTCTCCAAACTATAAGAGACTTGATACTACTAGATAAAAGCAAAAAATCGAACTAAGATGACGAACCAAAGACGATATGATAAACTAAAAAACATAAAAGACTTGATATAACTCCCCCAAGTTTGAGTGTTGAAGTGGCTTTTATTTCTTCTTGGCGCTCTCATACTCATAATGGGCATCCCACTCCTTGAGTTTCGAAGGATAAGGCCTCCCATTGTAGAAGGATGTAGATGGCTCGCTGAACCTGGTGGAGGCAGCTTGGGTGATCTTGTTGAAGCGGTCTTCATACTCACAATTCTGGTTGTCCACAATCCACATGAGGGCTTGGAACCTATCCAGCTGTGTGAGGATGCGAAATATCTTCTCCTCTGTGTCCTTGATCCTAGCTTCACATGCTTTAACCTTCTTCTCCATCTCGATGTTCATCCGATGATGAGCATCAAGAATACTCTTGATCACAATACCATACCTAAAGCCGGTGTCCTCTAGAATCTCCAGCCTTTCTTCCATGGTGCCCTCGGTCTTTGGTGCCTTCACCTCCTCCATGAGCAGCACTCCCTCCTTGAAGGTCAAGGTCTTCAGGGGAGCCACCATGGAGCTGAGGTAGCGGTTCACCACACACATCTCCTTAGAGCCTTCACCCCCGAGATTGGATCTGCAGCATGACATGATCAAAAAGCTAAAAGTTCTGGACAAGAAAAATAAGTTTCGCTTGAAAAGACTCGATGCGAGATTAGATTGGCAGAGAGGGGTTTATATTGACCAGTTTTAGAAAAAAAAACGAAGAGTATGAGTCGAAAACGAGGGGGAAGGAAGTCCGAGGTGCGAACGAGCACGGGTGACGCGACCATAAGGTTGGGCCGCGCCACCTGGCCTCTTTCACTCCCCGTGACTCCTTTTCACCCAAATCTTTCACGAATCTTACTTATTTTGCAAAAAAGTAACTATCCTAAAATATGAAAAGATTCTGAGATCGTTACGTACTAGATTTCGACTTTTATTGGTTTTCGGTGTCTGGCAGTAGGAAATTTTTGGCGATGATATCTTCCAGAGTCCGGAGATGTAACTCCTCCATGTTTCCAATGAAGTGTTCTCCTGCAATATAATGTTTAAGATGTTGTCCATTAACAATATGAGGCTTACCCTTGTAATCTCCATGGAGACGGATGACTCCGAAGCGATACACCTCCTGCACAACCAATGGACCCGCCATCTTGATGCTAATTTACTTGCAGAGAACTTGAAACGAGAGTTGAACAATAACACGTGGTCTCCTACTTTGAATTCCTTTCTTTTTATCCTTCTATCATGCCAAATTTAACCTTTTCTTTAAACAACCTAGCACTTTCATGAGCTCTATTTCTCCATTCATCTAATAAATTTATGTCTAGCATTCTCTTTTCTCCCGCAGTTTTAAAATCAAAGTTAAGTTCCTTAACAACCCACCTAGCTTTGTGTTCTAATTCTACAGGTAAATGACAAGCTTTTCCATATACCATTCTATAAGGAGACATTCCCATAGGATTTTTAAAAGAATTTCTATAAGCACATAATGCTTTATTAATTTTAGTTGGCCAATTAGACCTGGACTTATTAACTTTGTTTTCAATATAAGTTTTAATTCTCTATTGCTCAATTCAACTTGACCACTAGTTTGTGGGTGATATGGAGACGCTACTCTATGATTGACACCATATTTAGCCAAGGATTTTCTAAAAACTTGATGAATAAAGTGAGAACCACCATCAGTAATTAAAAATCTAGGTACTCCAAACCTGGGAAGAATGATGTCCTTCAACATCTTCATTGCAGTAGCATGGTCAGCACTCTTTGTCGGAATTGCTTCCACCCACTTAGTAACATAATCCTATACAACTAAAATGTGAGTATACTACGACTTGGAGGCAGGAAATGCCACCATAAAGTCAAATCCCCATACATCAAATGGTTTAAGAGGTAATGTACAATTCATAGGCATTTCATTTCTCTTACCAACGTTACCAATGATTTGACATTTATCACAAGCTTTAACATAAGTAGCACAATCTTTAAATAAAGTAGGCCAATAAAAACCAGATTGCAATACCTTTGCGGCTGTGTGGCCTCCCGCGTGGTGACCTCCATAAGGACTGTCATTGCAGTCTTTTATAATGTTTTGCTGTTCAAACTCAGGCACACAACATCTAATAATACCATCAACTCCCTTCTTATAAACAAAATGATCATCACAAAAGTAATGTCTAAGATCATAAAATAATTTCTTTCTTTGTTGATAGGTAAAATGTGGTGGCATAACTTTCCAAACAATAAAATTAGCATAATCAGCGAACCATGGGGAAGCTAGTCTTACACTAGGCACATTAATATTTGCAAGTTGTTCATTAGCAAAGTTGTCATCAATAGGGGTTTGATCATCCGAAATGTTTTCCATTCTAGACAATTGATCAGCTACAAGATTATCCTCACCCTTTATATCAAAAATATGTAAATAAAACTCTTGCAATAATAGAACCCATCTAATAAATCTAGGCTTAGCATCTTTCTTATTCACAAGATATTTAATAGCAGAATGATCAGAGTGCACAATAACTTTAGTATCTACTATGTAAGGTCAAAATTTATCACAAGCAAAGATCACATCTAAAAATTATATTTGAGTGGTAGCATAATTTTTTTGGGCACCATCAAGAGTCTTACTAGCATAATACATAGCATTTAGTTTCTTATCAACTCTCCGTCCCAAAACAGTGCCTACTGCATAATCACTTGCATCACACATAATTTCAAAATGTAAATTCCAATCAGGCGATTGAATTATGCGAACACTAATTAAAGCATTCTTTAAAGGGATTTCTATTTTCGTGCCCTCGGGTCGTTAGTTGGCTCCTTTTCCCCTTTAGTCACTTTCCCCAAGCCTATGTCTGAAACCCAGAAGAGCTCGACGGAAGGAATCCGTCTATTTGGACGTTCTGTGCTGGCGTGTTGCGCCGCGTCGTCTGTGGGGCCACGTCGTGTGGGGCCACGTCGCGTGGGCCGCGTCGCATGGGGCTGGTAGAAAGGGACCGCGTGGGACAGGACGAGAAGCGTTTGGTTGCACGTGAGCAGGAGCTGGGTTTTGTCTCTCTCGGCCCAAATTGGCATTTTTAAGAGCACCTTTTCCCCTCTTTCTCTCTCTGTCTTTTTCACCAAATTAGTATCAAATCTAGAGAAGCTTCTATTTCTGTCTTTCTTCAATATGGCAGCAAATCTAGTAGCAAATCTAGTAGCAAATCTCTGGGGTTATTTATGCCTTTTGGCCCTCGTTTTTTGCCCAACTAGCATGTTGACCCGCGCAATTGCGCGGCTAGATTTCTTATGAACTTTTTACTTTCGTAAGATATATGTAATATTATCATAGAACTTATAATGAAAATATCGAATGTGAAAACTCATATGGAATTAGCTCTTTGGCCCCATGCGAATCGATTATTTTTTTACTTTGATGGTGTAAATTTATTTAATATTTTATACCCATATATCATTTAGAATAGAAAAAATATTTGATCCAATATTTAAAAATTGGCATGTATTAGTGGATCTCCAAATTAATATGTTTTATTGGGTGTATTAGGTTGTTTCTATGGGACTTGACATTCCTTAGACTTTTTGCATGGTGCTTTCTCCGTTATGTTTTATCCTTATTTCTTCGTAACTTAAGATTTTTCACATAAATGTTCTTAGCTTTTAATGTTTAAAATGTCTAAACGCTAGGCAGTTATCTTGTGCATGTGGTATTATATTGTGAGATGCTTCAACAAATGCCAGCTTAGCAATCCCATATAATATTAGTTTTTTATATTCATCGAAAAAATCTAAATTAATCCAACCCTCTAAATGTCGGCACAACTATGTATTTGACAAAATAGTTTAACCTTAAATATGTAGCTTGATGTGCTCTAGGTTTTAAATTGCAGACGGACTGTTTATTATGTTCTCCTGGCATCTGTATAGCCCTTCTTTACACGATCTTTTTGTTTTCTTTGAAATTATAATTAGCTGGTTATTAATTAATTTCTGGGTCGGCTAGATTATTTACGTGTTATTGCATATTTATTTTTCATATTTAATTAATATATAATATTTTGATGTTGTTAAATCTCATTAGGTAAACACATCAAGTTAATATATCATGTTCGTCAAAATATGCAATGTAGACACACTTAGCATTTTTACCCGGCCAGTCATTTGCATCCAAAAAACTTGGATATTTATTTGATTATCATCGAATTATCATTCAGAATTAGTACATAAAATGAGCATAAGCAATATTTCATCTTGAAGAAACATTGTTCCACATTGGCTGAATATATATGTTGAGCGAATAATATGATGCAAGTAAGCGTTTTTGTATGTAACAAAAAAAATTAAAAGGTATTATCGCCGATGCGTTCTCGTACAAATTTTTCTGCACCTCATCCGTGGGTGCCAATCATTTTATCAACTACTGAAATTCTATTATTAAGAACTAAAATTAAACGTTGATTCATTTCTTTATATCTTGTATTTTTTCTACTGTATCATGTTTATCTGTACCGTACTGGTTTGGGCTCCTACTGTACGCTCCGCCGCCATGCCGTCGCTTCGCACCCAGCATGTCCGGGATGCATTGCTTGTTGTCGTCGGATGTGTGAACCTGTGTATGGATGTGGCTTTCGAGCATCCGGTGTGCATGCCGTTTTTGAATCAAGATGTCCGGCTCCTCAGTCAACCATGATGGCTGCTGAGAATAATCATCCAAAACGATATTAGCAGAATTTTTTTGTCAACAGATAACTAACTAAATTTGACGAATACATGCAGATAAATTACATCAAAGGTGTCCTTGCAATACAAATAAAAATATGGGAATACCTTACTGTTTTCCCCAAATTCCCCTAATGTTAATCTGCCGTGTTTCTTTCATGGTATGGATGCCTTTGAACCTGTCGACTTTTCTTTTTTGTCCATATGGAGCAAGCAGCCGGATGCAAGGTGAATCACTGGTGGTCACCATGATCAAAGAAAAGAAACAAAAAAATCTTATGTCTAGCTGAGAAACAAAATAAATCTCAATCTGATTGGAAATTTCTTAGCACTTACGTGAGGTTGCATGGCCTGCCTGACATCAGATCATAGCACGGTTGCATGGCCTGCCTGACATCAGAGCATAGCACATGGAATCGTGAAGGACTGCTTAATTTGGAGGGCTGCAAGAGCTTGGTGTTGGAGAAGCGAACTTAGGTGGATGCCGCCGGTCAGGTTTGTTACTTGCTGATAGAGCTTCTCTTACATACAACCGGGAACTGGATTGTTGTTGTCTTCTAGATCTGTTACTCCAGGCGGACAGGACTTCAGGCGAGGGCACCTTGTGCGATCGTCAGCTTCGTTGAGAGAGATCGTCGTCATCCCTTCGAGCAAGCTTCATCGGAGCAAGATCACCTTATTGCTTCGAGCTCATTGATCAAAGGTTTCATGCTTGCCGGCGATGTTAGGTGTCGTCTCCAGAACCACACACCACCGTCGACGTCATCTATATACTACCCACAGGCTGAAATTGCTGCCGTGTTCATCTGAACGAAGCAGAACAAATGACGGCGTATCTGGGACGACGAAGACATGTTCTTTAGAAAGAGACTAGGACAATGCCCGCGCGTTGCTGCGGAAGAGAAAAATATGTTAACCTGAAAACACGAAATGAAAATATTCCTCATGCGTGGCTATCGCATATCGCCACCTTACCTGACTTCACGAAGGCCTTTGTCTAATGATTTATATTTTGATTTTTATCATAAAATCCCGTAATATTCCAACAATATTATCCCTTTTAAAAATACCGAGAGCCAATGCATTACCTGCACTTAGGGCATGTATATATGTACATGTGTCATGTGCACGACAGGGCTAGCTCGGTATTTTCTATATTTGAAGATATGCCTACTAACATTCTCTGCGTCTATGTATTCTTTTTTCAAATTTTCTAAAACTATAAAATCAAAAGTTTTAAAGTTTTTGAAAAAAAATCGGCTATGGAGGGAGTACTTGACTTATCTCCCATGCTATGATTTTTTGCCGAGGAAGCCATAAGCCGCAGCGTGCCGTCCCAGATCTTGTTGAGCTATTTTCCTATTTCACGGGATTTGAGGGCGGCGTTGTTTTGTGCCAAGCGGAACGTTGGACAGGACCTTGCAAACAACGGGCTGGATTTGGTCTGGCCGGCAGGGTAGGGTCTGATTGCGGGGTGATCAATTGCAGAACCTTATCCCGTCGCTATTCCTCTAGGCCGCCACCTTAGCGAGCACCTACTCTGGTCCGTCTCTTTCCGCTCCGACGTCTCGACTGTCCTCCAGCTCCGGTGTTTGACTGACAAGCCCGCTCTGTTCGCTATCTCAGCGCGCAAATCCGGGGCAAGTCATAATTCTTTTCTCGCTGATTGTTCTTCTCGGAGGTGACTTGCCGATTCCAGAAAATCTAGATATATAAACCGGCTAAATTCCTTATAATTAAGCGAGGTGGGATTGTTGAACACAAAATACGCAACTTATCATGTACATTTTGGACGGAACGGACTTCATCAAATCGAATTTGTATAATTTTTAGCTAATTCTAGCTCACTCATGTGGCTTTCGGCCCATTCATACCAGCCAGGCCCACGAACGCAGCCACAGGGCCTGGTGCGGGCAAACGAACCAAGCACCTTCACGAATCATGATCGAACCCAGCGACGAGCCGACCGAATCGTTTTTTCACTTACGCGGTGGCAGAGCCTGTAAATTCCATTGAAACATAGGGACAAGTCTAAAACGGACGAAAAAAGAGGGGAGAAACCTTACTTCCTTTATTAGTAGGTATAGATAAGGGCGCATCCTTTTATTACTTCTTCCTGTTGGAGTTTTTAGTACGCACGCCTTGGTGCCAAATCCAACAATATAGATCGTTCAGTTTTGGTTGATCGATCTGGGTTGTTTAAAGAAACAAATTTGCTATCGAGATAGAGATATATACTTCCACCGGTGTAGATTTTTTTCCCGGCTAGTTTCAAGTACCTAAATATCAACCGTACTGTTGTGATATATAGGTGGACCGGTGTAGAGCTTTTTTTTTTCCATCGTACCTGGCCGGACGGAGGAAGCTAATCAATGCCCGTCATTTTACTTTAATTACTATTCCTAGCTAATCCAGGCCGTTGGTTGTTTGTTGTTTTAATTATATAATAGATATGGCAGCAAATCTAGTAGCAAATCTAGAAGCTAGTATATGATAAATTGACAACTGCATAATCAGAAAACTAAGTATAATACATAGGGAAACTGCATACAGCAGCCAAAAGCAGCCAATAACGTTGTAATATACAAGACGCACGCAATGTATGGACAACAAGAAGATTAGGATGAATGAATTTGTTCTTCATTCCTCCTCATATATTTCGTCGTCGCTCCAATCGTGCATTACCCGAAGGAAATATTCATTGAACTCCCTCCGTCTGCAGTGTGCGGCCAATACATCCTCCAAACGGTATGGCTTGTGTTCATTTCTCATACCGTAGTTTCCTATTCTATCCACACGTACTGCCCACTCATCCCAGGCATTTGTATCATGAGAGTACTCTCTGATATAACCCAAATCCGTGTAGTAGATGCAGCCAGGTCGAAGTGTCGGGTACACTCTGGTGTCGACGGAGATACACCGGATATAATTCACGAAGAAGGCATTACGCCAATGTTACTGACCGGATGGAGAGAGCGGCTCTGAGTGTCCACACGGTACACCAATGGTCTGCACGCCAAAGCCACGCCCAACAACACAAGCAGCAGATCACCATCCGACTTCACAAGGTAGAACTTCTGATGTCCAAGTTCTGGAAATGAAATTAGTGTCTCCATCTTGACAGTGCTCGCGCGCTGCTGCAACTGTACATTGGTGCACACTATTATTCCGTTCTCAAAATTGTCCACAGCTAGTGCATACAGTTCACCATTGAACGGGGTAATGCAACGCAGACAATGGTTCTTGATCTTAAATCTTTTTTCCCAATCTTCATCTATATCCTTAGTTGGAGTGCTCTCATCGACCCAACCAATTTCCGACGGGTAATGTGCGGCAACGAAGACCATAGTCGGGGATTTGATCACAGCGACTGATTTCAGGAAAACAGATGGCATCTGCGCCTCAAACAAAGTGTTCGATTTCTTTGTGAGTGGGTTCAGAAGCCGTATCTTGTGCGGCGGGTTCTTCTGGGCAAACACGATGACGCCACGGCAAAATCCGACGAAGTAGTATCTGGGCAAGCACGATAACATTCAGCACTAAGATGTTTAAGATTGAAAATAAAGATGTAGATATGGAGGAAGTTGAACCTTGTATGAACTTCCGATAGATCTATGGTGACGTAGCGTGATGTGCCGAGTTGGAGGAAGGTGAACTCAGCGACGTGTGGAAGGGCGTGGTGTAGCATGATCCATTCGTCTGCACGTCGGGCTCGGCAAACCTGAGCGCCAATTTCTACAGACTTGCCTCATGGCGAGTAGGTGTCGGCGTACTCCTCGTTCGCCAAAAGCATTCGCCGATCTTGTGAAGTGGTCCATCAGCCGAGAGAGAGGCCCCACGGAGGAGCCGCGCTTGGATGCGCCGCCCTCGGAGGCGACGCGCTCGCGGCGACCGCTCGGCGGCGACGGGCTCGGCGGCGACGGCTCGGCGGCGATGGGCTCGGCGGCGATCGCGCGGCGGGGGCGCGAGGCGACGGGCTCGGAGGCGACGGCGCATTCTTCTTCTCCATCGCCGGCAGGGTAGCGTGCGTACGGCGGTTGGGTTTTTTCGATTTGGAGAAGTTGATGGGACGTGAGAGGGGTGGTTTCGTGCGTGAGCGAGAATGAGACGACTGTGCAGAGGGAGGGAGGGGCTTACGCGTCCTAATGCGACCCGCGTCCTACGCGTCCACTATTTGCACGTCTGCACCGCGACACGCGTCAACAATGGCACGTCTTCCACTTCTGCACCGCAACACGCGTCCTCGAGTCTAACCCTGGAAATTTAGATATACTCAGGTATACCCTCGAGTCATATACTAGCATTTTTTGTGTGCTCAGTTTTCTCCTTGAGTGCTAATACTGGCTAGTGCAATATATTCAGTTTTACCCTCAAGTGGCTGGTCAACAGAGAGTCAACAAATGGGATTAACTAGTTAAATGAGTTATTTAATGTGCAAAAAAATCCGAAAAAGAGTGGCACTTACTCATGGAGTCTTTACCACAAATTGCCACTTCTCAAATCATAGATAAATCATAGATAAATCAAGTTTTACCACAAATTGCCACTTCTCAAATCACCTAGTAGCTATGAAGGTGCATTGTTTTCCATAATAAGCCCTACCCAAAACAGCTTTCCCCAAAACATACTTTGTCTGAATGAGGCCATAATTTTCACACTCGTGTAGATTTGTATTGCAAATAGTTTGAGGTAGGCCAAGATGGGTTTCATTGTACAAAACAAGAATTTTCCAAATTTTAAATCTCATATTTCAATCCCTTAGTCTGTTTACCACTCACTTGCCCTTGGTTTCTTGATACTACTCAGTTTTGCCCTCTCCCTTCACACACTCTCACACACGCCGAACATTGCCCTGATTGGTCTAGCCCATGTCACGCGGATCGTGCCCGACGACCGTTGATCGTATGATCTAACGGGCAGGATAATCCCTATCTCTCTCTCTGGTCGGGGCCACCACCCTCTCTCTCTCTATCGTCGGTTAGCTTCCACCCTCTATGTATGCGAAAGGGCGGTTACCCAGTACGCTAAAGTTTGGTTTTCTGCATTATTTTTCACGAGCTAAATTATAAACTCTTTTTAGGCATTACTTTTCACGCAAAAAACGATAAACCATCGCCGATTTGTTGTAGCCATTACTTTCCACGCAAAAAACGATAAACCATCACCTATTTGTTGTAGCCATTACTTTCCACGCAAAAAAATTATAAACCATCACCGATTTGTTGTAGCCAATACTTTTCACGCAAAAAAATGATAAACCATCACCGATTTGTTGTAGCCATTACTTTTCACGCAAAAAAATGATACACCATCACCCATTTCTTGTAGCCATTACTTTCCACGCAAAAAATGATAAACCATCACCGATTTTGTTGTAGCCATTACTTTTCACGCAAAAAAATGATACACCATCACCCATTTCTTGTACCCATTACTTTCAACGCAAAAAACGATAAACCATCACCGATTTTGTTGTAGCCATTACTTTTCACGCAAAAATATGATACACCATCACCCATTTCTTGTACCCATTACTTTCCACGCAAAAACGATAAACCATCACCGATTTTGTTGTAGCCATTACTTTTCACGCAAAAAATGATACACCATCACCCATTTCTTGTACCCATTACTTTTCACGCAAAAACGATAAACCATCACCGATTTCTTGTAGCCATTACTTTTCTTTTAGGTATTACTTTTCACCGTAAAATGGTAAACTATATCACGAAGTTCCATTTCCGTCAACATAGTCCGCATTACTTTTTTTGTTGAGATATATACCCCCACAACGGTCGTCTCCTCCTTAATTTATTGTGTATAAACCCCCACAACGGTCATCTCCTCCTTATTTTATTGTGTAAACCCCTACAACGGTCATCTCTCCCTTATAAACACCCACACGGCCATCCCTTGTGTCAATAGGTTCTGCCTCTCTCTTCTTCGTTCACATACACTTTATCCATTGCCATGGCTTCCACGTCTCGGACGCGGACCGGAAGGGGAAGGGGAAGGGGAAGGGGAAGGGGAAGTGGATCATCATCATTGCCACCACCACCGTCAACACTGCCATTGATCATAGAGGAGTTCTTCATCGTCGTCTATGAAGACCCTTTGGTCAAGAAGGTACGTACGCGTTCCCACATATATGATGCATGTGATTAATTATGGGCATGTTCTAAAAAACCTTTAATTTTAAGGGTTCCCTAATTTCAAACTATCGGCGCTCGATCTCTTTGCAGGAACTCCCAAAAAAATTTGCGGACTATCTTGACGGCAAGGAGCCAGCTAAGGTGTATCTGCGAGCAGCTGACTGCGGTCCTCGTCTCTGGACCGTGGAGGTCCTATTTGACGGACAAGGCCGGATGTACCTCGACAAGGGCTGGGAGAAATTCGCCATCGCGCACGGTGTGGATTTCGGCTGGTTCGTACACTTCAAAATATGAAGGCGATGATGTGCTCACAGTGAAGGTGTTCGACGGAACAATGTGCAGGAGGTACTACTACTCAGACGACGAAGATACTAACGATGAAAGCGACGACGACGTGAAGCCATGCATCCATCCCCTTTAGATAATTAAGGGGATTATGACCAAGAATATATATGTAGCTTCATATGCATCGATTTAGAGATCTAGCTATTTTCTATATATTATGCATGTAAAAAATAATATCGCATTTCCACTATTATTCGAGCACCACATCCTCCAAACGATGCCGATGCCGATGCCGATATCGGCATGGTCAGAACGGCTATGCTCGCCGCCACTGCTAGGTCAACGTCGGGATGCACAATGTTTTGCATAAGAGTCACTTTAGATTAAGCTGCGAAAATAGTCACGTGCCATGGGCTGAGGCGGCCCCTACAGAGCGGATCTATATTATATTCTCTAAATAAAATAGACGACCACAGCGGTCATTGGCTGCGGAGGCCCCACAGAGCGGCAATATATAATTTTCTATAAATAAATAGACGACCCACTGGTCATTGGCTGCGGCAGCCCCATTTGTCATTGGCAGCACCGCGTATACAATCAGGAAATAAAACGGCCCACGCGTCAGCGGTAGATGGATCCACCCGTCAGCACGAGACGGTCAGCGAGGAACTGACCTCACGGTAACGGTAAGGCCTCGACCTGACGGCAACCCGCTTCGAGGGGTTTCAAACTAGAGGGAGGGGAAAACTGAGGAAAAACTAACGAGCTGGGGAAAACTGAGTACAACTAACGAAGCAGGGGCACGAAAATAGAAATCCCTTCTTTAACTTTCAAACTAGAGGGAGGGGAAAACTGAGGAAAAACTAACGAGCTGGGAAAAACTGAGTACAACTAACGAAGCAGGGGCACGAAAATAGAAATCCCTTCTTTAAAACATTAAAAGACTCCACACAATCATCATCAAATGAAAATGGGACATCTTTTTGTAAAGCATTAGTAAGACGCTTTTATATTTTAGAAAAATCCTCAATGAATCTTCTATAAAACCCAGCATGCCCAAGAAAACTTCCTATACCTTTGATATCCCGCGGATATGGTAAGTTCTCTATGGCTTCGATCTTCGCGCGGTCCGCTTCAATGCCTCTTCCAGATACCCGATGACCAAGGACTACACCTTTCGTAACCATAAAATGACACTTCTCCCAATTAAGGACTAGGTGTTGATCCTCACACCGCTGCAGCACTTTGTTAAGATTAAATAGGAAATTATCAAAAGAGGTACCATAGACAGAAAAATCATCCAAAAATACTTCCCTAATCTTTTGAATATAATCTTCGAATATAACATTCATGCATCTTTGAAAATTAGCAGGAGCATTACATAAATCAAATGGCATTCTTCTATAAGAAAAATTACCAAAGGGACAAGTAAAAGTAGACTTTTCTTGATCATCTTTGTGCACATGTATTTTTTGAGAAAAGCCAGAATAACCATCAAGATAACAAAAGTGTGAATGCCTAGATAATCTTTCTAACATTTGATCAATAAAAGGTAAAGGATAATGATCTTTACGAGTGGCTTTATTTAATTTTCATAACTTTAAACTTACTCAACATGTTATTTCTTAAATGTTGTATACAAATAGGAAACCCTCATTCCATCACGTATAAAACCCAAACCCGATAATGTTATGTGAAATCCCAAAATCCTTGGAGCATATAAGAAGTAACCATCTTGTCTTAAAAACTACTTATAGATCTTTACCAAGTAAATACATGCCCATGTTCAAACTAGAGATATACAAGTCTGTATTGAAAATGAGGTTGTCATTTCATGTATTCATTTTAAATAGACCTTATTTGATCAAGTAATAGTAAACTCTAACTTGTTAATTTCATGTCATCAACCTTAATCACCATTCTCTGGTATAACACCATTTGTGATCAACCATAATAACAACAATGTGTAATAATACACTCTATGTGTTCATGCTCAACTAAACCCTACAAGTACTAAAGAATTATGAACCCATCTTGTTTAAGAACCATCGTACTAATTACTTAGTACATTGCATGAAAAGGCATAATAAACCCTAGAAAACAATAGCCTTGTTTGAAATACTTCTTGTTCACTTAGAAACATGTTCTTCAAAAAGTTATTCTTCTGAAGTAAATAAAAAGCAATCATTAACCAGCCTTATAGAACTTTAAGCTAAACACATGTTCTTTAAAGGTTATGATTATGCCAACTATCATCCATTGTATGATTGCTATGATATAATACACCCACTTGTATGTGATATGAAGTTAATTAAAACCCTAATAAAAAACTTGTTTGTGGAACCACTCTAAAAGTGCAACAAACCCTAAAGAAGTCACTACAACTCACAAATTCTAAGTCATCGGGATTAGGTCACGATTAGAGCGATTGCATCTCATACTTATGCATTATATAATTTTTGTTAGTTTTTTAAACATTGTCCTTACTGAAGCGATTGCATCTCATAATTATACATTGTAGCATCTTTACTAGTCCTTTAACATTGTCCTTACCGGATGATGATGTTATATATTTTTGACCTGGTATTGTCAAGAACTTACAATGTGTCAAACATAGTGGAACAGGTGAACTACTGGTAACACACAAGCAATGACGTATAGCGAGGAGCCGAGGAACATATATGGATGGGCGCTGCGCTAGTGCCGTGTGTAGATTAATCGTCAATCTCCAATCTCCACTACTAATGTTGGGTATTAATTGAAAACAAAGGTAGCCGCCTAGAAGGAGCACTATATTGGAGTATAATTGGTTTCGGTGGTGAACTGATTCTATGATGGGACGTAAAGTCCCGTTCCGTTTGTCATCGATGACGTTGCAACGTCGCTCTGAGTCATGTGCAAGTTCAAACAAACACGATTCCCACCTGAGGACCTCTATAAATGTTTGATTCGTGTCTTCACTAGTCATCTTCTCCATCTCTAGTCATCCTACTCTCGCTCTGACATTCCAAACAGAAACTTACACTCCAATCGATCGCTCGGGAACTACACTGTCAAAATGGACGGCACACCGACCACAGCCACCCTGAGTCCCCGTAAGCCCGTGGTACTCTACCCGTCCCCAGGCATGGGGCACCTGGTCTCCATGATCGAGCTCGGCAAGCTCTTCATGGCTCGCGGACTAGTCGTCACCATCGTGGTCATCGATCCGCCCAACAACACGAGCGCCACCGGCCCCTTCCTCGCCGGCGTCTCCGCGGCCAACCCGTCCATCTCTTTCCACCGTCTACCGCAGGTCAAGCTCGAGGAGGCCGAGCACCCCGAGATGCCAACCTTACATCTCGCCAGCCTCTCCAACAGGCACCTCCGTGACTACCTCGCTGCCACCTCGACGGCCATCCTCGTGGTCGACTTCTTCTGCAGCGCTGCCATGGACGTCGGCACGGAGCTCGGCATTCCCACCTACTTCTTCTGCACCTCTGGCGCCCAAGTCCTGGCTTTCTTTATGCATCTCACGGTCTTGCACCGCGAAAGCACCGCGAGTTTTCGGGAGATGGGCGAACAACTCGTGCACGTGCCCGGAATCACCTCGTTCCCGGCGTCGCACTCCATCGAGCCGCTCATGGACCGTGACCGCCCGGCGTATAAGGAACTCATGGATGTGAGCGCCAAGCTTTTCCAGTCCCAGGGCATCATCGTCAACACGTTCCGCTCGCTTGAGCCGCGTGCCGTCGACACGATCGTTGCCGGGCTCTGCACACCACCCGGTCTCTCGACGCCTCCGGTCTACTGCATCGGGCCGCTGATCAAGTCAGAAGAGGTGGGCGTGAAGCGGGGCGACGAGTCCCTCGCGTGGCTGGACACGCAACCCAAGGCGAGCGTGGTGTTCCTCTGCTTCGGCAGCCTTGGACGTTTTAGCGCCAAGCAGACCAGGGAGGTGGCAGCTGGGCTGGAGGCCAGTGGTCAGAGGTTCCTGTGGGTTGTGCGGAGCCCGCCCAGCGAGCAAGACTCGGCGAAGACTAAGTTCGAGAAGCCAGCGGAGCCGGACTTCGACACGCTCCTCCCCAAGGGTTTCCTGGATCGGACCAAGGGCAGGGGACTCGTCGTCAAGTCGTGGGCGCCGCAGCGCGACGTGCTGGCGCACGACGCCGTGGGATGCTTCGTGACACACTGCGGCTGGAACTCAGTGCTGGAGTCGGTCATGGCGGGGGTGCCAATGTTGGCGTGGCCATTGTACGCGGAGCAGAAGATGAATGCGGTGTTCTTGGAGCAGGAGATGAGGCTGGCCGTCGCGATGGAAGGGTACGACAAGGAGCTGGTGGAGGCCGATGAAGTTGCCGCAAAGGTTAGGTGGGTGATGGACTCGGAGGACGGGAGGGTGCTCCGGGAGCGCACTCTTGCGGCGATGCGGCAGGCCAAGGACGCTCTGCGCGAGGGAGGGGAGTCCGAAGCAACGTTGGCGGGCGGTGGATGCCTGGGTTCATGCTTGAGATGCACGGAAATGTGTACTAGAACCTGCAAATCTTGAACAAACTGACTTTGCGGCAAAATTCATTATAAGCTGCGTTATAATGAAGGCGTTGTAAACTATGTTTCACAACCAAGAGCAGGCGATAAGATTTATTGGATAACGAAAGCGCTGCTAGAATGTAAGCAAAATCAAGAATGTTGATTCAAAACAAAAACTCGCGATTATTGGTTCTGCACGGATCAAGTGATTGAATCACTCATTGTCTTACTCGCGATTTAATATGATGAAGGGAGTGATAAAGCTATTAAAGATACTGCAAAATTGTGAAAACCCTAAAATTTAAACAACACCATTTTTACGACATTAGTATTGATCATATATCACTAAAAATGATTTCACACTAATCTCATATTAAATAAAATTCAATCACCAAAGTCCCAGCCATACATAGTTCTTATACATCAGTTTCACTTTTCAGCCTCTATTAGAAATTTGAAATTTACTGTTTAGTCCCTGCCCACAATTGCTTAATAGCAAGGTAACTGCCAACTCAGGTCCAGCCATTCTTCTCACACTTGTAAAAACCACAGGTGTAAAAAGTCCAAGTGTAACTATGCATATACGTGGGTATGCTGCATGCACACCACCTGGCATATGCCACGAACCGACCAAGCCTCTCACCCTCCTATAAATAGCAAGTCCTTCTCACTCTTCATCACTTTCTACCGTACACATTCCACCGCTCTCTCTCTCTCTCTCAGACCACCCCTTCTCCACCGCATCCGGCCTCTTCATCTATTCATTGTTGTGATGGGTCCTTAGGGCATCTCCAATGGGGTGACGCAAATGGATCAGAAATGCGTCTGCACCCTGCTCTAGCGGGGCGACGCATCGTGTCCAGGGCGTCCGCGGAGACGCAAACGCGGTGCAAATATGCGGCACGTTTGCTTCTCCATGGATGCTGCGCGGTCGCCCCGAGCATCCGCTTGCTTGCCCCACAGGCCCGCCTGGGAGCTACCCTGGCTCGATTGGCGCGAATTAAAGCAGAGCAACTGCCGAGAAGGTCAATCGCCGAAGTGGCAACCGCGCCGATCAACGCGCCAACCGCCGGAATGGAGCGCCGAACCACCGCGGAAGAGCAACCGCATGCCTCTTCGTTATACGTGCCGCCATTAATCCCCGCTGAATAAAACCCCGTGCCTGCTGTAATTCATGTCCAACCGGCTGCCATTCTTCTTCTTCTCCAACACCGGCTAGCCACCATGAGCAACCTGTCATTGCCATCGGACACCGACAACGAGGGGAAGCCGCCGGGATGGTGGCATTGGTGGGATAGGGTTGCGACGCCGAGCAACCCTAGCTCCCCGCCGACGGAGGGCGAGGAGGAGGGGGCGCCGTTGGCCTCGACGGCCAGGATGAGGAGGAGGACTCTAACGCAAGGTGGGCACGGCTGGAGGCGCTAGAGGCGGCGGACGATGCGACGGAGGCAAGGGCCCAGGAGAGGGCGCAGGCGCAGGCTCGTCGTCGGTGGAAGACCCCGATGACCACTCGTCGGAGGGAAACTCAAACTCGTCGGACGCGTCGACCGGTAGTACCTCTTCGGAGGAGGTGACAAG
The DNA here is from genome assembly GCA_030979885.1 of Lolium multiflorum. Classification (NCBI taxonomy): domain Eukaryota; kingdom Viridiplantae; phylum Streptophyta; class Magnoliopsida; order Poales; family Poaceae; genus Lolium; species Lolium multiflorum. The sequence goes on along the minus strand of CM061749.1, from coordinate 233,986,714 downwards.
CAGGAGGCGCGTCCGTGAAGATGACGAGGTGGGGCCTTCTAACAAGAAGGAAAAAAATTTGTTTAAATTTTTTTATTTCGCGTTTGTTCTCCTAGTTTGTATGTTAAATATGTTTGAACTTGTTCGATTCGACAAATCATGGCATGATCAATTGAACTTGTTTTCACGTTTGTTCTCCAAGAATTAGTTAGTTTCTCCAAAATACATCGAACCGCTGGGTTTCCCCGGCGCAAATGAATAATTTGCGCCTAGCGGTCACTAGTAGAAACAAGGGCTTTTATCCTGTCCTCGAAAGTGCTTTTGCACCGGATTTGGCACGAACCGGTGCTAAAGGGGTCATTAGCACCGGTTCGTGCGGTCTGCACGTCCAGGGGGCATTAGCACCGGTTCGTGCGGGACCTTTTGCACCGGTTCGTAACACGAACCGGTGCAAAAGGGTTGGCGTCAGCCACCTTTTGCACCGGTTCGTAACACGAATCGGTGCAAAAGGTTTTTCTGCTCCCCACGCACCTCCACACCCCCCCGTGGATCACCTTTTTTAACACTGTAAAATAGAAAAGAAAATGATAGATTATTCAAAAAATAAAATCTTTTGAGATTCATGTATGTTATGCAACCTACTATTAGGGAAAATTAACTAATTTGAATTTTCACATTTATTGCAAAAAATGTTTGAAAAATGGTAAAACCGCATTATCTTTTGCATACGACGTCGAAAAAAAACGTATAATATATCAAAATCATCGTGGGAAAAAATTACATCCGAATTCACCTGGGTTTACCCGGTTAGCTAATTTTTAGATTTTGAAAATTCCAAATGAAAATATGAAAGAAGATTTTAGTTTTTTTCCAGAAATTAGGGATTTTATATTTTTTTATTTTTTAAAATTAAAATTAATAATTGCATCCTGCATAAAGATTGCTATTACTTTTAGCAAATTATGAGATTTTCAAATTTTTAGGTTTTAGGTTTGGCAAAAAAAATTAAAAATTAAAAAATTGAAAATAATTAAAAATAATACAAATTATAAAGTTAATGTTTATTTATTTATTCAAGATTATTATTACAACATTACTTTGGTTTATTAAAATAATTATTTGAAATTCGAACAATAAAGAAATATGACATCGATCGACATGTTAATAGGATTGATATGATACTACTATCACATACATGCCCGCGAAGCACTTGGATGCGGGATGGAAAGGAACTTGGAAGTTAAGCGTGCTAGTGCTAGAGTAGTGGGAGGATGGGTGACCGAGCAGGAAGTTTGAGCACGAGTAAGTAATTGGACTAGAGATAAGGGTAGTTAGAGACTAAACTTGTGAAATAACTAAAATATTAGAAATTCCGAAAAAAGAAAAAAGAGGGAGTAGAAAATAATTCGAAAAAAGTGTTTTTCTGCCGCGGCAGCGTTTGGGACGTTTTCTGCTTTAGCACCGGTTCGTATTAAACCGGTGCTAAAGGTCCTCCCGCTCGGACGCCCGGGAGCCGCCACGTGGTGCACCCTTTAGCATCGGTTCGTAAACCGGTGCAAAAGGGGGGGCCTTTTGCACCGGATTGTTTGCACCGGGTGGGCATCCGGTGCATATAGCCCTTACCAACTGGTGCAAAAGGCCCGTTTTCCACTAGTGGGTCATTTTCGCGTCCACCAGAAGATGCAAACGGACGCGCGCGAACAGTTGAGACGTCTGAAATGCGTCGCCCCGTTGGAGATGTCCTTATTGATTGATCCCTGCTAGTGGTTCATCAGGTACTAGCACGGCCACCTGCTTGTGCTTTTACCTTTTTTATGTAGCATCTTCCTCTGCTCTGAAATGTGATAATAAAGAAGAGTGGATTGATTCAGAGATTGTTACTAGCATGTCAAATGTCTCATCTTCTTACTTCACTAAAACCTATAAGAGCTAGATTTAACTTGAGATCGGAACTTTGATTTGTCCTAGCATGTAGTATGGAAGCAACTAGTATTGTACTAGTCCGATGCATAATGAAAAATGGGGATTAGCACTTACATAATAACGAGGGATTACATCGCCAATGCCTACGTATTGTAGACTTGGGTTTCGGGAGAGAGCGACGATGGAGATTTCGGGAGCGAGATTAGGCACACGATGTACCCAGCTTCGGGTCCCCTCGGTGGAGGATCCCTACGTGCTGCTAGCATTCCACTATATGATCATCAGTATGTTAACAAGGGTCACCCGTAGGCGAAGCTATGTTGTCTATCTGTTGTTTCCCTATTGGGTGTCCTGGCTGGCTTTATATATGCAACCAGCCTAGGGTTTTACAAGAGTTCTAGTCGACTACTTTTTCGGGTTGTCTTCTTAGGCCTTCTCCATATTCGGCCGAGCCAGGTATACTAATAATGGGTACCCGAGGGGTATGCCCATGACAGTAGCCCCCGAGTGTCTAGGGAAGTCGAAGACTTGCGTAGATACTCCAATCATAATCATCTCCGAAGTCGAAGAAATACAAGGTGAGGCCATTGATCCGGAAATATATCAGGTCAATGTCGTAGATCACGTGTAGCGTAGATGATGTCGATGATTCTGGAAGTTATTTTTCTATCGGGTGCGCGGCCAGCGCTCCCGATGGGAGTAGCCCCCGAGTGTATGGGCAGGTGTTTGCACCTGGGCATAGACTCAAGTTGTAGTACTCAATGAAGAACTTGCCTATATTTCTGGGCGCAGCCCCTCTTTTTATCGACTCGTGCTGGAGGACTTAATGAAATCCATGTGCTCCCGATGGGAGTAGGCTCCACTCGAGTCGCAGAGTCGAGTTGAGTCTACATATACAGAATCGAATGAAATTTTTGTGCTTTTTCTCTTTTTCAAATTCTTCGAGTCCAAGGAGTCGCTATATTTTCTTCAACAACTATATTGTACAGGGATATTGGTAAATGCGGCTAGTTCATCAGATAGATCAGGTACCAGTTAATTGCTCTAGTGGCAAATCTAGATAAACCTACTTCAAACTCGCGTCCCTGGACACGAATTCGGGATACTGGCGTAATTCAGAATGTGCCGCTTTAGGACTTACCGAAACTGTAGTTGTTTTGGAGTGCATACTTGATAGTCTACATGGTATGTGCTTTTAGATTTGTGGTAGCTTAGTTTTCCGTTGGAGATGATCTTTGCTAGAAGTTGATTTAAGTAGACGATATGAGTGACAATAGAGAGAAAGTTGCAGTATGTTATACACTGGATTACGGTGGCGTGTGTACATTGGATTACATGGTGGAGGCCACCCGACAGCGACACATTTTCTACTGCATAAAGCTAGAGGAGACGGTACATGTTCCTATTGGAGGAGGTGAGACAGCATTGATTGATCTTTCTGACATAGCTAGACGGTAGGTTCCAATTTTTATGCGGACCATTTGCAGTGATATCATGACCGAGCACATTAACAAATTGGTAGCTCACCTAACAGGCTACTACAGAAAAAGTTGGCCCATATTCTTTGGTTTGTAAGCAGGATAAAGTTTTTTTATTCTGCTCATATGCGGTTGGCCAGCTTCATCGGCTTCGTCTTGTCATGTTCTCCTTATTATTGCTCTCTATCCAGAATGCTCTAGAGACCAAAATAGCAAGAAGGGGAGAGGTCAAGAAGGCTGGGAAGGAGCGGATCATGGAGCAATTGCAGATCTTGCATGTGGGAGCTGCGAGAGGAGGAGAGACTGGGGTAGCAAGGAGATGGGGGAAGGCCAAGCTGGACTACTGGAGTTGCATGCAGGAGCTGCGAGAGGCTGAGAGATTGGGGCAGCAAGGAGATTGGGGCAAGGCCAAGCTGGACTGGTAGAGTGGGGCAACGGGAAGGCGGCATGGTAGTGTGCCGTGGCCAGATCATGGAGCTAATGTGGATCTTGCGTGCAGGAGCTGCAAGCAAAAGAGAAATGGAGAGAGTGGAAGTGATGATCTAAGGAGCTTGCATTGCCAATGTTGTCAGCAAGTTGTTGCCACAGCACCAGCGGGAGATAGGAGCAGCTGACAAAACAGTTTGAGCAAAGTGTAGATTGAGGTGACATGGATGGGTATGCTTTACTTCCTTTTCTGGTTACTGTGAAGCAACGTATGCTAGAATCTGTAGTCATAGTATAACATAGTATACATTTTGTTTCTATCCGTTGTTACTAGGTGCTGACCGTTTTCATAGATCTGAACTAAAACTGTGGCACTAAGGAAACCAATGAGCAAAATCTAGAGAAACCGAACAACTATAACACTCTGACATGTGCCACTGCTAACGGTTTGTAGGTGTGGCACCCCTGATATATTTGAATTTGACTGTAGAAGAACTAATTGGCTGTATCAATAACCAACCGAAGATAGAAAGTAACACAGAATAATTCTCAGTACGTCTTAAGATGGAGACAACTCCTGTAGCATGATCATGTGCATTTGGTGGAGAGTAATGTGCTCTGAACATGAATATCCCAGTTGGTTGCTAAACAACAGAGCTACAGAATGAACCTTAAAAATATGGGCCTTCTGTTCTGAAGCCAAGAAGAAAATGTTACCCCTAATAGCTGATGGAATACGTAGCATAGAAAACAAAAAAATTCCTACCGCAAGAACGAAAACACAAGCCAAGATCTAATCTAGTAGATGGTAGCAACGAGGAGATGAAGAGACTAACCCTCGAAGATCGCAAAACTTAACGAGATTAGATCTCGGGGTGGATGTAGTCGATCACTTGCCGCTTGCAAAAGCGCGTAGAAGATCTTGACGGTGCCACAATCGGGCAGCACCTCCGTACTCGGTCACACGTACGGTGTTGATGAAGATGACGTCCTCCTCCCCGTTCCAGCGGGCAGAGGAAGTAGTAGATCCTCCTTGGAATCCCGGCAGCACGACGGCGTGGTGGCGGTGGTGGTGGAGATCTCCGGCAGGGCTTCGCCTATGCGCTGCGGGAGAGATATGTGGAGGAGGGGCGCTAGGGTTTGGGGAGAGGGGGTGTCTAGGGCACCGGCCACTTGGGGGCTGCGGCCTAGGAGGCTTAGTGTGACCGGCCCCTCCCCTTGGATCCTCATTATATAGGTGGAAATCCGCAAGAGTTGTAGTCCAAGTCTTCGAATAAGACCCCAACAACAAAACCTCCCAAATGTGGGAAACCTACTCAAGGGGGGAGTCCTACTCAAGGTGGGGCTCCCACCTTTCCTTGAGGTGGGTTGGCCGGCCACCTTAGGTGGAGCCCACCTGGGACTCCTCCCCTTAGGGTTGGCCGGCCTAGCTAGTGGAGTCCCTCCGGGACTCCGCCTTCCATAGTGATTTCTTCCGGACTTTTCTAGAACCTTCTAGAACCTTCCATAAATGCACCGGATCATTTTCAAACTTGTAAAATGACTTCCTATATATGAATCTTATTCTCCGGACCATTCCGGAACTCCTCGTGATGTCCTGGATCCCATCCGAGACTCCGAACAAAACTTCTAACTCCATTCCATATTCCATATCTACTCAAACGACATCAAACCTTAAGTGTGTGTCACCCTACAGTTCGCGAACTATGCAGACATGGTTGAGACTTCTCTCCGACCAATAACCAATAGCGGGATCTGGAGATCCATAATGGCTCCCACATATTCAACGATGACTTGTGATCGAATGAACCATTTACATACGATACCGATTCCCTTTGTCACGCGATATTTTACTTGTCCGAGGTTTGATCATCGGTATCTCTATACCTCGTTCAACCTCGTCTCCTGACTAGTACTCTTTACTCGTACCGTGGTATGTGGTCTCTCATGAACCATTCATATGTTTGCAAACTAATTAGACGACATACCACCGGGAGGGCCCAGAGTATATCTATCCGTCATCTAGATGGACAAATCCCACTGTTGATCCATATGCCTCAACTTATACTTTCCGGATACCTAATCCCACCTTTATAACCACCCATTTACACAGTGGTGTTTGATGTAATCAATGTACCCTTCTGGCATAAGTGATTTACATGATCTCATGGTCGAAAGGACTAGGTAACTATGTATCGAAAGCTTATAGCAAATGAACTTAATGACGTGATCTTATGCTACGCTTAATTGGGTGTGTCCATTATATCATTCACATAATGACATAACCTTGTTATTAATAACATCCAATGTTCATGATCGAAACCATGATCATCTATTAATCAACAAGCTAGTTATACAAGAGGCTTACTAGGGACTCCTTGTTGTTTACATAACACACATGTATCAATGTTTTGGTTAATACAATTATAGTATGGTATATAAACATTTATCATAAACACAAAGATATATAATAACCATTTTATTATTGCCTCTTGGGCATATCTCCAACAGTCTGCCACTTGCACTAGAGTCAATAATATAGATTACATTGTAAGGTACCTAACACCCATGGCATTCTGGTGTTGGTCATGCTTTGCCCTAGGGAGAGCTTTAGTCAACGGATCTGCTACATTCAGATCAGTGTGTACTTTGCAAATCTTTACTTCTCCATCTTCGATGTACTCGCGAATCGAATGAAAGCGCAGCTTGATATGCTTCAGCTTCTTGTGTGACCTTGGTTCTTGTGCATTGGCGATGGCACCCATGTTGTCACAATAAATGACTAGTGGGTCCAATGCACTAGGAACCACACCAAGCCCAACAATGAACCTCTTCATCCATACCGCTTCCGATGAAGCCTCCGAAGCCGCTATGTATTCCGATTCTGTTGAAGACTTCGCCACCGTGCACTGCTTGGAGCTGCACCAGCTTACTGCAGCACCATTCAATATAAACACGTACCCAGACTGAGACTTAGAGTCATCAGTGTTCCAACTTGCATCGGTGTAACTGGTTACAACGAGCTCTTGGTCACCTCCATAACAAAGAAACACATCCTTAGTTCTTTTCAAGTACTTCGGGATATTCTTGACCGCTGTCCAGTGTTCCATTCCTGGATCACTTTGATATCTGCTAGTCAAACTAACAGCATGTGCTATATCCGGTCTAGTACACAGCATGGCATACATGATAGAGCCTACTGCCGAGGCATAGGGGATCTGATTCATCCTCTCTCTTCTTCTGCCGTAGCCGGACCTTGAGTCTTACTCAAGACCTTACCTGGCAACATCGGTAAGAATCCTTTCTTACTTTCATCCATTCTAAACTTCTTTAGAATCTTGTCCAGGTATGTACTCTGTGAAAGTCCTATTAGGCGTCTTGATCTATCTCTATAAATCTTGATGCCTAAAATGTACGCTGCTTCACCAAGGTCCTTCATTGAAAAACACTTATTCAAATAACCTTTCACACTGCTTAATAGTTCTATATCATTCCCAATCAATAATATGTCATCTACATATAATATCAGGAATGCTACAGAGCTCCCACTCACTTTCTTGTAAATACAGGCCTCTCCATGACACTATATAAACCCGAAGTCTTTGATCACCTTATCAAAGCGTTGGTTCCAACTCCTGGATGCTTGCTTCAGTCCATAAATGGAATGCTGAAGTTTGCATACTATGTCAGCATTTTTAGGATCGACAAAACCTTTGGGTTGTACCATATACAACTCTTCCTCAATGTCACCATTAAGGAACGCCATTTTGACATCCATCTGCCAAATCTCATAATCGAAAAATGCAGCTATTGCTAACAAAATCCTCACATACTTTAGCTTCGCTACAGGTGAGAAAGTCTCATCGTAGTCAACACCTTGAATTTGTCGGAAACCCTTTGCGACAAGTCGAGCTTTATAGACAGTAACATTACCATCAACATCTGTTTTTCTCTTGAAGATCCATTTATTCTCGACAGCCTTGCGGCTATCAGGTAAGTCTACCAAAGTCCACACTTTGTTATCATACATGGATCCCATTTCGGATTTCATGGCTTCTTGCCATTTGTTGGAATCTGGGCTCATCATCGCTTCTTCATACGTTGCAGGGTCCTCATCATTGTGTCCACAATCATGACATTTAGACAAGGATCATACCAGTCTGGAGTGGTACGTTCCCTTGTCGATCTGCGAGGTTCAGTAGCTAACTCGCTCGAAGTTTCATGATCATTATCATTAGCTTCATCTGTTACCGGTGCGGGCGACATAGGAACATCTTCCGGTACTGCGCTACTTGATCAACGAGAGAAGGTTCAGTAACCTCGTCGAGTTCTACTTTTCTTCCAGTCACTTCTTTAGTGAGAAACTCTTTCTCAAGAAAGGTTCCGTTCTTGGCTACAAAGATTTTGCCTTCGGATCTGTGATAGAAAGTATACCCAATAGTTTCCTTAGGGTATCCTATGAAGATGCATTTCTCCGCTTTGGGTTCTAGCTTGTCCGGTTGTAACTTTTTAACATAGGCTTCGCAACCCCAAACTTTAAGGAACGATAACTTAGGTTTCTTATTAAACCACAATTCATACGGTGTCGTTGCAACGGATTTAGATGGTGCCCTATTTAAAGTGAATGCAGTTGTCTCTAATGCATAACCCCAAAACGATAACGGCAAATCAGTAAGAGACATCATAGAACGAACCATATCTAAGAGAGTTCGATTACGATGTTCGGACACAGCATTGCGCTGTGGTGTTCCCGGCGTGTCAACTGTGAAAGTATTCCGCATTTCTTTAAATGCATGCAAAACTCATAACTCAGATATTCGCCTCCGCGATCAGAACGCAGAAACTTGATCTTCTTGTTACGTTGATTTTCTACTTCACTTTGGAATTCCTTAAACTTAAAGTTTCGGATTTATGTTTCATGAAATAGATATACCCATATCTACTCGGATCATCTGTGAAGGTTAGAACATAACGATAACCACGCGCGAGGCTACACTCATTGGTCCGCACACATCGGTATGTATGATTTCCAATAAGTCTGTAGCTCGCTCCATAATACCAGAGAATGGAGTCTTAGTCATTTTTCCCATTAGACATGCTTCGCATCTGTCAAGTGACTCAAAGTCAAGTGACTCAAGTAGTCCATCGGAATGGAGTTTCTTCATGCGTTTCACTCCAATATGACCAAGATGACAGTACCACATATAAGTAGAATTATCATTCAATTTAATTCTCTTAGCATCAATGTTATGAACATGTGTATCACTACTATCGAGACTTAATAGAAATAAACCATTCTTCTCAGGTGCATGACCATAAAAGATATTATTCATAAAAATAGAACAACCATTATTCTTAGACTTGAATGAATAACCGTCTTGCATTAAACAAGATCCAGATATAATGTTCATGCTCAACGCAGGCACTAAATAACAATTATTGAGGTTTAAAACTAATCCCGAAGGTAGATGTAGAGGGAGCGTGCCGACAGCGATCACATCGACCTTGGATCCATTTCCAACGCGCATCGTCACTTCATCCCTCGATAGGCTTCGTTTATTCCGTAGTTCCTGTTTCTAGTTACAAATGTGAGCAACCGAACCAGTATCAAATACCCAGGCACTAGTACGAGAACTGATGACCCACAAGTATAGGGGGTGTATCGTAGTATCTTCGATAAGTAAGAATGTCGATCCCAACGAGGAGCAGAAGGTGTTGACAAGCAGTTTGATGAGGGATTCACTGTAAATGCTCACAGACAAGTATTCAGGGGTTTTGATGTAACAGATGAATAAAGTACGAGTAAGTAAAGTGCGAGAGTAACAATTACAGCGAGTGGCCCAATCCTTTTTAGCACAAAGGACAAGCCGGTTTGTTTACTTATAATGACCAAACGTTCTTGAGGACACACGGGATTTTAGTCTAGTGCTTTCGCTACATACGGCTAATTAATCTTCATTGTTTTGATAAGTGTTGTGTGGGTGAACCTATGCTAATGTACCGCCCTTCCTAGGACTAATACATACTTGTGATTATACCCCTTGCAAGCATCCGCAACTACAAGAAAGTAATTAAGATAAATCTAACCACAGCCTTAAACTCTGAGATCCTGCGATCCCTCCCGCATCGATATACCAACGGGGGCTCAGGTTTCTGTCACTCCGGCAACCCCGCAATTGGCAAACGAGTACAAGATGCATTCCCCTAGGCCCATAAAGGTGAAGTGTCGTGTAGTCGATGTTCACACGACACCACTAGAAGAATAACACCACAACTTAAATATCATAACATTGAATATTACTCAACCATACTTCACTACTAACATTTAGACTTCACCCATGTCCTCAAGAACTAAACGAACTACTCACGAGACATCATATGGAACATGATCACAGGTGATATGATAATGAATAACAATCTGAACATAAACCTTGGTTCAACGGTTTCACTCAATAGCATCAATAACAAGTAGATATCAACACCGGGAGAGTTTCCCCTATCAAACAATCAAGATCAAACCCAAATTGCTACAGCGGTGACGAGGTGCAGCGGTGGAGACGGCGGTGATGATGATGAAGATGATGGTGATGGTGATGGAGATGATGTCCAACTCGATGGCGGTGACGATGGCGTCGATTTCCCCTCCGGGAGGGAATTTCCCCGGATTCCTGCCCACCGGAGAGCTCTTTTCTCTGGTGTTCTCCGCCCCGCGAGGCGGCTGTGGCTCTGTTCGACGTACCCTCTCGGCTTAGGTTTTCGGGACGAAGGCGTACGCGAAGAAAAGGAGGCGAGAGGGGCTGTGGGCCCTCCTCACAGGGCGGCGCAGCCAGGCAGGCCCGCGCCGGCCTGTGAGGGGGGCCCATGGCGGCCCTCCTCAGCTCCCCCTTTTGGCTCCCTTCGTCATCTGAAAAATAGGAGTTTTCGTGTAATTCCCGTCAATTGTTGATCTTCCGAAATATTGCGTTCTGACGATGCTTTTTCCAGCAGAATCCTGGCTCCGGTGCGCGATCCTCCAATAATCATGAAACATGCAAAATAGATGAAATAACATAAGTATTATCTCCAAATATGAAATATATCAATGAATAACAGCAAATTATGATATAAAATAGTGATGCAAATTGGACGTATCAACTCCCCCAAGCTTAGACCTCGCTTGTCCCCAAGCGAAACTGAACTCGGTAAACAAGACCACATGTTTATGGAGTGAAGAGTCGATAAATCAAATACGGACAAGAAGCATCATGTTCATTCACACAAGACATTCTAGTAAACAACTTCCTCATATGACTCAACTTGAAACAAGTATAAGGTAATCACAAATAAAGGTGCATAAGAAATCATAATTGGTGATGGCAAACTTTGTTCTTGGTCAGAGAACAGTTAACAGATTATACTTATCTATTGAGCAGCGCTCTCATATTAAAGCTTATGTGGCTCATCTTGCATACTCAATCATAATGATCATTGATAACTTTCAAAGCTATATTCATTCAGATAAAACTTGTACTAAACAAGGAAGAATAAAAGACATGATGAAGCAAATCACAATATAAAAGTTTGATCACAACAACTCAAATGCTTGCTTGAGATGGAGGGAAATAGGTTTACTGACTCAACATAAAGTAAAAGACAGGCCCTTCGCAGAGGGAAGCAGGGATTAAATCATGTGCTAGAGCTTTTCAAGTTTTGAAATCATATAGAGAGCATAAAAGTAAAGTTTTGAGGGGTGTTTGTTGTTGTCAACGATTGGTAGCGGGTACTCTAACCCCCTTGCCAGACAAACTCTCAAAGAGCGGCTCCCATAAAGTTTTATTTTTGGTTGACACTCCTTCCAACCTTTGCTTTCACAAACCATGGCTAACCGAATCCTCGGGTGCCTACCAACAATCTCATACCATGAAGGAGTGTCTTTTTATTTTAGTTTTATTTTAAATGACACTCCTCCCCACCTTTGCTTTCTCAAGCCATGGCTAACCGAATCCTTCGGGTGCCGTCCAACAATCACATACCATGGAGGAGTGTCTATTTTGGTTAATTAGTTTGGGACTGGGAATCCCATTGCCAGCTCTTTTTGCAAAGTTATTGGATAAGTGGATGAAGCCACTAGTCCATTGGTGAAAGTTGCCCAACAAGATTGAAAGATAAACACCACATACTTCCTCATGAGCTATAGAACATTGACACAAATAAGGAGTAATAAAGTTTTGAATTGTTTAAAGGTAGCACATGAAGTATTTACTTGGAGTGGCAGGAAATACCACATAATAGGTAGTCATAGTGGACACACATGGCATGGGTTTTGGTTTAAAGGTTTGGATGCACGAGAAGCATTCCCTCTCAGTACAGGTCTTTGGCTAGCAAGGTTAATTAGCAAGCATAAGAGTTGAGGGAAACAAACGAATATACATGTGATAGACATAATCATGCATCTTTCTTGCAAGCACAAACAATTTTAACTTCAGAATAATAAGCTATGAGCTAACAAGAAAGGAAGACAATGAAACAACTATATGTATTTCTCTTTTCTACTTAAACCTCAAGGTGTTGTTGCTATTGACCAATGCTAAGTTTGCCAAAACCAAATAGATTTACTCAATGCTCCCAAAGTGGTACCAATACTAAAATCAAGATCAATCATATAATAGAAATTGCAAACTAAAATAAGGTGTGCAATATGTAAATGATAAGACTTCTCATTAATATTTCATAACGATAACTCACCCCAAGGGATACATAGACAAACTAAAGGAGAGATACTTCCACACTGCAACCCATCTTATATGATAACTTCCCTACTCATGATATGACACTACTTGATAATAAAAAGTAAGAAGGTGGTGATGATGTGATACCGCGGCACTCCCCAAGCTTGGAACAAACCAAGGGGATGTCAATACCGATGATGAATTAATCCTTTGGCGGTGGCGGTGATGAATTCCCGTCTTCAGACTTCCAAGGAAGAGGCTCTCCATCAACAAATGACATCTTGGTCTCGGGAATCCTGAAACTAGCAGCATGGCTTATGTGTTTAAACCTGTTTTCATACTCACAATTCTGATTCTGAACGTCATAGAGTTGAGCTTGGAGTTTGTTGGTGGTGTCGTGAAGTGAGAGGATGTCGCCCCATAGCTTTGCAACTTCCTTCTCGTGTTCAGCAATGAGTTCAGACACAATCTTGTGGAAGATATCCACTTCACGCTCAGCCATCTTCTTGTAGTTGAAGACCTCCTGTTCTAGCTTCTCCATCCTGTCTTCCAAGCTTCCTTCTCCTTTAGGACCCTGGACATCTTTGATCTGCAGCTCCCCATCAACGAGCAGCAACTCCTTGGGATGCATCCTCAGCTCGTTCATGTACAAGTTGTCAACGCCTTGCAGGAACTGTCCCCCGGAGTCTCTGACGAAGACATGATACCTCTAGATCCGAAGCAAATCCTGGCAGAAACAGCTCGAAACAAAACACGTCGAAAAAACGATATACGGACCTCCAGGGGTCCGGGGATTATATAGCAGTAATTTTTACGACAGAAGGAAAGTACGAACAAGAGTCGGAGAGGGACAACGAGGCGGTGTCCTCATAGGGCGGCGCGGCCGGCTGGGGCCCGCGCCGGCCTATGGGGGCACGCCCTCGTGCGCCTCCTCCACTCCGTTTCGATCTCGTAATTTTTCATATTTTCCAAAAACAGCAAAAACAATGTTCGGAAAGTAAATCGCGAACTTTTTATTACCTGTACTGTTACCTATTCAAAGTCGAGTTCTGGCGGACTGTCAATTTGACCTTTGATGAAAGCCTCCGGTGTTTCCACTCGAATAACATCAACATCTACATTATAAGAATCACCTGAGATATAATGCTTGAGTCTTTGTCCATTCACCACTTGCGTGGCATTGCCTTGGAGAGAACTAATTTTAATTGCTCCTGACCGATAAACCTCATCAATGACATATGGTCCTTCCCATTTCGAGAGTAATTTCCCTGCAAAGAATCTGAGACGAGACCGATACAATAGGACTTTATCCCCAACATTAAATTCTCTTTTGATAATTCTTCTATCATGCCATTTCTTAACTTTCTCTTTAAAGAGTTTAGCATTTTCATATGCTTCACTTCTCCATTCATCTAGAGAACTTAATTGCAACAACCTCTTATCACCAGCTAGTTTAGGATCTTTGTTTAGTTCTCTAACAGCCCAATAAGCTTTGTGCTCTAGTTCTAAAGGTAAATGACAAGCTTTTCCATAAACCATTTTATAAGGTGACATTCCCATGGGGTTTTTATAAGCAGTTCTATAAGCCCATAGTGCATCCTTCAATTTAATAGCCCAGTTCTTTCTAGTTTTATTGACAGTCTTTTGCAAGATAGATTTAATCTCTCTATTTGATAATTCTACTTGCCCACTAGTTTGAGGATGATAAGCGAAGCAATTCTATGATTAATACCATATTTAGCAAGAGTTTTTCTAAAACCACCATGAATAAAATGAGAACCTCCATCTGTCATAATATATCTAGGAACTCCAAATCTAGGAAAAATAATATCTAAAAGCATTCTTAAAGAGGTCTCACCATCAGCACTTTTTGTAGGTATGGCTTCCACCCATTTAGTAACATAATCAACAGCAACAAGTATATGAGTGTTACCTTCTGAAGAGGGAAAAGGTCCCATGAAGTCAAATCCCCAACAATCAAACGGTTCAATAACAAGAGTATAATTCATAGGCATTTCATTGCGTCTGGAGATATTACCAACCCTTTGACATTCATCACAAGATAAAATAAACTTCCTTGCATCTTTGAAGAGAGTTGGCCAATAAAAACCTGATTGCAGAACCTTTTGCGCGGTTCTATCTCCGGCGTGATGTCCTCCATAAGCACTACCATGACATTTACTCAATATTTCTTGTTGTTCATATTTGGGAACACACCTTCGCAGAATACCATCCACTCCTTCTTTATATAAGTGTGGGTCATCCCAAAAATAATGCCTCAAGTCATAAAAGAATTTCCTCCTTTGCTGAGCTGAAAAGGTTGGAGGCAAGTACTTGGAAACAATAAAGTTAGCATAATCAGCATACCAAGGGCTATCTCGCGAATTCACCTTTATTACAGCCAATTGTTCATTTGGAAAACTATCATTAACAGGAACAGGATCATAAGCAATATTTTCCAATCTAGACAAATTATCAGCAACAGGATTATCAGCACCTTTCCTATCTACAATATGTAAATCAAATTCTTGCAAAAGAAGTACCCATCTAATAAGCCTTGGCTTAGCATCTTTCTTTGTCATAAGGTATCTAATTGCAGCATGATCAGTATGAATCGTAACTTTTGAATCAACAATATATGATCTAAATTTATCACAAGCAAAGACTACAGCTAACAATTCTTTTTCAGTAGTAGCATAATTTCTTTGAGCAGCATCAAGAGTTTTACTAGCATAATGAATAACATTCAGTTTTTTATCTACTCGCTGTCCAAGAACAGCGCCTACACCAAAATCACTAGCATCACACATAATTTCAAAAGGCAAATTCCAATCAGGAGGTTCAACTATAGGAGCAAGGCTTTCTTTAGAGTTTCAAAAGCTTCCTTACAATCATCATCAAAAACAAAAGGTACGTCTTTCTGAAGAAGATTAGTAAGAGGCTTTGAAATCTTAGAGAAATCTTTAATAAACCTCCTATAAAACCCAGCATGACCAAGAACACTACGAATACCTTTAACATCCCTAGGATAGGGCATCTTCTCAATTGCTTCAACTTTAGCTCTATCAACTTCAATACCTCTCAGAAATTTTATGTCCCAATACAATTCCTTCATTAACCATAAAGTGGCATTTCTCCCAATTAAGAACAAGGTTAGTTTCTTCACATCTCTGCAAAACTTTATCAAGGTTTCGCAAGCAACTATCAAAAGAATTCCCATAGACAGAAAAATCATCCATGAATACCTCTACAATACTCTCACAAAAGCCATGAAAAATAGCAGACATGCATCTTTGAAAAGTAGCAGGAGCATTACATAAACCAAAAGGCATACGCCTATAAGCATAAGTTCCATAGGGACAAGTGAAAGTGGTTTTCTCTTGATCTTTAGTTTTAACAGCAATTTGTGAAAACCCAGAATAACCATCAAGAAAGCAAAAATGAGTATTTTTAGATAGCCTTTCTAACATTTGATCAATAAATGGTAAAGGGTAATGATCTTTCTTAGTAACCTTATTAACTTTTCGATAATCAATGCACATTCTATAACCTACAACTACTCTTTGAGGTATGAGCTCATCATTATCATTAGGCACAACAGTCATTCCTCCTTTCTTAGGAACACAATGCACAGGACTAACCCATCTACTATTAGCAATAGGATATATAATACCAGCCTCAAGGAGTCTTAATACCTCATTTCTTACCACATCCTTCATCTTAGGAATTAGACGACGCTGAGGTTCAACAACAGGCTTTGCATCATCTTCCATATTAATGGCGTGTTGGCAAATAGAGGGAGAAATCCCCTTCAAGTCATCAAGAGTGTAGCCAATAGCACCTCGGTGTTTCTTCAATATTTCCAATAACCTTTCTTCTTCAAACTCTGAAAGCTTAGAACTAATAATAACAGGATATATTTTCTTATCATCAATATGAGCATATTTAAGATTATCAGGCAATGGTTTTAAATCAAAGACAGGATCTTCCTTTGGTGGTGGTGTTGTACCCAAGTCTTCCACCGGTAAATCATGCTTAAGAATAGGTTGACGAAGGAAAATTTCATCAAGCTCATTTCTTTCTTCCCTAAAAACTTCACTCTCACTATTCTCCAAATGTTGCTGCAAAGGATTATTAGGAGCAAGAGCAATAGATGCACACTGTTCAACTTTAAAATCACTATTAGGCGAATCAATTTTATAAGGAGTTTTGGTAAATTTAGAGACGTTAAACTCATAAGATTCACCAGCAAATTTAGTCAAAATTTTCTCTTTCTTGCAATCTATAATAGCTCCACATGTATTCAGAAAAGGTCTACCAAAAATGATAGGACAATATTTACTAGCAGCAGAACCAAGTACCAGAAAGTCAGCAAGATATTTAATCTTACCACATAGAACTTCCACATCTCGAACAATACCAATTGGAGAGATAGTTTCTCTATTAGCTAACCGAATAACCACATCAATATCTTCAAGTTCACAAGAACCAATTTCGTGCATAATCTCCGTGTAAAGCTCATAAGGAATAGCACTAATACTTGCACCAATGTCACATAAACCATAATAACAATGATCACCAATTCTAACAGAGAGCATAGGAACACTAGCTTTCCTAGACTTATTAGGATGTGAAACAATATTAGAAGCATCTTCACAGAAAATAATATGACCATCTTCCACATTTTCAGTCACAAGATCTTTAACTATTGCAACAGCAGGTTCAACTTTTATTTGTTCTTCAGGTTCTATAGGTTTCTTTTCACTTTTATGAACCGCACTATTTATAACAGAGTACTCCTTCATTTTAGCAGGGAAAGGAGTTTTTTCAATATAAGCTTCAGGAATAACATGATCAACAGTTTCAACTACAACACATTTATTTATAGATGAATCAATTTTATCTTTATACGGTTCATGATACTTGTCAAAGTTCTTCTTTGGCAATTCATAATGAGAGGCAAAAGCTTTATAAAGATTTGCAGCGACTTGAGAATCAAGACCATAAGTAGCACTCATATTACGAAATTTATCAGTATCCATAAAAGCTTCAATGCATTTATAATCATAACTTATACCTGATTCTCTATCCTTGTCGTTCTCCCATCCTTCAGTATTTTCTTGGATCCGATTAAGAAGGTCCCTTTTAAACTCTTCCTTGTTGCGTGTAAATGATCCAGAACAAGAAGTATCCAGCAATGTCTTGTCTTGAAAAGAAAGTCTTGCATAGAAATTATCAATAATAATATTACCAGGAAGCTCATGAATGGGGCATTTGAGCATTAAAGACTTCAATCTCCCCCACGCTTGGGCAATACTCTCTCCTTCATGAGGCCAAAAATTATATATGCGATTCCGATCTTTGTGAATCTCACTTGGAGGATAGAACTTAGAATAAAACCGGGGCACAATATCATTCCATTCAAGAGAATCCCCATTATCCAGTAATTTATACCAATGCGCCGCTTTACCAGACAGCGATATAGAGAATAGTTTCTTCCTCACTTCATCCATAGCAATACCTGCTAATACGTCTCAGACGTATCGATAATTTCTTATGTTCCATGCCACATTATTGATGTTATCTACATGTTTTATGCACACTTTATGTCATATTCGTGCATTTTCTGGAACTAACCTATTAACAAGATGCCGAAGTGCCGTTCCTGTTTTCTGCTGTTTTTGGTTTCAGAAATCCTAGTAACGAAATATTCTCGGAATCGGACGAAATCAACGCCCAAGTTCCTATTTTCATCGGAAGCATCCGAACACCCGGAAGGACCGAGGGGAGCCCGGGGCCCCACACCACACCCCGGCGCGGGGGGCCGCACCCAGTGTGGGCCCCGAAGCCCTCTGCGCCGCCTCGCCTATATAAAGCCCCGACCTAAAAACCTCGACACGTTCGACGAAAACCACAGAAACCTTCCGAGCCGCCGCCATCGCGAGGCCAAGATCTGGGGACAGGAGTCTCTGTTCCGGCACGCTGCCGGACAGGGAAGTGCCCCCGAAGGCTTCTCCATCGACACCGCTGCCATCTCCACCGCCATCTTCATCACCGCTGCTGCCATGAGGAGGGAGTAGTTCTCCATCGAGGCTCGGGGCTGTACCGGTAGCTATGTGGTTAATCTCTCTCCTATGTACCTCAATACAATGATCTCATGAGCTGCTTTACATGATTGAGATTCATATGAGTTTTGTATCACTACTATCTATGTGCTACTCTAGCAAAGTTATTAAAGTAGTTCTATTCCTCCTGCACGTGTGTAAAGGTGACAGTGTGTGCACCGTGTTAGTACTTGGTTTATGCTATGATCATGATCTCTTGTAGATTGCGAAGTTAACTATTGCTATGATAATATTGATGTGATCTATTCCTCCTACATATGCATGAAGGTGACAGTGTGCATGCTATGCTAGTACTTGGTTTAGTCTATTGATCTATCTTACACTATAAGGTTACTTAAACATGAGCATTATTGTGGAGCTTGTTAACTCCGGCATTGAGGGTTCGTGTAATCCTACGCAATATGTTCATCATCCAACAAAAGTGTAGAGTATGCATTTATCTATTCTGTTATGTGATCAATGTTGAGAGTGTCCACTAGTGAAAGTGTAATCCCTAGGCCTTGTTCCTAAATATTGCTATCGCTGCTTGTTTACTGTTTTACTGCGTTACTACTGCTGCAATACTACCACCATCAACTACACGCCAGCAAGCTATTTTCTGGCACCGTTGCTACTGCTCATATATATTCATACCACCCGTATTTCACTATCTCTTCGCCGAACTAGTGCACCTATTTGGTGTGTTGGGGACACAAGAGACTTCTTGCTTTGTGGTTGCAGGGTTGCATGAGAGGGATATCTTTGACCTCTTCCTCCCTGAGTTCGATAAACCTTGGGTGATCTACTTAAGGGAAAACTTGCTGCTGTTCTACAAACCTCTGCTCTTGGAGGCCCAACACTGTCTACAGGAAAGAGGGAAAGTAGACATCAAGCAATTTTCGGCGCCGTTGCCGAGGAAAGGTAAAAGGTACTCACACTCCGGATCTCGGCTACTAAGCTATTTTCGCCGTGTAAGTACTCGAAGCTATTTCCTTTAGATCCTGCAATTGCATCTTTTTGTTTCTTGTTTTACACTAGTAAGGCATAATGGAAAATATCTGTGAGCTCTTTGTACTATTTCCTGAGTCAAGACATGAATGGTTTAATGCGAAAATTAAAAAACCTATGGAACCTTATTTGCATGCTAGTAGCAATGATATTAGTATGAACACTTTGAACACCATTGTTGCTAATGATATGGAAAATTCTAAGCTTGGGGAAGCTGGTTTTCATGATCTTTTTAGTCCCCCAAGCATTGAGGAGAAAATTTTCTTTGATGATACTTTGCCTCCTATTTATGATGATTATAATGATATTGGTCTTTTAGTGCCGCCTACTATGGAGAGTAATTTTTATGATGATAATACTATGCCTCCTACACTTGATGAGAATAATAATGATAGCTACTTTGTTGAATTTGCTCCCACTATTAGTAATAAAATTGATTATGCCTATGTGGAGAGTAATAATTTTATGCATGAGACTCATGATAAGAATGCTTTATGTGATAGTTATATTGTTGAGTTTGCTCATGTTGCTACTGAAAGTTATTATGAGAGAGGAAAATATGGTTGTAGAAATTTTCATGTTACTAAAACACCTCTCTATGTGCTGAAATTTTTGAAGCTACACTTGTTTTATCTTCCTATGCTTGTTACTTTGCTCTTCATGAACTTGTTTATTTACAAGATTCCTATGCATAGGAAGCATGTTAGACTTAAATGTGTTTTGAATTTGCTTCTTGATGCTCTCTTTTGCTTCCAATACTATTTCTTGCGAGTGCATCATTAAAACTGCTGAGCCCATCTTAATGGCTATAAAGAAAAGAACTTCTTGGGAGATAACCCATGTGTTATTTTGCTACAGTACTTTGTTTTTATTTTGTGTCTTGGAAGTTGTTTACTACTGTAGCAACCTCTCCTTATCTTAGTTTTGTGTTTTGTTGTGCCAAGTTAAGCCGTTGATAGAAAAGTAAGTACTAGATTTGGATTACTGCACAGTTCCAGATTTCTTTGCTGTCACGAATCTGGGTCCACCTCCCTGTAGGTAACTCAGAAAATTAAGCCAATTTACGTGCATGATCCTCAGATATGTATGCAACTTTCATTCAATTTAAGCATTTTCATTTGAGCAATTCTGGTGCCATTTTAAAATTCGTCAATACGAACTGTTCTGTTTTGACAGATTCTGCCTTTTATTTCGCATTGCCTCTTTTGCTATGTTGGATGAATTTCTTTGATCCATTAATGTCCAGTAGCGTTATGCAATGTCCAGAAGTGTTAAGAATGATTGTGTCACCTCTGAATATGTTAATTTTTTATTGTGCACTAACCCTCTAATGAGTTGTTTCGAGTTTGGTGTGGAGGAAGTTTTCAAGGATCAAGAGAGGAGTATGATGCAACATGATCAAGGAGAGTGAAAGCTCTAAGCTTGGGGATGCCCCGGTGGTTCACCCCTGCATATATCAAGAAGACTCAAGCGTCTAAGCTTGGGGATGCCCAAGGCATCCCCTTCTTCATCGACAAATTATCAGGTTCCTTCTCTTGAAACTATATTTTTATTCGGTCACATCTTATGTGCTTTTCTTGGAGCGTCAGTATGTTTCTTGTTTTTGTTTTTGTTGAATAAATGCTTGTGTGGGAGAGAGACACGCTCAGCTGGTTCGTATGAACACATGTGTTCTTAGCTTTTAATTTTCATGGCGAAGGTTGAAACTTCTTCGTTAAATTGTTATATGGTTGGAATTGGAAAATGATACATGTAGTAATTGCTATTAATGTCTTGGGTAATGTGATACTTGGCAATTGTTATGCTCATGATTAAGCTCTTGCATCATATGCTTTGCACCCATTAATGAAGAAATACATAGAGCATGCTAAAATTTGGTTTGCATATTTGGTTTCTCTAAGGTCTAGATAATTTCTAGTATTGAGTTTGAACAACAAGGAAGACGGTGTAGAGTCTTATAATGTTTTCAATATGTCTTTTATGTGAGTTTTGCTGTACTAGTTCGTGCTTGTGTTTGCTTCAAACAACCTTGCTAGCCTAAACCTTGTATCGAGAGGGAATACTTCTCATGCATCCAAATCCTGAGCCAAACAACACTATGCCATTTGTGTCCACCATACCTACCTACTACATGGTATTTCTCCGCCATTCCAAAGTAAATTGCTTGAGTGCTACCTTTAAAATTCCATCATTCACCTTTGCAATACATAGCTCATGGGACAAATAGCTTAAAAACTATTGTGGTATTGAATATGTAATTATGCACTTTATCTCTTATTAAGTTGCTTGTTGTGCGATAACCATGTTTCTGGGGACGCCATCAACTATTCATTGTTGAATTTCATGTGAGTTGCTATGCATGTTCGTCTTGTCTGAAGTAAGAGCTATCTACCACCTTATGGTTAAGCATGCATATTGTTAGAGAAGAACATTGGGCCGCTAACTAAAGCCATGATCCATGGTGGAAGTTTCAGTTTTGGACATATATCCTCAATCTCAAATGAGAAAATTATTAATTGTTGTTACATGCTTATGCATAAAAGAGGAGTCCATTATCTGTTGTCTATGTTGTCCCGGTATGGATGTCTAAGTTGAGAATAATCAATAGCGAGAAATCCAATGCGAGCTTTCTCCTTAGACCTTTGTACAGGCGGCATAGAGGTACCCCTTTGTGACACTTGGTTAAAACATGTGCATTGTGATGATCCGGTAGTCCAAGCTAATTAGGACAAGGTGCGGGCACTATTAGTATACTATGCATGAGGCTTGCAACTTGTAAGATATAATTTACATGATACATATGCTTTATTACTACCGTTGACAAAATTGTTTCATGTTTTCAAAATAAAAGCTCTAGCACAAATATAGCAATCGATGCTTTCCTCTTTGAAGGACCACTCTTTTACTTTTATTGTTGAGTCAGTTCACCTATTTCTCTCCACCTCAAGAAGCAAACACTTGTGTGAACTGTGCATTGATTCTTACATACTTGCTTATTGCATTTGTTATATTGCTTTGCATTGACAAGTATCCATGAGATATACATGTTACAAGTTGAAAGCAACCGCTGAAACTTAATCTTCCTTTGTGTTGCTTCAATGCTTTTACTATGAATTATTGCTTTATGAGTTAACTCTTATGCAAGACTAATTGATGCTTGTCTTGAAGTGCTATTCATGAAAAGTCTTTGCTATATGATTCACTTGTTTACTCATGTCATATACATTGTTTTGATCGCTGCATTCACTACATATGCTTTACAAATAGTATGATCAAGGTTATGATGGCATGTCACTCCAAATTATCTGTGTTATCGTTTTACCTGCTCGGGACGAGCAGAACTAAGCTTGGGGATGCTGATACATCTCCGACGTATCGATAATTTCTTATGTTCCATGCCACATTATTGATGTTATCTACATGTTTTATGCACACTTTATGTCATATTCGTGCATTTTCAACTAACCTATTAACAAGATGCCGAAGTGCGTTCCTGTTTCGCTGTTTTTGGTTTCAAATCCTAGTAACGAAATATTCTCGGAATCGGACGAAATCAACGCCCAAGTTCCTATTTTCATCGGAAGCATCCAGAACACCCGGGAAGGACCAGAGGGGAGCCCGGGGGCCCCACACCACACCCCGACGCGGGGGGCCCCCCCTATAGTGTGGGCCCCCCAGAAGCCCTCCTGCGCCGCCTCTTCGCCTATATAAAGCCCCTGACCTAAAAACCTCGACACGTTCGACGAAAACCACAGAAACCTTCCAGAGCCGCCGCCATCGCGAGGCCAAGATCTGGGGACAGAGTCTGTTCCGGCACGCTGCCGAGCGGGGAAGTGCCCCAAGGCTTCTCCATCGACACCGCTACCATCTCCACCGCCATCTTCATCACCGCTGCTGCTCCCATGAGGGGAGTAGTTCTCCATCGAGGCTCGGGGCTGTACCGGTAGCTATGTGGTTAATCTCTCTCCTATGTACCTCAATACAATGATCTCATGAGCTGCTTTACATGATTGAGATTCATATGAGTTTTGTATCAATACTATCTATGTGCTACTCTAGCAAAGTTATTAAAGTAGTTCTATTCCTCCTGCACGTGTGTAAAGGTGACAGTGTGTGCACCGTGTTAGTACTTGGTTTATGCTATGATCATGATCTCTTGTAGATTGCGAAGTTAACTATTGCTATGATAATATTGATGTGATCTATTCCTCCTACATATGCATGAAGGTGACAGTGTGCATGCTATGCTAGTACTTGGTTTAGTCTATTGATCTATCTTACACTATAAGGTTACTTAAACATGAGCATTATTGTGGAGCTTGTTAACTCCGGCATTGAGGGTTCGTGTAATCCTACGCAATATGTTCATCATCCAACAAAAGTGTAGAGTATGCATTTATCTATTCTGTTATGTGATCAATGTTGAGAGTGTCCACTAGTGAAAGTGTAATCCCTAGGCCTTGTTCCTAAATATGCTATCGCTGCTTGTTTACTGTTTTACTGCGTTACTACTGCTGCAATACTACCACCATCAACTACACGCCAGCAAGCTATTGTCTGCACCGTTGCTACTGCTCATATATATTCATACCACCTGTATTTCACTATCTCTTCGCCGAACTAGTGCACCTATTTGGTGTGTTGGGGACACAAGAGACTTCTTGCTTTGTGGTTGCAGGGTTGCATGAGAGGGATATCTTTGACCTCTTCCTCCCCGAGTTCGATAAACCTTGGGTGATCCACTTAAGGGAAAACTTGCTGCTGTTCTACAAACCTCTGCTCTTGGAGGCCCAACACTGTCTACAGGAAAGGAGGGAAAGTAGACATCACCTGCACACTTGAATAAACCGCATAATTCATGTAAGAACAGTAAATGATCTCCAGGGTGGACAGTTCCATCCCCTGTATAACGGTTACCCACTACACGTTCAATAATTTTCATAGGTATTTTGTATGGTAATTCTTCCTTACCTGGCGCCTCATCTACTACCTTTGCAGTAGTAGTAGATTTCCCAAATAAACACTCAAGAGAATATCTCTCCATAATGAGTTATAGCAGCAGGCAGAAATAAAATCAGCACAAACAGTAGAAATTTCCCTTACCAATTCCACTTACCAATAGCGCTTCACTCCCCGGCAACGGCGCCAGAAAATAGTCTTGATGACCCACAAGTATAGGGGGTGTATCGTAGTATCTTCGATAAGTAAGAATGTCGATCCCAACGAGGAGCAGAAGGTGTTGACAAGCAGTTTTGATGAGGGATTCACTGTAAATGCTCACAGACAAGTATTCAGGGGGTTTTGATGTAACAGATGAATAAAGTACGAGTAAGTAAAGTGCGAGAGTAACAATTGCAGTGAGTGGCCCAATCCTTTTTAGCACAAAGGACAAGCCGGTTTGTTTACTTATAATGACCAAACGTTCTTGAGGACACACGGGATTTTAGTCTAGTGCTTTCGCTACATACGGCTAATTAATCTTCATTGTTTTGATAAGTGTTGTGTGGGTGAACCTATGCTAATGTACCGCCCTTCCTAGGACTAATACATACTTGTGATTATACCCCTTGCAAGCATCTGCAACTACAAGAAAGTAATTAAGATAAATCTAACCACAGCCTTAAACTCTGAGATCCTGCGATCCCTCCTGCGTCGATATACCAACGGGGGCTCAGGTTTCTGTCACTCCGGCAACCCCGCAATAGGCAAACGAGTACAAGATGCATTCCCCTAGGCCCATAAAGGTGAAGTGTCGTGTAGTCGATGTTCACACGACACCACTAGAAGAATAACACCACAACTTAAATATCATAACATTGAATATTACTCAACCATACTTCACTACTAACATTTAGACTTCACCCATGTCCTCAAGAACTAAACGAACTACTCACGAGACATCATATGGAACATGATCAGAGGTGATATGATAATGAATAACAATCTGAACATAAACCTTGGTTCAACGGTTTCACTCAATAGCATCAATAACAAGTAGAAATCAACACCGGGAGAGTTTCCCCTATCAAACAATCAAGATCAAACCCAAATTGCTACAGCGGTGACGAGGTGCAGCGGTGGAGACGGTGGTGATGATGATGAAGATGATGGTGATGGTGATGGAGATGATGTCCAGCTCGATGGCGGTGACGATGGTGTCGATTTCCCCCTCCGGGAGGGAATTTCCCCGGCGGATTCCAGCCCGCCGGAGAGCTCTTTTCTCTCTGGTGTTCTCCGCCCCGCCGAGGCGGCTGTGGCTCTGTTCGACGTACCCCTCTGGCTTAGGTTTTCGGGACGAAGTACGCGAAGAAAAGGAGGCGAGAGGGGGCTGTGGGCCCCCTCTCACAGGCGGCGCGGCCGGGCAGGCCCGCGCCGGCCTGTGAGGGGGCCCATGGCGGCCCTCCTCAGCTCCCCCTTCTGGCTCCCTTCGTCATCTGGAAAAATAGGAGTTTTCGTGTAATTCCCGTCAATTGTTGATCTTCCGAAATATTGCGTTCGACGATGCTTTTTCCAGCATCCTGGCTCCGGTGCGCGATCCTCCAATAATCATGAAACATGCAAAATAGATGAAATAACATAAGTATTATCTCCAAATATGAAATATATCAATGAATAACAGCAAATTATGATATAAAATAGTGATGCAAATTGGACGTATCAAGAACCAGTAAGATAAACATCTATAACATGTATATCAGATATACCTTTCTTCTTCTTGACAAGGCCGCTCTTCAGATCAGCCAAATACTTGGGGCAATTACGCTTCCAGTGCCCCTTCCCATTGCAGTAATAGCACTCAGCATCAGGTTTAGGGCCACCCTTAGGCTTCTCAGGAGGAGCGACAGCTTTCTTGCCGCCCTTCTTGACATTGCCCTTCTTAGGTTTGCCTTGCTTCTTGAAACTGGTGGTCTTGTTGACCATCAACACTTGGTGCTCTTTCTGTATCTCAATCTCAGCAGATTTTAGCATGGAGAAGAGTTCAGGTAACTCCTTGTTCATGTTCTGCATATTGTAGTTCATCACGAAGTTCTTGTAACTTGGTGGCAGTGATTGGAGAACACGATGAATACCCAGCTGGTTGGGGATGATAATCCCCAAGTCACTGAGCTTCTTCTCGTGTCCGTACATAGCGAACACGTGCTCACTAACGGAGCTGCCCTCTTCCATCATACAACCAAAGAACTGTTTCGATGCCTCATAGCTCTCCACAGCCGCATGAGTTTCAAAGATAACTTTGAGCTCATTGATCATATCACAAGGGTCATGGTGCTCAAAACGCTTTTGGAGCTCTGCCTCTAGGCTAGATGGCACACTGAACTTGAGAGTAGCGAGTCACCCGAGTCTCGTAAACATTTTTCTCATCCTCGGATACTGCAGGGGGTGGTGGGGAACCTAGCGGTGCATCAAGCACATATTGCAGATTTACGCCATTGAGGAAGATCCTCACATGACGGAACCAGTCGGTGAAGTTGCTACCATTGCTTTTAAGCTTTTCTTTCTCTAGGAACTGGTTAAAATTGATTGATGAGGACGCCATGATCTACAACATATATTTGCAATAGTTTAGACTAAGTTTATGACAAATTGAGTTCAAATTTTAATTCAACAAAATTAAAAACTAGGTGAACTCCCACTCAAAACAATATCCCTCGCATTGCTTTAGTGATCACACGAACCAAATCCACCACACCAAGTCCGATCATCACGAGACAAGATGTAACTTCAATGGCGAACACTCAAAGTGTTCATCATATCAATCATATGACTCATGCTCTACCTTTCGGTATCCCGTGTTCGGAGACCATGTATGTACATGCTAGGCTTGTCAAGGCAACCTTAGTATCCGCGTGTAAAAATCTGGCTTGCACCCGTTGTATGCACATGTAGAATCTATCACACCCGATCATCACGTGATGCTTCGAAACGACAAGTCTTAGAAACGGTGCTACTGAGGATGAACACTTTATTATCTTGATATTTAGTGAGAGGTATCATCTTATAATGCTACCGTCGCGATCTAAGCAAAATAAGATGCATAAAAGGATTAACATCACATGCAATTCATATGTGATATGATATGGCCCCTTTGTCTTTGCGCCTTTGATCTTCATCTCCAAAGCACGGACATGATCTCCATCATCGTCGGCGTAGCGTCCATGGCGCCGTCTTCATGATTGTACTCCCATGTAGCAACTATTAAAACTTCTTTGAAATACCACTCATAATGAAATTTAAAGACAACCATAAGGCTCCTGCCGGTTGCCACAATACAATAATGATCATCTCATACATATTCATCATCACATTATGGCCATATCACATCACCAAACCCTGCAAAAACAAGTTAGACGGTTCTAATTTGGTTTGCATATTTTACGTGGTTTAGGGTTTTCGCATAAGATCCAATCTACCTACGAACATGAACCACAACGGTGATACTAGTGTTGTCAATAGAAAGAGTAAATTGGATCTTCACTAGAGTAGGAGAGACAGACACCCGCAAAGCCACTTATGCAATACAAGTTGTATGTCGAGCGTGGAGCAAATCTCATGAACGCGGTCATGTAAAGTTAGCCGAGCCGCTTCATCCCACTATGCCACAAAGATGCAAAGTACTCGAACTAAAGACAACAAAAGCATCAACGCCCACAAAAACAATTGTGTTCTACTCGTGTAACCAATCTATGCATAGACACTGCTCTGATACCAATGATGGGATTCGTAGCATAGAAAACAAAAAATTCCTACCGCAAGAACGAAACACAAGCCAAGATCTAATCTAGTAGATGGTAGCAACGAGGAGATGAAGAGACTAACCCTCGAAGATCGCAAAGCTTAACGAGATTAGATCTCGGGGTGGATGTAGTCGATCACTTGCCGCTTGCAAAAGCGTAGAAGATCTTGACGGTGCCACAATCGGGCAGCACCTCCGTACTCGGTCACACGTACGGTGTTGATGAAGACGATATCCTCCTCCCCGTTCCAGTGGGCAGCGGAATTAGTAGATCCTCCACAGAATCCCGGCAGCACGACGGTGTGGTGGCGGTGGTGGTGGAGATCTCCTGCAGGGCTTCGCCTATGCGATGCGGGAGAGATATGTGGAGGAGGGGCGCTAGGATTTGGGGAGAGGGGGTGTCTAGGGCGCCGGCCACTTGGGGGCTGCGGCCTAGGAGGGCTTAGTGTGGCCGGCCCCTCCCCTTGGCTCCTCATTATATAGGTGGAAATCCCCAAGAGTTGTAGTCCAAGTCTTCGAATAAGACCCCAACAATAAAACCTCCCAAAAGTGGGAAACCTACTCAAGGGGGGAGTCCTACTCAAGGTGGGGCTCCCACCTTTACTTGAGGTGGGTTGGCCGGACACCTTAGGTGGAGCCCACCTGGGACTCCTCCCCTTAGGGTTGGCCGGCCTAGCTAGTGGAGTCCCTCTAGCACTCCGCATTCCATAGTGATTTCTTCCGGACTTTTCTAGAACCTTCTAGAACCTTCCATAAATGCACCGGATCATTTTCAAACTTGTAAAATGACTTCCTATATATGAATCTTATTCTCCGGACCATTCCGAACTCCTCGTGATGTCCTGGATCCCATCCGAGACTCCGAACAAAACTTCGAACTCCATTCCATATTCCATATCTACTCAAACGACATCAAACCTTAATTGTGTCACCCTACGGTTCGCGAACTATGCAGACATGGTTGAGACTTCTCTCCGACCAATAACCAATAGCGGGATCTAGAGATCCATAATGGCTCCCACATATTCAACGATGATTTAGTGATCGAATGAACCATTTACATACGATACCGATTCCCTTTGTCACGCGATATTTTACTTGTCCGAGGTTTGATCATCGGTATCTTTATACCTCGTTCAACCTCGTATCCCGACAAGTACTTTTACTCGTACCGTGGTATGTGGTCTCTTATGAACCATTCATATGTTTGCAAACTAATTAGACGACATTCCACCGAGAGGGCCCAGAGTATATCTATCCGTCATCCGGATGGACAAATCCCACCGTTGATCCATATGCCTCAACTCATACTTTCCGATACCTAATCCCACCTTTATAACCACCCATTTACGCAGTGGCGTTTGATGTAATCAAAGTACCCTTCCGGCATAAGTGATTTACATGATCTCATGGTCGAAAGGACTAGGTAACTATGTATCGAAAGTTTATAGCAAATGAACTTAATGACATGATCTTATGCTACGCTTAATTGGGTGTGTCCATTATATCATTCACATAATGACATAACCTTGTTATTAATAACATCCAATGTTCATGATCACGAAACTATGATCATCTATTAATCAACAAGCTACTTATACAAGAGCCTTACTAGGGACTCCTTGTTGTTTACATAACACACATGTATCAATGTTTCGGTTAATATAATTATAGCATAGTATATAAACATTTATCATAAACACAAAGATATATAATAACCATTTTATTATTGCCTCTTGGGCATATCTCCAACAATAGCAGCGTTGTCTCTTCCTGAAGCATACTTTAACTCTGAAATATAAATTCAGTTTGGTCATTTCTAGTGAAGCTTTTCTCTGGTAGCTTGGTTGATAATCAAAAAACTGGACGTTCCTAGGTAGAGGAAATCCTGTAGATGCAGTAGATCACAATAAAGTGGTCTTTCTGGAAAAATAAGAAGCAACATAAATTGGAAACATAAAAGAGTAACTCCTGATATATTTATTGACTGTAGACACATACAACAACAAACCGTACAGAGAACAAAACTGAAGAAGATAGTCTTTAATCGATTACAGGGAACATAACTTGGGTAGAAAGGTACAAAAAACAGAGTACTGATTACATGGTTCTCCTATCTAGACTAAGTTTAGTATGTCTGTCAGAGATCCATCTCTCATATATGGCATGAGCACTGAGAATCCATAACCATCAATTGCTGGGTTTTTTTAGCCGAGTCCTTGAACTTAAACCTTATTCTGCAATTAATATTGATTGGTTGGAGTTTCCAAACTAAGCATCACTTAAAAGCTTACTATTCCTATATTTAGACAGGAGATATCATCAGCAAATGGAGCTAGAAAATATTCAATAATTGCCACTAATCTAAGTTGCAACATAGGGTTATGAAATTTTATACTTTAAGTTGACGGTGATACTTTTACTAATAGAGTAAGCAATGCATATGCCGAAACAATCAAGACTGCAGGGTTATGAAATGTTGTGCAAATCTAGTTCTGAAATCTCTTGTCAAATCAGGAGCAGCCTTCTAAATCCACTCTACTGACTCGATTCTGTGCTTTTCCCATCATTGTGAAGAATATCCAATATTATTCAAGTAAATTCGAGAATTTTTTTTTACTATGGTTGATTAACGTAGTGATGAAGACAACAAACTTGAACGAAAAATCTTCAAAAACGGTAGGACATACGTAAAACACAAATATTGACATTTCCTACTCAATCGCGTGGCAGGTAGTGACTACAGATTACTTGTTATCAATTTGTCTGCTTATAAAGTATTTGTGAAGGAGAAACTTAACGTGGGCCGGCTGAACTCACATGTCTAACAACTATAATGACCCTGCTTGTACGCTTCTACCTCAGTCCACCAAATATGACTATTAAGATCACTGTAAACTCTGAAGCTATATGCTGCAGTCTTAAAAGGATTTGAGGTTTTTTATGTGAGATTAAAGATGAGTTATGTCAAGCTTAAAATTAGACCTATGAGGCTATAGCATAATGAACCAATAAATTGGGTACAACGGAGACATAAACCATGAGGAGGCTCAGCTGGCCGCTTACCAAGATAGATTCTGTGCCACCGAGCATCCGTATCCACAGAAGAATGAGAGCTGAAGACTCCCCGGCATGATCAACAAACGGGACGGAAAAGGGGCCAATAGGAGAGCCAATAACAATAGCTAGTTTAGAATCACTGGAACGCAAAGGTGAGATGAACAAAGGCCCCGGTAGAGAAATTATACGTTATCCAAGACCAGTGAATACGGCACCTATAGTTAAGCATCTCACAATAAATAGGAAAGCATAGCACATAAGAGGATCAAGAAAACTGAGGTAAAACATCATTAGGATAAGTATAAGACTTGTACCTTGCAGCAGACTCATAAAAGGTAGCACCAAACCCCCATTCTACCAAGATGCGGAGTTGAAAGAGGTACAGAAAGCTACAAATTAAACTTGGAATTCAAATAGCGCTGTTCAAAAAAAATTCAAATAGAAAACGATATGGATATATCATCCAACGTATCTACAATAGGCCACTTCCAACCAAATTTCGCTTCTTCGAGCATCCTCCTCAGACAAAACAACACCAGAAGTCAAAAGAGAGCTCGGGCCAACAGATGGAGAAGTAGTAATCGCTAATAATGGACGAAGGCACAATAGTCACAGCCGAAAGAACATAAATCATGGGGCCAGCCGGTCGTCCGTGGCCTTGGTCCCGACCTGGAGGCCTACCCGCATTGGGCACGCATCAGCGGAGGAGTCAGCGCAGCAAGAAGACAGTTCAGCAGTGACAACCTGAAGCCCAGGACATCGGTATCGAATAGGGGGAGGAAAGAGATTGGCCTGACGGACGCCCGGCAGCGTGAAGCCCAAACCTGCAAAAAGAGAAGCACACATCAGAAGGCAAGTAAAAGAGCACGATGCAGTGTGAGCAGAATCAGGGAAAACACAATCAGATCAATCAAGAGACAAACAAACAAACTTTTCACATATCTTATGAGAACCTTAAAAATAAATAGAGAACCAAAAACCTAAAAAAATGGACAGAATCTAACGGCAGGAGGTGGAGCTCGTCGCACTCGTGCCACCTCCTGCCTCCGTTCTCATCCTTGCTTTTCTCCTCCTCTTTCCTCTTCTAGAGCCCGTTCCGCCTACACATCAAAGAGAGAATTAATACTCTAGTAAAGAGGGATAGCTCGGATGATAGGAACGGGAAGGCGATCGGAGGCCGCACAGCCAAGGAGAGGAGGGTGGCTGGGGGGCACCTCCCAGCCTCACCGGGGAAAGAGGAGGAGCCTGGATTGGCTGAGCAGCCTAGAGGGTAAGGCTTGGGGGAAGAAGGAAAGGAGGTGGGCAGTGGGAGGAGATCGTGGGGAGGAGGCAGGGAGCCAGGGAGGGGGTGTGCGTGCGGAGGAGGAACCCAACTAAAAGCTTCTCGATTGTTCGCACCGCTTTGACTACCGCTTTGACCACAGCAACAGGCAAGACGGCCATCAAGGCACAGAGAATAGGAAGAAAGACACCGTACAAACCGGTAACCGATAACCCTCTCGTTAAGAAAAAAAAGAATTGGAATTCTGGAAACAACCGATGAAGTGATATCACTTCATCGGTTGTTTCCAGAATTCCAGTTATTTTTTTCTTTTTCTTTTTCTTTTTCTTTTTGCAAATTCTCTGGTTGCCTCTTCATTCCTTGTATTGGACGCAAACCAAGTCTGTGGCGGAAGTGATTGGCAACCGAGCCAGATGCTGCCCGTCTAGAGTCGTTTCACCTTGTCTCGGGTGTGCTATGATTGTGTTGCATCGTTGTAGATGAATTTTCGGCGCCTGATGCCGATGGAGCCCTCCGCGAATCTGACGATTTTGTGGTGATCTTAACGTGGCGCTGGTACCGACGATCCAGCTGATCTGTCGTTGATGTCGATGATGACGGATCCCATCTGGATAACAAAATTCAGTCGTCGTTCTCCCCACAGACGGGGCCAATTGACGGGATCACCTCGCCAATGCCTACGTATTGTAGACTTGGGTTTCGGGAGAGAGCGGCGATGGAGATTCCGGGAGCGAGATTAGACACACGATGTACCCAGCTTCGGGTCCCCTCGGTGGAGGATCCCTACGTGCTGCTAGTTATCCACTATATGATCATAAGTATGTTTACAAGGGTCACCCGTTGGCAGCTATGTTGTCTATCTGTTGTCCCCCTCTATTGGGTGCCCTGGCTGGCTTTATATATGCAATCAGCCTAGGATTTTACAAGAGTCTTAGTCGACTACTTCTTCGGGTTATCTTCTTGGGCCTTCTCCATATTGGGCCGAGCCAGGTATATTAATAATGGGTACCCGAAGGGTATGCCCATGAGACATAGTTCTGGAAAGGGATTAGTTGTAGGAGTTTATCGCGGGTTCCACGCTCGCCGTGGCGCCGGCCTTGACGCGGCAAGCTTGACCGCAACATCGTCGACGCCATCCATGGTCGCTGAGCCGTGCGTGAAGCCGCGCGTGCCAGTTTCCATGGCCGCGCGCCATACTGTGAGAGTCATCAGGATGTTGTAGGTATTCACCATGACGCCGGAGTTGGTCGGAATAGATAGATCGTATCGCAAGAGGACAAGCTGGATCGGGAGGTCCTTAAAACGATCGAGGGCAGGTGGAAAACCCTAATCCCCGCGTCTTTGTTGACAACCGTTTTTCGTTCACGATCCCGGCCGAAATCAGTTTCAATCGCGTTCACGTCTGATGGCTTCTGTTAGCAATGGGGGTGATTAAGGGGGAGCCGATGAGGCACCTACCCACCCAAAGTTGCTAGCAGGAGGCTTGGCTGTGTATGCGCGGAGACGGGGAAGAAGTGCGACGGCTGTCTGCGAGGCACCGGAAAGCGGCAACTGGCAGGTGGCGGCAAGGGATGGTCTGGAGAGTCTGGATGAGCTTCTTGAGGGAGAAGTGGACATGGAGGATGATGATGTCATTGAGTTTGAACCAGAAGAGGAGGAACCTCCGCCGGAGGAAGCACAGCGATGGCGTCTGGTTGGAAGGTATGTTAGTCAGAGAAAGCCAAACATAGAAGATATGACTGATCACTTTAATGGTGTATGGCATCTGCACACTGGAGTGAACTTTTCTCCGATGGGTAAGAAGTGGTTCCATGTGACATTGTTTTCAGAAGGCGACTTCACCTTTGTTGCCCAAGGAGGACCATGGATTTATCAGGGCTACCTTCTACTAGTGGCTAAGGTTCCTAAATGGCGCTAGTGGGGATGCTCTCAGGCCATCTCCAACACAGGGCGACCCATACCGCGCCCGCGCGTCCGGATGGGTCAAATCGGACAAAAAAGCGGCCCAACGGGCGGACCCATCCCTAAAACGGATGGTCGCGGCGTCCGGGACGACCCAAAGCCGGCCCAAATCTGGGCCTCGCTTGCGTGGCCGCGGATACTGAGGGCTTCCCTCTCGTGTCCTCTCCTTGTCCACCCCTGGCCCGCATGCCTACCTCCCAAAACACACCCACTCCACTCCCAAAACAAACCTAGAGATGGCTGACGAAGCTGCCGCCGCCGCCACCTCCACCATCGGAGACGAGGCCGAGCTTGCAACCGTTGTCGCTCCTCTCGTGGAGGAGGCTCCTTTCATGGACGCTCCGGTGGTCCTGTAGCCCACGGCAGCGACGAAGAAGGCGAAGCCCAAGCTCACCGTGGAGCAGAGGGCGATCGAGAGCAAGAAGTGGGCCGACCGCCGCAGGGCGATCAAACAACGGAAGAGGGAGGCCGCTGCCTTGGAGGAGCGGTAGAGGGCGGTCGAGCAGTTCCAACTCCTCCAAACGGAGGCTAAGGCGAAGGCCATGCAAGAGCATGCCATGCTCTTTTACGGCCACACCTCACTCGCGCACCTGGCCGTCCCAGGCGCCAGCTCAGCCTCGACGAGAAGCTCCACCTCGTCCGTGACCCGGCTCCTTCCTCCCCGGTCAACAGCCCCGTCGACTCCCCCGTTTGGGTACCCGCCCGGCGCGCACGAAATGATGGCGCCGGCGGGGTGGTACTTGTACCCGCCACGGGATGGGTCACCGGAGGTGGGCGAGTCCATGACGGGGTCGTCGCCTTCATCCACTGACCTCAACCAGGCACCGGTGGCGCACTCCAAGGGCCCCAAGCAGCTGCCCGCAGGAGCGTTGGCCGTTGCCCGCACCATATTCGATGATTTGTCAGGTGAGTGCGCGCCGCCATCTATGCAGGTAGCAACCATGATTCAGGCCTCTCCGTCTTACCCGTCGACGAGGATATGTTGTTCGTTGACGAGCTCACACAAGCCGCAACTGTACAAGGTCGAGGTCGCCGGGTTAGCAAAAGAACCAGCAACTACACGGAGCTGGAGGACAAAATGATCGTCGACGGGTGGTTGGCCATTGGGCAAGATCCACTGACAGGTGCCGAGCAGAAGCGGACAACATTCTGGCACCACTTCCATGACTACTTCCATGAGCATCGCTGGTACGGGGAGGAGCGATTTGACAGCGACCGCAACAATTTCTCCCTCCAAAAGAGGTGGGGAATGATACGTCCATTTTGCATCACTATTTTATATCATAATTTGCTGTTATTCATTGATATATTTCATATTTGGAGATGATACTTATGTTATTTTATCTATTTTGCATGTTTCATGATTATTGGAGGATCGCGCACCGGAGTCAGGATTCTGGAAAAAGCGCCGTCAGAATGCAATATTTCGGAAGATCGACAATTGACGGAAATTATACGAAAAATCCTATTTTTCCAGAAGACGAAGGGAGCGGAAGGGGGAGGAGGGAGCCAATGGGCCCACCTCATAGGCCGGCGCGAGCCAAGGCCTGGCCGCGCCGCCTTGTGAGGAGGGCCCACCTCCGGCCTCCTCTCCTTCGCGTACTTCTTCATCCCGAAAACCTAAGCTACGGGGGATAGTCGCGAAAGTCACAGCCGCCTCTGCGGGGCGGAAAACACCAGAGAAAAGAGCTCTCCGGCGGGCAGGAATCCGCCGGGAAATTCCCTCCCGGAGGGGGAAATCGACGCCATCGTCACCATCATCAAGCTGGACATCATCCCCATCATCATCACCATCATCTTCATCATCATCACCGCCATCTCCACCGCTGCACCTCATCACCGCTGTAACAATTAGGGTTTGATCTTGATTGTTTGATAGCGGAAACTCTCCCGGTGTTGATTTCTACTTGTTATTGATGCTATTGAGTGAAACCATTGAACCAAGGTTTATGTTCAGATTGTTATTCATCATCATATCACCTCTGATCATGTTCCATATGATGTCTCGTGAGTAGTTCGTTTAGTTCTTGAGGACATGGGTGAAGTCTAAATGTTAGTAGTGAATTATGTTGGTTAGTATTCAATGTTATGATACTTAAGTTGTGGTGTTATTCTTCTAGTGGTGTCATGTGAACGTCGACTACATGATACTTCACCATTTATGGGCCTAGGGAGTGCATCTTGTATTCGGTTGCTAATTGCGGGGTTGCCGGAGTGACAGAAACCTAAACCCCCGTTGGTATATCGATGCAGGAGGGATAGCAGGATCTCGAGTTTAAGGCTGTGGTTAGATTTATCTTAATTACTTTCTTGTATTTGCGGATGCTTGCAAGGGGTATAATCACAAGTATGTATTAGTCCTAGGAAGGGCGGTGCATTACCATAGGTTCACCCACACAACACTTATCAAAACAATGAAGATTAATCAGCTATATGAAGCGAAAGCACTAGACTAAATTCCCGTGTGTCCTCAAGAACGATTGGTCATTATAAGTAAACAAACCGGCTTGTCCTTTGTGCTAAAAAGGATTGGGCCACTCGCTGCAATTATTATTCTCGCATTTTATTTACTTGTACTTTATTTACCCGCTATATCAAAACCCCCGAATACTTGTCTGTGAGCATTTACAGTGAATCCTTCATCGAAACTGTCAACACCTTCGCTCCTCGTTGGGTTCGACACTCTTATTTATCGAAAGTACTACGATACACCCCTATACTTGTGGGTCATCAAGACTATTTTCTGGCGCTGTTGCCGGGAGTGAAGCGCTATTGGTAAGTGGAATCGGTAAGGAAAACCTTTACTGTACGTGCTGATTTTATTTCTGCCTACTGCTATAATTCATTATGGAGAGATCTTCTCTTGAATTCCTATTTGGAAAATCTACTACTACTGCGAAGGTAGTGGATGAGGCGTCAGGTGAGAAAGAGGTTCCATATAAAATACCTATGAAAATTATTGAACGTGTTGTGGATAACCGCTATGAAGGGGTGGAACTGTCCATCCTGGTGATCATTTACTGTTTTTACATGAATTATGCGGGTTATTCAAATGTGCAGGTATTGCTATGGATGAAGTTAGAAAGAAACTATTCTCTATATCGCTGTCTGGTAAAGCGACGCATTGGTATAAATTGCTGAAGAATGGTGATTCTCTTGATTGGAAGGATATTGTGCCTCTATTTTATTCTAAATTCTATCCTCCAAGTGAAATTCACAAAGATCGGAACCGCATATATAATTTCTGGCCTCATGATGGAGAGAGTATTGACCAAGCTTGGGGAGATTGAAGTCTTTAATGCTCAAATGCCCCATTCATGAGCTTCCTGTAATATTATTATTGATAATTTCTATGCAAGACTGTCTTCTCAAGATAAGACTCTGCTGGATACTTCTTGTTCTGGATCATTTACACGCAATAAAGAAGAGTTTAAAAGGGACCTTCTTGATCGGATCCAGGAGAATACTGAAGGATGGGAGAACGACAAAGATAGAGAGTCGGGTATAAACTATGATTATAAATGCATTGAAGCTTTTATGGATACTGATAAATTTCGTAATATGAGTGCTACTTATGGTCTTGATTCTCAAGTTGTTGCAAATCTTTATAGAGCTTTTGCCTCCCACTTTGAATTGCCTAGGAAGAATTTTGATAAGTATCATGAACCGTATAAAGATAAAATTGATTCATCTATAAATAAATGTGCTATAATTGAAACTGTTGATCATATTCTTCCTGAAACATATATTGAAAAAACTCCTTTTCTGCTAAAATGAAGGAGTATTCTGTTATAACTAGTGCGGTTAATAAAAGTGCAAAGAAACCTATAGAACCTGAAGAACAAATAAAGGTTGAACCTGCTGTTGCAATAGTTAAAGATCTTGTGACTGAAAATGTAGAAGATGGTCATATTATTTTCTGTGAAGATGCTTCTAATATTGTTTCGCATCCTAATAAGTCTAGGAAAGCCAGTGTTCTATTCTCTCTGTTAGAATTGGTGATCATTGTTATTATGGTTTATGCGACATTGGTGCAAGTATTAGTGCCATTCCTTATGAGCTTTATACGGAGATCATGCATGAAATTGGTTCTTGTGAACTTGAAGATATTGATGTGGTTATTCAGCTAGCTAATAGAGAAACTATCTCTCCTATTGGTATTGTTCGAGATGTGGAAGTTCTATGTGGTAAGATTAAATATCCTGCTGACTTTTTGGTACTTGGTTCTGCTGCTAGTAAGTATTGTCCTATTATTTTTGGTAGACCTTTTTTAAATACTTGTGGAGCTGTTATAGATTGCAAGAAGTAAAAAATTGTGACTAAATTTGCTGGTGAATCTTATGAGTTTAATTTCTCTAAATTTGCCAAAACTCCTTATAAAGCTGAATTGCCTAATAATGATTTTAGAGTTGAACAGTGTGCATCTATTGCTCTTGCTCCTAATAATCCTTTACAGGAACATTTGGAGAATAGTGAGAGTGAAGTCTTTAGGGAAGAAAGAAATGAGCTTGACGAAATTTTCCTTCGTCAACCTATTCTTAAACATGACTTGCCGGTTGAAGATTTAGGTACAACACCACCACCAAAGGAAGATCCTGTTTTTGATTTGAAACCATTGCCTGATAATCTTAAGTATGCTCATATTGATGATAAGAAAATATATCCTGTTATTATTAGTTCTAAGCTTTCAGATATTGAGGAAGAAAGGTTATTGGAAATATTGAAGAAACACCGAGGAGCTATTGGCTACACTCTTGATGATTTGAAGGGGATTTCTCCCTCTATTTGCCAACATGCTATCAATATGGAAGATGATGCAAAGCCTGTTGTTGAACATCAGCGTCGTCTAATTCCGAAGATGAAGGATGTGGTAAGGAATGAGGTATTAAAACTTCTTGAAGCCGGTATTATATATCCTATTGCTGATAGTAGATAGGTTAGTCATGTGCATTGTGTTCCTAAGAAAGGAGGAATGACTGTTGTACCTAATGATAACGATGAACTCATCCCTCAAAGAGTAGTTGTAGGGTATAGAATGTGCATTGATTATCGAAAAGTTAATAAGGTTACCAAGAAAGATCATTACCCTTTACCCTTTATTGATCAAATGTTAGAGAGGTTGTCTAAAAATACTCATTTTTGCTTTCTTGATGGTTATTCTGGGTTTTCACAAATTGCTGTTAAAACTAAAGATCAAGAGAAAACCACTTTCACTTGTCCCTATGGAACTTATGCTTATAGGCGTATGCCTTTTGGTTTATGTAATGCTCCTGCTACTTTTCAAAGATGTATGTCTGCTATTTTTCATGGCTTTTGTGAGAGTATTGTAGAGGTATTCATGGATGATTTTTCTGTCTATGAGAATTCTTTTGATAATTGCTTGCGAAACCTCGATAAAGTTTTGCAGAGATGTGAAGAAACTAACCTTGTTCTTAATTGGGAGAAATGCCACTTTATGGTTAATGAAGGAATTGTATTGGGACATAAAATTTCCGAGAGAGGTATTGAAGTTGATAGAGCTAAAGTTGAAGCAATTGAGAAGATGCCCTATCCGAGGGATGTTAAAGGTATTCGTAGTGTTCTTGGTCATGCTGGGTTTTATAGGAGATTTATTAAAGATTTCTCCAAGATTTCAAAGCCTCTTACTAATCTTCTTCAAAAAGATGTACCTTTTGTTTTTGATGATGATTGTAAGGAAGCTTTTGAAACTCTAAAGAAAGCCTTAACAACTGCTCCTGTAGTTGAACCTCCTGATTGGAATTTACCTTTTGAAATTATGTGTGATGCTAGTGATTTTGCTGTAGGCGCTGTTCTTGGACAGCGAGTAGATAAGAAATTAAATGTTATTCATTATGCTAGCAAAACTCTTGATGCTGCTCAAAGAAATTATGCTACAACTGAAAAAGAATTATTAGCTGTAGTGTTTGCTTGTGATAAGTTTAGATCCTATATTGTTGATTCGAAAGTTACAATTCATACTGATCATGCTGCAATTAGATACCTTATGGCAAAGAAAGACGCTAAGCCAAGGCTTATTAGATGGGTACTTCTTTTGCAAGAATTTGATTTACATATTATAGATAGGAAAGGTGCTGATAATCATGTTGCTGATAATTTGTCTAGATTGGAAGATATAGCTTATGATCCTGTTCCTGTTAATGATAGTTTTCCAAATGAACAATTGGCTGTAATAAAGGTGAGCTCGCGAGATAGTCCTTGGTACGCTGATTATGCTAACTTTATTGTATCCAAGTACTTGCCTCCAACCTTTTCCGCTCAGCAAAGGAGGAAATTCTTTTATGACTTGAGGCATTATTTTTGGGATGACCCACACTTATATAAAGAAGGCGTGGATGGTATTATGCGAAGATGTGTTCCCGAATATGAACAACAAGAGATATTGAGTAAGTGTCATGGTAGTGTTTATGGAGGACATCACGCCGGAGATAGGACCGCGCAAAAGGTTCTACAATCAGGTTTTTATTAACTCTCTTCAAAGATGCAAGGAAGTTTATTTTATCTTGTGATGAATGTCAAAGGGTTGGTAATATCTCCAGACGCAATGAAATGCCTATGAATTATACTCTTGTTATTGAACCATTCGATTGTTGGGGATTTGACTTCATGGGTCCTTTCCCTTCTTGAAGGTAACACTCATATACTTGTCGCTGTTGATTATGTTACTAAATGGGTGGAAGCTATACCCACAAAAAGTGCTGATGGTGAGACTTCTTTAAAAATGCTTTTAGATATTATTTTTCCTAGATTTGGAGTACCTAGATATATTATGACTGATGGAGGTTCTCATTTTATTCATGGTGGTTTTAGAAAAACCCTTGCTAAATATGGTATTAATCATAGAATCGCTTCCGCTTATCATCCTCAAACTAGTGGGCAAGTAGAATTATCAAATAGAGAGATTAAATCTATCTTGGGAAAGACTGTTAATAAATCTAGAAAGAACTGGGCTATTAAATTGAAAGAAGCATTATGGGCTTATAGAACTGCTTATAAAAATCCCATGGGTATGTCACCGTATAAAATGGTTTATGGGAAAGCTTGTCATTTACCTTTAGAACTAGAGCACAAAGCTTATTGGGCTGTAAGAGAACTAAATAAAGATCCTAAACTTGCCGGTAAGAAGAGATTGCTACAATTGAGTTCTTTAGATGAATGGAGAAATGAAGCTTATGAAAATGCTAAACTCTTTAAAGAGAAAGTTAAGAAATGGCATGATAGAAGAATTATCAAAAGAGAATTTAATGTTGGAGATAAAGTCCTATTGTATCGGTCTCGTCTCAGATTTTTTGCAGGGAAATTACTCTCAAAATGGGAAGGACCATATGTCATTGATGAGGTGTATCGATCAGGAGCAATTAAAATTAGCTCTCTGCAAGGTAATGCCACACAAGTGGTGAATGGACAAAGACTCAAGCATTATATCTCTGGTGATTCTTATAATAAGGATGTTGATGTTATTCAAGTGGTAACTCCGGAGGCCTTCATCAAAGGTCAAGTTGACAGTCCTGCAGAGTTCGACTTTGAATAGTAACAGTTCTGGTAAGAAAAAGTCCTGCAGAGTTCGATTTTGCGATAACTCTAAATTAGAACCGTCAACTTGTTAATTGATGTTAATCAATGCATTATAGCTGCATTGTTCTTTTCATATTGGTCATGAAAAATAATCATATCTTCTTACCAAAGAAACTCGCTGCTCATGACCATGTTATTGTTCCATCAGTAGTATGCTCCCTGCAAACGTACAACTATTAAATGGTGAAAACGTATAGCAATAAAGCCACTGACCCTGCATAGCATTTATGTCTTGTATTTCCTTTCGTATCCAACTACGTAGTATAGAAAAGGTAATGCAAGGGTATTAATTAGGTGCTATATTACGTCCGAATCATAGAGCAGGTTTCAATGATTGTGATATCAACCTCGCGCGTTGCCAGGTCCCAAAAGTCCGGGTCGCTAGAATCGATGGGCATAGTAGAAGCATGAGCTAATATAGAAATAAACTTTGCTCTCTGGACACACATGCAAGAGTATATTCAACAAAAATGAACTGCAAACAAACTTCAACGAAGATGATGGGGGTAATTAAATGTCCACGGAGCAGTTAGCACTACTGCCACATGAACAAAGCGGAGATGTACTCGCCTTGCATGTCCATACTCCGAAATTCCAACAATCCTGAAATATTTAATCTGCATCCCGGATCGATCTGCATATAATTACGCCAGATTGGAAATCTGAGAATCCAGAAACAAACTTTCTTCGAATATATCTAGAGAGGAGCTGATATGGCACGAGAATCCTGAAACAAACTTTCTTAGAATATATCTAGAGAGGAGCTGATATGGCACCGTTGTTGTTAGAAATTTCTTGTTGCTACCTGTGGCCGAGGAGTGGTGAAGCCTCTGGGGGAGCTTGTCAGGATCTGGCCTGGCTATGACTGTATAGGAAGGGAAGTCAAGCAAAAGAGAGGCTAGCCAGTGGTGCGCCTCTGAATGTGAAGTGAGCGGAAGATACTACCATCTAATGACGGTGGTGAATTTATAGGGTTCAATCCTAAGGAGGCGAGCTACTTGAAGGTCGCTGAGTGCATGTCTCCAATGCATCCATCAATATCTTCGCTGAGATCATTGGAGATTTGGAGAAGATGAAGAGATGCGGCACTGTGGTTTCTTGGAGTTAAAGGATGGGCCTAAACCACTGAAATCTGCACTAACTTCTCACCTTCATGGCTCCATCAGTTTCTAATACACAGCCGTTTCTAGTTGCTGAAATCATGGGCATAGTAGAATCATGAGCTAATATAGAAATAAACTTTGCTCTCTGGACACACATGCAAGAGTATATTCAACCAAAATGAACTGCAAACAAACTTCAACGAAGATGATGGGGGTAATTAAATGTCCACGGAGCAGTTAGCACTGCTGCCACATGAACAAAGCGGAGATGTACTCGCTTTGCATGTCCATACTCCGAAATTCAAACAATCCTGAAATATTTAATCTGCATCCCGGATCGATCTGCATATAATTACGCCAGATTGGAAATCTGAGAATCCAGAAACAAACTTTCTTCGAATATATCTAGAGAGGAGCTGATATGGCACGAGAATCCTGAAACAAACTTTCTTAGAATATATCTAGAGAGGAGCTGATATGGCACCGTTGTTGTTAGAAATTTCTTGTTGCTACCTGTGGCCGAGGAGTGGTGAAGCCTCTGGGGGAGCTTGTCAGGATCTGGCCTGGCTATGACTGTATAGGAAGGGAAGTCAAGCAAAAGAGAGGCTAGCCAGTGGTGCGCCTCTGAATGTGAAGTGAGCGGAAGATACTACCATCTAATGATGGTGGTGAATTTATAGGGTTCAATCCTAAGGAGGCGAGCTACTTGAAGGTCGCTGAGTGCATGTCTCCAATGCATCCATCAATATCTTCGCTGAGATCATTGGAGATTTGGAGAAGATGAAGAGATGCGGCACTGCAGTTTCTTGGAGTTAAAGGACGGGCCTAAACCACTGAAATCTGCACTAACTTCTCACCTTCATGGCTCCATCAGTTTCTAATACACAGCCGTTTCTAGTTGCTGAAATCATGGCTGTTCGACGGCACTTAATTCCAAAAAGGATACTAATGGGCCGAGCATGCAATGGAAACTGAAGGCGCTAAGAAATAGGACACGAACACATGAACCAAAACTGACGCTGAGTTGCATGAAGAAGTCACAGACGAGTGGAACGCGCGGACCTGGGTGGCAAATAAAGGGTGACGTGGCTTCATGAG
This sequence comes from Lolium multiflorum, assembly GCA_030979885.1. NCBI lineage: Eukaryota > Viridiplantae > Streptophyta > Magnoliopsida > Poales > Poaceae > Lolium > Lolium multiflorum. The sequence goes on along the minus strand of CM061749.1, from coordinate 233,942,256 downwards.
AAGCTAGGAAAATATTGTAGTTGGGGGTTGCTATTTAGAGATAGTAGATAATACACCGTTGAGTTAGGGAACCCGATTAGTACTAATCGAGTTAGAGAAACCCGATTAGTACTAGTCGGGGTAGAGGAATCCGAGTGCCCCTAGGGTGCGTGTGCATGCATACATGTGCTTGATGCTAATTGTGTTAGTGTTCCCCGATTAGTACTAATCAGGTTTGGGGAATCCGATTAGTTCTAATCGGGAAACACGAACCCGACGGTGTATTATTTTGAAAAAATTTAAAATCGGGTTTTATTTATAAAATTAACGAAAAAAATATATTATTAAATTTTTTTCGCTCGGGCAGTTGGAGATGGCCTCAGAGCCTGAGACGGCCGCCGTTTGCCACCGTCCGGCCCCCCCCCGTCCCCCCCGTACGCGGCCCGCTCGATTCGAGATCGGCACGACCATGCGCTTGCGGCTTGTCGACGCCGCGGCCCCGCGTGGCTCTGTGCCCATGGAGATGGCCCCGCGCAGTTCTGGCTTCACGGGCTCCGGTCAGGATCTCAGTGTGGGCGGCTGTCCAGGTCCAATGCTAGCCATGAGTCCAGGTCCAATGCTAGCCATGAGTCCATGACGGACTGACGGTGCCGCTGCGCTGGTAAGTACTCGGTGTTGATTATTTTGATATTTCCTTACACAGTTCGGCATTTATCTGCAGTTAGCTCAACTCCTGATAAACTGAAGATAACTAAAACATCTGAAAACGACGGCTAGTGCATTCTCTTATTACAGAGTATATGTCGACATTTTGCAAGCTGGTCTTCAACCAGTATTTATATAGGTACTAGTTACAGAATTACAGTAATTTACACATTGACATGGGAACGTACATTTCAAATCAAAATCAGGAGCGAAAAGCTTAACTTCAAAATGCTTAAAATCTTACACTATACAGATCATAGCAGATTACCTCTCGAATTCCTCTTCAAGTCTCAAAGAATAATGTACAGTAGCACAATTACATCACATCAATAAAAAAAGGGGGGATCAAGGAAGATGTACAACGTGCACACAGATAGGAAGCAAAACTGATCCTAGGTATTATGATGACGCTGAACGAAGTTCTACCAGTGAAGCGTACACTCCATCTTTGATATTCATCAGCTCCTCGTGTCTTCCTTTCTCCGCTATTGCACCATCCTTGAGAACTGCAATTATGTCAGCACCTTTAATCGTCGAGAGGCGGTGCGCTACAACAACAGTGGTCCTGCCAACCATCACATGATCTAATGCATCCTGCACAATCCGCTCGGACTCAGCATCCAAGGCGCTAGTCGCCTCATCAAGTAGTAGTATCTTTGGGTCTTTCAGTATGGCCCGTGCAATAGCCACCCGCTGCTTCTGGCCACCAGATAGCTGAATCCCCCTCTCCCCAACGGTGGTGTCATATCCTTGGGGAAGGCTAGATATGAACCCATGTGCATTTGATGCCTTCGCCGCCGCAATGAGCTCCTCCTCGGTGACTTCACCGTCCTTACCATAGGCTATGTTGGCGCGGATTGTGTCGTTGAAGAGTACAGGCTCTTGGCTCACCAGCCCCATCTGGTCCCTCAACCAATTGACGTTTAAGCTCTTGATTTCCACTCCATCCACTGAAACGGTACCTGAATCGGGATTGTAGAATCGCTCCAACAGTCCGATTACTGTTGACTTTCCACTACCACTCTCTCCAACAAGTGCAACGGTCTGTATAAAACCATAACAAAAGTAAACTGCTATAAGTACACCACTGTAGAAGATATAACAATTTGACGAGGATAGAGAAGGTACGCTAACCTTGCCGGCGGGAATGTGCAGAGTAAAGTCACTAAAGATCTGAATATCTGGGCGAGTTGGGTACTTGAAGCTGACATGTTCGAAATCAATGTTGCCCTTGACATCATCTAATTTCAAACCCTCATTGCTGCTTGAGTCGATTTCAGACTTTCGGTCTAGTAAAGAAAATATGGAGATAGCTGAGTCCTTTGCTTTTGTAGAATCGGTGGCCATTGCACTTGATTGAGATATACCCATAGTTGCTAAAACTAGTGCAAAGAAAACCTGCAAATGACTTACTATGTGAAATCACTTCGTGGAAGTACTGACTGGTTTAGGATGGAGGGATTAAGACTGAAAAAAATGAATATGAAACGAATCCTGAAGAAGAAGCATTACTTCTGAAATAATGCATTTACATACCTTGAAAACACCTCCAAAATCTGATTGGCCATGGCGAACGAATTGTGCTCCCACATAGAAGCAAAGACCGTACGTAAGGTACAACATCAAGAATGAGAAACCAAATCCAATGCCTCCAACTATTCCTGTTCTGACTCCTTGATTCATTGAGGCTTCACATTTATGATCATATATTGTTGTAATTCTTTTCTCAGAACAAAACGAAGCTACGGTCCTGATACTACTAATTGCATCAGTGGCCACTTGACTTGCGTCTTCATACATCATCTACAGAATCAACAATTCATTATCAGTAACTTAACAAGTGTTCAGATAGTAAAAAACAGTTATCTAGAGTACAACTGCACTTTTTAAACTTGATAAAATCATCTTTAATTTATCCTAATATTATGTAAATGGGAATTTGTAGTGGTTCATCCTCATCTCCCACCTCGCTATTGTGCCTTGCTAAAAGTCTCCAACAAAAAAAATAACAAGCTAACTAACTGAACACATCGATCTTAACGAACCAAGTTGAGCACTTCCTAAAAAATCCATAACGAAATTGGAGCATGTCACATATCAAAAAGAAAGCACGACTAGGCGTGTCTGTGGAGCCGAGGGTACGATGTTAGGTATTTAGCCAAGCATGAAAGTGCCAAGGCGGAAATCAGATGAGGGTGACAGCATAGGAGAGATGAAGGGCTTAACATGATCAGTAATATATATTTTTTAACCATAGAAAAGCACAGGTATTTAATTAATTAGTAGTTCTTTCTTGAAAATTAGAAACTGAACATACTCTGCATTACTACTCCCTGAGGTTTTCCTAAAAGGTGTTGTTTTGGACAGAGGCAGAATTTTGTTCTGCCTTTTGAATATATTACAGTAAATTAGTGGTCAAAGTTGCACCGTGCTTATGTCCAACGCAACAGCTTATTTGGAACTACAGAGAGCAATATTTATTTGTAGTAATTATTTGCGAGATATCATATCACTAGTAGAACAGCCTAACGGCTTTGTTTGATGGATTACCTTAGCATCTTGACTGAAACCCGTCAGGAACTTCACTTGGGCATAACCTTGAATACCCACCAATGGAATGACACAGAGGATGATCAAAGAGAGTTTCCAGTCAGCTATCAAAGCAATGACAAATCCTGTGATAAGTGTAGCTACAATCTGAACTGTTAAGGCCAAGTTATCTCCAACTAAACGCCGTACATTCAAAGCATCAACTGACAGTCTTGCACCGAGTGCTCCACTGTAAGATAAAATTCGGCAGTTAGCACTTCAAAGTAAAGCTAACAGAATCTGCAGGATGAAGAAACCAAGAGAAAGGCTGTAACAAACCTGGAATTCTTAGGATCATCAAACCAAGCAACTTCTTGATGCACGATACTTCGAAATGACATTGAACGAATGCGCTCTATGAGCTTCCCTCCTGCTATACCGAACAAGAAAAGCTCTGCTGGTATTGAGATTATCGACAAGATACCCAGCACAACACACATCAAAGCCCAAAAACTAGAATCCTTTCTGAGTTTATCTGGTGGCGCATAGAAAGTTTTGATGGCACTGGCAATCATTATGCCAAACATTGGGAAAAGCACTCCATGAACTGCTGCAGCTAGGGATCCTAACAGAATAATATGTATCTCTGGCTTGTTAAGACGTGCTAGCCGTCCCATAGGAGCTTTCTTTGGAACCTCACCATCACTATCCAGCTCTCTCTGATTCTCCCCATGTGTATCATTTTCTTCAGGCAATTCAACTGCGCCAGGCATCCCGAGGGGGAGGGTGAAAGAATTCCTACTACTATTCCCTGCAGAACCTCTACTGATTGACCGCTTGAATGACAAGCTTGCACTTTTAGACCTTGGATCCAACCTCTGACGGTCTACTTTCTGCTCTTCTTCATGACTTTCTTGAAGTCGAATAAGTTGAGAGTAAGCACCATCTGGATTTAGCACCAATTCATCGTGGGGACCTGTATGAAACATACATTTTGTGTAGGAAATTGCTCAATTTAGTTAAAATATGCCAAAGAGGTTATATGAAAGGTGAGTGATGGGAATTGAATCATTTACCTTGTTCAACTATCTTTCCTTGTTGAACTACTGATATGCAATCAGCATTCCTTACAGTAGTCAGACGATGTGCAACCACAAGCGTCGTTCTGTCCACCATGATCCTATTAAGTGCCTCCTGAACTATCCTTTCCGACTCCACATCCAATGCGCTAGTAGCCTCATCTAACAAAAGTATTTTGGGGTTTTTAATGATTGCTCTTGCAATTGCAATCCTTTGCTTTTGTCCCCCTGAAAGCTGAGCACCACGTTGGCCAACCAGTGTGTCGTAACCCTGGTACGACATAAAGGTAAATGTTAATTAGCACTCGACTCAAACTGAAGAACTTGGATTTACACAACTTACTGAATGTGTCACGCACATTTGGTAACTTATCAACGAAATTTGCTGCATTGGCGAGCTCAGCAGCTCTCTTAATCTCTTCAAATGTTGCGTCTTCTTTGCCATACATAATATTATCTTTAATTGAGGTCATAAAGAGCAAAGGCTCTTGGCTAACAAGACCAATTTTTCCTCTTACTGAATCGAGCTGTAAACTCTTGATATTGATCCCATCAATCAAAACCTCACCAGCCTGCGGATCATAAAATCTCTCTACAAGACTAATCACAGTTGACTTGCCACTTCCACTCTCTCCAACTATAGCCATTGTAGTGCCACTAGACACACGTAAGGAGAATCCATCAAATATCAGTTGATCAGGTCTTGCTGGGTAGCTAAAATACACATCCTTCAGCTCAACATCACCCCTGATATCTTCTAGCTGCTTACCAGTCCTGTCATCAGGATCAATTTCTGGTTTCCTCTTGATTGTTGTGAACAATCTGTGTGCTGCAGATTGTCCTTCTGCAAAGGCTGTCATACAAGGGGTTGCATTACCTAAAGACCTGTAGCAAATTGGAAATTATCACTACCAGTATTGCGATTTGAAGCATTAGTATGATATGAATTGTACTTCAAGGTAAATTACTCACATTGCCCCAGTCATGATAGCAAACAATATAGTGATGACATCTCCTCCTGTGTATCCTTTGTTAAGTATCAACTTTCCACCATACCATATGGCTAAACCATAGCTAGAGAAGAATATCAAGAAAACAGAACCCATGCCAAAGCCATTGGCAAGTCCTTCGTGCACAGTAGTCTTGTATGCTTTGTGTATGAACTTATTGTACGTTTCAATGGCGTGCTTCTCTCCATTGAAAGAGACAACCTATTTTACAGAAATTGTCACAAGATAGCTGGTGAGTACTCAAGAAGTCAGAACCCAGAACCCCTCTTGTTCCCAGGAAACTAGCCTTCATTTAAATTGATATGTGAACTGAGCTTACTGTTTTGATGGCTCCAATTGTCTGTTCAACAACATTCCCTGCATCACCGTATGATTCTTGACCTTTGCTAGAGATTGTAGATAGCAGTTTTGCCACTGCTCCTGCTGCAAATACAACTGGAGGTATGCACGCCAACATGACAAGAGATAGAAGCCACCCTTTGACAAAAGCTACAACGAAACCACCGATGAAAGTAGCAATCAGTTGTATAAACTTGCCGACCTGCAGTAATCAAATATGTCAGTTTCTATATGAGTTGGAACGTAATGAACACGAGTTTACTAATGTGCTCTTCATTTGAAATTGGAGGAAGTCCTTACCTTCTCACCGATTGCATCCTGAACTAGCACCGTATCACCAGACATTCTTGAAACTATCTGCCCAGTTGTCATTTCTACATCAAAGAATGATATATCCTGTCTCAAGACAGATTTGAGGTATAGAGAACGAATGCGTGTTGCCTGCCTTTCGCCAGTAATTGTCCAACATGCCACCTCTGCAGAAAAAGTTGGCTTGACGGTTATTCTTCCTTGACATGAAAGTATATGGCTTAAGAATATGGAATCCTGTTTCATTTTATCCTTCAGTTCTGTTATTTTAATAAAATTCTGACGCCTTATTTGCTGTTAAAGTTTTCTAATGTTTCTCCATCTGTCACCTTTCAGCTGAAATATAATACACGTTTACCCCTTTTTTTTCCTTCCTATATTCAACGGTTTTAATATTTCCACAAGAATCTTAGGAGCACAACTTGGACTTTGCACCACGATGACAAGTATTAGCAATTTTAAAATAACTATAAGGATATTAGCTGTCTTTTTCTCGCACTTATACTGAACCCATTATTTCTCTGTCTCCTTGAGATAGCAGTCATGTTCAATAACTAGCACTCTATAATCAGCAGCCAGCAGGTACATCAAAGTGCAAACACGTGAAGTTGACAAAGTCTGCTCATACTTACGGAGAAAGGAGACTACTGCTGTTCCGATGCCCAAGTAGACAAAGTTCAGAACCGCCTGCAACAACGAGACGACAACAGGGTGAAAACTTATTCCTGTGTTTGCTGTGTTACAGCAATGTAATGATTGCAAAATGTTAGACTATTTATGACAAATCCACAACTACCAGATGTGTTAACCTTGGTGTGAGCTTAGAATACAATAAAATCTCGTACACTCCAAAAGAACACTTATTAAGATAACCTGCAGTCCAGCTGTGAATTCGGAGTTCTAAAGTTTATACATCTACGCAGAACGCTAGATCACGCAACACAGCTGTGTGGACCAGTTAAACTAGTAGTTCCTACTGGAGTTGCATATTGGTTAAAGATCGATCGGTTTTTTTTCACTTGGTGGCAAACTGGCAATGAGAAAGAAATTGCCGTACGACAAAGTGATAGTATCTCGTTTCAAAAAGAAGGGCAAATGCATCTCTGTCCTTTTTCAGAGTTTCAGGAGAAAAACTTGTGCCCGGATCTCGTGGGCAGAGCTTTGGGATATCAAGAAAAGATTCCACGGTCTGCGGGTGGGTTCTTATCTCTTATTTTAATGCTAATCCATGTGAAATCTCTTTGAGTAAGTTGCAATGAAATGGAATAATCTGCAAGCCACTTCAGAAACGTCATTTTCAGCCGTTGGAAAGCTTGTCTCTAAATTCGGCTCCAAAATTAAGAAAACAAGCCGGGAAAAGAGGAAGGACGCGAGGCGAGGAGAGGGGGATGTCCGGAAAGAAAATCGATACGGTCAGAAATGGGATGCCAAGCAGAACTATGGGGAAAATGAACAAAAGAGGCAAAAGGTGGTGGGCAGAGAGAGTACGGAGTACTAGACGGAAATAGTAAGGAGGCATCGGCCGGAGCTTTCTCAAGATAGTGAAGGCCTCGGCCGAGAAGAAGCTAGCCGAGCTGGTCGGAAAGGTGGTGGGCAGAGAGAGGGGATCACCTTGTTGACGCGGTCGAGGACGTTGCCGGTGGTGGCGCCGCCGAAGGCGTCGATGAGGTCGCCGAAGATGATGGTCATGAGCGGCTGAGACACACCGTTCCCCAGCGCGGCCGCCGTGCCGACCAGCATGAGCAGGAGGTCCGTGCCGTCGGCGTACCGGAGCATCCCCGTGAAGGACACCCTCTTGCCGTGATCCACGCCGACCTCCTCCTTCCTTGCTGTCTCGCCATCCCTCGCCGTCCCCGGGGCCGCTGCGGCCATTGCTCGCCGGCTGGTGTGTGCACGACGCACGGCTTTCTCTAAGCCGGATTCGTACGGCTCTAACTACTAGTCTGCAGCAGGGTATTTATGGGGTTCGATGCTTGGCTGGTCAATGCTCGGACCTGTAACTAGTGTGGGAAAGCCGGCTGTTGCCAGATTAGGGTATCACGCAACGCAAACAGATTATTGGTACTGTCTTGGAATATCTTGAGAAATGAAATACCCTATTTTGCGTACGGTTTTCAAATTCAAGTGCTGGTAGGGGCAAGGACAGTGACATGCCTTTGTCTAGCTAGAGTGATTGTAGTGCTCGCGAGGTGACCTAAAAATCTATTTGTAATTTATATTACTTTTAATTTTTTTTGTACTGCTTGTTGAAGATTATGAATAGATCGGTGGACTTTTCGCTAAAAGAAAGTATTGAGCGATGATTTCCTCGGAAGTTTCAGTTTTGCTGATGTCACCATCGAGGCATCAAATAACTCATATGGGTTTCATCTGCCCATTGTTATGCTACTCCCCTCGTGCTGAATTATAGGGGTAAATTGGCCGAGCGTTGCGACTAAGGTGAATAGCGAGTGGGTGCGAAAATCTAGAGAATGGAGGAATGCATTGGTCAAAACCCCTCGAGTTTGCATGCAACACAATAAAAATGGCACGCATTAGTCAAAACGTCATGCTTGGAAGTCAATTTAGGTAATTAATACAATTTACCATATTTTTTTGTTATAGCTCAAAAAATGCTATTGCCCCTATATCCGTAAAGAGAAAGTATGTTATCATCAAATGTTACGCTACAGGTTCGGTTCTACTACACGTTTGCTATTTATATAGACTTATTTTAGTTATTTCAACAAAAGATAACTTGGTCAAACACAACTGAAATACTGATGAAACGTGTTGCTTTTTTTTTCTACCGACATTATAATTTCTATGTGCATTTGTTCCAGACAGTTTTATCTCACGTTTTGTTCACTTCATGTAGAAACTTGTTAAGAGAGATGACTGCGTGCACCACTTAAAGCCGGGAGTACTCCTTTGTTTGACATACTACTAGGGAGTACAACTTACGAAAAGAGAGTACTCCCTAGCAACTACTTTATTTTACGAATTCCCAGATTTATAAAACCGTAGCATCTCTATTGTACTGCATTGACCAAAAATATTTTCCCCTAAGAAAATTAGATAAGTGATTTTTATACATTATATCCCCTTGGACTAAAATGCTTTTGTTCTATTGCAATCTTAAATATGTACGTACTATCTCGCAGGTAAAGGAGCACAAAACTATGATAAAATGAATATATTTTCAAGAAAATTCTTACTATAGTATTTTCACATCCCAATTTAAATACCTTTTTTACAAGTATTACAAATCAAAGTATTACATGCCTTGTAATATCCTCCCTCATTAGTCATTCCTAAAATATAAGGCCGTATTGGTCTTGTTCTAACTCAAACTTTGTTAAGCTTGACCTAGTTTACTGAAAATTGTCAACATTAAAATACCAAATCAGTATAATCAGACGCATCATACACTATGTTTCTATGTTGTATATCTTTCTATTAGAGATGTTGATGATTTTTTATAAAATTGATCAAAGTAGAAAAGTACAATTTAGGAGAAGACAAATACGCCTTACATTTTAGGAAGGAGAAAGTAGAAAGTATGTTAGGTTTACGAAAATCGCACAAGCGTGGGCGAGGAGAAAAAGGTGTGAGGTAGACCCAAAGGTGGTCCATTTTAGCAAAGTGACAAGAAAAATATGGGATCACGTCAATAAAATTCTGAAAATACAAAAGAAAAATAAGAGTAATTTTTGTTGTTGTCGAGGAACACAAGCTGCATACAAACATAACACGTGTGCTAGCATAGACTCAAGCGTGAGGTTTGATACAAAAGAAAAATAGAAAATATCCACCGATATAGTGATAGTCATTCATAATAGTATAAAGGGTTCAATATCATAAGTAATTAAGATTATAAATATGTATTTAGACCATCTAATAACGACTACATACACACGAGTAGAAAGTGTACTTAGAATTAACGTGTCACCAAAATATCTATAGAAACAGGTGAAGCTAGCAGCACTCGATACCTTGACATGCAAATATATTGAGTCCTAAGAAACTACACCAGCTTGCCCACATGCTTGAGCTGGACTTGGTCAGATTCATGTAGAAACTAATCCAGAAATCAGGGCTGTAGAATATGATTTGTAGATTTTGCCAAAATTTATGAGTGTTTAACTAAATATATATATGAATACATGCGAGCCCATCGATGGTAGCAACCATGGTAAAATATGACACCCATTGATTCAAGGAGCTAGCCCTAAAACCCAATGTTGAGGAAATCGCTTACCTGTGTCGACTCGGTCGGCTGGTGATTAGCGATTAATAGGCAAATCTATTGATTAATCGGACGATAAATAAGTTAATAATCTAATAAATAAATTTATTGGTTAATCGGTAACCACTGAGTAACGATTAATCGTTGAATCGAACGACTTTTTGACCAGTGCTAAAACCAAACCCGATAAGCACGTTGGTTGGTTGATTGGTTAGTGTACGGACATACCCTCTTAACGATCGACACAGTGGTTGACGGGCTAATGTACCCTCTTAGCGATCGACACAAGATGGGAGTACCGATTGATTCTTCTAGAATTTACTCGGCCAAAAAAGCAATGTCATTTTCAACTTTTCTTGCGTTTCTTTTTCTAATTTTGTGCTCTCAAATTACTGGATGTGACGTCTGTCCACGTGATCCATGGCTCATTCTCAACTCCCAACGCTTAGTCGCAGTCCGTAAACAGACTTATATGGGTACAAAACGTGCACAACAGATGGCACCCTGGTTGTACCCATCACAGAAATCGCACTGACGGGGCCACATGTAATTAAGAGCCAGAAGTGGGCGTCCAGTGCACTCAGCATCTTAGTGCACTCAGCATACTATACACTTTGGTGTGACGTCAGGGCCTGCGTAGGAGATGGACTCTGCAAATACGTATATTTTAGTTTTAGGCCTAGGCGCGGCGCGAAGGTCAAAGACTTGAACGTATGGTCACTGATGAAACACGTGTGTGGCGGCGCTCTCCCATGCACATGGAAATGTCGCCTCTAGCTAGCAGAATTCTTTTCCGACGTAGTGTTTGACTGTTTCTTCTTCCGTCCAAAAATGGAAGATGTTAATTCTTTTCCGGGGCTAGCTAGTGTATGTAACTATGTACAGTATTTATTTTTCCGAAACAAATTAGAGACGTAGACGTTTAGAAATACATACTTACATTTATCTCTATGAATGTACATACACTCACCACTCTGAACTACACACGCACACCTTATTCACTTTTGGGATACTGAGTCTGAGAAACTGATTTACCGGATCTTGAGATTGACAAAGTCACCACATGCCTCTCGCTGCTGATATAAATTAACGTCGTCTCTCACCGAAAAAACATTCAGCCTTTATAAGACACCCAATTATCAAACCTAGAGTTTGAACTTTGATGGGCTAGGTATCCAGGGTGCGCACAATCCCAGAAAAAAATCCTTCATACTTACATGACTCTTCTCCAAGATGGTGTGTACGGTTTCTATTTGGACGATTAGTTGGTCAAATTGACCGAAATCTAACTTAGATTAAAGATATAATAGCTTCAATCAATTAGAATGGAGAGATTAGAGAGTGGAGATTGGGTGTGCATGGGCAGGAGTTATATTTTTGTAAAACAGTCAGAAATCATATTTCCAAGTTCCAAGTTTAAAACAGTCAAAACTTTCAAAAGTATTAGTATATTTTGTTATTTTTGCATAGACCATAATGATATTTTAAAAGTAGATCGATGGGTCGCATGTGATTTTTTTAGAGTACGCCGAGGCGTATATTTTTTTTATAGAAGGCAAAATTTTAAGTATAAGACAATTACAACCCGATGTAAACAACAAGCGCAATACGAACTCCACACCAGGCCAGTCCAAAGTTATCCACCACCAACATTACAACTTTGTTATTACAACTACAAAGCAAAAGAGCCTATCTTTAAACTGAGCAACATCGCCACGTCTGGACCGACGCCAGTCACCTCCGAAGACCGATGGCTTCCACTGAACTTACCTTGTCAAAGCACCATCCATCCTTGATGCTGAAAATGAGGCGCTAAGTAGATGGCGGCACCTAGTCAGTCCCAAGAAAGGCACCGCCTTGGAGTCACCGATGATGATGTACATTGCGCCTCGAAACCTCAATCTTGGACAACGGCGATCATCGGATGTGCACAACACATAACCTCCAAGTCGTGTCTCCAACGTGATGTTCCCAACCGAGGAATGGCGTCGAGGACGCCACCATCTCACTGATCCGGAACCGGACCTAGGATTTCTCCCGAAGACAACTACCAACACCGAGTGAGCTTGAGAGACGCACCTCGGCAACGCCTCCAAGGAGGGGAACGACACCAACGGGCGCCGTCGTCGCCGGTACCGAAGACGGGCATGACTTTCACCCATAAAGTTGCCTACCTCGTCCATCCACTTGTTCAGAGCAAACAATGTTCATGTTGGCACACACACCACCACCGTCATAACACCTCGCCTTCGTAGCCGAAATGCCGATGTCCACCCAACTACCTGCATGGCTGAGAGACCAACGATCTTCCACCTCTCACACGACCGAGGACCCGCAGCCCTGGGCCTTCTCCCACCTCCTGCACGGACAAGGGCACGCCACATCGCTTCTGTCGCCAACTCTAGGCGGACAGCCATGCTATGGATGCGGTCCTATGACCCAGATTGGGCCCGGGATGTTGGGCCCACATCTGGCCCATACCGTCGCCTCTAGGTCCACCCTCATCGGCTCCTCCGCAGCCCAGATACTGCCTCCAAGAACACATCATGGGCAGCACCACTGCAGCTCCATCAGAGCCGCCTCCATGGCCCAGGAAGGTCCCACCGCTGCAGAGCCCCCATGTGATTTTACATCAGTAATCTGTAGCTGCTGCATTTGGTGACCTAATCTATTGTCATTTAGTGGTAACCAGACTGGAAGAGCACGTCCAATAGAACAAAGCTAGCTAGTTTTGTCCCTGCCAGCGGAGCTTGATAACCTTGTTCAAATTGATGTATAACCTCCAGAGCAGCGTCTCATCCCTAAGGCCTAACAGTTTTTAGTACATTAATCTTTATGTGCAATGACGGATTTTATAATACAATACTTCTTAATCCTTCTCAATACGAGTAATTACGGTAACTACTTAAGAATGATCCAATGGTATGAGATATATGCCACCAATGCTATAAATTTCGTGAAATATATTTTATATTTTATAAACCAAATTAATGGTGTATTTTTTTCTTAAAATAAGTGGTGACCTAATAAATTGGTATGAAGGTAGCACCATTTTTTGCTACTAATAATGGTAAGTACATACCAGTTGTACATGTAAACATGCATGCACGAAGGAGCACTTGTTCTAGAAGAATGGCCTAGTCGGTGACATAGGACATATACGTATTTATATATGGTCAACGGGCTGCAAAAAAAAAATCGAGTTCTATTAGCCTTTCGTTTCTGAATTTATAAAGCCTGAACATCAATAAGGGAAGGGAGACAAGGGAAAAAAAAACGTACAGTACAACAAGCTTGGAGACCACGGAAGAACTTCAGCACCACTTGTCGCACTGATTGGCTGCCTGGTCAAGTGGTCATTTGATATGCAATTAAGCCTGATTCTTAAAATGTTATCTGTTGTGTTTGGGTATATCAAATAGTTTTGAATTCAGGCGGGACCTAGCCTTCAACAAATGACGGAAGGGCCACCGGAAGTTGATTTGAAGTCCAAATTTTTATTCTCTTGAAGCTAGATTAAGGATTTGCCTTTTTTTTTTGGTTTAGAGGTCAGATATAATTAATATCTTCTTGATACAAATATATCATTCCTTAACCATTTTTTTCAGGATTTCCCGATTCAGTAATTCAGATCATCCCATCCAGCACAAAAGTATTTTGTTTTTTCCACAACATTAGGCGGTAACAACACATAACCTTCTTGTTCAAATGAGTTAATAGCATAAAACCATCAATTTTTCAGGCTACATGTCAACTTCGATACCACTTTACGTTTTCGTTGCAAAAAAAAAAAAACCACATTTTGTCGAGATTTTCACAAAAAAAACACCAATATCACATTGATCCCAAATTAACCCGAAAATCGGCAGTGTGACCTGCATGTTAGTGGCAATTTTGGTGACCTGTACTAGGGCCCACTTATTAGCCCCAATTAAGAAACTCAAAATATGTACAGAAAAGGAAAAAGTGGAAATCAAAATAGAAAAACATTACCCGTGACCGACGCTTCCCCACACTCCACCCCCACCCCCAGTCCCCCACCGCCGCCTTTCTCCGACGAGGCAGGCCGCCTGCCGCAAGCAAGTGAGGCAGACCGCGAGCGCCGCCGCCGACCTGTTGGCTCTGGCGACCCCATCGCCCTCCCTCCCCTCCCTTGCATGATCCCGCAGTCAGGACTCCGACGAGCGCTGGCCTCCTCCGGTCCCAGCTCGGCCGAGGCCAGGGGGCGCGGGGCTCCTACTTGCGCCGCCACAACTATGTCCCAGCCGGACGAGAAACATCGGAGATGGGGAAGACAACCTGGAGATGGTCGGCGGCCTAGGTCCGAGCAACGCCGGGGATGGGGAAGCACGAAGCGCTTGATCCCTGTCTCTCCGGCGGGGACGGCGGTGGTGGGGGTGGGCCGGCCGAGGCTGCGGCGGTGGCGGCGGCGATGGAGAGGAACCTCCCGGTTTCTTTTTTTCACTTTCCACTTTATTTTTCTCTTTTCTTCATCTTTTTGATTTTTCTTAATTGTGCTGGGATGTGGGACCGAATTCACTTCTTGAAGTTTAGTACACGTCAGCCTTACAGGTGGACCAAGACAACCAAAATCTCTATCAATTTGTGCTTAAAGCGAGTTTAGTGTTTTTTGCGAACATCTTGACAAAATTTGATGGTTCTTTTGCTACGAAAACATAAAATGATACCAAAGTATAAATTTAGGTTGAAAATGGTGGTTTTATGCTATTAACTCGGTTCAGGTGGACATGTGCTACCTCTTGCTCCAAATGGTGTACGGTAGACTTTTGTGTGCAATGATCAATATATCACTACGTGTCCACCACGTACTTCTTTATCCTTCTCAACAGGACGGATTTCAGTCACTATATGAAATCCGTAGTTTGCAGGCACACGGCAAACGATACATTTCAGGCGTATTTGGTATCCTAGGCACCCCTTAGCTATGGATCCTTCTGATCGGAAAAGATCGACACAGAGCTAACTCAACGCTAGCGTATAAGTGGATATAGTTCCGCGTCGATTAAATCCCACTAGAGAAAGTGGTATTTTGCTAAGGATCTGCAGAGATGATTTATATCATGGAGTCCAGCCTCCTTTGTGGAGAGGAGCAAATTAGCATTTTCATGTCCCGCTCCCACATACGTGGACAATTCACATCCCGTTTGCTTTAGGTAGGGTTTTGCCTTCTTGTTGGAGCTCAACGACACACGTGCAAGCGCCCCGGCCCGCTGAACAACAGCTTCCTTGCGCGTCACGATGTGGATTAGAAGGGTTGACCACACTGCTGCAGGTAGGAGTACCTAACTTTCCAAAGAGTACGGCCCTGTGGATGCGCCGCCCGTGAAGCGCCGTTAGCCGTCATCGTGGTGTCGCTGTTTTGTTAGGCAGATGAGATCGACATGGTTGCTTGAGATCCAAGGCTTGCTTTAATTCTCATTATGTTTTTCTTTTCCTTTTTGGGTTCAAATACGACGTGAAGGGGCGACGGAATAATATATTATTCATCCACCCTCTGTTTCCGCGCGGATCACTTGTGCATCGGCGGACGATATGCTTGGTCTCCAAGGCCCATACTTCGCTCCCAAGGCGCCTGGCCCCGGTCAACTCGATTAATCAACCAACAGTGTGTGAAGTGTCGCCCTTGAGCAACTCTACGTCTCTACCACTTCAGGTAAAACTGATCAAACCCTTAAACTTTTCCATTTATTTAGGATTTTGGTCGAAAGCATCGTCCATAACGGATCCCGTTAAAGTGGTTAAACCATAAATTTTCTAAAGGGCGCCGAGAATATAATGCATGTTCAAGATCCTTGTTTTCACAGTTTCCGAGACTATACAGGTTTAGGCCCCGTGATAGATTACTAGCCTTCCGTCCGTCCTGGTGGGATGTATACACTCAACGGGCGCCAAGTGTTCGTTGTTACAAAAGGATAGCCAGCTAGCAGTTCTAGCCGACCTCTAGGCTATCTCTCTTTTTGCCGGAGCAGGAAGAGAGCAATATGTGTATAGTATAGACTTATCAGAATGAGCGGCCCCATCTCCTGATGGAGGGGCCATATAGAAGGCCATGGAAGCTCCTGGAAGGAATAGCAATAGCAGAGATTGATAGATAACTAAAGGCATTAGAGAGGTCAAGAGAGCTTTTAATAGTTGTAGCATTTCTTTTATTGGGCGTGAAGCAAATCAAGCTACTCATCTTTGTGCTAAACAAGCTAGCGTCGATAGGAGGAGATGCATGTGGATTTTATAACACAAGTTTTCTCAATGACACTATCGAGTGATTGTAATCATGTCGAGTAAGTAATAAAGCTCCCTAAATTCGCAAAAAAGATAATTAAAGGCATGCCAAATATATTATTTAGGGAGAAAACGACATGGAATAGTGGAATTGGCCAGAAGTAATTAAGTTTTATACTAAATAATCACAGAGCCTCATGCTTTTCATCAGCGGCGACATCATTTTTCTCCATGGCATTTACGGTGGCGCCTTCCCTCTCGGCCTCCCCAGCCATCCAGTCCCAAATCTAATTCAGCTAGAGAAACGATTTCATGTTAAATCATACATAAAAATATGCAGAGTAAATAAGTGGATACTTTACAAAGTGAACATGACTAGGCAAGAAATTAGCACCACAAGAAATTGTATGTCTCATATATGTGAATCTACCTGCACTATGCTTACATACCATCAAACCAGTTTTACATCACTCGTGGGAAATGAAACAAAGTGAGGTCCAAGTGAAGGGTGAAGCCATATCTGTTGTCGATCACTACACCAAGACAAATTGACAAATTTCTTCATGAGAAGTATCACGTGTTGCTGTAAACTAAGCAAAAAACTGAACTGTGAGAAGAAGGTCTTGATACCTTGGCGATTTAATGTGATCGAGAAACTTAAATGGGTCCCCCATATTAGTATATCTGGAGGTCCATGAAGATCTCAACATAGAATCAAGAGTTGGGCTGCACAAGGCATCTGATGGCCCATAGATTCAACGTGTGTAGGAAGAACATAGCTCGGAAAGGAAAGCTTGAACCACTATAACCTACTTGGACTCGATAACCTCAGACCTAGCTTCATCTATAAAAGCTAGCAGGGATGCCAGGAGATGGCAATAGAGACGTGCATCAAACCCTAGCTATGGTAGATCATCACTGATACGTCTCAAACGTATCTATAATTTCTTATGTTCCATTCTAGTTATATGACAATACTCACATATTTTATATAGACTTTACATCATTTTTATGCATTTTCCGGCACTAACCTATTAATAAGATGCCGAAGCACTAGTTCCTATTTTCTGCTGTTTTTGGTTTCAAATCCTACACAGAAATATTCTCGGAATTGGACGAAACAAAAGCCCACGGTCTTATTTTGCACGGAGCCTTCCAGAAGTCCGAAGAGGAGACGAAGAGGGGCGACGAGGCCCACCCTAGGGGGCGTGGCCCCACCCGGCGCGCCGCCCTATGGGGTGGGCCCCTCGAGCGTCCCCGACTCTACCCCTTCGCCTATATATTCTCTCCGTCGCGAAAACCCTATCACCGAGAGCCACGATACGAGAAAAGTTACTGTGACGCCGCCGCCGCCAATCCCATCTCGGGGGATTCAGGAGATCGCATCCGGCACCCTGCCGGTGAGGGGAATCATCACCGGAGGACTCTACATCATCATGCCCGCCTCCGGATTGATGCATGAGTAGTTCATCCTTGGACTATGGGTCCATAGCAGTAGCTAGATGGTTGTCTTCTCTTGTGCTATCATGTTTAGATCTTGTGAGCTGCCTATCATGATCAAGATCATCTATTTGTAATGCTACATGTTGTGTTTGTTGGGATCCGATGAATATGGAATACTATGTCAAGTTGATTAATTGATCTATCATATCTGTTGTTTATGTTCTTGCATGCTCTCTGTTGCTAGTAGAGGCTCTGGCCAAGTTGATACTTGTAACTCCAAGAGGGAGTATTTATGCTCGATAGTGGGTTCATGCCTCCATTGAATCTGGGACAGTGAAAAGTTCTAAGGTTGTGGATGTGCTGTTGCCACTAGGGATAAAACATCGATGCTTTGTCTAAGGATATTTGTGTTGATTACATTACGCACATACTTAATGCAATTGTGTTGTTTGCAACTTAATACTGGAAGGGGTGCGGATGCTAACCCGAAGGTGGACTTTTTAGGCATAGATGCATGCTGGATAGCGGTCTATGTTCTTTGTCGTAATGCCCTAAGTAAATCTCATAGTAGTCATCATGATATGTATGTGCATTGTATGCCCTCTCTATTTGTCAATTGCTCAACTGTAATTTGTTCACCCAACATGCTATTTATCTTATTGGAGAGACACCACTAGTGAACTGTGGACCCCGGTCCATTCTTTTACATCTGAAATACAATCTACTGCAATCTCTGTTCTCTGTTGTTCTTCGCAAACAAACATCATTCTCCACACCATACGTTTAATCCTTTGTTTACAGCAAGCCGGTGAGATTGACAACCTCACTGTTAAGTTGGGGCAAAGTATTGTGATTGTGTTGTGCAGGTTCCACGTTGGCGCAGGAATCCCTGGTGTTGCGCCACACTACACTCCTCCACCAACAACCTTCACGTAGCCTTCATCTCCTACTGGTTCGATAAACTTGGTTTCTTTCTGAGGAAAACTTACTGCTGTGCGCATCACACCTTCCTCTTGGGGTTCCCAACGGACGTGTGCACCACGCGCCATCAAGACTGTTTTCTGGCGCCGTTGCCGGGGAGATCAAGACACGCTGCAAGGGAGTCTCTCACATCCAATCTCTTTACTTTGTTTATTGTCTTGCTTTACTTTACTTTATTTTCTGTTTTGTTTGCTTTCTTTATATCAAAAACACAAAAAAATTAGAGATCTTTATGAACTTTATATTGAATTAGGACATGATGTTTTTGAAGAGAGAATTAAAAAACCATGGAACGTTGTTTGCAAAATAGTTGTAGCAATGTTTTTAGCATGAATTCTTTGAACACTATTATTTTTAATGCTATGGAAAAGTCTAAGCTTGGGGAAGCTGGTTGTGATATTTTTAGTCCCCCAAGCATGAAGGAGAAAATTTACTTTGATGATTACAATATGCCTCCTATATATGATGATTATGGTGATGAGAATAATAATGATAGCTATCTTATTGAATTTGCTCCCACTACAATTAATAGTAATGACTATGCTTATGTGGAGAGTAATAATTTTATGCATGTAGCTCATGATAAGAATGTTTCATGTGATAGTTATATTGTTGAGTTTGTTCATGATGCTATTGAAAATCTTTATGAGAGAGGACAATATGGTTGTAGGGATTTTCATGTTACTAAAACATCTCTCTTTTTGCTTAAAATCTTGAAGTTGCGCTTGTCTTGTTTTCCTATGCTTATTGCATTATGCTTACATGACTTGTTTATTTACAAGATTACTTTTCATAGGAAGTGGGTTAGAATTAAAAGTGTTTCTTATTTGCTTTTGATGCTCTCTTTGCTTCAACTCTTATTTCTTGCGAGAGCATCATTAAAATTACTGAGCCCATCTTAATGGCTATAAAGAAAGCACTTCTTTGGAGATAATCCATGTTTTTATTTTGCTACTACTTTATTGTGTCTTGGAAGTTGTTACTACTGTACCAACCTCTCCTTATCTTTACTTTATTGCATTGTTGTGCCAAGTAAAGTCTTTGATAGTAAAGTTGATACTAGATTTGGATTCCTGCGCAGAAACAGATTTTTACCTGTCATGAATTTGAGTAGATCTCTCTGTAGGAAACTCGTAAAATGCTGAAAAAATTCATGCGTGATCCTCAGATATGTACGCAACTTTCATTCAATTTGAGCTTTTTTATCTGAGCCTGTTAAGTGCCTCGAAAAAATCCGTCTTTACGGACTATTCTGTTTTGACAGATTCTGCCTTTTATTTCACATTGCCTCCTTTACTGTGTTGAGTGGATTTCTTTGTCCCATTAACTTTCAGTAGCTTTGGGTAATGTCCAGAAGTGTTAAGAATGATTGTGTCCTCTCTGAACATGTGATTTTTTTATTATGCACTAACCCTCTAATGAGTTTGTTTTGAGTTTGGTGTGGAGGAAGTTTTCAAGGGTCAAGAGAGGAGGATGATATAATATGATCAAGAAGAGTGAAAAGTCTAAGCTTGGGGATGCCCCCATGGTTCATCCCTGCATATTTCAAGAAGACTCAAGCATCTAAGCTTGGGGATGCCCAAGGCATCCCCTTCTTCATCGACAACTTATCAGGTAACCTCTAGTGAAACTATATTTTTATTCCGTCACATCTTATGTTCTTTACTTGGAGCGTCTGTTTGTTTTTGTTTGAATAAAATTGGATCCTAGCATTCCTTGTGTTGGAGAAAGACACGCTCCGCTTTTTCATATGAACACTGGTGTTCTTAGCTTTACTTTAATGTTCATGGCGAAGTTGATTCTTTTTTTATTTGGTTGGAAATAGAAAATGCTTCATGTGGTAATTGGTATATGGTCTTGAATAATTTGATACTTGGCAATTGTTTTGAGCTCTCATAGATCATGTTTAAGCTTTTGCATCATGTAGTTTAAACCTATTAGTGGAGAACTACCATAGAGCTTGTTGAAATTTGGATTGCATGATTGATCTCTCTAAGTCTAGATATTTTCTGGTAAAAGTGTTTGAGCAACAAGGAGACAGTGTAGAGTCTTATAATGCTTGCAATATGTTCTTATGTAAGTTTTGCTGTACCGGTTCATACTTGTGTTTGCTTCAAACAACCTTGCTAGCCAAAGCCTTGTACTGAGAGGGAATGCTTCTCGTGCATCCAAAAACGTTGACCAAAACTCATGCCATTTGTGTCCACCATAACTACCTACTATGTGGTATTTCTCTGCCATTCCAAAGTAAATTGCTTGTGTGCTACCTTTAAAATTGCATTCCTTGTCTTTGCAATACATAGCTCATGGGAAAATAGCTTAAAAACTATTGTGGTATTGAATATGTCGCTTATGTATCTTATTTTTATAAGTTGCTTGTTGAGCGGTAACCATGTTTATGGGGACGCCATCAACTTTTACACCTTTGTTGAATGTCATGTGAGTTGCTATGCATGTTCGTCTTGTCTGAAGTAAGGGTGATTTATCATGATTAAATGGTTTGAGTATGCATATTGTTAGAGAAGAACATTGGGCCGCCAACCAAAGCCATGTATCATGGTGGAAGTTTCAGCTTGGACATTAATCCTCAATCTCTTATGAGAATATTATCTGTTGTTGAATGCTTAAGCATTAAAAGAGGAGTCCATTATCTGTTTTCTATGTTGTCCCGGTATGGATGTCCTCAAGTTGAGATCTATCAAAACGAAATCAAATGCGATCAATCTCCTTGGACCTTTGTACAGGTGGCATAGAGGTACCCCTTTGTGACACTTGGTTGAAACATATGTAATGCAATGATAATCCATGGAAATCCGAGCTAATTAGGACAAGGTGCGGGCACTATTGGTATTCGATGCATGAGGCTTGCAACTTATAGGAGGTTTTATGCATAACACATATGAATTAGTACTACCGTTGACAAAATTGTTTTCATGTTTTCAAAATAAAAAGCTCTAGCACATGAGTAATCCATGCTTCCCTCTGCGAAGGGCCTTTCTTTTACTTTATGTTGAGTTAGTTTACCTACTTCTTTCTATCTTAGAAGCAAACACTTGTGTCAACTGTGCATTGATTCTTACATGTTTACTTATTGGACTTGTTATATTGCTTTATGTTGACAAATATCCATGAGATATACATGTTACAATTTGAAAGCAATTGCTGAAACTTTAGTCATCCTTTGTGTTGCATCAAAACCTTCTATTAAGAATCTATTGCTTTATGAGTTAACTCTTATGCAAGACTTATTGATGCTTGTCTTGAAAGTACTATTCATGAAAAGTCTTTGCTATATGATTCAGTTGTTTAGTCATTATCTTTACCATTGCTTCGAATCACTTCATTCACTTCATATGCTTTACAATAGTATTGATCAAGATTATGATAGTAGCATGTCACTTCAGAAATTATCCTTGTTATCGTTTACCTACTCGAGGGCGAGTAGGAACTAAGCTTGGGGATGCTTGATACGTCTCAAACGTATCTATAATTTCTTATGTTCCATGCTAGTTATATGAAAATACTCACATGTTTTATATACACTTTACATCATTTTTATGCATTTTCCGGCACTAACCTATTAACAAGATGCCGAAGCGTCAGTTCCTGTTTTCTGCTGTTTTTGGTTTCAGAAATCCTACACAGAAATATTCTCGGAATTGGACGAAACAAAATCCCACGGTCTTATTTTGCACGGAGCCTTCCAGAAGTCCGAAGAGGAGACAAAGAGGGGCGAGGTGGCCACACCCTAGGGGGCGCGGCCCCCCCTGGGCGCGCCGCCCTATGGGGTGGGCCCAGCGTCCCCGACTCTGCCCCTTTGCCTATATATTCTCTCCGTCGCAAAAACCCTATCACCGAGAGCCACGATACGAGAAAAGTTCCGTGACGCCGCCGCCGCCAATCCCATCTCGGGGGATTCAGGAGATCGCCTCCGGCACCCTGCCGGAGAGGGGAATCATCACCGGAGGATGATAACGCATGAAGCACACGTTCGTTGGGAACCCCAAGTGGAAGGTGTGATGCGTATAGCAGCAAGTTTCCCTCAGTATGAAACCAAGGTTGTCAAACCAGTAGGAGATGAAGACCACGTGAAGGTTGTTGGTGAAGGAGTGTAGTGCGGCGCAACACCAGGGATTCCTGCGCCAACGTGGAACCTGCACAACACAACCAAAATACTTTGCCCCAACTTAACAGTGAGGTTGTCAATCTCACCGGCTTGCTGTAAACAAAGGATTAAACGTATGGTGTGGAGAATGATGTTTGTTTGCAATGAGCAGCAGAGAACAATGATTGCAGTTGTATTCAGATGTAAAAGAATGGACCGGGGTCCACAGTTCACTAGTGGTGTCTCTCCAATAAGATAAATAGCATGTTGGGTGAAAAATTACAGTTGGGCAATTGGCAAATAGAGAGGGCATAACAATGCACATACATATCATGATGACTACTATGAGATTTACTTAGGGCATTACGACAAAGTACATAGACCGCTATCCAGCATGCATCTATGCCTAAAAAGTCCACCTTCGGGCTAGCATCCGCACCCCTTCCAGTATTAAGTTGCAAACAACAGACAATTGCATTAAGTATGGTGCGTAATGTAATCAACACAAATATCCTTAGACAAAGCATTGATGTTTTATCCCTAGTGGCAACAGCACATCCACAACCTTAGAACTTTCTATTACTGTCCCAGATTCAATGCAGGCATGAACCCACTATCGAGCATAAATACTCCCTCTTGGAGTCACAAGTATTAACTTGGCCAGAGCCTCTACTAGCAACGGAGAGCATGCAAGAACATAAACAACACATATATGATAGATTGATAATCAACTTGACATAGTATTCAATATTCATCGGATCCCAACAAACGCAACATGTAGCATTACAAATAGATGATCTTGATCATGATAGGCAGCTCACAAGATCTAACATGATAGCACAATGAGGAGAAGACAACCATCTAGCTACTGCTATGGACCCATAGTCCAAGGATGAACTACTCACGCATCAGTCCGGAGGCGATCATGGTGATGTAGAGCCCTCCGGTGATGATTCCCTCTCCGACAGGGTGCCGGAGGCGATCTCCTGAATCCCCCGAGATGGGATTGGCAGCGGCGGCGTCTCTGGAACTTTTCCGTCGTGGCTCTCGGTGATAGGGTTTCGCGATGGAGAGTTTAAGTAGGCGGAAGGGCAGAGTCGGAGGGCACGGGGCCCCACACCATAGGCCGGCGCGGCCCAATGCTGGCCGCGCCGCCCTATGGTTAGGGCGCCTCGTGGCCCCACTTCGTATCCTCTTCGGTCTTCTGAAGCTCCGGGAAAAATAAGACCGGCGTTCGTTTCGTCCAATTCCGAGAATATTTCCTGTGTAGGATTTCTGAAACCAAAAATAGCACAAAACTGGAACTGGCGCTTCGGCATGTCGTTAATAGGTTAGTGCCGGAAAATGCATCAAAATGATATAAAGTGTATATAAAACATGTGAGTATTGTCATATAACTAGCATGGAACATAAGAAATTATAGATACGTTTGAGACGTATCAAGCATCCCAAGCTTAGTTCCTACTCGCCCTCGAGTAGGTAAACGATAACAAGGATAATTTCTGAAGTGACATGCTTCTATCATAATCTTGATCAATACTATTGTAAAGCATATGAAATGAATGAAGTGATTCGAAACAATAGTAAAGATAATGACTAAACAACTGAATCATATAGCAAAGACTTTTCATGAATAGTACTTTCAAGACAAGTATCAATAAGTCTTGCATAAGAGTTAACTCATCAAGCAATAGATTCTTAATAGAAGGTTTTGAAGCAACACAAATGATGATTAAGTTTCAGCAATTGCTTTCAACTTGTAACATGTATATCTCATGGATAATTGTCAACATAAAGCAATATAACAAGTGCAATAGGTAAACATGTAAGAATCAATGCACACTGTTGACACAAGTGTTTGGTTCTAAGATAGAAAGAAGTAGGTAAACTGACTCAACATAAAGTAAAAGCATGGATTACTATTTTTGTGCTAGAGCTTTTATTTTGAAAACATAGAAACAATTTTGTCAACGGTAGTAATAATTCATATGTGTTATGCATAAGACATCCTATAAGTTGCAAGCCTCATGCATAGAATACCAATAGTGCTCGCACCTTGTCCTAATTAGCTTGGATTTACATGGATTATCATTGCATAACATATGTTTCAACCAAGTGTCACAAAGGGGTACCTCTATGCCGCCTGTACAAAGGTCCAAGGAGATAGATCGCATTTGATTTCTCGTTTTTGATAGATCTCAACTAAGGACATCCATACCGGGACAACATAGAAAACATATAATGGACTCCTCTTTAATGCTTAAGCATTCAACAAAGATAATATTCTCATAAGAGATTGAGGATTAATGTCCAAACTGAAACTTCCACCATGATCCACGGCTTTAGTTAGCGGCCCAATGTTCTTCTCTAACAATATGCATACTCAAACCATTTGATCATGAAAATCGCCGTTACTTCAGACAAGACGAACATGCATAGCAACTCACATGATATTCAACAAAGGTGTAACAGTTGATGGCGTCCCCAGAAACATGGTTACCGCTGAACAAGCAACTTATAAGAAATAAGATACATAAGCTACATATTCTTTACCACAATAGTTTTTAGGCTATTTTCCCATGAGCTATGTATTGCAAATACAAAGAATGAAATTTTAAAGGTAGCACTCAAGTAATTTACTTTGGAATGGCAGAGAAATACCACATAGTAGGTAGGTATGGTGGACACAAATGGCATACGTTTTGGCTCAAGGATTTGGATGCACGAGAAGTATTCCCTCTCAGTACAAGGCTTTGGCTAGCAAGGTTGTTTGAAGCAAACACAAGTATGAACCGGTACAGCAAAACTTACATAAGAACATATTGCAAGCATTATAAGACTCTACACTTCCTTGTTGTTCAAACACTTCACCAGAAAATATCTAGACTTTAGAGAGACCAATCATGCAAACCAAATTTCAACAAGCTCTATGGTAGTTCTTCATTAATAGGTGCAAAGTACATGATGCAAGAGCTTAAACATGGTCTATTTGAGCACAACAATTGCCAAGTATCAAATTATTCAAGACAATATACCAATTACCACATGAAGCATTTTCTGTCCAACCATATAGCAATGAACGAAGTTTCAACCTTCGCCATGAACATTAAAAGTAACGCTAAGAACACCAGTGTTCATATGAACAGCGGAGCGTGTCTCTCCCACACAAGGAATGCTAGGATCCGATTTTATTCAAACAAAAACAAAAATAAAAACATACAGACGCTCCAAGTATAGCACATAAGATGTGACGGAATAAAAATATAGTTTCACTAGAGGTGACCTGATAAGTTGTCGATGAAGAAGGAGATGCCTTGGGCATCCCCAAGCTTAGATGCTTGAGTCTTCTTGAAATATGCAGGGATGAACCACGGGGCATCCCCAAGCTTAGACTTTTCACTCTTCTTGATCATAGTATATCATCCTCCTCTCTTGACCCTTGAAAACTTACTCCACACCAAACTTAAAACAAACTCATTAGAGGGTCAGTGCATAATCAAAAATTCACAAGTTCAGAGGGGACACAATCATTCTTAACACTTGTGGACATTACCCAAAGCTACTGAAAGTTAATGGAACAAAGAAATCCACTCAACACAGTAAAAGAGGCAATGCGAAATAAAAGGCAGAATCAAAAAAAACAGTAAAGACGAATTTTTTAGAGGCACTTAACAGGCTCAGATGAAAAAGCTCAAAACTAATGAAAGTTGCGTACATATCTGAGGATCACGCATGTAAATTGGCAGATTTTTTTGATTCTTCTACAGAGAGATCTATTCAAATTCGTGACAGGTAGAAATCTGTTTCTGCGCAGCAATCCAGATCTAGTATCAACTTTACTATTAGAGACTTTACTTGGCACAACAATATGATAAGGAGATGTTGCTACAGTAGTAACAACTTCCAAGACTCAAATATAAAACAAAAGTGCAGAAGTAAAATAATGGGTTGTCTCCCATAAGCGCTTTTCTTTAACGCCTTTCAGCTAGGCGCAGAAAGTGCAAATCAAGTATTATCAAGAGAAGAAGCATTAACATTCTTACCAGGGGAGTTGGGAGTTTTCTCAACAATGCATTGTATCTTGTCTATGTAAGTAACTCCTCTTTCGTTGCTCTTAGGCTTACTATCCTCATCAAACAAATTTTCAGGAACAAGCCAAGCATAGTTATTTTCTAGAGCTTCATGCATCCCTAGGAGCTTACTAGGTATCGGTACTTTAATCTCCCCCTCACCATTGACGTTATTAGTGTAGTTTAATCTATCCATGTCCATATTTTCAAGTGTTTTTGCAAAATCGGTACAAAAGCCAAGCCTCTTATGCTTAATAAAAACTTTTCTAGCTTCTTTAGCTATATCACCGAATTCTCTAAGAAGGACCTCTAAAACAAAATCTCTCTTTTCTCCCATTTCCATATCAGAGAGTGTAAGAAACATATGTTGCATTATAGGATTGAGATTAACGAATCTAGTTTCCAACATGTGTACTAAAGAGGCAGTAGCACTTTCATAAGTAGGAACAACTTTTACCAAGTGTCTATCTTCAAAATCTTCAACCATACTAACATGAGTGAAAAATTCTTCTATATTATCTCTTCCAATGATAGACCCTTGCCCTACCGGTATATCTTTCAGAGTGAACTTAGGAGGAAGCATGATGAAATAAACAAAAGGTAAATAAAGTAAATGCAAGTAACAATTTTTTTGGTCTTTTTAATATAGAGAACGCAAACAAGACAGTAAATAAAGTAATGCAAGTAACTAATTTTTTGTATTTTTGATATAGAGAAAGCAAACAAAGCAGAAAATAAAATAAAGTAAAGAAAGACAATAACAAAGTAAAGAGATTGGATGTGAGAGACTCCCCTCGCAGCGTGTCTTGATCTCCCCAGCAACGGCGCCAGAAATTTAGCTTGATAACGCGTGAAGCACACGTCCGTTGGGAACCCCAAGTGGAAGGTGTGATGCGTATAGCAACAAGTTTCCCTCATGAAACCAAGGTTGTCGAACCAGTAGGAGATGAAGGCCACGTGAAGGTTGTTGGTGAAGGAGTGTAGTGCGGCGCAACACCAGATTCTGGCAACGTGGAACCGCACAACACAACCAAAATAATTTGCCCCAACTTAACGGTGAGGTTGTCAATCTCACCGGCTGCTGTAAACAAAGGATTAAACGTATGGTGTGGAGAATGATGTTTGTTTGCAATGAGCAGCAGAGAACAATGATTGCAGTAGATTGTATTCAGATGTAAAGAATGGACCGGGGTCCACAGTTCACTAGTGGTGTCTCTCCAATAAGATAAATAGCATGTTGGGTGAACAAATTACAGTTGGGCAATTGACAAATAGAGAGGGCATAACAATGCACATACATATCATGATGACTACTACGAGATTTACTTAGGGCATTACGACAAAGTACATAGACCGCTATCCAGCATGCATATATGCCTAAGAAGTCCACCTTCGGGTTAGCATCCGCACCCTTCCAGTATTAAGTTGCAAACAACAGACAATTGCATTAAGTATGGTGCGTAATGTAATCAACACAAATATCCTTAGACAAAGCATTGATCGATGTTTTATCCCTAGTGGCAACAGACATCCACAACCTTAGAACTTTCTGTCACTGTCCCAGATTCAATGGAGGCATGAACCCACTATCGAGCATAAATACTCCCTCTTGGAGTCACAAGTATTAACTTGGCCAGAGCCTCTACTAGCAACGGAGAGCATGCAAGAACATAAACAACACATATATGATAGATTGATAATCAACTTGACATAGTATTCAATATTCATCGGATCCCAACAAACGCAACATGTAGCATTACAAATAGATGATCTTGATCATGATAGGCAGCTCACAAGATCTAACATGATAGCACAATGAGGAGAAGACAACCATCTAGCTACTGCTATGGACCCATAGTCCAAGGATGAACTACTCACGCATCAGTCGGAGGCGATCATGGTGATGTAGAGCCCTCCGGTGATGATTCCCCTCTCCGACAGGGTGCCGAGGCGATCTCCTGAATCCCCCGAGATGGGATTGGCGGCGGTGGCGTCTCTGGAACTTTTTCCGTATCCTGGCTCTCGGTGATAGGGTTTTCGCGACGGAGAGTTTAAGTAGGTGGAAGGGCAGAGTCGGAGGAGGCACGGGGGCCCACACCATAGGCTGGCGCGGGCCCCATGCTGGCCGCCGCCCTATGGTTAGGGCGCCTCGTGGCCCCACTTCGTATCCTCTTCGGTCTTTTGGAAGCTCCGTGGAAAAATAAGACCCTGGGCGTTTGTTTCGTCCAATTCCGAGAATATTTCTGTAGGATTTCTGAAACCAAAAACAGCACAAAACAGGAACTGGCGCTTTGGCATCTCGTTAATAGGTTAGTGCCGGAAAATGCATCAAAATGATATAAAGTGTATATAAAACATGTGAGTATTGTCATATAATTAGCATGGAACATAAGAAATTATAGATACGTTTGAGACGTATCGAGGACTCTACATCATCATGCCCGCCTCCGGATTGATGCGTGAGTACTTCATCCTTGGACTATGGGTCCATAGCAGTAGCTAGATGGTTGTCTTCTCCTCTTGTGCTATCATGTTTAGATCTTGTGAGCTGCCTATCATGATCAAGATCATCTATTTGTAATGCTACATGTTGTGTTTATTGGGATCCGATGAATATGGAATACTATGTCAAGTTGATTAATTGATCTATCATATATGTGTTGTTTATGTTCTTGAATGCTCTCCGTTGCTAGTAGAGGTTCTGGCCAAGTTGATACTTGTGACTCCAAGAGGGAGTATTTATGCTCGATAGTGGGTTCATGACTCCATTGAATCTGGGACAGTGACAGAAAGTTCTAAGGTTGTGGATGTGCTGTTGCCACTAGGGATAAAACATCGATGCTTTGTCTAAGGATATTTGTGTTGATTACATTACGCACAGTACTTAATGCAATTGTCTGTTGTTTGCAACTTAATGGAAGGGGTGCAGATGCTAACCGAAGGTGGACTTTTAGGCATAGATGCATGGGATAGCGGTCTATGTTCTTTGTCGTAATGCCCTAAGTAAATCTCATAGTAGTCATCATGATATGTATGTGCATTGTTATGCCCTCTCTACTTGTCAATTGCCCAACTGTAATTTGTTCACCCAACATGCTATTTATCTTATTGGAGAGACATCACTAGTGAATTGTGGACCCGGTCCATTCTTTTACATCTAAAATACTCTGCAATCTCTGTTCTCTGTTGTTCTTCGCAAACAAACATCATTATCCACACCATACGTTTAATCCTTTGTTTACAGCAAGCCGGTGAGATTGAACCTGTTGTTGGGGCAAAGTATTGTGATTGTGTTGTGCAGGTTCCACGTTGGCACCGGAATCCCTGGTGCGCCGCACTACACTCCTCCACCAACAACCTTCACGTGGCCTTCATCTCCTACTGGTTCGATAACCTTGGTTTCTTTCTGCGGGAAAACTTACTGCTGTGTGCATCACACCTTCCTCTTGGGGTTCCCAACGGACGTGTGCATCACGCGCCATCAATCACCACTTTCGCCTCCATGGCAACTCCTTGTAATCATCATCATCATAATAGAAGCAGACAAGAAACACATCGGGTTTCTCCATCGGAGGCATGAAGCTGGGTAAAACCTCGTTTGTCCCATGTGTGTTGTGCTTGTACACCGTTGAAATCACCATCACACTTCTTCCCCAAAACCAAAGTCCATCATGTATGGCCATTGTCGTGGTGACCCCACGTCAACTGGTGGATGGAGTTACAACCAGAGGGCCAGAGAGCAGCATCGTTGTATCAAGGGAAACCATCGCACACATCAGCGCCACCGGCAGCCCGAGGGTGAGCTCGAGAGAGGAGTCGGGGGCAACTCTTAATCGGAGACCCCTTCCCCGAATATCTGGTCAAACCTTGGTCAGGAGGTAGGACGAGGAGGCGGAGCGCTACTGTGGTGACCCTGCATACCACTGCATGTTGTAGTATGCCAGTCGTTGATATAACATTCACGAAGTACCATTCCGCAAATATTACATCCCTCAGAGTAGTACAACAGAACATAGCAGGTCCATAACTCATTCACATATTATTACAATTAACATACACATGTCGTCTTGGAGCTCCTCTTGGGTCCTAAGAGGATTACTCCTGGGTTCGAGGCGAACCCAACTTAACTTACAATACCATAGTCTCATTAAACTAAACATTTATTTAATCGAGCAGCTAAATAGTAAGAGTTTGTGCTGCTCGGCTACTACTACTCATCAGATATCTCTAGGCTTGTTCTCCACCGGAAGCCTCCCCGGTTCCGTAGACTATGAGATAGTCTACGCCTTCAACTCCTCCTGAGAGGTCAGGTTCATCATAGCCGATAATCTCGGCTCCTCCATTGTTGTCGTAGTCCTCCTCCAGACGGTTCAGACAATCTAAGCATGGGATTAAGAGTGGTATGAGTACGAGCGTACTCAACAAGTTCATTATAGATAAGAGGTGTTTAATGCACTAGCTACGATATTAGACCAGAAAGTCTAATACCAATGCAAGTTTTTATAAACATTTCTTCAAGAGATTGCTTTTATTTCAAAGAGCTATGTCCGTCAGCCTTCACCGGTTTACTAGAACTTCATGGAGCTCCTTTCCGGCCGCGTTCGCAGTTCCTCATTCCCGGAATAGGGAGTGACAGGTCACAGTTCTTACACTCTGCAGAGGTGTGTTGCTTTACCCATAAGAGATCTTAACCTTGGTGCCAACCGGGCAGCTTTCCCGTCCACACTTCCTTCGGTGTGAGGCCCGGTATAAGGTCTAGCCAATCATGTTCCTCCGCTACCTCGAACACCCACCCTTTGTTGCATGCCCCGACCCTAGGTCCACGCCGGTCCCATTATTCCCGTAATTTCAGGGTGGACCCCGACCACGACGACAGTGGGATTGAACCAAACTCCTTCGCCGGTAGCTGCAACCCATCATAGACCACATTACCGTGGGGAATTAGAAGGGGATCCCCACCCACCAATTGTTCCGCAAGCAGCAACCGTCTACGGTAAGCAGCTATACCGTGGGGAATTAGAAGGGGCTCCCCACCCACCAATTGCTCCGCAAGATACAACCGTCTACGGTAAGCGCATCCATTGATGAACGAGAGGTGGAAACACTTTTGACTATTCCGTCCCACTCCGGATCTTATGGTTAACACGGATATTACGGCACAAGAATCACTGGCAACATTTGTTGTTTAATCCTAGATGGATATAAACCCGTGCAATGGAACCTCCACCATATCAACACAATCCATGGTTCCATTGCCCACCACATAGTCATATTCATAGTTATGAAAGTAGTGGTTTTGATTTTTGTGCAATAGTGATAACCATAATACTTTGCAAGTAATTTGATAAAAATACTCAAATGACATGAGCAAGTGATGAACTTGCCTGAACACTGCAAAGTTTTGCAGTTGGAAGGTGTGGACTGACCCTTGTCCTCTTGTTCTGAAAAATAGCATCATTGTCCGATAAGGGCAATGGTTAAAGAAGCAATTATGCATGATTCCATTTTTAGGGTTTGTTCCCCCCTTCCGATGCCGTTATTATTTCATGTAAGAAGTTGATACTAAGAATAATTTGAGGATACTCGATTTAAAGTAAAATACAACCTTGAAATGTTGTCAAGGTGTTTTTAAAGTCCAAATACATTAGTGGACTTATTTTCATTATGGAAATTTAGGTGTGTGATTTAAATGATTGTTTAAATCATCAAAATAGGACTTACTCTTAAATGTCTTCAAAAATTCTCTTAGATATTTTATTTAAATAGAGAATTTTATGCTGATTATTTTTCATATTTTTAAGTTATTTTTAAGAGCTGTTAATAATTTTCTATTGAATTTCAAAGTTTCATATTTTTATGAAATTGTAAAATGTCCTTTTTGCCCCTGGGCCCACCTGTCAGGGTGGCCCAGTGGTTAACCCTAACCCGAGCCGCTCGTCTGCTCGGTCGGACGCATCCGTCCCCTTCCTCTCGCGCACGCGTTAACCCTAACCCTCGAGCTCTGGCGACGCACGCGCCGCCTCTTCGCCGAATTGTTCCGGCCGACTCCGGCCATCGCCGCCGGCGAGATGTGGCGTATCTGAACCCCCACTCGACGGCGATTCAGATCCACCGCGTCGATCCGTGTTTCGCCGCTTCCTCGACGCGCCCCCTCGCTCTGCTCGTCTACCGTGGTGTGCTGCGGCGAGTTCGTCGCCGCCGACGCTCCTGGTGTCGAGGCCGTGTGCCTCGCCGTGGTGATGCTGGCGTTGCGGCGAGTTGTGCCTGGCTAGGCTTGGCCTGGCGCCGCCGTTCGCCCGGCGTGTGCCGCCGTGCCGCCATGGTCGATCTTCTCTCCGCTCACCAGTAAGTGCTCATCTCCTCCGTCCTTCTCTGCTACTTGTTCTACTGCTTCTCCTTCCCTTCGTCTAGCTTAGCCACTGGCCTGCTTCTCCCTGTGGGGATGCACGCTGTGCCGATGTGCTGTGCTAGCTGCTGCGCCTTGCTAGCTTACGCGTATGCTGCTGTGCTATGTTGCTGTGCCGCTGCTGCTGCTGCTGTGCATCTGTCATGGTTCCAGTTTGTTGTGCTGTGCTGTTCTTGCTCAATTGCTTGCTGTTGCAACTCATGAACTATTGCTCATGAGCATGCTGTGGTGCTCTGTATAATTTAGTAGCTCCTGCTGATTCTCTGTATAATATTCCTCTCCTGTGAATGCCATGAATTGCTCTTGGCTTGATCATTCTGTGATGATCCTTGCTATTGGCAAGTGCCAATGCTTACGATGTGCTATTATTTGTGCTCTAGTTCATGGATATGCTCAGTTGAGCCTAACTGTTGCATTATCAACTCCATCCCTTGATGGAGTGCTTCTGGATACAATTGATATGCTATATTCACTTATCTGTGATGCAATTGTTCAATTATATGGTTAGCTTAACTGTCTGGGCCTTGTGATGATACTATGCTTGGCTATAGTGATCTGTAGCAAGAGCAAGTCATGCTTTGATGATCAATTGAGCATTACTTGCTTGTGAGCAAGTGTGTGCTTCTCTCTGTGATTTCACTGGTGCTCACCAGTGCTGTTTGTGCTTCATACAGGCTTAGCCTGGTGTGTACTATTGCTGACTTAAGCAACTGCTGTTGCTTGCAGTGATCCATTGGATCACTGCAAAGCTCTGATGTTTTGATTTATTTGCTTAGTTCACTTATCTGTATTTTCCTGAATCTTACTGAAGTGGATAAGTGATATGAGCTGCTTTGCAGTTGTGATCATCCAATTAAATGTGACAGGGCTAGATGGATGCCAACACTCAGTTGTGTACCCTAGCCCTCTACTGAATCCAAATGGATTATGATGTGTAGGCTCTTGTGCTGGCTGTGGGTTGAGGTAGCCCTGGCAGCACTGTGATGCTGTCAAGGGTAGCTCCCTCCTTCTGTGGCTTGCTCTAGTTGAGAATTGCTTACTGGATTTGAACCACTGCTCACTGGCTTGATCCAATACTGGACTTCCAGTGGCTTTTGATGTTGAGAAATTATATAGACAAGGATTTGTCTATAGTCTGATGGCCTAACTAGCTGTAGGTGCTTAGTGTGTGGGTTAGGCTAGCTATGAATTCATTCTTGGCTGGATTCCTTTGGTTATGCATGGATTTGCATAACTGATGTTCCCATAGGATGATTACCTAGTGGTCTTACCCATATTTGCTTGCACCAAATGGCCTGGTAGCCAGATGATGACACAATCTGGGTATTCTACCCTTCTGTGTTCCAGTGATGCATTGTATGCTTATTTATGAGCAAAACTTGGTTTTGCTCAGGTTGATCTGTTTATACCTCACTCCAGCTCCTAGAAAATGGTGTGTTGGTGTAGAGGTTTTGCTTCTGTGCTGCTTTCTTGGCTTGCCCTGCTCCTCCTTGTGGCTTGTGCTTGATCTACTCCATGGTTTACTTCTCAACAGGAAACAGTTCTTTGCTTGAGCTGTTCCTGGATGAAGTTCTGGCTATGTGTTCTTCCTGTTCTAAGTGTTCTCGTTTTCTGCTGACTTACCAAGATGCCTGCCGATGAGAATGACTTAGGGTTTGCTTCTGAAAAGCTTATATGTGATGCTCCCTTGCATCCCTGGTCGACAGCTCCTGCTTGTCACCTTAGTGACTCACTGTGTGTGTGTGCAGCATGCACACAGCCCTGTGAGCAGGCTGTGTGTGTGTGTGGCAGGTGCTGTGCACCTGAACCTGGAACTTGGCTGTGGCATGGATCAGCTCGGCCACTTTGGTCCTATCTGCTCATTTCACATGTCTATTTGATTTCTAACCTGCCAAGTGGCTATGCCACTTGGCATAACTTCTCTTTGTTGTGATTTTTTTGTGCAGGGATCAAGAATTGATAAAAATAGACTTGGAGTTCATCACATCCAAGATCAAGTGAAGATGATCTTGTAGTATTTAGTCTAGGGTCAATACTTGTACTTTTCTTTTCATTTTCTTGTATTATTTCAATTTCACCAATTCTTGTAATGTGTTGTAATATTCATTTATTTCCATTATGAATATTGTAAAGACAATGTACCTTATGTGTTAATTAATAAAGCTCAAAGTTTTCCCTAATGAGCTTTTCTTTATTATAATAGTTCATATTGTGCATTATTGATTATTTACTTAATGTATTCTCTCATAATTGAATTATTGAGGTTTATTATTTAATGTTTGAATTTGAAATTCAAATTCCACATTGGTTTAAATTCAACCATGTCATTTGTCAAGAATTCAATCATGCAACTCTCCCCTCTCTTCTTAAAAACCCTAAACTATGAAGTGAGATGCAAGTTTGTCGCACTCTCGAAACCCTAACCCTGTAAGGTGTCGAGAGAGAAACTTGTCCCCCTTCGATGCAGTTTTTGTTTAAAAGCGCGAAATTTCCCCAGAATTTACTATGCAATGCACATCCCTTTCTAAAATCTACCCCTCGATTGTCTCTAAACCTGGGACATTACAGTCTTTCCCCCTTAAAGAAAACTTCGTCCCGAAGTTGTGGTTGTAATACCTGAACAGCTCGGGGTATGTTTTCCTCAGGTCTTCCTCTTTTTCCCAGGTGGCTTCCCTTTCGGAGTGATGCTTCCATTGTATCTTGCAATACTTGATAGCTTTATTTCTGAGTTGTTTCCAGCTCTCCTCGAGAATCTTGGCTGGCTTCTCGATGTATGTCAAGTCTGGTTGTAACTCGAGCTCATCATGTGATATTGGTTCATCTGGGGTCTTCAAACATTTCCGAAGTTGTGACACATGGAATACATTGTGAACTTGAGCTAACCTTCCTGGTAAATCCAATTCAAAGGCTAAACCTCGATTCTGACTCAGTATCTTGAAAGGTCCTATATATCTAGGACTGAGTTTTCCTTTTACTCCAAACCTCTGGAGTCCTTTCATCGGGCTTACTTTAAGATAAACCATGTCTCCAACTCGTGGCTCCCATGTTCTTCTCTTCTGATCAGCATAACTCTTTTGCCGACTTTGGGCTATCTTGAGCCTCTCTGATAATGTCAATGATTTGTTGTTTTTCCTTGACATAATCAGGGTTGAATTCTTTGCTTGCTCCGGCTTCATACCAACATATCGGTGATCTACATTTCCTTCCATACAGAGCTTCAAATGGTGCCATCTTGATGCTGCTTTGATAGCTATTATTGTATGAAAACTCTGCTAGTGGTAAGTGTTCTTCCCATGATCCTCCGAAATCTAGGGCACAAGCCCTAAGCATATCCTCTAAGATCTGGTTGGTTCTCTCGGTTTGTCCACCTGTCTGGGGATGATAAGCGGTACTATAGTCCAACTTGGATCCTAAAGCTTCATGAAGTTGCTTCCAGAATGCTGATGTGAACACGGATCCTCGATCCGACACTATCTTCTTAGGCACTCCATGCTTACTCACGATCTCTTTAATGTAAAGATCGATGAGTTTCTCTCCTTTATCCTGCTGGTTTACCGCTAAGAAGTGTGCACTTTTCGTCAACCGGTCCACGATTACCCATATCATGTCCTTCTTTTTATTAGTCATGGGTAGTCCGGTGATGAAATCCATCCCTATTTCCTCCCATTTCCACTCTGGAATAGGTAGAGGTTGTAACTTCCCTGCCGGACTCTGGTGTTCAGCCTTCACTCGCTGGCAGGTATGGCATTCTGCCACATATTGGGCTATCTCCCTCTTCATGTTATTCCACCAGAATAGTTCCTTTAAGTCCATGTACATCTTTGTACTTCCCGGATGTATGGAATATGGTGTTTGATGAGCTTCCCGGAGTATTACTTCCTTAATTTCAGCAATATCCGGAACGCAAATTCTTTTCTGGAACCATAAGGATCCAGATTCTCCTCGGTGAAATTCTGATGGTCTTCCCTCATCTATTCTTCTCATCTCCTCCATGATAAATGGATCGTCCAGCTGACCCATCATTATCTCATTCTTCAGGTTGACATTCAACTCATCTGCTACTTGCAACGCCGATAATCCTTCATGGGCTTCCTTCTCCCAAAGTTGTATTTGGGCTTGACTTATTTCCTTCCTCAACTCCGGTGATATTTCTTGTTCCACTCCTCCGGTGCTTTTCCTACTCAAGGCGTCTGCTACTACATTAGCCTTCCCTGGTGTG
Source organism: Lolium multiflorum (assembly GCA_030979885.1). Classification (NCBI taxonomy): domain Eukaryota; kingdom Viridiplantae; phylum Streptophyta; class Magnoliopsida; order Poales; family Poaceae; genus Lolium; species Lolium multiflorum. The sequence continues at coordinate 233,904,614 of CM061749.1, read as the reverse complement.
TAATTGATTGTCAGGTCATAATCCTTGATCAATTCTAGCCATCTTTTCTGTCTCATGTTGAGTTCCTTCTGAGTGAAGAAATATTTGAGGCTTTTATGATCTGTATAGAGCTCACACTTCGCTCCATAGAGAAAATGTCTCCAAGTTTTTAGTGCAAACACGACAGCTGCTAATTCCAAGTCATGTGTTGGATAGTTCACTTCATGAGGTCTGAGTTGCCTCGATCCATAAGATATCACTTTCCGATCTTGCATGAGTACGCAACCCAATCCATGCTTGGATGCGTCACAGTACACGGTGTAATCCTTGCCAACTTCCGGAACTGCTAACACCGGTGCCGTGGTGAGTTTCTCCTTCAGAGTTTGAAAACTCTTCTCACACTCCTCTGACCACACGAATGGTGTGTTCTTCCTTAGCAACTTTGTCATTGGTCCTGCTATCTTAGAGAATCCTTCAATGAATCTCCGATAATATCCTGCCATTCCTAGGAATCCCGGATTTCCTTGACAGTCTTGGGTGCTTCCCATTCTAGAACTGCTGCTACCTTACTCGGGTTGACAGCGATTCCATCTTTGCTAATGACATGACCAAGAAATTCCACTTGATCTAGCCAAAATTCACACTTGCTAAGTTTGGCGTAAAGTTGATGTTCTCTTAGTGTTTGCAACACTAACCTCAAATGTTCAGCATGTTCAGCCTTGTTCTTGGAATATATCAAGATATCATCGATAAATACGATGACAAACTTGTCTAGATATGGCATGAAAATCTTATTCATGAGATTCATGAATATTGCTGGGGCATTGGTCAATCCAAAAGGTACTACAAGGTATTCATGGTGTCCATACCTTGAGACAAAGGCAGTTTTCGGAACGTCCTCCTTCTTGATCTTTATCTGGTGATAACCCGATCTTAGATCAATCTTGGAAAAGACTCCCGCGCCTCTCACTTGATCAAATAGATCTTGTATTCTTGGAAGTGGATACTTGTTCTTGATTGTGATGTTGTTCAGATTCCTGTAGTCTCCGCACATCCTTCTTCCTCCATCTCTTTTATCCACGAAGATCACAGGTGATCCCCATGGTGAAACACTCTCTTGAATGAATCCCTTTTGTTCCAAGTCATCCAGTTGCTCCTTAAGTTCTTTCAACTCCTTAGGCCCCATCTTATATGGTGCTTTGGCAATCGGAGCTGTTCCTGGAATTAGGTCGATAGTGAATTCTATCTCCCTATCTGGTGGCATACCAGGTAATTCCGCAGGAAACACATCCTGGAATTCATTTACTACAGGTATATCTTCTAACTTCACCTCCTTCATGCCGTTCAGCTGTAGCTCAACTTCAATCTGTGTATGTTTGTCGCCTTGGTAGATCATTCTACTTCCATCGGGACTTTTCAAAGACACCGTTTTGTTTACACAGTCGATCAATGCTCCATTAGCTTCCAACCAGTTCATACCAAGAATGACATCAATGTCCTTCATCGGTAAAATGAACAGGTCCGCGTCAAACGCGCACTTATTGATCATAATGACTTGTTTTTGTTTGGCATGGGTTACTACTATCGTTCCCCCCGCAGAAAGTATGGTTATGGGTGTATCTAACTTAGTGCAACTAATCCCATGTTTGGTGATGAATTGTTGAGAAATGAATGATGTAGTTGCACCAGTATCAAAAAGTACTTTGCCAGGATGAGTGAGTATCTGGAGCGTACCTATCACCGCCTGGTCGAGTTGACCACCTCCTCCAGACTGGTGCAGTTCAGCTTGCCGAAGGGCTTCTTATTCTTCCAGTTGCCTCCGGTGTTTCCTCCTCGGTTTCCTCCTCCTCCTGACTGACCTCCTCCACTATTCTTCTTGGGGCAATCCTTCAGCATGTGCCCCTCCTGACGACACCCAAAGCATATGATCTTGGGTTTCCGGCAATCTTGTGAAAGATGCCCTCTAAACCCACAAATGCGGCAAACAATCTGGTTTGCGGCTTGGTTTCCTTGGTTCCTCCTGTTATTGTAGCTGTTGTTGTTATTGTTGTTGTTGTTGTTGTATCTGGGCTTGAAACTCAGGCTGGTATTAGGCTTGTGACTAACAAACCTCTTAGGCTCAAACTTGGCCTTTTTCCTCTTCTCCTCCTGTAGTTGCTTGAAATCATCTTCTAGAGTGATGGCTGCATCCACCAACTCTTGACATTCTGTCGCTCTCATCATACGGAGCTGAACCTTGAACTGGGGACTTAACCCCCTCAGAAATCTCTTTTTCTTCTTGTCCTCGGTGTTGACTTCTTCAACAGCATACCGGGACAGCCTGACATAGGTCAGGATTGCCTTGTCCTTCTGCTCGAGACTCTCAAACTCTCGACGCTTCAGCTCCACAATACTTTCAGGGACATTGGATTCCCTGAACTTCCTCGTGAATTCCTCCCAGGTAAATACCTTTCCAGCCGGATAAACGGCTACAATATTATCCCACCATGATGCGGCAGGTCCACATAACAGATGGGTAGCATAGCGAACCTTCTCTTGGTCGTTACATCCAACAGTGTTCAGCTTACGCTCTGTATCCATCAGCCAATCTTCCGCGTCCATTGGCTCGGGCGCATATGCGAAAGATATCGGCTTTGTGTTTTGGAAGTCCGCTAATGTGACTCCCGGGTTCTCAGGTCTCTCCACCCTGTTTTGCTGCAACAAATCCTGGAAGAATTTGTTCTGCTGTTCCAGCGTTACACGCTGTCGCTCCTCCACCAGCTGCATGTACTGGATAAAGTTTTGCTGCGTCATGGGTGGTGGTGGTGGTGGAAACTGATCTCTGGCTGCACCCTCAGCCTCTTCCTTTTGTTTTGCTTCGCGCTCCATGCGCTGCGCTTCGGTCTCATCTCCTAGCGTTCCCGACATAACCCCTAGTTCGCAACACAAGATGATACTCATAATTACTCCATGCGCAAGTTTTCTGAGCTCAACTTTGTGCACAGAACTAGTCACGCAATGGAAATCAAGAAGCAAATCCAAATCATACAAAACATATACCCTGTATATACATACTTAAGTGGTCTTATTACAATACTCAAGTCGATGTGAGTATGCAAACTCACTTATTAAAGTATATGTACAAATTTATACAAATATTACAAACTATAATGCACGTGGTACTTGTGTATTATAGCCTCGCCTCCCTTGGTGGACTCTAGTCGATCTTCACTCCCGGTACATCCCAGGCTTCCATCCGGTCGAACGTGTCGTCCTCCTGATAGACCCTGGAACATAAAGTCTCCCCGTTGGCTTGTAATCCGAATCCGATGATGATCCTAAGGAGAAATCAGTGTTCACAAACTGATCGTTGAGTGCATCATAGTCCACCCATCGGGTGTACTCTCCTGTAGCCCCACCATAAGGGTTACCAAAACCCATACCCGACTCAACCTGTGTCGGATATCCTCCATCCACTCCTTCCTTACTAGGATAGCTCTGGTTCTGGGTTGTTGCATCATCATTCATCTCTCCATCATAATACTCAGTAGTACTATGGGTTCCAGTATCATATCCCCAACGCCAACCCCTGGAATTCTCGATTGGAGTCTCGGAACGCTGTTTGTTTCCGGATTCCTCTCCGCCTTCGTATCCCCATAGGAACTACCCAGGTAGTTCCCAGTGTAGCAGGTGTAAGTTCACGTGCAAGTGGATCAATGCTGATGTAGTCACCAGCTGAATAAACTGGTGTGGGCACTACATTCTCCATAGGTTCTTTCCCCCTACTCTCCTCCTTGGGTTCAGTAAATTCCTCAAGCATCATATCAATTGCTCCTATCAGATGATGGTTCAACTGAAAGAGTAATGATATGAAGTTGCGGCTATTATCCATATATTTTGCCGCTGCTATGGGTTTGCGTTTAGCATATTTGTAGTGGTTGAGCATGGGATCTTCTTCCTCCTGATTATGAGGAATATGGGAGAACTCGGAATCCATAAGCTCTTTTGTCTTATGTTCCCGTATGTCGGTTATGGCTCTCATAACCGCTATATGGTAGGCTGTGTTGGTTGTCCTAGCTTCTCCAGCTGGCATGACTACGCTCATTCCCAAAGATTCGAGAAGTCGCAGTCCTACTCTGCACTTGGCCAACACCGGACCATCATAAAACATGTACTTCTTTACTGGAATCTGGGGATCGCACCCAAATTCCAATAACATGGCTCGTAGGATATCCGCAAGTCCTCCTTGGTATTCGTTCAGTGTGGAATCCATAACTTTTACATTTCTTCCCGGTCGTGAACTTGCCATGTTGGCTGTAGAAATAGAAAGATTATAAGATTAGTAATAATGCATCATAATAGAGATAATAAAGAATTATCGCACTAAAAGATATGATTGTTGTATTCTCATTGAATATACACCATATTTTTAGAGAATTCTTTACTAATCCTATTTGACTCCTAACGTTTGGTCCCATTTACTAGGTTCCAACCTAAGGTCAAAGCTTTTGCTGATACCAACTGTGGTGACCCTGCATACCACTGCATGTTGTAGTATGCCGTTGATATAACATTCACGAAGTACCATTCCGCAAATATTACATCCCTCAGAGTAGTACAGAACATAGCAGGGTCCATAACTCATTCACATATTATTACAATTAACATACACATGTCGTCTTGGAGCTCCTCTTGGGTCCTAAGAGGATTACTCCTGGGTTCGAGGTGAACCCAACTTAACTTACAATACCATAGTCTCATTAAACTAAACATTTATTTAATCGAGCAGCTAAATAGTAAGAGTTTGTGCTGCTCGGCTACTACTACTCATCAGATATCTCTAGGCTTGTTCTCCACCGGAAGCCTCCCCGGTTCCGTAGACTATGAGATAGTCTACGCCTTCAACTCCTCCTGAGAGGTCAGGTTCATCATAGCCGATAATCTCGGCTCCTCCATTGTTGTCGTAGTCCTCCTCCAGACGGTTCAGACAATCTAAGCATGGGATTAAGAGTGGTATGAGTACGAGCGTACTCAACAAGTTCATTATAGATAAGAGGTGTTTAATGCACTAGCTACGATATTAGACCAGAAAGTCTAATACCAATGCAAGTTTTTATAAACATTTCTTCAAGAGATTGCTTTTATTTCAAAGAGCTATGTCCGTCCTTCACCGGTTTACTAGAACTTCATGGAGCTCCTTTCCGCGTTCGCTTCCTCATTCCCGGAATAGGGAGTGACAGATTCTTACACTCTGCAGAGGTGTGTTGCTTTACCCATAAGAGATCTTAACCTTGGTGCCAACCGGGCAGCTTTCCCGTCCACACTTCCTTCGGTGTGAGGCCCGGTATAAGGTCTAGCCAATCATGTTCCTCCGCTACCTCGAACACCCACCCTTTGTTGCATGCCCCGACCCTGGGTCCACGCCGGTCCCATTATTCCCGTTTCAGGGTGGACCCCGACCACGACGACAGTCTGGGATTGAACCAAACTCCTTCGCCGGTAGCTGCAACCCATCATAGACCACATTACCGTGGGGAATTAGAAGGGGATCCCCACCCACCAATTGTTCCGCAGCAACCGTCTACGGTAAGCAACAGCTATACCGTGGGGAATTAGAAGGGGCTCCCCACCCACCAATTGCTCCGCAAGATACAACCGTCTACGGTAAGCACATCCGTTGATGAACGAGAGGTGGAAACACTTTTGACTATTCCGTCCCACTCCGGATCTTATGGTTAACACGGATATTACGGCACAAGAATCACCGACATTTGTTGTTTAATCCTAGATGGATATAAACCCGTGCAATGGAACCTCCACCATATCAACACAATCCATGGTTCCATTGCCCACCACATAGTCATATTCATAGTTATGAAAGTAGTGGTTTTGATTTTTGTGCAATAGTGATAACCATAATACTTTGCAAGTAATTTGATAAAAATACTCAAATGACATGAGCAAGTGATGAACTTGCCTGAACACTGCAAAGTTTTGCAGTTGGAAGGTGTGGACTGACCCTTGTCCTCTTGTTCTGAAAAATAGCATCATTGTCCGATAAGGGCAATGGTTAAAGAAGCAATTATGCATGATTCCATTTTTAGGGTTTGTTCCCCCCTTCCGATGCCGTTATTATTTCATGTAAGAAGTTGATACTAAGAATAATTTGAGGATACTCGATTTAAAGTAAAATACAACCTTGAAATGTTGTCAAGGTGTTTTTAAAGTCCAAATACATTAGTGGACTTATTTTCATTATGGAAATTTAGGTGTGTGATTTAAATGATTATTTAAATCATCAAAATAGGACTTACTCTTAAATGTCTTCAAAAATTCTCTTAGATATTTTATTTAAATAGAGAATTTTATGCTGATTATTTTTCATATTTTTAAGTTATTTTTAAGAGCTGTTAATAATTTTCTATTGAATTTCAAAGTTTCATATTTTTATGAAATTGTAAAATGTCCTTTTTGCCCCTGGGCCCACCTGTCAGGGTGGCCCAGTGGTTAACCCTAACCCGAGCCGCTCGTCTGGCTCGGTCGGACGCATCCGTCCCCTTCCTCTCGTGCACGCGTTAACCCTAACCCTCAGAGCTCTGGCGACGCACGCGTCGCCGCCTCTTCGCCGAATTGTTCCGGCCGACTCCAGCCATCGCCGCCGGCGAGATGCGGCGTATCTGAACCGCCACTCGACGGCGATTCAGATCCACCGCGTCGATCCGTGTTTCGCCGCTTCCTCGACGCGCCCCCTTCGCCTCTGCTCGTCTACCGTGGTGTGCTGCGGCGAGTTCGTCGCCGCCGACGCTCCTGGTGTCGAGGCCGTGTGCCTCACCGTGGTGATGCTGGCGTTGCGGCGAGTTGTGCCTGGCTAGGCTTGGCCTGGCGCCGCCGTTCGCCCGGCGTGTGCCGCCGTGCCGCCATGGTCGATCTTCTCTCCGCTCACCAGTAAGTGCTCATCTCCTCCGTCCTTCTCTGCTACTTGTTCTACTGCTTCTCCTTCCCTTCGTCTAGCTTAGCCACTGGCCTGCTTCTCCCTGTGGGGATGCACGCTGTGCCGATGTGCTGTGCTAGCTGCTGCGCCTTGCTAGCTTACGCGTATGCTGCTGTGCTATGTTGCTGTGCCGCTGCTGCTGCTGCTGTGCATCTGTCATGGTTCCAGTTTGTTGTGCTGTGCTGTTCTTGCTCAATTGCTTGCTGTTGCAACTCATGAACTATTGCTCATGAGCATGCTGTGGTGCTCTGTATAATTTAGTAGCTCCTGCTGATTCTCTGTATAATATTCCTCTCCTGTGAATGCCATGAATTGCTCTTGGCTTGATCATTCTGTGATGATCCTTGCTATTGGCAAGTGCCAATGCTTATGATGTGCTATTATTTGTGCTCTAGTTCATGGATATGCTCAGTTGAGCCTAACTGTTGCATTATCAACTCCATCCCTTGATGGAGTGCTTCTGGATACAATTGATATGCTATATTCACTTATCTGTGATGCAATTGTTCAATTATATGGTTAGCTTAACTGTCTGGGCCTTGTGATGATACTATGCTTGGCTATAGTGATCTGTAGCAAGAGCAAGTGATGCTTTGATGATCAATTGAGCATTACTTGCTTGTGAGCAAGTGTGTGCTTCTCTCTGTGATTTCACTGGTGCTCACCAGTGCTGTTTGTGCTTCATACAGGCTTAGCCTAGTGTGTACTATTGCTGACTTAAGCAACTGCTGTTGCTTGCAGTGATCCATTGGATCACTGCAAAGCTCTGATGTTTTGATTTATTTGCTTAGTTCACTTATCTGTATTTGCCTGAATCTTACTAAAGTGGATAAGTGATATGAGCTGCTTTGCAGTTGTGATCATCCAATTAAATGTGACAGGGCTAGATGGATGCCAACACTCAGTTGTGTACCCTAGCCCTCTACTGAATCCAAATGGATTATGATGTGTAGGCTCTTGTGCTGGCTGTGGGTTGAGGTAGCCCTGGCAGCACTGTGATGCTGTCAAGGGTAGCTCCCTCCTTCTGTGGCTTGCTCTAGTTGAGAATTGCTTACTGGATTTGAACCACTGCTCACTGGCTTGATCCAATACTGGACTTCCAGTGGCTTTTGATGTTGAGAAATTATATAGACAAGGATTTGTCTATAGTCTGATGGCCTAACTAGCTGTAGGTGCTTAGTGTGTGGGTTAGGCTAGCTATGAATTCATTCTTGGCTGGATTCCTTTGGTTATGCATGGATTTGCATAACTGATGTTCCCATAGGATGATTACCTAGTGGTCTTACCCATATTTGCTTGCACCAAATGGCCTGGTAGCCAGATGATGACACAATCTGGGTATTCTACCCTTCTGTGTTCCAGTGATGCATTGTATGCTTATTTATGAGCAAAACTTGGTTTTGCTCAGGTTGATCTGTTTATACCTCACTCCAGCTCCTAGAAAATGGTGTGTTGGTGTAGAGGTTTTGCTTCTGTGCTGCTTTCTTGGCTTGCCCTGCTCCTCCTTGTGGCTTGTGCTTGATCTACTCCATGGTTTACTTCTCAACAGGAAACAGTTCTTTGCTTGAGCTGTTCCTGGATGAAGTTCTGGCTATGTGTTCTTCCTGTTCTAAGTGTTCTCGTTTTCTGCTGACTTACCAAGATGCCTGCCGATGAGAATGACTTAGGGTTTGCTTCTGAAAAGCTTATATGTGATGCTCCCTTGCATCCCTGGTCGACAGCTCCTGCTTGTCACCTTAGTGACTCACTGTGTGTGTGTGCAGCATGCACACAGCCCTGTGAGCAGGCTGTGTGTGTGTGTTGGCAGGTGCTGTGCACCTGAACCTGGAACTTGGCTGTGGCATGGATCAGCTCGGCCACTTTGGTCCTATCTGCTCATTTCACATGTCTATTTGATTTCTAACCTGCCAAGTGGCTATGCCACTTGGCATAACTTCTCTTTGTTGTGATTTTTTTGTGCAGGGATCAAGAATTGATAAAAATAGACTTGGAGTTCATCACATCCAAGATCAAGTGAAGATGATCTTGTAGTATTTAGTCTAGGGTCAATACTTGTACTTTTCTTTTCATTTTCTTGTATTATTTCAATTTCACCAATTCTTGTAATGTGTTGTAATATTCATTTATTTCCATTATGAATATTGTAAAGACAATGTACCTTATGTGTTAATTAATAAAGCTCAAAGTTTTCCCTAATGAGCTTTTCTTTATTATAATAGTTCATATTGTGCATTATTGATTATTTACTTAATGTATTCTCTCATAATTGAATTATTGAGGTTTATTATTTAATGTTTGAATTTGAAATTCAAATTCCACATTGGTTTAAATTCAACCATGTCATTTGTCAAGAATTCAATCATGCAACTCTCCCCTTTCTTCTTAAAAACCCTAAACTATGAAGTGAGATGCAAGTTTGTCGCACTCTCGAAACCCTAACCCTGTAAGGTGTCGAGAGAGAAACTTGTCCCCTTCGATGCAGTTTTTGTTTAAAAGCGCGAAATTTCCCCAGAATTTACTATGCAATGCACATCCCTTTCTAAAATCTACCCCTCGATCGTCTCTAAACCTGGGACATTACAGCTACTGCAACCCATGATCCTAGTCTCGAGCACTGAGGAGGATATCGTTGGTAGACGCGAAGCAACCCCCCCCCCCCCGCTCCTTCTGGCGACGGCACGAGCGGCGGCATGTGCTATTCATGGCAATGTCGATGGCATAATATCGACTAGATGAGGGAGTGGCAACGACAACACGTGGAGACAGGCGAGGAAGGAGGCAACGTGTGTTTCACCCAGTGACGGCGGTGTCACGAGCTCTCTTAGGGACCGATGTAGATGCAGTGGAAGGAAGAGAACGGGCGCGAGCGCAAAGGGGGCGAGAGGAAGGCGGCTAGGTTTTCATCGTGGGACACTCTTTTTTACTAGACAATAAAAATAACCAGCAACTCGGATAGAGTAATTTGATGGACGGTAAGTCAAATTAACCACGAGGCCCAGGTGGGGTTTCCTTGCTCTCACAGTGGAAGAGCGGCCCGTCGGCGGCGGATGTAGGGTAGGAGGTCGACACCGTTCTTAGGATGGCGGGGGCAACGTACCTCACCTCCCTCACCTTCTAGCCATGAGGGAGGCGCTAGTCCGGCGGAACGAGGAGGCGCGCCTCAGCGAGGATAACGACCTCGTTGACGGTGATGATGCGTAGGGGAGGTGCGTTGCCGCTACCTCTGGTGCAACTCCCTCCGGCCTCGTGGATCGGGCCGGTTTTTAGAAACCAATTTGAAAAATGTTCAGTTTTGAAAAACGTTCAAACAAATTGAAAATATTCGAATTTAGAATTTTGTTGGATTTAAAAAATTATTCAGATTTTGAAATTTTTTTATTAGAAAAAAAAACAGAAAATAGAAGCCCGCCAGAAGCCTCTAGAAGCTTCCCAAAACCGGGCCGACTGCGGAGGGGCCTGTGTTGCCTCAAGAAAATAGTGCAGGATCCCAACGATGTCGAATCGGATCAACGGCCCAGACTCCGAAGCCGGCCAGGCTGAACTTCGTCGTGGCTAAAGACTCGCTCCTGGAAATTTAAAGAAATAAAAAAGGCTCGCTCGGGTTTCTGGCCGGAGGCGGCCGCCAATGCAGGAGCTATGTTGAGGTCAGGGGGCCGCCGCCCCCCTAGCCCAAAAGAATTTTTTTGTTACTAGGTATCAGTTAGCTAGGATTGGACAAAATATGACCTTCCAACCCCCCCCGTGTCGCAATACCGCATTCAACCCATTAACAAGATGTGCACAACTCTCCGTCTCTCCCAGTTCCAACGAAAGAAACGAGAGCATGTGGAGGTGTCGCCACGACTCACAGCCGCACCGGGTCCCCCTCCAATGGCGGGGGCCGCCGCCTCCCAGCCCAAAAGAATTTTTTTTGTTACTAGGTATCAGTTAGCTAGGATTGGACAAAATACGAGCTTCCGCGCCCCCCCCCCAACGTGTAGCAATACAATATTCAGCCCATTAACAAGCCATGCACAACTCTCCGTCTCTCTCACTCCTAGCGAAAGAAACGAGAGCATGTGGAGGTGTCGCCACGACTTACAGCCGCGTCGGGTCCCCCTCTGCCATTGGCCATCGCCCGCCCGGCCGCCCCCATCGGCCATCACCATCACCATCACCATCGCAGTCGCCCGCCGACCCCGCCCCCTTCCGGCCTTCCCGTCGTTCCCGGGAGCGGTGGAGCAACCAGCAGCGCGCAGCGACCCGTCAGGCGACCCGAGCGCGAGCGGCGACCCAACCCGCCTCGCCGATGTCGACCTAGCCCCGCCGCCCTCGACCTGGAGGCTGGAGCTCGAGCGCGAGCTCAGCAGCGCTGGTGCCCCACCGGCCTCGCTGAAGTGGTAATCTAATCAGGATTTCTCTTTTCCCGTATTGCTATTGCACATCCTTATTCTCAATTGTAAAATTCCTAAATTAGGATTTTGTTGTTGTTTGAACTGCAGATCTTTCCAATTAGACTGTTGAATAGTGGATTAAATTGGGAATAAGAGAGATCAGGGGTGCTAAACATTGGAAATTGGACTGAAAATGGATAAAAATGGCAATATTGGGTCATACTTCAAAAGACAAAGAACAGATGTAGTTGAGCAAGATCCTCCACCGCCACCATAACAACATGTACCTCCTCTGCTTCTTGAATTGGAACAACGACAAAATCAGGATGAACACCCTGAAGCAAATGAAGCATCTTCTGGTCCAATTGTATTTCGAGGTATTGAGTTCTTGGAGCGAGACCCGGCATTGCGTCCACAAATTTGGAGATATCCACCTGATCAAAGATATCGTGTGCGAAGAGCTTATTTGATGCTTGGTCCTATGCAACCTTGTCTGAATTATTATGAAGTTTCTGGTAAAATAGGCCATCAACGTCGCATTCGATACAATTGGTTCAGTCTTTTCCCATCATGGTTAGAGTACTCGCAACACAGTCATCGTGTGTATTGTCTATTCTGTTTTGTTTCGAGCAGAAATATCTTAGCAAAAGGTGGTTCTGATGTATTCTATGTTCACGGATTTGCAAATTGGAAGAAGGTGAATGATGGAAAATCTTGTGCATTCTTAAACCATGTGGGTTCTAGACCTTGCTCACCGCATAACAATACAGTCACAGAATGTCAAGCACTTATGCATCAACCGTGTCATATAGAAATGTTGTATCAGCAAAGGACAAGGAAAAAGTAGAAAGAAATCGTCTAAGGCTTAAAGCTTCTGTTGCAGCTATTCGGTGGCTCACCTTTCAGTCATGTGCATTTAGAGGACATGATGAGAAAGCCAACTCAAAAAATAAAGGAAACTTTCTTGAATTGTTGGAGCTTCTTGCAGAGTTCAATCCTGATCTTGCCAAAGTCATTCTAGGGATTTCTCCATACAACTGTAAGTACACATGTCTGGAAATTCAAATAAAAATCTTGGGCATATATGCATCTGAAGTTAGGACACATATCCGTGAAGAAATTGGAGACTCTAAATTATATATTCTTGTGGATGAGACATGTGATGTTGCAAAAAGAGAACAAATGGCATTGGTTTTCAGATTTGTTGATAAAGCAGGTTGTTCGCAAGAGCGCTTCTTTGATTTAATACATGTTGCTAATACTAAGGCTGTGACATTGAAAGATGAATTGTGCTCTATATTATCCAACTATGGTTTTGATCTTCAGAACCTTAGAGGATAAGGATACAATGGGGCTAGCAAAATGAGAGAAGAGTTGAACGGATTGCAATCACTCTTTCTTAAGGTTTGCCCATATGCATACTATGTTCATTGTTATGCTCATAGATTGCAACTTGCACTAGTAGATGCATCCAAGGACGTGGTTCCTGTTGCCCAGTTTTTTCAGAAACTAATATTTATAATTAACACTGCCGATTCATCCTCAAAGTGCCATGATGAACTCCATGATGCCCATCTAGTAGAACTATCACGTTTGATATAAAGTGGAAGAATTCAAACTGGTCAAGGGGAAAATCAAATAAGATCACTTAAATGGTCCGGGGACACTAGGTGGGGTTCTCACTTTGGTCATGTTCTCAGCCTTATGAAGTTATTTAATACAGTGAATGTTGTGATACAAGATATGGCTGATGATGGATCAATTTCTGGAACAACACGTGCTGATGCTGACACTTCCTTTAGCTATTTGTCCTCTTTCGAGTTTGTCTTTATCTTATGTATGATGAAGTAGATACTAGAGATAACGGAAGGACTTGGCCAGACTTTACAACTGAGATCACAAGACATTGTAAATGTTGTTCGTCTAGTATTTGCTACAAAAGAGTGTCTTCAGCAGTTGAGATCGGATGATGGTTGGGAACAATTCTTTTTTAGAGTTGTTGAATTTTGTGTAGAACATGGCACTGCAATTCCAAACATGGAGGAAACTTATATCATGCGTGGTGGTCGAGCACGACATCAGCCTGATAATTTCAGTAAGGAGCAATATTTTCGAGAGGAGATCTTCTGTGCAACTATTGATTACCAACTACATGAATTGGATCACAGGTTCAATGAGAAGACAATGGATCTTCTATCCACCAGTGCCACTCTAATTCCCAGAAATAGATTTAAATCACCTGAAGGGAGTGAAATTTGTGAGTTAGTGAAGAAGTACTACCCAGCTAATTTTACTTAACAAGACCACTATGTATTGAAAAAACAACTGAAAACCTTTGTTGTTGATGCTTCTAATGATGAAGAGCTGATAAATATCTCAACTTTGACTGACCTTTGTCATTGCCTTGTCGAGACGAGAAGAGATACTATCTACAATCTGATTGTCAGGTTACTCCGTCTACTTGTCACTCTTCCAGTTTCTACCGCAAGTGCAGAACGAGCATTTTAAGTTTAAAAATCATCAAGATAAGGTTGCGTAACAAAATGGGAGGTGAGAATCTTGCCAATAATTTGGTAGTTCACATTGAGCGTGAAATTGCTGAGAAGTACGATTTTGAGGCAGTTTTAACATCATTTAAGAGCAAGGCGGATCATAAAGCTGATCTATAATTCCTCAAGTACTATATGTCATTATTTAGTTCTAGTTAAAACTAGTCCCGCATATATATACATACACACACACACACACATATATATATATATATATATATATATATATATATATATATCTATACCTAATAATAAAGGGAGAAGCGTTTCCTCGGTTTGGTCCGTATGATCTAAGGTTTCTGCCAAAAAGTTTCGTCAACGCTTTTTTTTGGACCGTTTTACCCTCCCACCAAAACCCATATTACTGCCAAACGTCAGACGACCTGACTATGGCGGCGAGCCGGCGACGATGGGAGTCTTTCGAGTTGCCCGGACCTACGGTGAAACGTGCGGCTGCGACGGTGGTCTGGCTATGTCGGCTACGAGAGCCACGCGAATCTCCACGGTGCGACTACTACTCATCTCCCGCCTCCGAATCTGGGGGCGCGAGCTCTGAGTGGTGCCGTGGTCCAGCACAGGCTCACCCCCTAACGACGAGCTATCTATCCCATCGACCGTCCGTCCGTGTGGAGGTGGTTTCCCTGCCGGTGCGCCCGCTGGCTGGTGCCGTCCTAATTTAATCTGATGGCAGCCGGCCGTGAGTGTGCTCCACTCCTTTGCCTTGCTCCCAGCGGATGCCCGCGAGAATCCAAGATGGTTCGTACGATTTGGAGCAACGCGGGTCAACATCTGCGCCTCTCGCGAAAATCAAGAGAGACAGCCGGCCGCCGACCAATCCCGAACCGCTTGGAGGGAAGAGGATTTCCTGCTTCTCCCGCAAGATCCAGTCCATCTACCCCCATCCCAACTGTCCGGCTGATTCGAGCTGCATCATCGCCTAGATGTGAAGCTGTTGCATGCTCTGACTCGGTCACCGCAACGCTTGCTAGATGCATTGAAGTCTGATGTTCACTGGGCAATCCATTCGGACAAAATGATCTACTGGTGAAGCTAATTAACCACCACTAGTAAAGTTGCACGTGCAATGCACGTTCCCATTAATATAAATTTATTTAGACGCATGACACACAAAATGTCCCAAACTATCGGAAAAAATGGAAATTCAATTATATGAAAACAAGACCAACAGAACGTTCTATAAACTGTTAAATCCTATTGAAATATGGTGCCAATTATGTCACACGAAATTCAGGTGAATCAAATTATATCTTAACATTGTTACTTATGTTGCTACTCCTGCTACTCTCACTTCACAGATTAATTATATACAAATGATGAAATAATTATGCTCAAGTCTCAACAAACAACCAAACCTGTTAGTATGCAACCGCTAAAATACTCACAAAACCTGGTTTTTGCATGGATGTACCGATCACTCGCCATTATCAGCAACACCATTAGACTATAAACAAAAGTTTCCGAAACACCTAGCCGAAGTAGTAAATATAAGTAACGAATGCATCAACCGTGTAGATGAATAACTGGAGGGGCATTTGATTCATAAGTACAAGTAAATAAGCACTTACTCTGTTGTCAAACAGTAAAGATGTAAATAGATCTTTCTCTGTCTAAGCAATCACTAATTACATTACCATGTTGGATCACTTCATAAATACGTATCCTTAATTCTCCCTCTGCTTTCATGGCACCAAGACATTTTTTTTTGTAAAGAGACAGGGAGCTTCAATAGCTGACAGATCCTCCATCCAATTTCTATAGTTGATTCCATTCATGCTGCAAGTTTGAAGAATATAGAAGTAACTCTCAGATGCCGGGAACACTTTTTGTGCACATCAACGGAGAAATTCCTGAAGTAGATAAACATTACGCGTAGTTAATAAATTTTAACCAAAATTAAATGAACATGTTGTAGAATAAGGTCTCATATAGTAATACTCTTCTTCATTTCGAACAGTGCTCACAATGATAATCAATTCCAAAATTTAACAATACATGTTTATATCACCTATTCTAGGAGCACATGCACATCAATCCTCTTATATGACTCACACATTCCCATTCAATTAAAATAAACGATAAGTATATCACCAATTCACAATTTCGGGGCAGATGGACTAAATGAAATATCCAAGATAAAGTACAACAGTGTAACACAGGAGCCAAGAACCTTAGCAACATATGGCTATCTAAACATATGTGGTAATAATTTATAATAACATTAGGGTTTTTTTGGAAAAAAGTCTTCTGCAATTCTAGAGGTCGGGCTTTTTCTACAGGCTAATTCCTGTTCTTCTTCTGTACTCATCAGATAATCACCTGGCGGCATTAGCTAATTCAATTTTTTAAAAGGTTTAAAGGCTCAAGTCATGTGAGCATATAACAAAGAATATAAATCTGTCCAAATAGCGCGTGGGTGACCTACATATGTTCCATTAAAACCAGAAAGATGGAAAACACAATTTTCTTACGAAAAGTTAACGGGAAAGATGACCGACAAATGCTCATGTAAGTAATCAACTACATGACTCCAAACATTTGTACTTTGCTTTGGGGGTTTAGAACCAGCTAAGATCCTTCTGGATGAACTAAAATCATGTTATGGTATGCACAAAAACAATGTATTTCACCGCAAATGAAGATTGCACTCTATGTCTTACTGTCTTCAAATATATAGAGGTATTGCAGATATATGGAATTCCAATAGTTCTTGCTTGAGAATGATGGAGGATATGTTGCTGGAAAACTCCACAACCAAACAAAAGCATGTGTATCATCATATATTTACCTTCTGGACCTATACGGAATACACCATATTATTTCAAATCAGTTGTAGATGAACTTGAATATATTCATTTGCATCGTGAAAGATTTCAGAAACACAATCATTAGAAGGGCATGCTCGCATGCATGCTTCATCATATCTTCCCATCATATTATCACAAAACATCCATGCTTCAAGAAGATTTCACATTTTACCTAGTAAAAGACTTTACCTGATTTTGCAAGATGGAGGACCGCATAGAGTTTTTTACACCATACTCAAATTCATTTTATGTAAAGAAATGAAAATTCCTATTCACCATGTTACACATAATTTATACATGCCTTTTCTGCAATAACTCTCAGTTTATTAATCAAATAAGAAAGGTAAACCGATTCGCTGAGATGGTTCATGTCATTGAGGATATTACCACAAGAGCAATATTTTCGAGTCTCTGTGCAACTATTGATTACCAACTACATGAATTGGATCACAGGTTCAATGAGAAGACAATGGATCTTCTATCCACCAGTGCCACTCTGATTTCCAGAAATAGATTTAAATCACCTGAAGGGAGTGAAATTTGTGAGTTAGTGAAGAAGTACTACCCAGCTAATTTTACTTAACAAGACCACTATGTATTGAAAAAACAACTGAAAACCTTTGTTGTTGATGCTTCTAATGATGAAGAGCTGATAAATATCTCAACTTTGACTGATCTTTGTCATTGCCTTGTCGAGACGAGAAGAGATACTATCTACAATCTGATTGTCAGGTTACTCCGTCTACTTGTCACTCTTCCAGTTTCTACCGCAAGTGCAGAACGAGCATTTTAAGTTTAAAAATCATCAAGATAAGGTTGCGTAACAAAATGGGAGGTGAGAATCTTGCCAATAATTTGGTAGTTCACATTGAGCGTGAAATTGCTGAGAAGTACGATTTTGAGGCAGTTTTAACATCATTTAAGAGCAAGGCGGATCATAAAGCTGATCTATAATTCCTCAAGTACTATATGTCATTATTTAGTTCTAGTTAAAACTAGTCCCGCATATATATACATACACATATATATATATATATATATATATATATATATATATATATATATATATATATATATATGGAAAATATTGTGCTACCAAGGGTGGTAGCTATGCACACGCATCCAACCATTAGATCATATATAGAGAGCACAAAAGGAGCACACGGTGTTAGACAATTTCGTTTCTCTCCGTTTCAAACTATTCCCTCCGTTAGCCGTTCCACGGGAATTTTCCAAATTTTGTCAACAACACCACGGTGCATACAAACCGTAGCATTTTTTTTGCCAAAACAACAACAAGTACACGGTCACGGTGTGTCCTTTTTTCGAGTTGACAACGTGTGGACCTCGCACCACATTGGTTTTAAAATCCCGTGGCCTGCACATCCATGACCGTGGCCGATGCAAATGTGTGGAATGATGTAAAAATTTCACATCTACAGACATATGCTTCTAGCAACGGGCCCGTGACAATGTGTCAAAAGGTGTAAAAAATGCTAAATGAGAACACGATGGGTGGTCACCACCGATGCCGATACAATGTGTGAATTCACGTTAAAAAAATTACGGTTGTTCATTTCCAGTGGATCACGGTTCAGAGCAACTACGGAAACAATTACATTTGGGCATTTAGTCTTGCAACTCAAACTTTTAGCAAGGCATTTGCATTGTTAGGACACAGCTATCGTTACGAATTAGCCACTCAACACATGGACCCTCACGTAGTTCCACACCTTGGCTCATCGTCGCCGTCTGCCGAAGAGAAGATTGAGCAGCCTCCTGCCGATACCACGGTCCAAAAGGTCGCAGAAACGAGCATCGACGACCTCCCCGATGGAGTGATTGCATCTATACTAGAAAAAGTTGCAGCTTCAGCTCGGTTGCCCGCCGACTTCCTATCCGCAACCATGACGTGAGTTTATTATTGTTAATTTATTTTATAACCAAGCACCCCCCACACACGGACGATCAATAAATACGTTGTTACAATCCGCTAAACGCAGGTCCAAGAGGTTCACAGAGACTGGAAAGAGCCGATCTGTCCTCCAAAAAGTCAGTGCGTGTTGCTTCGACGTCAGCGCGGAAAAGTGGTCGGATGGGCCAAAAACATTCTTGCAAACATGCGCTGAAGCAGGCAACCTTGATGCAGCATATATCCTAGGGATGGTATGTTTACATTTCGCCATGTCACCGTCTAGTTTTTCTTCACAAACGTTGCAGGATACATCTTTCTTTTAGCACTTTTTAAATAAGTAACCCCAATTTTTTGTAGATCACGTTCTACTGTGTCAAGTTGCGTGCGGATGGCGTTGCAAAGATATCATTAGCCGCAACCGGAGGGCACAAAGATGCGATCTACGCTATGGCAGTCATCATGTTCAACGGAAGCGGTGCAGGCGAGGAAAGCAGAGACATACATGGGGCCACCCATCTGTGTGCACATGCGGCATCCCTAGGACATGTGATCGCCCTAAGAGAGCTGGGGTTCTGCATACATGATGGATACGGTATCGAACGAGACACACAAGAGGGTCGCAGACTCGTAGCCCTTGCGAGGGCCCGTGAGATGGCCGAAGCCCTCGACGATCATGGTTCTCTCTTGGGCCCAACAGAACCAGGTAAGGGGGGACAACCTACCATAGCAAACAAGTTTATGGTAGAGTGGTTCAGAGCTGGAGATGAAACACAGATCGAGTCGGGCAACGGGGACGACGTGTTACACATGTGCTCGAACCGCCTTTGCGGTCGGCAAGAGACCAGAATCAGAGAGTTTCGACAGTGCTCCTTGTGCGCCATGGTTCAATATTGCTCTCGAGCATGTCAGGCGCGGCACTGGAGTCAACACGCAGCAACCTAAACGGTAGTTTGCCACAGGCCAAACCGCACCGTTTTTATCAATGTATCGATCCGTTTGTTCTCTGCATTACCTAGTTTCTGCCCTAGGGCTATCCAACAAGCTATGTAACACTGTAAAGTTTATGTAAGCTCATTTGTAAGGCAGACTAATCGCCTGTTACAAGGGATTTTTTCAATTGCCTTATAATTAACATAATACAGTGGTAGAGTTCATTTTGGCTAATAGTCTTTAAAAAATTCAACACCAAGGCCAAAAAAACAGAATGACATACAAACTGAACCACACTGATTATTTTTTGCATCCACCTAGTTTTTTAGATCGTGGGCCGTCATTTCTCTACTTGCATGGGGGATACAAAGTTTCCACTCCGCGAACGACGAACGTGCAAAAATTCTAACCCTATTCACCACATAAAATCCCCAAAAATCGCAGTCGAACTGGATTTTCCAAGCATCTACATGAAATGACAAACAACTCACCGCACGAGCAATTTTATTTCGCACATAAAATATAAGGTACAAAGTACAGCAGTTTGGCTGTAAGTTTTTTTACGCCGCTAAATTGTCCAAGCCCACACCATTAATTCGAAACAACGCCGGACCATCCTAAATGTGTGCAACCGTGTTAAAAAACACACATTACATACGGTACGGTCGGAGGTACCGTAGCCGATACAAAGTGTCAAAACGTGCAAAAAAAGAGTTTTTGCACACGGTATGGCACCATGAACCAGTGACCGTCCGGACTTTCAGAAAGCTCAAGCCAAACTGATAGTCAAGCCTTCCTTTTCAGGCCGATTTTTCTGGCATCATAACATTTTCCCACCGATTCCAGTTTTAATCTTCTATCTCTTCTTCCAAAAGCAGCATCCTCTTCCTCACAAGGTTAGTTTCTGCAAGGAGAAGCATCACCTCATGAGAAGTAGCAATCCATCGTGGAGTGGCCGAAGGGGCCGATCCACCAACAAAGAAGGGACTGCAAGTTGGGCCGCCGGGAGGATGGTGACGCAACAACTGCCTTATGCAAACTCACATCTTTTCACCGAGCTGAACGCCTGCTCCAAGGTATTCACCTGCAGGCAGATTGACCTAGCTCAATCAACTGGTTTCAGAGCTTTTTCTACCCCAATCCACGAGATCCAGTTCGACCGGCAGTTCACTACATGGCTTATCACCAAAGTTGACACCATTAACAGGTCAGTCTTGGTGTCCGCTGGCAAAAGGCTAAGTGTTTTCCAGGAAGATGCAGCCATGGTGCTCGGAATCCCTTCCGCCGGGAAAGAGGTATGGGACGCCAGCCTTGACAAGTCTGTCTCGATGCGTCAGAAAATAGAGGGTCTGATCGGCATAGACGAAAAAACAACTTCACCAAGGCAGGCAGCAATGAAGATGCTTCGTACTCTCGCCGGAAAAGACCTTTCATCAGCAGAAGAAGAAGTTTTTAAGGTTTCATTCTCAGTGTTTGTAGTCAGCATGCTTTGCGATAGCACCAATCCAGGAGATGTTGAGTCAGTGAACTTTTGGCCTGCATTATCAGACCCAGGTGGCATTCACCAATTTAATTGGGCATCGTATATTGTAGACTCAGTTTTCTCGGCCTGTGTTTGTGCAAGAAAGGCAACTAGGACGAACACGCCATACAACCCCCCGTCAGGGACTGCATTGTTTCTCCAGGTACGGATAATATCCCCCATTAACATTTTTGACACCACTCTCGATGATTTTTTGACCTTACTAACTAATCGCAATACTTTCTGCAGATTTTTTACCTCGACAACATGGACTATGGATCATTGTCATTGGATAAAAATAAACTGCCTCGTATGGATGCTTTCGCACCAAAAATCTTGTCCAAACAGATTTTGGCTGAGACAATTGGCTTACGAGGCCAGACGCCATGCAGAATGTTCGGCGCCGGCAAGGCAAGACTCCCCTGCTACAATTTTTTTTATATTTATAGGGAGACGCACCAATTACCGGGTATGCAAAAACTATTTTTTCTAACCTCCCATGCCGTTCGACCTAATTTGTTAAACAGCTTCGCCCAGCCGGACAAGTTGTCTACCGAAGAGAGGTTGTCAGACCAACAACCACCCGAAGTCCCAGGAGTGCAGCAATTTCCATTGCAAAAAGGCCACGGGAGTCCGGTGCACCCAAACATCCAATCCACCGCGAGCAAGCACCAAATATGGACGTTAGTTCCTCACACACAAGCACGCCAACTATCTACTTTTCAAATGTCCATATACTATACTTTATCCTTACTTCAGAAACTTACTTCTCCCGTATTTGTCATAGGCCAAGATGCAGGCAATTATAGCTGTAAAAGCTCACAACGCCAGGTGCATCAAGATACTCACATTGGCAAGGAGGTCCATAGAGGAAGAGACTGACAAGCTTGTACAAGCGATATCCACCTTGAACTTCGACAACCAAGGAAATGGCAACGAGCAGGCAACCGAGATCTCAAACTCCCCGGGAGAACCTTTCACCCCGTCGCCAACCACACCAGACACAACAGGTCCGTTACTAGGTACAACCCCATCACCATATTTTTTTGTACATTTCCACATGGGAGACTAATAATGGTTCGTATATCAACAGGCACAACACCAACCAATTCGAAACACCCCCTGAGCCAGCCTCCCCCGTTCTCGCTAGGACCTGAATTCGATGATTTTTCCCTTGACCAAACACCCGTTTTCGGCATACAAAAAAATGGGATAACTAGTTACTCGCCATTATCTCCACTTGGTCCTAGCCCACCGAAAAAGGTTAGCCGTAAATCAAGCCCTAAGTCCCCAATGGAAAAGACGAAAATTAAATCAGGAGAGTTTCTATTCAACAAGAGGACAACATCACAAATTAACCTCAATGATTTAGTGGCCGAGCTAGAATACACCCAGTCTCCGGTAAACCGAAAGGTCGTCCGCGAAGGAAGAATAATTTGTCCACCAAGAGACACGTCATGGCCTTCATGCAGCAAGAGAAAAGAGGCTGCAAATTCATTCCACAAATGGGCAATTGGATCCATTGGACAATTAAACAGGTTCCTACCAAACCTCATTTTTTAAACCCTACAAACATTTAACAGTTTTGCATTTTTTATTCAACCTGTCTGTTTCTTATATAATTATTCAACCAACATATTTTTTTTTCAACACAGTTTCTGGTTGAGGCATGGATCACCGAAATTCATCGAGATTTCATCCTCCCACCTTATCGAGCAATTCAAAATTGGTGGATCATTGGGACCCGAAACGTGCGACATATGTTTTCGTCGATTCCAGCAGGCTTCATCGAACGGTGCGACCCCTGACTGGCGCCACTACTTGGAGACAGATTTTGCGGTAACTAATCAGCAAGAATCCATCGTGTAATAGCCTAGTATTATTGAATTGCTCGGAAAATCACTCATACCTTTACTTTGTTTCCTCTGTTCCTGCTAACATAATGCAGATGCGTGCTATTGCCGGAGAAGATTACATTACCGCCAGGAGCACACAACAACAATGGATTGGTAAACATTTAAAGAACGACGTGTCCAAATGCATGCTGGTACTTCCTACCTTATCTTATTATTTGCTCACATGTCTGCCAGCTAATATAGCCCCCGCGTTTTTTTACGAACAGAATTAAAAATAGGGAAAAAAATATCTAACAATATCCTTTTTTCCCTTACCAGATAATCACACTAGTAATGGTGGACAGCAAATGGGCAGCATATGCATGGGACATGAAGAGAAGGCAAATTACAGTTCACGCTGCTGGAAACCATGCAGGCCAATGGGATGCATATGAAAAAATAGCAGCTGCCCTTACCAAAGCATTAAGACGTTGCATAGAAACATTCTTCGATGGGTGGATTATTGACTGGGCTAATTGGACAAATATCTACACAAAAACTTCGCCACTAGCCGAAACAGCGACCAACGAGTAAGTACTTTTTCCTATGGTGTTATTCAACCATTATTCATCGTTAGCTTGCAATACAACAACATAGGCTCATGTTCCAATTAATCTGACACATATTCCTGCGCCAAAATAAAATACAGGAATGATTATGCAGTTCAAGCTCTCCAATTCTGCCGCACTTTCGATGGAGTAAAACAAGGTGGACGTCTCACCTCGGTAATATATCAGGAAGCAAACACAAAACCCCGCTACATAGTCTTACACTTTTTTCTATACTTGTGGACAATTTTATATTACACAACTAATGACAGTCTTAATTTCTTTACACAGCCGAAGGAGGATTGCCCGACGCAGGCAGATCTACTTTTTGACGTGTTGCACCTGAAAAATAATGCAGGAAGTCTGCCGCCACAATTTGTTCAATTCATCGACTAAAATAAGACTTCGAAACGTCAATTAGAATTTCTGGATACTCCCTCGCGGCTATCCAGCTTCTCCATTGTAAGCCCGTGACGCCTGTTAATAGCAGCCTAGCACATCGGTATTATGTCCGAAGTCTCCAACACAATGAACTGTAAAATTTTCTGGGCTGCTTTTTGGAAACCCAGTAGCGAACATTTATCCCCGTTTCATATAACATGAATCGTCCCGCGCCCTCGTTCGCAAATTTTGTAAACACAAAGAACTAACGAAAAATGGGTAAACCTACACCATCCCAAAGTTAAAAAAAATACTTTCAAACTTTGAATTTTTATAAAAATGGTAAACAAACACAATCACACCAACAGTTGAAAACGAGATACAAAATGCTAGGCGTTCTCTAAACGCTCAACCAGCCATGAGTACGATCAAAACTACAATAATTTGGACGAGATGTCCTCGAGCACTGAAATTTATAAAATTCGCACGGCTGCTACGATTTGACTACTCATGCTCTGAACGGAGCAACCATGACCGCGCCGCAGCCTATGTGTGGATTCAGTTTTTTTACATACACCTCCCGCGTCCTCCCCCGCGGACGACGTGATCAACAGTGCAGTACTGCCACCAAGCAACACCTTTGAACCGCACAGCGGCTACTGCTCATTCGAAATGACCCAACACCCCGTCCTCCGTTGCAATGTGTTATTTTCGAAGCAAACCATCGACGGCTCCACGGCAGCGGCTAGTACTTTGCAAGACAACTACATCACACAGCTCTACTATATATACAGCCGCACGATGAAACTGGGAGAAGCACGGTGCACACACCATGAGGAACAATCGCCAAGCATATCTCCTCGGCGTTAGCTCCGGCAAGGCTCTTCGGAGCCGCATGGCTAGGCGCCTGTCCTCCGTCAGTAGAAGCTTTCGTAGACGCCCCATGGCACCACCACCATCCCAAGCCACGCCTCCCGTTTCACCAGCTCCTACTGCCCCAGCCTACCCGGCCTCCCCACCCGTCTCTCCCACGTACACTCCTCTCTCACCGGCGTACCGCGCTACTCCGTCCAGCTTGCTGCCAAACGAGGCCGATCCAGCCGCTGCACCTGCAGCTATTTCTCGGGCGGGAGAGCGTCGCTCACCTGTATCACCCACCTCCCCGCTTCAGCTCTCACCCAACCAGTCCGCGCTCTCCCCATCTCTGTCCTCACCAGACTACACACCCAGCTCACCATACACACCATTGGCTCCAATCACCACCACTGTTGGTTCCCCTGGACCCTCCGCGGACTACTGCCCTAGCTCACCTGACTACACCCCGAGCTCACCGGCCACACCACGACCGGCCCTGATGCCGGCGACCGGGTGCCACCTGGAGATTACTGGGCCAGAAGCAGCCACTGACGTGGTATCAGACAGGAATTCCGTCGACATGGAAGTCGACGACAGGGACATCGACTACGAGCTCGCCGTGCGCGATTCCATCCGCACCGAAGGGGAGGATGCAGCCAGGAGGGAAGCGTTGGAGCAGAACAACAAGGTGAACCAAGAGCTTGATGAGTTCCTTGCAGCCGTGGAGGACGTCGAAGACATCGACGAGCCACCATCCTCTGGTCCGAACCGCAAGATTCCTCCACCACCCCCTGGCAAAGGCAAGGAGCCATTCATCGACATCTCGGACGGAGACGACGAGTGGTGACTGCCATGCACACCAGTTGCCAGCTAAAAAACGGCAGGGCTGAAGTTGACGGCAGCCCATTATCCACTATGTGTTTCCTTTTAATTTTCGGTCCATTGTGCCTGCTGAAGCCGAACTAGTTTTTTATTGTTTTTTAGTAATCCTGCTCCCCTCCGTTGTATCATCCCCATCCCAAGCCAACCGCAACATGTAACGTCATGCTTTCGCATTAGTATTTAAGTAACTATCATGCGTCGTTCAAAAAAATCTCTGCTTTTCTGTTACATGAAGTATATTTTCCCTATTCCTGACGAATTGGAGCGAATTGCTCATAATTAATGGAAGATATAATCATGGACAAACCAAGCTTTATATCAAAAATACTCCACGCAAACAAACTTAAATTTATAAGGCAAGGTACCTTGGCACCTTTGTCACAAGCAGGCACGAAAAAACGATGAACACCCGTGCACCGGCGCGACGTACAAAATAAAAAACTCAGAGCCACCAGCGGGAAATACTCTTGTTAAGGGGAAAACAACTTACACGTCCCTACGCCATGGCTATATATTGCATCGATGAGGAAAACACGAAACGCGTTTGCTTCACATGCAGGTCACTTTTTTCCCTCACTAGACGATATCACCCCTGGAGATTACATGCCATAACAAATTACCACACGCCAAAAAAATGGTATCCACACCCCGAGCAATTATCCCGACAATCTATGGATATAAGCGACAGACAAATCGCCCCATTATTTAATAGAAAATTACACAACATAGTCTTTCCATACTGTATTTGTGTCAAAAAAAAATATCGTTTTTAGGTGAGCAAAAAAATGTTTGCGCGGGTGGACGTGGTTTCTCCGACCTGACGAGGGCCATTTCACATTACGCAGAGAGGCACCATGGATCCAGTTAACACAAGGGGGGGGGGGGTGGTTGCTCGCCGGTGAATCGATAACGGGCGCATGCAGTGTCACTATCATGTCTAGTTTGCGGTACATCAAACCACTTCTTTTTTTTCCTGGTCAAAAAATAGACGCCGTGAAACTCTGCTTCACACAAAGAACTGTTTTAACAGGATTTTTTTTGTATACAGCAATATCCTCGGACTCATTGCCC
Organism: Lolium multiflorum; assembly: GCA_030979885.1. Lineage (NCBI taxonomy): Eukaryota > Viridiplantae > Streptophyta > Magnoliopsida > Poales > Poaceae > Lolium > Lolium multiflorum. The sequence goes on along the minus strand of CM061749.1, from coordinate 233,877,919 downwards.
TGCGTGCAAGGAGTGGACATGGTAGACACCGACTAGACACGTATTGATTTTCTGCTTTTCACGGTGAAACAAAAGACCTTCAGATCGGGCCACACCGCCATCGGCGAGGTTTTGATTCCCCTCTTGCACGAGGCGTTTGTCTTCGTTAGTCTTGTTTTCCAACTCTGGTTTCCCTGTATTTTTCAATCTTTTTCTTCACATTGCATTCTATCCCTACCAGGACACACAACATAATCTTTAACCCGCATGGTACATTTCAAAAACAAATAGCGGATATAACACCTACACAAGTTTTCTCTTAGACGCCCGAAAAAATGTTTGCATCATCAAAAAACTTTTGTTAAATTACATACAAGCTATGACCAGCATAGGACACCTCCCATAACTCTAGACGGCAGCCTCGGGATTCCAATGCAGTGTCACTCAACATGGGGCCGTATTAGTCGCGTATAATTATACTCCACGCCATTTTCCACATAGATGATCGGATGCCACGTAGATATTGTACGTATCTTAGGTGAAGACGGTTTCCGCCGGCCCCACGTCATTAGAATCGGTGTTGGACCCGAAAATTACGTCGATCAGGTGGAGTTGATGCCGGCGATAGGCGGTGGGTACGGGGAAAATATTCGAATCCTTGCGTGTGCGCCATTGCTGGTTGTCCTTAGGGTTTGAAAGGTTCTAATGTTTTGTTTTAATATTTAACTTGCTTTTATATTTAAATTTGCATTAGTCCTAATGTGCTAGCATATAATTAAAATCATAGCCATGTTACCTAACCATCTATATGCAAATTTGTCACTACTATTATAGTAGGATTCAGCAAAGGCCCTCATCATGTTAATGAAAGACATGCACATTTTTGTTTGCAATGATGGATTACAATTTTTTTGTTTATGTTTCAAACTTCTGCTAAACTTGAGCTGTGCTTTCATTGACAAATTAATGAAACATGAAACCACCATCATTCCAAATGAAACACAGAGCTAAGCATCACCAGCTACATAATAATTCAACACAGAACATAGATCCACACAGATTCAGTAATTAAGAGCATCACTATAATAGATTGTCTGACTACTCAGTTCAAAAGCAAACCAAACATTGTTCAACACAACTCACACCAGTAGTTCCAACATCATAAACCAAAAGCAAATGTACAGATCAACCACCATCCACAGGAACTAGGCATCATGCATCCTCATTAGCAAGCACCATGAGAAGCCCTTGATGCTCTGCCCTTATCTGCTTGGAGCTGCCAGTATGGGCTAGCTCCTCGCAGTGCTGCCTGAGGCTACCAAGAATGCCATCCCTGGGCTTCACCTTGTGCCATGGACAGAAGTACATCCCCCTCTTCTTGAAAGGGAGGTCCCCAGCATCCAGCTTCTTCAGCAGCTTGGTCCAGAAGGATGCAATGTTCCTGCTGTCCACGGACTCGCATGAATCCTGGGAGTCATACTGCACAACAACAAATTGTACAAGTTAAGATTACAGATACATAGCAAACATACTGAAATACATGCATTGCTACAGAACAGTGAGTATAGCTCACCTCCAGGGAGCCATCTGAATCCTCCAACTGCTCATATTGACCAGGGAAAGCTGGAGCAGGCACTTCTGGAGCAGGCACAGGAGCAGGCACAGGAGCAGGCACAGGAGCAGGCACTGGAGCAGGCACTGCTGGAGCAGGGACAGCCTCATCCTCCTTGCGCTTCCGCTTCCTGGACCCTTCACCACCCTTCATACAAATAACATAAGTCCCCACATTAATCCACAATAGGAAAATGTCATCCAAATACTATGCATACCAAACAGGTCATCTTAATTAGTCTTTAATTATTTTTATATTTACATTATGGTAGCACCTTTTCTCATCATGATTTCATTCTACTATACATTACAAGATCCTTTCAATCATAGCACAGTAATCCCATGATAAAATCCTCACATTAATCTCAAAAGGTTAATATTCTCACATTATGCTAGGTCATCAAAATTATCTGGATGCTTACATTTTAATTTTGCAATATAATCAGAACATACTATGCTCTAATGGGGATAATGCAGCTGCTCTGTTAATGAATGCATCACAACTGGAATAAGTAAACAAGCAAGTAACTATATCACATGTAGTCATTTTTTTTCATGATATCTATTGATACTTCATTATAATCTTACAGAATTACTGATAACTACTTGGAGGCTTTCCAACTTAGCCATTAGGTGATGTGCAACATCATTGGCGCATCATGAGCTAAACAAAACAGCAAGCTATTAACTATGAAATTACAAGCAGCAGCAATGCAACCATTGCAACTAGCAGGTTATCTTGACAAGACTTGCATGACCTAATTGATGAATCAGAACAACAATGAAACATCCTCCTAAAATAACTTAAGGCAGCTACATACACATCATAACTAGGATCCTCTTGGCCACAACTCATGCCTTTAATTTTCATGCCCTACATTCTTACTATGATACATCCTCATCATCATCAATGGCACACTCTCTTTTGTTCTGTTCTCTGCACTAGCTAGCACTCCAATACTATAGTATTATCAAATCAGTAAGGATTAACTATAGTTTTATATCGACCCACGGATGCAGTGCAAACCGAGATTCTACAAATTTCAGGAACCTCCGCACACATGGAAATGAAATTAAAAGAGGGGGGAGTAAAAGAGGATGAACATGCGCTTACCTCCGCCTCCCGCACAACCACCTCTTCCTTCCCCTTCCCAGCATCCGCCGGCCCACGGACGGCGACGCCTTCCTCAGCCTCCGCCTTCTGGTCCACATCATCCGCCAGCACCGGCGTCGCTGCTCCCGCCACTCCTTCCGCGACAACCGCCGCTTCTGCCTCGGACTTCCACAGATCTGCCGCCGCGACCAAACCCTGCGCGCCGCCCTCCTTCAGATCCTCCACCTCCCGCTCCTTCACCAGCAGCTCAGCCTCCGAGGCCGTCGCCGACGCCTCGGCTTCCGCATTCTCCGCATGCAGCACCGCAAACGCGGCCGACGACGCCGACGCCGCCTTGCTCCCCTCCTTCTCCATCGCCGCCTTGCTACCCTTCCTCTCCACCGCCGGCGATGGATGTGGTCGAATGGGGCTAGGGTTTTCTGTCTCTCTCCTCTCCTCTGCTCTTTGCCAAATTTGGGGGCGGTTGGGGGGAAATGGAAGGGGACGGAGAAGGCGATGCGGCGGGGGACCTTACTATACTGGGAGGGGACACGCAAGGGACACGGAGGCTCACGGAACGGACAACCAAAATCACACGTCATCACCTCTACTTTGCCACGCCATCCCGTACAATGCGTATAATACAAAGTACAAACTTTATACAGGGACCACCGTATCCGAACCAACCGGTATCGCGCAATCCGGACCGGAGCACAGGCGCATGGAATATATTTCCACGGGGGTCAAACGCTGTACCACCGACTGTTCAGCTCTGAGTTTCACCGCAACCCGTGCCGCAACCTACTTGTCAAAAAAGATTTTTTTCACACTTTCGTTACGGGCACGGTCAGACAGAGAACTGCAACCGCGCACGGGCCACTGATTTCCCAAATTTAAACCCAGCCGAGCAGGATGTGCTGTGTTGACACGGTCGCGGTGCCGACCAACTAGTATATAGCTACCAAATGTGGCCACCGTTTTGCTTCCATCACCTACACTTCTCACTAAGCCCTCCTGATTAGGATAGCTCCCAGGCTACACGGCGATGAACGGCACAGGCTGCAACTCCATCCACACGGCCAAAAAAATGCACTGCATGAATCAAGGCAACCGCAACAGCAAGTCGGCTACAAGCTTTGACGCTTTGCCCGATGAAATCGTGGTCACAGTAATCGCTGCTGTTGCAGCGTCAGCTGTTGCACCGGCAGATCTTGCATCCGCATCCTTGACGTACCAATTTTTCTACATCTCGCAGATAGAACTAAACCGAGCTGCAATTGAGTATGCCCAAAATCAGATCCCTAACATTTTCTAGTGATTGCACAGGTGCAAGCGATTCTGGACTCTTGGGAAGAGCAGGCACGTGAGGAACAAGGTGTCGCACCTTGGCTTGGCCGTCCGAGCTAGGAACTGGTCCCTTCACGCCGATCGTTTCCTGCAAAGTTGTGCCGAAGCTGGTAATATCGATGCCAGATACTTACTGGGAATGGTAGGTTATGTCCACCATTTTTCAGTAAAAATTACACATACATAGCTAGGTTAATATAAGTAACCCGAAACGCAAAGTACATCAACTCTAATGCCATTTTTCCACCTCATCCTGTCTAGATTCGTTTCTACTGCATAAGCGACAGAAACGCTGGAGCAGATCTATTGCTATCTGCTGCATTTGGTGGCCTAAAGGAAGCAATCTACTCACTAGCAGTGATTGTATTCAATGGAAGTGGAGGAACGAGGGAAAGCCGCGACATCGGAGCCGCCGTAGCTCTCTGCGCACGGGCGGCGAGCTTGGGTCACGTCGACGCCCTACGCGAGCTTGGTTTCTGTATACACGATGGGTACGGAGTTGCTAGGTCCGTACCTGACGGGCGTAGACTAATCGTCCTGGCGAAAGCAAGGGAGATGGCCGAAGCTGCAACTGGGTCAGCTTCTCTCAGTGGTTTCACCCCACTCAAGAAACAAGACGTAGCAAGCAGATTCATGGTGGAGTGGGCAGAGCGTAGGAGGGCTGAAAACAAGGAGGGAGCTGATAGAGACGCTCCACACGAGGGAGGCCCATCCGACGGGCAGCTACGCATGTGTGCAAATAAACTATGCGGGAGAGAAGAGACGAGGGGGAGGGAGTTCAGACGATGCTCTGTTTGCGCTTCAGTGCACTACTGCTCACGCGCATGCCAGGCCAGGGACTGGATCCAGTCACACAAGGCTAAGGGCATCCACAATGTATGAATGGCCAAATCTGACAAAGCACAGTATTTAGCATCGGAACTACATATGGCTACACCTCCACAATGTTGCCTAGTTCCAAATGTCTACACAGTGGGCCCTGATACTGACACAAACAATGTAAATGAATTATTTTTCTTTACAGACATCCTCTCTCTCACCTTAACCATCTTCTCTTTCTTCCTTAGATATGCATATTTTAACCCATCAAGAATTTTGCCACAAACTTGGCATCGGAGCAACTACTTGCTCCGGTTCCCACTTTTGCTTCTTTTGGAACTACCTTCACAATGTAGGGAACTAGTTCCCAAAGCCAAAAAGCTAATATAGAACCACATTTGGCTATACATTGTGGGTGCCCTAACTGCGCCCAAGAACAAGCGCTGTAATTCATGTTGTAAACGTTTCTACCAAGGATTTCCCGATTAAGTTTAAAGGCCAATTTAACCAAAAGGTAGTTTAACCAAACTGCAATTACTTTTTTTCAGTTCCTTTGTTAATTCCACGAGTTTGCTATAGGTACACAGCGGATTTTTTTTAATAACACGCAGATGTGGCAAAAACTATAGAGAGAAAGTACTTATTACCCCATTAGATTCTACATCAAACCACTCAAACAATTCTTCAACAGCATACACCTAGTAAACAACTTGGTAAAAAATTCGATTAAGGCACGACAAATAATATGATCATGCATGGATGAACAATAATAAATTATATTGGTCAGTAAGCTAGTCCAATTTAGTTTATTTTACCGCGGTGGAGGTCAACCGGATTTCACATAAAATTAAATAGACGAGGAAATGTATTTCCTAAATACTAGAAAATAAAAGAAACTACTAATTGCGTAATACGGTGAAACTAGACCAAAATCAAGTTAACATCTAAATTATGGTGGAGAGCTTCCTTTTTACTATACCGCATGCGCTTTTTTCAAAAACGACCGACGGTACCGACCATGTTAAAAAAAAAGGAACCTCGCGGCCAACAGATTTACTTCCGAACTATTTGGAGTCGCCCTTCTAATTGAATGGATAGAATTACTTTCCCAAGATAGACAATGCATACCTATTGCAATCGAGTGAAAAGCGGGGAAGGGACTGAACTAGCGGTGACTCGACACACAAACCACACCGCCACCTAGCTCAAATTCTCCCTCACTCGCCTATTCTTTCTCGCCGCCGGTACAACCCCGCCGGTTTGTTGCATAGATTAGGACACTCCAACTAACCACTCGCTCGCCGATGGGGCATGTGGTACCGTGACATTTACGCCGTAGGATCGTATCCCCGCCATCACATAAATGGCAACCGCGTCTTTACCGTTGCCGCCATTAGAGCATCCCCAAGCGTATCCCTGACGAGGCACCCTACAAATGTTTTTTCATCCAGATGGCGAAATTCGGCCAAGTCGCGCCCACGGTTCCTCGTTTTCGTCCGGATTTGGACCCTCATTCATCAAGCGAACCAACGCCATCCCCGGTACCCCGGGGATCTATCGGAAGTCCGGACGAGTGAAAAGCGGGGAAGGGCCCGAACTGGCGGTGACTCGTCCGCCTTCTCCACACGCCCGTTTTTAAAAAAAATTGTGAAATTGTGTGCTCCCCGGAAGGTGCATGATAATCACTCGGTGCATGTTAAACTCCGATTGCCATATCATCTACTGGGGGGAGGAAGTAAACATAACGGGGGTGCACATTTTTAATGTGTGCTCCATGGTCGATGGACTATGTAATATGTGCGCTGCACGTGCAGATTGTTTTTCCACCGTCCACATATATATGTTACTGATTGGATCCAAATTGTTTTACTTCTAATTATTTAAACGTTTATATTATTTTTGTTCGGGAGGTGGGCGCAGATTTTATTATCAATTCGTTGTACTGCATGACGAATATTGCCAAGAAAAAAAGGGTAAAACAACTATTACTTTTTCTCTCTTTCCGTGCAAAGCAAGGAGCAACAAATTAGTTCGGGATGCAGGTGCGGCTTAATAACAAATGCGGACACAAAACACGATCCAAAATACATAGATAATAATATATTTTCACAATACAAGGGTACTAGCTTGATAAAACAAACGTACAATAATTTAACTGGATACATCATAGCTGGGGGAACACCATTGGGGAATAACGAGACAGCTAAAACACCGGTAGCTAGAACTTGTCTGCCGCACTAGGGCTATAGGATAACAAGCACCCATATATGGAGAATAGAAAATCTAAGCTAGACTAAGACGGCGCTGTCCTGGGAAAAGGATATCAAAGTGCTCATCAATCCAAATTATTATTGCCGTACCCAAGACTATAGAATTGATTGCCATTAGCCAAGCCACGACTGCATATATCCACGGCAAAGCTAGATGAAGCCTGATGGCAAGCAACACAGCCGTGCCTGCTAGCAGGACCGAGAACTGCTTCACCAAAAACCAGCACTTCATGAAATCAGTTGTGCTGTTCTTCATTTGATCAACAGTAATCACCGCAGCTAAGGTGATTACCACCGAGAACAACCCCAGCGCGACCTGGACAGGCTTCTGACGATCCTGGTACATGCCGATAGCATGTGAAACAAAGGCTACGGCAGCCAACAGTGCCAGTACAGTATCTGCAAAAAAAAGAAGGGGGAAGATTAGACTGTGCATCACAAGAACGAGAGAAAACAGTGGACACCAACTACAAAACGACGGAAGATTTGCCAGATCAGTATGGTAGACGAACCCATCAAGTCGATTCGGCCAGATCACACCCCCCCCCGACAAATATCGTGTTTTTTCCTCTCTATCTATATTCAGGTTGTTGTTTCTTTGCCAGGTGACTGATGTTCACCGAGCGGCACCACCTTTCTCTTATATGGAGGGGAGAATGGAGTAGTCAAATCAATCCATCCAAAAACACAATTTCCTATCGGCTCGCCGTGACCGTGCGACATGTGTTAATTTGTGACGGTAGGGCTTGTAGGTTGTACGGCTAGCTAGCCTGTAGCATCCGTTGGGACTTTGTGATTTCAGGTAAAAATGATAGTTTTTTTCACGGGCGGTGGAAGACTCAGCTAGCCACACACACCATAACCACAAAGGTAGCTGCCATAAGCAAAAGCACTAGGAAAATAGAATTATTTCTACAGCACACAAAAGGAAACAATGAACTGCAAGGAGGAGGCCATAGAAGAAGATCCTGCAGATTTACCCGGTTCAGGGGCTATTGTACCTGTATCATCGGCTTCCTTCATTCGGGTGAGAAATGCTTCCATTTAATTTCATTCCGGTGAGAAATGCTTCCATTTAACATCGAGAAAATAATGAGCTCCTTTTTAACCTAAGCAGGAGCAAAGGAGATCATCTTTTGAACCATGCAGTGAAAACACACATCAACAATCTCAATACCCAAACACGGCTAAAACAATGATGCCTCTAAACATTAAGCAGATACTAGACGCATGGAAGAAGCGGAAGGGAAGTGTACTAGTTGTGAACAACACAGTTCTTTCCACTGTAAGTAACCAAACAATCATCCTAGCCATTTAGTTAAAAATAAACATATGGGATGCGTGAATTTTTTTGCCTGCTACATGGTACAGGTCAGGATAATTGGCCGTATACGGAGCAAGATTGCGGATGACAGAAAAGGATCATTCAAGATTGAAGATTGCACTGGTGAGATTAAGGCAGTGATATGGTTCACCTGCAGCAGACAAGAACTAGACTGCATTCAGTAAGTTAGCGCTACGAAATTAACTTACATCGAGCAGTATCCTAGAATCCCGTAGAATTAATTTTAAAATATTTTTATTTTTTGTAGAGATGATTCATACGCCAAGGTGGTAGGAAGGATCAAATTAGATGGATCAATTCCAGAAATTCTCTGTTATAGCTGCAAGATTGTTACAGACTTCAACGATATCACCCACCACCACCTGAGTGTAATAGCGACACACGTAGACCTGGTGCACAGACCGGTAAGCCACGACACACGTGCCATTTCTACTTTGGGAACTATCTAAAATGCGTTGAAACTTATTCATGAATAACTAGTACAGTACTGAATTATTTGCCACCATCGCATGGATTATTTAAAAAAAATTCCTGACGGCACGTGCACACAAGGTCTACAAAACTGTACATGAGCTATGGGCCGCTGACCGGATGAAAGAAAATAAGCAAGGATCTACAAAAAGGAAGATCAATCAAAATACAATATCTGAAGAGCCATTCAAAAGGAAAATCAACCGTCCGCCACAGGAAACAAAGGCAAGTGCCCAAACATAACCTGTGCTGTTGTAAAATGATGATATTTTTTGTTATTATGCGGAAGACCAATATAAAAAACAAAACAAAAACAGGTAGACATGGAAGCAATTTGTGCGCCCCCAATCCCCTCCGGAGGAATGAAGACAGCAGAGACCATAATGTGGTTTATTCGCGAAGAAACAACAAAGTAAGAACAGTAATACCTGAATATAACCTTATTTTTTAACTTCTACTTTTTTCCCAATATATTGTTCCTTCCGGTATAACACTCTCTAGCGAAAATACGCAGGTTAGGTCCCGAGGGAGCACACATCAGCATGGTTTGCAACAAACTCAAGCTCGATGAAAAAACAATCAGGTTTCTGTTTTAAATTAAAACTTTTCTTAATTACAACATGCATTCGTTGATCGTATCAATTTTTTAATTTTTTAATTAGAACATGCATACCTGGCGTAACTGTTTTTCAGGTCATACATGGATGAACTAGTGCTGGCTGGGGAAATATACACAACAGTTGATTCAGACCACTTCGCCACCTCTTAGACAACAATATAGACCGCCGTATAGGGGTGCACCTGCCGATGGAAGCAGCAACTTCGAGAAGAGCAATGTATGTAACCACGACCACAAAAGGCTAAGTTAGGGTTGGGGTTCTCCTTCTAGATAACAGGTTTTCCCGACACGTGGTGGGCCAACCTGGAGATTGCAGCAGCAAATCCGAGGGAAGACATGGGGCCCACCATCTGATGGCAGTTATGGTCGGGATTTGTTGCCCCAACCTCCCCCCCCGCCCGCCGTTTATGTAATAATATAAAGACATTTTATCCTCCTTAAACTCTAAAACAAATGCTTTGAATGATCATTGCCGGTACAACCTTACGAAGATCGGGTTTTGTTTCTTGTCCAAATCGTTGCATAAAATAAATTGACAGTCCAAATCAACCTTTCTCACATTAATACATAGCTGATGGTCAATGGAACACAAAAAAAGATAGGCTTTTTGACAGGACAAAGTTAGATGAAGCTAAATAATGTGTGTTACCACGATCGAGTAAGGATAAGGTAGGTTTGTTGTTCTCCTTTTCTAGATGAAAATATACTCCGCCATATGCACGGCCACTTGCCGATGGGAGCATCAACGCCGATGCAATATTTTTGTGTTACGCGATCAAATATTGAACAGGGGGGTGTTTCTCCCCTATAATATCATCGAAAATAATGCCCCCCGCGAGCACTTGATATATAAACTTGTTTAACCTCCGTACAGGTGTTTATCCTTTCTGTGAAGAGGCTGTTTGGGTAGCTTGCTACAATGCGACACGACTAGGTCATAGATGGATGAACAAGTGTTGGCTCGGGGAATATGCACAAGGGTTGATTCTGACCACTTCGCCACCTCTTAGACAACAATATATTCCGCCGTATAGGGGGGCACCTACTGATGGAAGCAGCAACTGCGAGAAGAGTAACGTACGTAACCACGACCACAAAAAATTAAGTTAGGGGGTGGGGGCCCACCTGCCGATGGTAGCAGCAACAACGAGGAAGACATGGGGGGCCCACCTGCTGATGGCAGTAAGGGTAGGGATTTGCCCCCCCCCCGTTCATGTGAAAATATAACGACATTTTATCCTCCTTTAAACTTGCAATAAATTGCTTCCCTGAACGTTGCCGGCAGAACCTTACGAAGATCGGGTTTTGTTGCCCCAGTTTATGTAATATTATAACGACATTTTTATCCTCCTTAAACTTGCCACAACCGAGTAAGGATAAGGATAAGGTAGGTTTGTTGTCCTCCTCCTATATGAAACTATACTCCGCCATATGCACGGCCACCTGCCGATGGCAGCGTCAACGCCGATGCAAGAATTTTGTTCTACGCGAAATGATCAGGTTGGGCTCTTTCTCCCCTGTACTATCATCGAAAATCATGCTCCCCGCGAGCACTTGATAGTATAAACAGTTTTTATCTCCGTACAGCTGCTCAACTTTTTTGTGAAGAGCCTGTTTTGGTAGCTTGTATTTCTGAAAAAGCATCGGCTTTTATCGTTATAAAACTGTTGAAATAAATATAGAAATGACATGTATCGACGGTGCATATGCAATCGACGGTCACCTAGACAGCTCAATCAATTTGACAATCTATCTTTACCTAATCAACCGGCTCCACTAGTACCGAAAAGTAATTTGCAGGAAAACTCAACAATGAGGAGTGTGTTGTAGAGTAAAACAGTAAATAAAGAAAGTACATATCTACGGACAGAAAAAATGGAAAAAGTTTTCGCCGAGTTTGTAATAAATTTTTCCGATGTACCAGCTATGAGTGATTTATTTCGTGGTACTGGAAATTTCCAAACAAATAATTTCAATCTGATGAAAATAAAAGAACAGTAAATCGCAGACCTCGTAAAAGTTTCTAAGTAGCAAAAACTAACAAATATTTACGTTCATAGTCCCACTGCTCTCTACGGTCAAACCTGACGCACGACATGCGAGTCTCCACTGCCATAATCGGTTCAAAGATGTGCGACGTTAAAAAAATTATAAATCGTAATTTCCAGCCCCACTCCTAACCACCACTTGCATGCTCGACGCATGGCAACCGGAAAAGATTTCGCCGTGCCGTCCTGTTCACCGTCCGTAGTGGATTACCATGCCGATGACGTAGTGATCGAGGCTGATACATACGGTTCAGTCATGTCAAGCTATCGCACGGCTCGCACAGTTGGTCAGCAGCAAGAATTGACTACACCGCAGACAGATTTGTAATCATTTCGTCATTGTTACAGTGGTCACCAACGCCCATACTAAGGTTGATCGTTGGAACTGGGCTAAAATTTTTAAGATAACTACACCGGCTCCTAGGCATCCCTTTTTTGCATTAGGAGAAGGTAAATCATTGATTTAAGCGTGCCACATGGTTGAGACAGTTCGGTTATATCTTAAATAGCAGTTTATATTTCAAACTCCATAGTCACACCTACTAGTCGTTGCATACAGTTAAAAAGGAAAACAACATAAAACAATAATTTCTTTTTTTTTTCGTGGCGAAGTACCAGCTTAAGAGCATCTCTAGTGGCTCGTCTATATGGTTGTCTAAACGAATTTAGAGGATAGTAAGCCCAAAAATGGTTCCCAGTGGCTCGTCTATAGCATCGTCTAAATTTAGACGACCTCTCAATTCTGCTACGCATCGTCTATATCTGGACGACGGAGCCACGACCGTCCAAAGCAAACTGCTGCTCGCCCGCGAGCTGGCTCCCGCGCCCATCCGGAACCCAGAAGTACCAGGAAGATGTCCGCCGAACTCCCACGACCTGGCCGTCGCGCCCCCGTGCCAGGTTTGGACCAATTTTAACCCGATTGAGAGAGAAATACCGGAGCACACCGTGGAACTCCTTCGATTCCGGCTGCCACAGGGCCCCAAATTCGCCGGATCCTCCGATTCCGGTCGCCGCAGAGCCTAAAGTCGCCGGATCCATCCATGATTCCTCCTACCTACTCTGCCTGGGGTGGGGTGTGGTGTGGTCGAGGAGGCGTCAAGGTTGGGCAGCCGCGGCAAGGGAGGTCGGGGTTGGGCTGCTCGCGCATGGACCAGGGTCATAGAGGAGTGGAGGCTGGAGCCCTGAAGGTTTGCAGCTCGCGCGTGGAGGTGGGCTGGACCTGGAGGTGGAGGTCGTTGTTGGGTAGCGATGGGAAGAGAAGAGAGAGTTAACTGAATTTGTGCTAAGTGCTAACTGGAATGTATTGATTTCCTCTTCTGTCTATCTATCCAGTCATCCAGATATATTTGGTCACGTCTACTAGCTCGTGGGCTGAACCTTGCTTCTACTGAATTTTTGATGTTGTACACATTGTTTCTACTTTCCGTGACACAAGTTAACTGAATTTACGTCTCTAGATGTTGAATGGCAGCTATAGGATACTAGTAAAATATTGGAGAGAGAATATACACGTCCTGGATGTGGACTAGCCACTGAAAAATTGAGGAGGTCTAAAAAGGAATCCTTTTAGACGGTTGTGTATATTGAGATATAGACAACCAAATATAGACCATCCACTAGAGATGCTCTAACATTAGTTCTTAATAAAATGGCGGGAAGGCGATATTCAAAAAAGGGCAAACCAATTTTACTTTTGAAGTACCTAACCGTGCAAAACTACAATTTGCTTTCGGCACGGCTGCACGTCGCTCACTGGGAGAGATGTGATTGGTTCTACAGCACTCGCAGCTACCGAAGCCGACGCGGCCGGCCGCTCATCCGCACCGCGGTGAAACCGTGGGACGGGCGCGGGCACCGAGGCGCTGAATCGCCGGTCCTAGCCGTGCCGTGCCTTTTTTGTTGTTTCACCACGGTGCTTGTACGGGCCTACTTTTTTTCCCGCACGGCCTCGCGGTATTTTTGTCCCGCTAATCAGGAACCACCATTTCGGACGGGTGTGGCATCTGGTGCAAAACAAAACGCGGCAGAGTGCTTATGCAAGCCTGACGACCCTCCCAAATCCGTGGCCCACAACTCAATCCAACTGCTCGACGATAGAGAAAAAATAACCACATCCATCTGCCTCGTGTGGTGGGGCCCGAAACAGCAAATCTCAACGCAGATGGTTCCAAACCGATAGGATAAAAAGCCAGGGAGAGGGTCGTAGTAGACCACAAAGCAAAGCAAGAAGAAAAACACACCCGCCTCTCTCACCACCAACCTCCGGCCGCGCTGGTAGTTTCTCCGCGCAGTCAGCGATGGAGGAGAGCGCGGACTCGGCATTGAATGCGTCGGTGAGTCAAGGCTCCTACCCACAAAGACTCCATTATACTGCTGGATGATTCAGCTACTCTCCAAGGAATGAATGCTCGAACTGCATCTGAACGAATGAACATTAAAATCACTGATTCTTGCTCTACTCCCTTTGCATTTTCCAGCCGACGGCAGCTGCATTGATGGTGGATGGGCCAACCTTCGATCTGACCGACTTCGACGAGACAAGCGGGGCTATAACGCCGGCGACGGACATCCATCGCACGGTGAGTTCGTCCGACCAAAAAGACTATACTGGAGCCTTTCTTTGACCCACACGCGAAAACACCTGGATAAACTTACTACTTTCTCCTTCTAAGTAGTTCCGTTTGGTGATCAGCAATCTGCATGGCTAAAGCTGACTTCTCGATGTACATTTTCCAGCAGGCTCTTGTGTTTGACCGTGGAACAAGCCCTAGGCCTGGTGGATCCGCGTTCAACGCCAACTGGCAGATCCAGCTCGAAGGGAGCTCCCCTCTACCTTGCACTCCACAGGTGAATGATTGTGGACGATGAGAACGTGATAAACACCAATATTCTTAGACATATTAACAACGGCTCCTTGGCCGGTAATAACTAAATCACAGAATGTTTGTTCTCTGATTATTTCGGACTTTTTTAATTGCAGGACGTTTTCGCTGGAATTCGGCAGCTCCTTCAGAACGAGCAAGCATGCGGCCAGGTCGGCGTCTACGTGCCATGCAACTCCATGGACGGATCAGGTCCCCTGGGGGCAGAAGGGCTGGCCCAGGTAATCCTAGGAAAAAAACTAAATCTTTGTGTCCTGCGTACCAACACAAATTTTTAAGAAAGATCAAATAAATTTTACGGGTCTCATAGGTTAGTTTAACGGAAAAGAAGAAATATATCGTTTTCGTAGGGGGAAAAAGACCTCATGCATTAAAAAATAGAAAAAGGGCCATGAAAAGTACACACCGAGTAGCAACTTTTAACACTGCCAATCTGGCCCAGCCCACCGCCTTCCACCGTCGTCCAGCTAGGGCAATATATTACACCCCTCGCTCCCACCAGCCGCCGCACCAACCTCTGAAACCAGAGCAACCACAAACGCGGCCGCACACACCACCTCGGTAGAGAGAGGTAAACCAAGGGGACAAACCATTTTAGCCAAGTGGAGCGGCCGGTTTCGGAGACGACCGGTGGCAGCCTGACCTCGTCCGATATGGGGGGAGGAGAACCTGGACCGGAGCTGGGAGTGAAGAAAGTAGTGGAAGGGAGAAGGGCTTCCTTTTCATGGCGTCTTGCTATAGAGGTTTGCCCGCTACAAAATAATCTCACTTGTCAGTTCGCACTTACGGTAGATAGATCTAGTTCTGCAATGGTTTATATTCATAGTGTGGGACGCCCCCCTCCTTAATTTCGTTTTCGAGTTACGGGAACTAAATATCTTAGCATATCTCTGGTATGTAATTCCACCTGCTCTTCCAATGCACCAGATGAATGGATTGGCAGCAGGTGCGACAGAGCTGCCAAGGCTGCCTGAGAGCCTTGCTCCACAGGGACTATTCTCCGCAGGAGTACACCAGGTATCTTATATTCCTTTGCTTTCTCTACAATTTTGGGCAGGAGGACACTTTAGCAAGCTGTATTATTGCTTGGCATCTCAATATTAGTTTGCTAATTTAATCGCCCCTTGTTTTTACCAGCCGCAGAGTTCCGTTGGCGAGGGGCAAGATGGGCAGGGTGACGCGGCTGCGGTTGCAATAGCGCTGATGTCCCAGAAACTTGACTCTTTCTTGTCCATCATGATGCAGCGAGATGCCGCTGCAGCTGAGCGCGAAGCTGCCTCACAGGCAAGGCTTGACAACGCCTTTGCCGCGATGCAGACCGCAACAGCAAAGTTGGATGGGCTGATCGCGTCAATGATGCAACGCGAAGCCGACCTCGATGTCAGGGACTACAATCGGGCCCTTGGTGAGTTTTTGACTTTTCAGCACAATGGTGCTGATTAGTTTTACCTGCAAAACTAACTTTTTGTTTAAAAATAAACTGAGTTTTTGTTTTACTGACTTTTTTGGTAAATCTCAACTTTTTGCACAGATCTACGCCTAGCTTGCGGCTCAGGTCCAGTGGAAGCAAAGTTCAACTGGATGTTTGGCCATGGTGTAACTCCCAGGACACATGGCAAGGCAACGAAGAGCCAGGCAAGATTCGAGAGGCTCCAGGTCTCTCTCAGGAAATTCGTGCTGTGGTTTACTGACAATGCCTCAGTAACCGATCTATCAAAGTAAGCGAATAATAGATAGATTAATAGTTTCATGTTAGTATCTTTCTAGAAATGCCTCATCCAATTTTTAAATTTCTTTTGCATCCCACCAAAAAAGAATTTTCATGTTACTATCTTTCTAGAAATGCCAGGAAAAAAGTTGTTCATTGGTTGAACTTTTTATAATGTCGCTTTGGTGGCGGTACCAAGATTCATATGATCCATTTAGTGGCTTATCTGTTGTGAGCCCTTCAAAAAAAAAAAAATAGTTCATAAATTTAGCAGTAACAGCACATGAAAATAAAATTCTTAATGTGACTACTTATGGTACTTGGGTAGTACTGCACCCACATGTAACATCATATAATGCTGGCTAGTAGTTTTTTTGTCATTTCGATTTTTGGGGGGTAAGGTCAACGATTAATGATGTTCCCACTAAGCAAATGGAGTCACAATTAATAGCTTACTTTTTTTCCTAATCAGGGTGTTCATCCAGTTCAACGATGCCCCTCGAGTATCAATATCTGGCGCCGAGATAAAGGATTTCCTACTCAACCACGAGGACATGAGCCAGGTGCTTGAGAGCGCTCTGATCAGGGTGCTTCGAAGGGACGAGAGCCACCGTGAGCCAAACTCTCAGGGATCGACACACTACGTTGGAAAGGAGTGGGCGGTAATAATTCCAAAACAAAACCAACCAAATTTTACAAATATAGAGTACTCACCATTTTCTAGTTCCAAATTATATTCTGTACATACTCCAAGCATATAATCAGTAACTACTTTGACGAAACCACATTCTTTCACCATTTTTTTTGGGGGGCGGCAAACCTGTGCGTGCAAAAGAAGGTGGGTGTATTAATAATCTTCGGATCAAAGTAGTCTGATGGTGCTTGGTTTAGTTACTACTTTTGTACAAGAGGTTCCACTACAGGGGTAGACCTCTCCACATCCTCATATAGATGCCGATTACCAGCGAGTTTTGGGGTGCTGATCTTGGGGTAGTTTGCAAACAGCTGAACAACTTATAGTTTGTCTTTACATGTTTTATAATCATCCTGCTTACGTTTAACATATCTCAAATCAACGGTGTAGCTTCGAAAACATAACAACTCAAGGCTGTTGCTGCACCAAAAATTATGGCCACTGATCCTATGAACCCACCTATATAGCCGTTTTTGTCTTGTATACCCATGTCTATTTATTAATTCATTTGGTATGTGCAATTTTTTGGCGCATAACTTATGTTTGGATCTGTTCTAATATTTTCTTGGTTTTCATTTCCTAGCAGGCATGATATAAAATGATCTAACATGCTTCTTTTCATATTTATGCAGCGAAAGGTTGTTGCAGGAGGGTCAACTAGCGCATGCGAGGAACTGTTTTACCTCCGCCCAAAGATCCAGTACAACCTAGCTGCTTGCAAAAAGGTTATATTTTCAAACACACGTCCACTTGCCCCAAAAAACAAATATACATGTCCGTTATTTTTACTCGTTACCAAGCTAATTCTATTATTCACAATCTATTATACATGCCTAATATGCATTGCTCACGACGAACCGCAGGTCGTTGTTTCTCTGGACATGAAACAGGAAGGCTGGGCATCTCTGACAATAGACTTCCGCCGATGCATTACATATCTTATCCACCCAAACCTGTCGGGAGTAAGCCCGGTTGATGTGCTGCACCACCATATCGACCTGATGAAGATACTTACTCAGGCAGCACAGGAGCACATGACTAAGCACGCTGGCGCTGTGATACCCATGGTTGAATGGGAATATGAAGTTGCTCTGAAGACAGAACACCACATGAATGGGTGAGGCTACTTAACTCTGTCAAATTGCCACGCAAACTAAAACTACTTATAGGTTACGAGTTGCCCGTCTCACATGAATGATATACAAGGTTGTTCATACACTTAATCTGACTAAACTTCTTTTGATTGGCTCCAAAACTCAACAGGCCAGAATCTGGATTCACAACAGCTTTCTACAGCATCCCAAAAGACAACCAATTCATGGTAAGCGCCGGTTCTTCCTTTGCATTTCAGCCAGCAAATGCTTCATTGTTTAGGATACATCATCACCCTTTGACTGCTTCCACTACGTCATTTCCTTTTTTTTCTTTGTTGACAAATCTGACCCATTACTATATGTCCGTCAACAGATTGTCAGCCCAGAAACAATTGGGCTTGCCAAGCACACTTTCCTCTACTCAATGGTCCGCATGTCATACCGCTCTACCAAGAGGAAGATCCCCCAGGGAAAGCGGAAGAAGGTGCTGAAGAGGGGAAGAGACGGGAAGTTCATTTCCAGCCTTGATCCAGAAGGGAGTGGCACTTCAGCCAGCGATGCAGCCTCGTCTGCTTGATTTCGAGTGGCACCACTAGAGTCACACGGGATATATATGCATTTTCGTGTGACTGGTCCACCAGGCTATCTTTAAATTCACGCAGGACTTTCGGGTGGCACCACTTTAGGCCACCAGGCTATCTTTAATTTCGTGCAGAACAAGTAAGACTTTTATTTGGATCCAATGCCTTCGTGGCTTAATCGAACTGGTGGCTACCACCGTTCTATTGTAATCGATAATATGACTATCTGCCCCTGTCATGGTGGTATAATCTAGGTTTGCTTAGCTATCACTCCTTTTATTGCTGTTATCATTACAAATAAGCTGGCTCATTGCTTGCATATTGCAAAGATAAGTGCCAGTGACAGGAGCAAGCCGACGCAACGGAGCAAGACAAGCTCGCTCCTGATCTGCTGAAGGACCTGGACCTCAGGTGCACCGGGTGAATCCAGGTTTCGCTTGCTACATGCGTCCATTTCTGTCAATGATTTCCTACTTGTTCCAACCCCAACCAGTTCGTCCTCCCACTTCCAGAACCTGCATTTCTACGGTAAGAACAAGAAACAGATTTAGTCTGGCATCCAAGAAAACCAAGGTCCACACGAAAAAAACAAGAACAAAAAACTGCACCGCCAGAACAAATGATCTAACCTTCGCCATGCCACATTTGATGAAAAGCCTGCCAGGGTTGTCAGTAGTGCGTGAACGCCAGAGGTCGGCGAGCTCACCACAATGGCAGCTGAACTTCGACATCCCCAAGTAACAATCGCCACCCCCGGAGCTCACTTTTGATGTAGCAGTCATGGCTACCAAAAATGGATTGTGCTCAAGAGATGTATGGAGATTTGAATGGATGGGATGGTCTCGAGTGCAAACTCAAACGGCGAGCACTCCACTTATATAGATGCTCCACTGCTTAAACTGCAACGCTGCACACTAGCCGTTTCACTGTTTCAAACATATGCACAACCAAAGCACGGCTACGGGTTACCACTGTCATGTTATCCATTTTCTAGCCGTTGATAGCAGTAGCGACAGCACATGACCGTTGGAAAATAAGAAGAATACCAGTGTGAATGGAAAAAATCTTGCCTCGTTAGTTTTAATTTTAGAATCACACATGTCGGGTGTTAGTTTAAGAATGGAAAGTGGATCCAAATGAAACTTGTTCCAACGGCAAACATATTAATTATAGTAAACTAATACCGTTCAGCAGCATGGTACATGAAATATTACAACAGGCGCCTCGTAAAAAAATAGTTCAACTCAAAACTACTTTTGGCACATATGTTGACTTCCTCCCACATGTGGATCTGTTGTGGCCAACCTCGCCACAGCTCTTGCACCGCCTCCTGACCGCGCCACCTTGCTCGTCCTCTACTTCTTCCGCACATTCCGATGTGCGGTGCCCCGACAAGCCGCAAGAACCACAATGCTCAATGACATAAACTCCAGTCTTCAGAAAACGGGTGGATCTCCGTGGAGCATCGTCGCCAGAGCTCTTCATGCTCCTCTTCAGGTTCGTAGGCCGTTTGCTTCCACCTGGAGATTCTATTGGTGATTTAAACCTCAACTCCTTCGGACGGCCCCTTGACCGCACACGTGGTGGAGCAGCTACGCCAGAGTCAAACTGCAACACATCTTCCCCTGCAAGTTCGGTAGATTGTACCGAGAACCAAACATTCACCGGGGCATCAACCTTCATAGCAGAAATCGCAGCTTTTGCATGGCTAACATAGTCCACCGCGACCTCGAACGCCTGTCTTGATGTGGTCCCCATTACGACCAACTCCATCACTGCAGCGTGCAGCATTCCATGCATTGACGTGCTGTCCGCACTTGCCGCTACAGCCTCGTCCAATCCAGGGATGGCGGATTCAACTCCTTCTCTAGCATCCGTGGTCCACCTCTTCATAATCAAGCTAGACGGAATCTCCACGGCACCTATGTGAACGAGGACCTGTGTGTGTAGATGAGATTTCCATGATTATTTTTCTATCATCCATAGTAAAAGGTGCGACGCAAAAAAAAAGAGTGCTTACAATAAAATGCTAGAGGATGTTACACTCACCTTCAGCACGTGTCGGCAAGGGATACCGCAATGCTCAAAGCTTTTGCACACGCAAAAGAATTCCGTCCGTTCTTCATTCGAATCAACAACATATTCCTGCCTACCAGCTGGATTGGAGGCGCTTGCTCGGGCGTAGACCATTACGAATCTGTTCGGACCACCATCCTCTCGGCATGTGAAAGCACCAGACCTGAAGAGTTCACGGTAAAAACGTTCGAACATCGTGCGAGTGTACACACGTGTTCCATGCTTCTCGATCGGCACTCCCGCCCGAAGTAGATAGCTCACCTGTTTTTTTAAGAAGCGGTGTCAGACACCCATCCGGAAGTTTATAGATGCTATACATTATTAGAAAGAAAAAAACCTGTTTCGTCGCGTGTTGCTCCCTGCCTTCCTCTGCAATCCGGTCCGTTATCAGCCGGTCGTATTGTGTCACAAACAGGTGCATCGGAGCTGACCGGGGGATATAAGTTTTTAGGACGTGATTAGCGCTCTCACTCCGCTGGGTACTTGTCATGCCAGCGCAGAAAGTGCTGGTAAAATATGGCTTTGCCCACATTTCTCTGTTGTCGTAAGCTCTGCATAGAAACTCGTTGTCTTGTAGTGAGTACCCAGTGATTAATTCTGACCATCTTGTCTCGAACTCCTCAACATCAACAATTATGTCAAGCAATTCATGCAAGTCTCTCTTGAACGGTGAGTTCTTGCTATATACCGGCCCAAGAGATTCCTTCGCCTTGCGCAAAACATGCCACTTGCACCACCTATGGCGTGTTAAGGGTAGCTCGGCATCTATTGCAACCCTCATTTGGTGACACTGGTCTGCAATATGGTGGGAACACCCCAAAAACATTTTAGAAGTAAGAGGTGATGAAAATGTATATATTCGCATTTCTGTTGGAATTGTATACTAGCAGCATTAAAACCTAAGAATTCATCAATTTCTTACCAGTCAGGATAGTCTTCGGAGCGTCAGCACCCATTGCAGCCACAAAATTACGGAACGTCCACTTGAATGCATCGATGGTTTCTTCGGTTAGCAGAACACCGGCAAAAACAACACTTTGAAAATGGTGGTTTACACCGACAAAAAGACCAAAAGGCAGGTTATATAAATTGGTCCTATAGGTGGTGTCGAAAGTAACCACGTCTCCAAATGAAGCATAGTCTTTTCTGCTTGTACCGTGGGCAAAAAGCAAAGATCTAACCCTCTTCTTTTCATCCAAATCCATTGCCACGATAAACCCTGGGTCTCTGGTTTTGATCATGTTAAAAACTTCAATCGTTTTCGACATGTCACCATCAATTGATTCCTGGGCTAGTTTAGCACACATAGCACGGACAGACTGACGGCTGAATGGAACATACGAATCAGTTTTGTGAACTGTGCCGACTATTGAACACACTCTGGATAGTTGCACATTGTTTGCACGGAGGTGGCGAACAAGGTCCCTTGTACCCCCGTCTATTCTACTGTGAGACGGCCACCTCCTTTTTTCGCCACACGAGACAGACATGGAATGGTTGTGCTCGGGTGCGAAATTTTTTACAAACCATGAGTCGTCGTCGCTCCTTAGCAACGACAGCATGCAACGGCAGTCGCACCTTGCCGACCTGGTCGCCTCAGATTTGTCCCTCCCCTGGACAAGGATATCATCATGGAGAATTCAGTTTATATCAATTTTAGCGACCCGTTTTTTGGATAATATACTAGTCATTGCTTTACCTCGCAAGAACAAACGATGTCCTGCCTGGTTCGGATGCTGGAGCCGTTGATCCTACTGCGCCCATACCTGATACCGAAACCAACCTCCCAGGAGTACATGTTGAAGAACTCGTATGCCTCTTCAATCGTCTGGAAAACTTGTCCTGCCCGTGGGAGAAAAATGCAACCATCTCCCCTACCACCTGATTCACGTAAAGCCTTCTCAACTGCTCCGTAATTCCAAGCGGCTGGAAGCCTAGGACCGCACGGCAACCTGAAAAATAAGAAAGTCTACCATTTTTGAGTGGAAAATTTATTGCTAGAATTTCCATAGGGGCAGGAAGACAGCAAAATTTGTGTGAGAGTAACCACCCGTCTGCCGGCGCAGCAGACGGCATCGCGAAGCCACAGATCTTTTGCTCGGAAGGAAAGTTTTGTATTAGCTGAACCAAAAAAGAGATAAGAACTATAATGTAACAACGTGTTTTGCTAGATGCTACGGTTAGTTGCACCACCATCTAGCAACGTCTAATGTTTAGCAAACACCACGGCCTTCCCTGTGGCAGAATTTTTTCGCTAAATCCACCCGCGCCGAAGACAATGTGTGAAAACAGGTAAAAAACTACACATTGCACACGGTGTGGTGCTAGCACCTGCCACAGGTTACCGTCACCGGTCGAATGTGTCAAAAGCAGTAAAAAGGTATAAAATCCCACACAACGGGTGATCACCACCGTTCCGGATACAATGTGTGAAAACAAGTAAAAAACGACACTTTACATACGGTATGGCGCTGGCACATGTCAAAGTCTACCGTCGCCGATACAATTTGTCAAAAGCACTAAAAAAAGCTGTAAATCCACAAGACGGGTGGTCAGCACCGTTGCCGATAGAATGTGTGGAATGATGTAAAAATGGTGTGGGAAAGTTGTGGCAGCATTTTTTCGTGCATGCGATCACGGAGCTCAAACGGCCGTTTAGTGAAAGTGCTCCTGGGTATTTGATCTGGACATGAGTTGAATCAGAACTCCTTATATCCAACGGCTGCCACCCTGTGCATAGCTACCACCCTTGGTAAATAATCCGCGTCGATATATATATATATATATATATCTATACCTAATAATAAAGGGAGAAGCGTTTCCTCGGTTTGGTCCGTATGATCTAAGGTTTCTGCCAAAAAGTTTCGTCAACGCTTTTTTTGGGACCGTTTTACCCTTCCACCAAAACCCATATTACTGCCAAACGTCAGACGACCTGACTATGGCGGCGAGCCGGCGACGATGGGAGTCTTTCGAGTTGCCCGGACCTACGGTGAAACGTGCGGCTGCGACGGTGGTCTGGCTATGTCGGCTACGAGAGCCACGCGAATCTCCACGGTGCGACTACTACTCATCTCCCGCCTCCGAATCTGGGGGCGCGAGCTCTGAGTGGTGCCGTGGTCCAGCACAGGCTCACCCCCTAACGACGAGCTATCTATCCCATCGACCGTCCGTCCGTGTGGAGGTGGTTTCCCTGCCGGTGCGCCCGCTAGCTGGTGCCGTCCTAATTTAATCTGATGGCAGCCGGCCGTGAGTGTGCTCCACTCCTTTGCCTTGCTCCCAGCGGATGCCCGCGAGAATCCAAGATGGTTCGTACGATTTGGAGCAACGCGGGTCAACATCTGCGCCTCTCGCGAAAATCAAGAGAGACAGCCGGCCGCCGACCAATCCCGAACCGCTTGGAGGGAAGAGGATTTCCTGCTTCTCCCGCAAGATCCAGTCCATCTACCCCCATCCCAACTGTCCGGCTGATTCGAGCTGCATCATCGCCTAGATGTGAAGCTGTTGCATGCTCTGACTCGGTCACCGCAACGCTTGCTAGATGCATTGAAGTCTGATGTTCACTGGGCAATCCATTCGGAGAAAATGATCTACTAGTGAAGCTAATTAACCACCACTAGTAAAGTTGCACGTGCAATGCACGTTCCCATTAATATAAATTTATTTAGACGCATGACACACAAAATGTCCCAAACTATCGGAAAAAATGGAAATTCAATTATATGAAAACAAGACCAACAGAACGTTCTATAAACTGTTAAATCCTATTGAAATATGGTGCCAATTATGTCACACGAAATTCAGGTGAATCAAATTATATCTTAACATTGTTACTTATGTTGCTACTCCTGCTACTCTCACTTCACAGATTAATTATATACAAATGATGAAATAATTATGCTCAAGTCTCAACAAACAACCAAACCTGTTAGTATGCAACCGCTAAAATACTCACAAAACCTGGTTTTTGCATGGATGTACCGATCACTCGCCATTATCAGCAACACCATTAGACTATAAACAAAAGTTTCCGAAACACCTAGCCGAAGTAGTAAATATAAGTAACGAATGCATCAACCGTGTAGATGAATAACTGGAGGGGCATTTGATTCATAAGTACAAGTAAATAAGCACTTACTCTGTTGTCAAACAGTAAAGATGTAAATAGATCTTTCTCTGTCTAAGCAATCACTAATTACATTACCATGTTGGATCACTTCATAAATACGTATCCTTAATTCTCCCTCTGCTTTCATGGCACCAAGACATTTTTTTTTGTAAAGAGACAGGGAGCTTCAATAGCTGACAGATCCTCCATCCAATTTCTATAGTTGATTCCATTCATGCTGCAAGTTTGAAGAATATAGAAGTAACTCTCAGATGCCGGGAACACTTTTTGTGCACATCAACGGAGAAATTCCTGAAGTAGATAAACATTACGCGTAGTTAATAAATTTTAACCAAAATTAAATGAACATGTTGTAGAATAAGGTCTCATATAGTAATACTCTTCTTCATTTCGAACAGTGCTCACAATGATAATCAATTCCAAAATTTAACAATACATGTTTATATCACCTATTCTAGGAGCACATGCACATCAATCCTCTTATATGACTCACACATTCCCATTCAATTAAAATAAACGATAAGTATATCACCAATTCACAATTTCGGGGCAGATGGACTAAATGAAATATCCAAGATAAAGTACAACAGTGTAACACAGGAGCCAAGAACCTTAGCAACATATGGCTATCTAAACATATGTGGTAATAATTTATAATAACATTAGGGTTTTTTTTGGAAAAAAGTCTTCTGCAATTCTAGAGGCCGGGCTTTTTCTACAGGCTAATTCCTGTTCTTCTTCTGTACTCATCAGATAATCACCCGGCGGCATTAGCTAATTCAATTTTTTAAAAGGTTTAAAGGCTCAAGTCATGTGAGCATATAACAAAGAATATAAATCTGTCCAAATAGCGCGTGGGTGACCTACATATGTTCCATTAAAACCAGAAAGATGGAAAACACAATTTTCTTACGAAAAGTTAACGGGAAAAAGATGACCGACAAATGCTCATGTAAGTAATCAACTACATGACTCCAAACATTTGTACTTTGCTTTGGGGGTTTAGAACCAGCTAAGATCCTTCTGGATGAACTAAAATCATGTTATGGTATGCACAAAAACAATGTATTTCACCGCAAATGAAGATTGCACTCTATGTCTTACTGTCTTCAAATATATAGAGGTATTGCAGATATATGGAATTCCAATAGTTCTTGCTTGAGAATGATGGAGGATATGTTGCTGGAAAACTCCACAACCAAACAAAAGCATGTGTATCATCATATATTTACCTTCTGGACCTATACGGAATACACCATATTATTTCAAATCAGTTGTAGATGAACTTGAATATATTCATTTGCATCGTGAAAGATTTCAGAAACACAACCATTAGAAGGGCATGCTCGCATGCATGCTTCATCATATCTTCCCATCATATTATCACAAAACATCCATGCTTCAAGAAGATTTCACATTTTACCTAGTAAAAGACTTTACCTGATTTTGCAAGATGGAGGACCGCATAGAGTTTTTTACACCATACTCAAATTCATTTTATGTAAAGAAATGAAAATTCCTATTCACCATGTTACACATAATTCATACATGCCTTTTCTGCAATAACTCTCAGTTTATTAATCAAATAAGAAAGGTAAACCGATTCGCTGAGATGGTTCATGTCATTGAGGATATTACCACAAGAAAAATAGGTTACTGCATTCTTGTAGATGAATTGATTATGACTCAAAATACTATGATCAATGATAGGGCAACCATATAATTAATCATGTTAAAAGTTAAGAAGAATGTTCTTCAGGTCCGTACCTTATCTCGTGAACATACTGGTAATCACTACCAAGGTCTCCCCGCCTCCCAGGGCTGCAGAGAATAGAAATGTAATATATATAGGCTCGGTTAAAAAGATACGCATGCTTAGTACAAGAACATACCACTAATGCCTTGGCAACATGGAGTTGGCTGACTGATGAAGGTAAGGGATAGTAGGAGAAAGCGAGAACAATATGGGCGAGGGCGCCGAGACCGGCTAGACCAGGTCTGCTGGCCACAACTACAGTGTCTTGTGGCCATGATGGCCAGATAGAGGCGGGTGAAACTGTGATGTATGGCTATGCACCGAGAAAATATGATGATCACTTTTCCTTGCCATCACACTAATACCATAGTTATGATGATCACTTTTCCTTGCCTGATCAGCAATCCCAGTTTGAATCAAAAGAAGTGTTGGGCTTCGAGTTAATCCAATATTAGAACTGACTTTGGTTACGCACTTATGCAAATCTATCTATGTGAATAAACATTTTCTTTGTTTGAATAGAAGAACATATGTGATGATACTATACATCGTTGCGGAATTTATAGAGTTTTCATTGTAGAGAGTAAAGTTAGAAGATATGTGAAATTCATAATAGGTGCAAATATCATAAACTGGGTAGGAGGTGCATGAAAAGAGTCGATATATGCACATAGTGCAAACAAAATATGTTGCCATTAGGTCAGGTTAGCACAACAACTAAAATAGTTAGCATTCATAGCAATGGAACATTAGTCACACAAACAAGTAAATGAATAGTTCTGACTTGTTTGATATGGGCAACCTAGCTCAGTAAGAAAAGGTAAATGTAAAAATACATGATGCTCAATCATCCTATGTTTGTAGTTCACGGAAACAAAACTGATCAGTAGTTGTATGTATCACAGAACATAAACTGCACACATGTTCCACAAAATCATTGAGTTTATGTCAGAATCAAGTAAATAAGTTTTGCCGCATATAAGTACGATCTGCTTCCATTCACCTAAAAGCTCTGCTGGAGCAAACAAAAAAACGCATACTAATCATGTAGAGTTGGACGGAGGAATAGTTCTTACACAGCGCAAATGCAATGCTTAATGTTCAGAACAACATACCCTAGTACATCCCAGTGGTTAATGCACAATCTGAATATGTGGCATATACCCTTGAAAAGAAAATCTTGAACTTGTATATCCGAAGTAATTTATTAGAGATATGGTACTAAAGCTAAATACATGGACATTGGTGGACGGCAATTAAAAATGTGAACAATGGGAAAAGAACATGGCATGCTAGAAAATGTAATCAGGAAAATAGAAGGGACTTTATGTAGCAAGTCTGGAAAATAACCTAATAGCGGAAATCGGTTGTACAAAACTGCACATGCTTATATTCCTATTACTTAGTAGCCGGAAACGGGATCGAAGCTGCCTTCCTGGACCCGGGGTTGTTGACGGGTTCGCGTTCCAGATCGATATGGCTGCTGATCCCGAACAAGTACACTAAATTGCAATGGAAATGTGTACGTACATACCAGATACCATTACACCAAGCATCCAGCCGCTCCTCGCGCCGTCCGTCGAGCTGCCGTAGCGCCGTATGCCCATCTCCATCCCGCGACGCTTACGCCGGCGGCCGGCGACCGACCTGAAGGTCTGCGTCCCTGCTCTATTCAACAGTGGTCGCCGTCAGCACATGGTAATCTATTAATCCTCTCGTCTCTGGCCACAGCTTGGCCGCCTCAATAGCACAGATTAGGAGCTAGGGGATGAGGCAGAGGAACGGCGGCGGAGTGGAGATGTGGAGGCAGGCGGCGACGGCCGAGCTGATGACGGGCGGCGGCGTAGATCACGTCGGCCGCGCTGGTTACCTGCGGCAGCGTTGAGTGTCGTACCAGCAGGGCGGCGGTTTGGGGAAAAAACAGGACGGGAATTTTGATTAGCCACGAATTCATTCAGTTCCGTGTTGTTTCAGATCGTGGGTTTGGGTTGGCGGACAATACAACATTGAGAGAACCTGAGACGTTAGATTTGGGCATGTGGACGGCTCAGATCGTTTGGATCAGCCTCTCTGGCTCTTTTATTAGTAGTGGTGATATTAGTAGTGGTGATGGTGATAGGGACGACAAATATGCATGGCCAAAGCTGCTGGCAACTGCCATCTGACGGGAGCGTGCGGTGCGGTGGTCGTCCTCATCCATGGCACTGCTGGAGCTTGAGAAGGTACCCGATTACTTCTATCAGTATTGATTTCTTTCTCTTGTGTTTGATTCCTGTTAGAGCTAGCAACCACGCTGAGTAGTAGCAACCTGATGGAAGAAAAATTATCAGCTAGCTAGGTTGTTTAGGTACACGGACGTGATGCGATGATGATTTGCTTCGGCCAAAAACCTGTTGGGGCATTGCGATTCATATTGCAGTGACGTCCAACGGGTTCTAGGATGCATGCATTCCTGAATACTATTCTGTCAGTTCAAGGTATACCTGTGTTCAAAGTCTAAATAATAATATGTCTATTTCTAAATGTAGATATGAATGCATTTTAATTGCTTTACATATAGACGCATTACCATATATTGGAGATGATTTCCATGTAAATTATGATTTCTATGTGAATCGAAGGTGTTCTTCTATAAATTAATAATTGATGCATGTTACGTGTTCCATATTTATATTCACAATTCACATCGCATTTGTACTTTTTTAACTGATGCAACATTAGAAATGATAATTTTCTTGCAAACAACAAGTTGTGACGGCATGCTGAGGAAGGCGTCAATGCCCAGGACATTGACGACAAGTACCCAAGCTAGGCAACGAGTGGGGGAATTTTAAAAGTTTCACATTTTTGCTAGGGAGAAAAAATTTAAGAGTAAAATTGAAGGAAGATGATTTTCAGTTTTTTTTATTTGCATATTTTCTCTCCCGGTGCAACGCACGGGCCTTTTTCCTAGTATATATATATATATATCAATATATGATCTCATCGGACATGTATTTTGCAACCTATGTGGCCAATATCAATATATATTCGTCTCAAGTATGTACATCCAATTTTTTCTACCATTGTTCCAATTTTTTTCAAGCTCCGCCACTGGCGGCCGCAACTACCAGTCTACCACACCGTCATGCCCTACTTCCCTCCCCCGGTACGCGCCCAGGCGCCCCGCCCTCTCCCGTGTGGCTCCGTGCCCATGAAGATGGACCCGCTCAGTTCTAGCTTCACGGCCTCCGGTCAGGATCTCAGTATGGGCCGCTATCCTGATTTTGCCGAGGATGCGATCCCCAAATCTCTTTCCTTTGTGTGTAAAAGGGCTCACGGGTCTTGGCCCAAGCTGAAGCATGAGGGAAATTGATTGGATTTAAAGTTTGCCAGGATGCATTGGCAGGAGTATAAAATTTGTTGTATGTTGATGATTCTGTAATTTTGATGCAAGCAGATGAGGCTAATGCTTGATGTCTAAACCGTATATCGGATACCTGTTGTTAAGCTTCTGGATAAGTGGTTAGTAAATCAAAGTCGAGTATCTTTTCCAATCCAAATGCAAATCTGGATATTATGAAGGTGGCACTTACGGATAAATACCTTGGTTTGCTAGCCATGGTTGGTGCGGATAGATCTATGTCATGTTAGTTCCTGGTAGACCGTGTATGTCAAATAATTAATGGGTGGGAGCAGATTTTATCTTCGGGGTGGAAAGGAGGTGCTACTCAAAGCGATAGCCCAAGCAATACCATCTTATGAAATGTCAGTTTTCAAAATTAAAGGAATCACTACGGCGATGTCAAATTTTTGGTGGGTGATGGTGCTATTCAAAAGAGGATGCATTGGGTAGCGTGGTGAAAATTATGTGTACCAAAAAAGAAAGGAGGTATGTATTTTAGAGATATTCATTGCTTTAACCTTGTGTTGCTAGCTAAACAAGTTCGGAAACTGTTGGAGGAACCCGATTCTTTCTGTGCGAGAGTTCTTCGTACTAAGTATTTTCCATCCGAGGACTTACTTAAAGCGCTGATAAAGAAAGGCAGCTCCTTCGCTTGGCAAAGTATATGGTATTGTATCCAGACATTCAAAAAAGGGACATATTTGGGGTGTCGGCCTAGGTGATAAGATCAATCTAAGATGATGAGTGGATTCCAGTCATTCACGTGAGGTATTTACACCAAAGGAGCAAAACATATATACTATAGTGTCCAGATACATCTAAATTTTAACAAATCTCAGACAACCGTTGTGGGAATGGAGGGAGAACTAGAGTTCATGAACTGATTGATCCAATCACAAACTCATAGGATGGACATCTAACTGAGCAAACTTTCTGGCAATTAATGCACAAAGAATATTGGCAATACTGATGACCCACAAGTATAGGGGATCGCAACAGTTTTCGAGGGAAGTAAAACCCAATTTATTGATTCGACACAAGGGGAGCCAAAGAATATTTGTAAGCCTTAACAGCGGAGTTGTCAATTCAGCTGCACCTGAAAACAGACTTGCTCGCAAGAGTTTATCAGTAGCAATAGTTTTATAGCAGTAGCAGTAGTGAAATATCAGCAGTGTAACAAAGACAGCAGTAGTGATTATAGTAAACAACAGGATTAAAATACTGTAAGCACAGGGATGGATGAACGGGCGCTGCATGAATAAGAGAACTCATGTAACAATCAAGGTAGGGCATTTGCAGATAGTAATAAAACAGCATCCAAGTACTAAACAATTATAGGCATGTGTTCCATATATAGTCGTACGTGCTCGCAATGAGAAACTTGCACAACATCTTTTGTGTCCTACCAGCCGGTGGCAGCCGGGCCTTGATTGCGCGTAGTTAACACGTCCGTTGGGAACCCCAAGAGGAAGGTATGATGCGCACAGCAGCAAGTTTTCCCTCAGTAAGAAATCAAGGTTTAATCGAACCAGTAGGAGCCAAGAAGCACGTTGAAGGTTGATGGCGGCGGAGTGTAGTGCGGCGCAACACCAGGGATTCCGGCGCCAACGTGGAACCTGCACAACACAATCACAGAACTTTGCCCCAACGTAACAGTGAGGTTGTCAATCTCACCGGCTTGCTGTAACAAAGGATTAGATGTATAGTGTGGATCATGATTGTTTGCGAAGAACAGTAAAGAACAATTGCAACAGATTGTATTTCAGATGTAAAGAATAGGACCGGGGTCCACAGTTCACTAGAGGTGTCTCTCTCATAAGATAAATAGCATGTTGGGTGAACAAATTACAGTCGGGCAATTGACAAATAGAGAGGGCATGACCATGCACATACATGATATGATGAGTATAGTGAGATTTAATTGGGCATTACGACAAAGTACATAGACCGCTATCCAACTGCATCTATGCCTAAAAAGTCCACCTTCAGGTTATCATCCGAACCCCTTCCGTATTAAGTTGCAAACAACAGACAATTGCATTAAGTATGGTGCGTAATGTAATCAATAACTACATCCCCGGACATAGCATCAATGTTTTATCCCTAGTGGCAACAGCACATCCACAACCTTAGAACTTTCTGTCACTGTCCCAGATTTAATGGAGGCATGAACCCACTATCGAGCATAAATACTCCCTCTTGGAGTTAAGTAAAAACTTGGCCAGAGCCTCTACTAATAACGGAGAGCATGCAAGATCATAAACAACACATAGATAATAGATTGATAATCAACATAACATAATATTCTCTATCCATCGGATCCCGACAAACACAACATATAGCATTACAGATAGATGATCTTGATCATGTTAGGCAGCTCACAAAATCCGACAATGAAGCACATAAGGAGAAGACGACCATCTAGCTACTGCTATGGACCCATAGTCCAGGGGTGAACTACTCACTCATCAATCCGGAGGCGATCATGGCGGTGAAGAGACCTCCGGGAGATGATTCCCCTCTCCGGCAGGGTGCCGGAGGCGATCTCCTGAATCCCCGAGATGGGATTGGCGGCGGCGGCGTCTCGGGGGTTTTCCGTATCGTGGCTCTCGGGCCGACGGAGACTATATGTAGGCGGAAGGGCAGGTCAGGGGGCCACACGAGGGCCCCACACACCAGGGCCGCGCGGCCAAGGCCTGGGCCGCGTCGCCCTTTGTGGCGGCGCCTCGTGGCCCCACTTCGTAAGTCCTCCGGTCTTCTGGAAGCTTCGTGGAAAAATAGGCCCCTGGGCGTTGATTTCGTCCAATTCCGAGAATATTTCCTTACTAGGATTTCTGAAACTAAAAACAGTAGAAAACAAACGGCTCTTCGGCATCTCGTTAATAGGTTAGTGCCGGAAAATGCATAAATATGACATAAAGTATGCATAAAACATGTAGATATCATCAATAATGTGGCATGGAACATAAGAAATTATCGATACGTCGGAGACGTATCAGCATCCCCAAGCTTAGTTCTGCTCGTCCCGAGCAGTAAACGATAACAAAGATAATTTCTGGAGTGACATGCCATCATAACCTTGATCATACTATTGTAAGCATATGTAATGAATGCAGCGATCAAAACAATGGTAATGACATGAGTAAACAAATGAATCATAAAGCAAAGACTTTTCATGAATTGTACTTTCAAGACAAGCATCAATAAGTCTTGCATAAGAGTTAACTCATAAAGCAATAAATCAAAGTAAAGGTATTGAAACAACACAAAGGAAGATTGAGTTTCAGCGGTTGCTTTCAACTTATAACATGTATATCTCATGGATATTGTCAATGTAAAGTAATATAACAAGTGCAATATGCAAGTATGTAGGAATCAATGCACAGTTCACACAAGTGTTTGCTTCTTGAGGTGGAAAGAGATAGGTGAACTGACTCAACATAAAAGTAAAAGAAAGGCCCTTCGCAGAGGAAGCATTGATTGCTATATTTGTGCTAGAGCTTTGGTTTTGAAAACAAGAAACAATTTTGTCAACGGTAGTAATAAAGCATATGTGTTATGTAAATTATATCTTACAAGTTGCAAGCCTCATGCATAGTGTACTAATAGTGCCCGCACCTTGTCCTAATTAGCTTGGATTACCGGGATTATCATCGCAATACACATGTTTTAACCAAGTGTCACAAAGGGGTACCTCTATGCCGCTTGCACAAAGGTCTAAGGAGAAAGCTCGCATTTGGATTTCTCGCTTTTGATTATTCTCAACTTAGACATTCATACCGGGACAACATAGACAACAGATAATGGACTCCTCTTTAATGCATAGCAACAATTAATGTTCTCATATGAGATTGAGGATATATGTCCAAAGCTGAAACTTCCACCATGATTCATGGCTTTAGTTAGCGGCCCAATGTTCTTCTCTAACATTATGCATGCTCTAACCATTAAATGAGTGGTAAATCTCCCTTACTTCAGACAAGACGGACATGCATAGCAACTCACATGATATTCAACAAAGAGTAGTTGATGGCGTCCCCAGGAACATGGTTATCGCACAACAAACAACTTAATAAGAGATAAAGTGCATAAGTACATATTCAATACCACAATAGTTTTTAAGCTATTTGTCCCATGAGCTATATATTGCAAAGGTAAAGAATGGAAATTTTAAAGGTAGCACTCAAGCAATTTACTTTGGAATGGCGGAGAAATACCATGTAGTAGGTAGGTATGGTGGACACAAATGGCATAGTGGTTGGCTCAAGGATTTTGGATGCATGAGAAGTATTCCCTCTCGATACAAGATTTAGGCTAGCAAAGTTATTTGAAACAAACAAAAGGATGAACCGGTGCAGCAAAACTTACATAAAAGACATATTGTAAACATTATAAGACTCTACACCGTCTTCCTTGTTGTTCAAAACTCAATACTAGAAATTATCTAGACTTTAGAGAGACCAATTATGCAAACCAAATTTTAGCAAGCTCTATGTATTTCTTCATTAATAGGTGCAAAGTATATGATGCAAGAGCTTAAACATGAGCACAACAATTGCCAAGTATCAAATTATTCAAGACATTTTATAATTACTACATGTAGCATTTCTCGATTCCAACCATATAACAATTTAACGAAGAAGATTCAACCTTCGCCATGAATACTATGAGTAAAGCCTAAGGACATATTTGTCCATATGCAACAGCGGAGCGTGTCTCTCTCCCACACAATGAATGCTAGGATCCATTTTATTCAAACAAAAACAAAAACAAAAACAAACCGACGCTCCAAGCAAAGCACATAAGATGTGATGGAATAAAAATATAGTTTCGGGGAGGAACGATAATGTTGTCGATGAAGAAGGGGATGCCTTGGGCATCCCCAAGCTTAGACGCCTGAGTCTTCTTAAAATATGCAGGGGTGAACAACCGGGGCATCCCCAAGCTTAGAGCTTTCACTCTCCTTGATCATATTGTATCATCTCCCTCTCTTGATCCTTGAAAACTTCCTCCACACCAAACTCGAAACAACTCATTAGAGGGTTACTGCACAATAACAATTTACATGTTCAGAGGTGACATAATCATGCTTAACACTTCTGGACATTGCACAAAGCTATTGGGCATTAATGGAACAAAGAAATTCATCCAACATAGCAAAAAGAGGCAATGCGAAATAAAAGGCAGAATCTGTCAAAACAGAACAGTTCGTAAAGACGAATTTTAAAGTGGCACCAGACTTGCTCAAATGAAAATGCCCAAATTGAATGAAAGTTGCGTACATATCTGAGGATCACTCACGTAAATTGGCATAATTTTCTGAGTTACCTACAGAGAATTAGGCCCAGATTCGTGACAGCAAAGAAATCTGTTTCTGCGCAGTAATCCAAATCTAGTATGAACCTTACTATCAACGACTTTACTTGGCACAACAATGCACAAAACTAAGATAAGGAGAGGTTGCTACAGTAGTAAACAACTTCCAAGACTCAAATATAAAATAAAGGTACTGTAGTAAAAATATGGGTTGTCTCCCATAAGCTTTTCTTTAACGCCTTTCAGCTAGGCGCAGAAAGTGTATATCAAGTGTTATCAAGAGATGAAGCATCAACATTACCTTGGGCTTTACCCTTACCTTTCTTGTTCCTTTTCTTACTCTTTGATTTAGGGAATATATGTCTACCCCCGGGTGTAGAGGTGAATTTTAGGGTGCCTTCTCCCATATCTATGACTGCTCCCAATAGTTTCAGCAGGGATCTTCCGAGTGTGATTTGTCCTGTTCCTGCACATTCAATAACAAGATAATCAATGGATATTGTTCTCCCAAGAACGGTTGTATGCACACCCGCAGCTATTCATTTAGGAATTATAACAGAGTTATCAATAAGAGTTATTCCTTCTCCCCTTCAACGAATCCCCAAAGTTTCAAAGATTCATGAATACTCTTAGGCATTAGGCAAAATTCAGACATAATATCACAATTGGCATGAAGAGTTTGGTCACCGATAACAATTTTAATAGTAGGATCCCATAATGAAGGTTCAGAGTTCACTAAAACTTGGTCAAGACGGTTACGAACATATCTATAATTTTCATTCAAGCGAGATGCACTTGTCTCAAGAGTGTTTAATCTATTATAAATGCTAATAAGGGCTGAATCAAAGTTATTAGCTGAATCATGTGATGCAACCAACTTCTTTATGGCATTAAAAGCTTGATCCCCATTGCAATGAAGGAAATCTCCTCCCACTACAGCATCCAAGGCATATCTATAGCGAATCATAAGACCAAAATAAAAATTACTAAGGAGCAAACTTAGAGTCATTTGAGGTTCAGCTTTACGATAAGAAGTAAAAATTCTGGACCAAACATCTTTAAAACTCTCCTCATCCCCTTGTTTAAAAGTGAAGACTAATTCCTCAGGTGAAGAAGTAACAGGTGCAGAACTAGACATGGTAGCAAAAGTAAAATGCAAGTAACTATTTTTTTTGTGTGTTTTTGATATAGAGAACAAGACAGTAAATAAAGTAAAGCTAGCAACTAATTTTTTTGTGTTTTGATAAAATGCAGCAAACAAGAAAGTAAATAAAATAAAGCAAGACAAAAACAAAGTAAAGAGATTGGATTGTGGAGACTCCCCTTGCAGCGTGTCTTGATCTCCCGGCAACGGCGCCAGAAAAAGAGCTTGATTGCGCGTAGTTAACACGTCCGTTGGGAACCCCAAGAGGAAGGTATGATGCGCACAGCAGCAAGTTTTCCCTCAGTAAGAAACCAAGGTTTAATCGAACCAGTAGGAGCCAAGAAGCACGTTGAAGGTTGATGGCGGCGGAGTGTAGTGCGGCGCAACACCAGGGATTTCGGCGCCAACGTGGAACCTGCACAACACAATCACAGAACTTTGCCCCAACGTAACAGTGAGGTTGTCAATCTCACCGGCTTGCTGTAACAAAGGATGAGATGTATAGTGTGGATGATGATTGTTTGCGAAGAACAGTAAAGAACAATTGCAGCAGATTGTATTTCAGATGTAAAGAATAGGACCGGGGTCCACAGTTCACTAGAGGTGTATCTCCCATAAGATAAATAGCATGTTGGGTGAACAAATTACAGTCGGGCAATTGACAAATAGAGAGGGCATGACCATGCACATACATGATATGATGAGTATAGTGAGATTTAATTGGGCATTACGACAAAGTACATAGACCGCTATCCAGCATGCATCTATGCCTAAAAAGTCCACCTTCAGGTTATCATCCGAACCCCTTCCAGCATTAAGTTGCAAACAAGACAATTGCATTAAGTATGGTGTGTAATGTAATCAATAACTACATCCTCGAACATAGCATCAATGTTTTATCCCTAGTGGCAACAGCACATCCACAACCTTAGAACTTTCTGTCACTGTCCCAGATTTAATGGAGGCATGAACCCACTATCGAGCATAAATACTCCCTCTTGGAGTTAAGAGCAAAAACTTGGCCAGAGCCTCTACTAATAACGGAGAGCATGCAAGATCATAAACAACACATAGATAATAGATTTATAATCAACATAACATAATATTCTCTATCCATCGGATCCCGACAAACACAACATATAGCATTACAGATAGATGATCTTGATCATGTTAGGCAGCTCACAAGATCCGACAATGAAGCACATAAGGAGAAGACGACCATCTAGCTACTGCTATGGACCCATAGTCCAGGGGTGAACTACTCACTCATCAATCCGGAGGCGATCATGGCGGTGAAGAGACCTCCGGGAGATGATTCCCCTCTCCGGCAGGGTGCCGGAGGCGATCTCCTGAATCCCCGAGATGGGATTGGCGGCGTCTCGTAAGGTTTTCCGTATCGTGGCTCTCGGTCGGGGTTTCGCGACGGAGACTATATGTAGGCGGAAGGGCAGGTCAGGGGGCCACACGAGGGCCCCACACACCAGGGCCGCGCGGCCAAGGCCTGGGCCGCGCCGCCCTATTGTGGCGGCGCCTCGTGGCCCCACTTCGTAAGTCCTCCGGTCTTCTGGAAGCTTCGTGGAAAAATAGGCCCCTGGGCGTTGATTTCGTCCAATTCCGAGAATATTTCCCCACTATCGAGCATAAATACTCCCTCTTGGAGTTAAGAGCAAAAACTTGGCCAGAGCCTCTACTAATAACGGAGAGCATGCAAGATCATAAACAACACATAGATAATAGATTGATAATCAACATAACATAATATTCTCTATCCATCGGATCCCGACAAACACAACATATAGCATTACAGATAGATGATCTTGATCATGTTAGGCAGCTCACAAGATCCGACAATGAAGCACATAAGGAGAAGACGACCATCTAGCTACTGCTATGGACCCATAGTCCAGGGGTGAACTACTCACTCATCAATCCGAGGCGATCATGGCGGTGAAGAGACCTCCGGGAGATGATTCCCTCTCGGCGGGCCGGAGGCGATCTCCTGAATCCCCGAGATGGGATTGGCGGCGGCGTCTCAGTAAGGTTTTCCGTATCGTGGCTCTTGGTACTGGGGGTTTCGCGACGGAGACTATATGTAGGCGGAAGGGCAGGTCAGGGGGCCACACGAGGGCCCCACACACCAGGGCCACGCGGCCAAGGCCTGGGCCGCGCCACCCTGTTGTGCGGCGCCTCGTGGCCCCACTTCGTAAGTCCTCCGGTCTTCTGGAAGCTTCGTGGAAAAATAGGCCCCTGGGCGTTGATTTCGTCCAATTCGAGAATATTTCCTTACTAGGATTTCTGAAACCAAAAACAGCAGAAAACAGAACTGGCTCTTCGGCATCTCGTTAATAGGTTAGTGCCGGAAAATGCATAAATATGACATAAAGTATGCATAAAACATGTAGATATCATCAATAATGTGGCATGGAACATAAGAAATTATCGATACGTCGGAGACGTATCAGGCCTCTAGGGAATCTACTGGAAATTAAGGTACTCCTTTTAATAGAACACCGGAGCAAAGCATTAACACTCCGGGAACACATGTGATCCTCATATCACCACCTTCCCCTCTGGTTGTCCCAATTTCTGTCACTTTGGGGCCTCGGGTTCCGGACAGCAATATGTGTATACAACTTGCAGGTATGATCATAAAACAATGAATATCATCATGAAACAATAACATGTTCAGATCTGAGATCATGGCACTCGGGCCCTAGTGACAAGCATTAAGCATAACAAGTTGCAACAATATCATAAAAGTACCAACAACGGATACTAGACACTATGCCCTAACAATCTTATGACTATTACATGATCAATCTCATCCAATCCCTACCATCCCCTTCATCCTACAGCGGGGGAATTACTCACACATGGATGGGGGAAGCATGGATGGTCGATGGAGAGGCGTCGGTGGTGATGATGGCGATGATCTCCTCCAATTTCCCGTCCCGGCGGAGTGCCAAAACAGAGTTTCTGGTCCCGAGACGGAGTTTCGCGATGGCGGCGGTGTTCTGGATGTCTTCTGGCAATTTCGTCTAACCCCCATGCGTTTTAGGTCGAAACCCTTAGGTAGTCCAGAGGGGGGGGCTGCCCGAGGCGCCGCCACCATAGGCCGGCGCGCCCAGGGCCTGCCGCGCCGCCTGGTGGGGTGGCTGCCTCATGGCCCCCTCCTTCTGGTCTTCTGGCTCCGTTATTCTTCTGTGAAAATAGGCCCATTGGAATTAATCCCGGGATTTTCCTGAAAGTTGAGTTTGCACAAAAACGAGACACCGAGCAATTCTCTGAAAACAGCGTTAGTCCGTGTTAGTTGTATCCAAAATACACAAATTAGAGGCAAAACAATAGCAAAAGTGTTCGGGAAAGTAGATACGTTTTGGACGTATCAACTCCCCAAAGCTTAGCTTGCTTGTCCTCAAGCAATTCAGTTAACTGAGTGCGATAAAAGAACTTTCACGAACACATTTGTTCATATGATGTAAATATTCTCATGATATGGACAAGTACTTAGGCAATTCATAATAAGACACATGCAAATAAAGTCATCTAATAGCTATGTCAATCATGGAAAAGGTATCAACAAATTAATAATAAGCATCATGAATCATGTCTATCAGCAGGATTGCAATGTTCATAAAAGGATATGATAAAGTGGTATCTCGCTTGCCCGTATTTGTACAGCAAAACATAAATGCTCGGGCACCTTTGAAGTTCATGGAAAGACTGGAAG
Source organism: Lolium multiflorum (assembly GCA_030979885.1). NCBI lineage: Eukaryota > Viridiplantae > Streptophyta > Magnoliopsida > Poales > Poaceae > Lolium > Lolium multiflorum. The sequence goes on along the minus strand of CM061749.1, from coordinate 233,837,819 downwards.
TAGAGATTGTCAAAGATAAAAGCATCAAAGTTATACCACAATTAATCACATTTTGGGACAAGCATATTATACTAAGAATGACAGTTGTGCTCTCAAGAAAGTGCTCAAAGAAAGGATGGTGACTCAACATAAAAGTAAAAGATTGGCCCTTCGCAGAGGGAAGCAGGGATTAACATGTGCTAGAGCTTTTCATTTTTCTAAGACAGAAGTAAAATGGTTTTGAGAGGTGTTTGTTGTTGTCAACGAATGATAGTGGGCACTCTAACTACCTTGTCAACCAGACTTTCAAGAGCGGCTCCCATGAAGGACGTTATCTCTACCAGCAAGGTAGATCATCCCTCTTCTCTTTTGTTTACATATGTATTTTAGTTTCATTATGGATGACACTCCCCCCAACCTTTGCTTACACAAGCCATGGCTAACCGAATCCTCGGGTGCCTTCCAACATTCTCATACCATGGAGGAGTGTCTATTTGCAAATTAAGTTGCTTACTGATAAATCAGGGCAAAGCATGTGAAGAGAATTATTGATGAAAATTAATTAATTGGGGCTGGGAACCCCGTTGCCAGCTCTTTTTGCAAAATTATTGGATATGCGGATGTGCCACTAGTCCATTGGTGAAAGTCCGTCAGGAGTAAATGACAAGGTTGAAAGATAAAACACCACATACATCCTCATGAGCTATAAAACATTAACACAAATTGAGAAGTACTTTGAAGGTTTAAAGGTAGCACATGAGAATTTACTTGGAATGGTTTGAAATGCCATGCATAGGTATTTATGGTGGACACTTTGGAATAACTTGGTTTTCAGGGGTTTGGAAGCACGAGCAGCGTTCCCGCTCAGTACAAGTGAAGGCTAGCAATAGACTGGGAAGCGACAATCAAGAGAGCAATAACTGTCATAATCATGCTTGCGACAAAATAAATTAACAGAGGCATAAAAGTGATACAAGAACTCTGAGGAAAAGTAAATCATCGAGGCTTAATTGACTTTTGTTCAGTCATATGCATGCGTGAGCATGTGCCAAGTCAATTTAAGTGAATTATTCAGAGGGGGATACCACAATGTCATACCTATCTATGAATAAAACAATGCAAGCAAATATTTATGACATGCTACTCATATTAATAAATTGGAGCTAAACATGAGAGATCATGAACTACTAGACTTCATTAAATGACATATACCTCACATGAACCAACTAAGCATGCTCACATGGATGAGTATATGTACAAAAATGAAAACAAATAGAATTCATACCAGCCTCTCACCACAGTCGGATTGTCGTAGATCGTCATTATTGCCTTTCACTTGTGTAGCTTGAATAATATGGAATGAAAACCAAGCTCCAACCACCGAAGACCGCTGAACTCCACAGTGAATTTTACAAAACTAGAGAAGAACAACAAATATTTTTGGTGTTTTCGAATTGGAAACAAGAACAAAAGAAAACAAGCAAACAAAGCAAAATCTTTTTGGATTTTCTCATAGCTCCAACGATAGCAAATAAAGCAAAATAAGAACAAGAAACCAAAATAAACAAATGGTAAAGAGAAGCAACAAAAATATTTTTGGTCTTTTTGTGTTTTAGGAAAGAAACAAAGCAAAAACAAGAGAATGAAAACTAAAAGAATCACATAAACACAAAGTAACAGAAATCTGCCAAACTTGACAGCAGTACAGTAATCTATTTTTACGAAAATCTTCCGCTGCTCAACTCGAAAAGTGATGAACTAATGAAAGTTAGATAATAACCTGGGGAACATGCACAAAAATTGGCTTCACAAAATAACGTTCTGGCTGTTTTTAGGAATTTTTTTAGTATCAGTCCAGAATCTGTTTTCAAACAGCACTTCCCCAAATATCATCTCCCTCTTATTAGAAACCACCTTAAGAAGTTAAACAAGTATATAAAAGTATCCAGCAATTGTAATATGCAATGAATGAGTGATGCCGGTATACCTCCCCCCAAGCTTAGGCTTTTGGTCTAAGTGGAGATCAACCCCAGCGAGGTCAGGGTTCCACGCCGGTGGATCGTACATGGTGTAGTCATAGTAAGGTCCCTGTGCAAAAGAAAAGGGTGAAGGCTCCACATGACCAAAATGTTGATGTGAAGAGCTCGCTGCATCGGATGACAAGTCGAGGTGTTCCTCGACCTCCTCCGTGTCGTCCCCTGCATGATGGCCATCCCCCTCTATGTATGCATTCAGTTCATCTTCCGTGACTGACCAATTTTTCCTGGAATCAAGGTTAAACAAAACAGGTGCAGGCAATCCTACTAGCCTTTCAGTTTTCTTAGTTGTTCTCCAATTTTTCTTGTAAAATGTTATCTTGTAAGACAGGTTACTCAAATTAGACAAATCAGAAACAAAGTCATGTTTAATCATGGAAACAATGTCAAGTTTCTCCATGGAGAGCTGAATATCAAGATGGTGAGGTTCTACACCATGCATAGCTAATAAACGAGAGGCGATGAGACCTCCACAAATTCCTCCCTTCTCACGGTTAGTAGCAAGTCTATATGCTATCAAAGCACCCAAATTATAAGTCCTATCACATTGCAATGCAGCAGCTAGGAAAGCCAAATCCTGGATAGATAACTTATTTGCATTCTTTCTAGCAAGAACGCACTTGGTGATGAAATAAGCAAAGTAGCGAATAGCTGGGAGTTGAATACTACTGATTTTACCACTATCATCTGAGAAGCTTCTCCCTTGACAAATCATCTTGTATAGACTCAAGAGCTCCTGCGGCAGTCCCCTAACCTTCTCGCATGATCCCCATTGTGGCACTCTAATTGTTGCACAAAAATCATCAAAGGGCAAGTTGACAGTTTTATTATAAATTTTGTATCGAACCATGGGGTTAGTTTGGGACCAATTGAATTCAAAATCCTGCACCATTGACATGGTTAGTTTTGCATATTGGTAAGGTTCACCAACAACAAAACCTTCCAAACCTGCATTGGAAATCAGATTTTGAACATCTCGCAAGATTCCTGCACTCCTCATAAAATCAACGCATGGGTAGTAAGAGGGGTATACTCCCTCTTCGCGGTGAACTCTCATAACTCTTTGCACCTCCAATTCTTGTTGGTTCAGTTGGTGCCTATTCCACTCCATTTTCTGAAATTTTTCAATAAACATTATAAAAGTTGATTTGGAGGCATATAATTGAGGGAAACTACTCTAGGAACTTGATAGAGTGCTAAACATGCATCAAAACTAATTTTTACAACTTAGAACAAGCATGCAAGCTCACTTAACATGTTACCTACAACAGCAAAATATTCAAGATATACTCAACCAAACAAAATTCTATTTGGATAATCGGAGGAGTCACATACCGGAGAGCAAATGTGCCAAATTTCAGACAGAAATCTGAGCTGAGCAAAGAGATCGAAGAATCCTGAGCTCTTGAGCAAAAACGCGAGTGAGAGAAAGTTGGTACGAGTTTTTTCGGGAGAGAGAGTAGAATGGGAGGAAGAGATGACTTAGTGGGGCAAGGAGGGGCCCACACCACATGGCGCGCCCCTCCCGCCGCGCTCATGGGGGCAGCCGGGTTCCCCAGTCAGCCCCAGGCACTCCCAGGTTGCTCTTCGAAAAATAAGACCAACGGTATAATTTTTGTAATTTTTTGAAAACTTTGAAAAATGCACATTTTTGGGTGTTAAAATTATTATTGCAGGGCAGAAAAAGATTTTTCAAACCTCTAAACAATCAAAGCATCTTGCAAAAAAAGTAATGCTACAGCAAGTGAAACAAGTGGAGAAAGAAAGAAATGTTGTTTAGCTCTTCTATGCATATAAAATATACTTGTTAACAAGGTTGATCAAGTCTTGCCACCAAATAATTTTTACATGTCATAAGAAGAAATAAATCTCAAATCAATCATGTTACCTTATATTGTATTGATATGGATCCAATCACAAGAGTTTGATATTCTTCTTTAGGCTCATATATTGGACAATCAATATCTCCCACTTTGATAGATCTCAAATTAGAAATTGTATTAACTCCATATACTTTATCAATCCTCTTGGGAAAATAAACAGTATGTTCCTTGTCATCAACATTGAAAGTAACTTTTCCTTTATTGCAATCAATAACAGCCCCTGCAGTATTAAGAAAAGGTCTTCCAAGAATAATGGACATATTATCATCTTCAGGCATTTCCAACACAACAAAATCAGTTAATATTAAGCAATTTTGAGTAACTTGAACAGGAACATCCTCACATACACCAACAGCAGTAGATTTATCAGCCATTTGCAAAGATATATCGGTTGGTATCAACTTATCTAAATCAAGTCTCTTGTAAAGAGAAATAGGCATAACACTAACTCCTGCTCCCAAATCACATAGAGCAGTTCTCACATAATTATTCTTGATGGAACAAGGAATAGTCGGTATACCTGGGTCGTCCAGCTTCTTTGGAACCTTGCCATTGAAAGAGTAATTAGCAAGCATAGTGGAAATCTCCTCATTAGGAATTTTCCTTTTGTTAGAGACAATATTTTTCATATACTTTGAATAAGGAGGCAATTTAATAGCATCAGTCAAAGGAATTTGCAAGAACAAAGGTTTCATCCAATCACAAAATTTATTATAGTGTTCTTCTTCCTTTGATTTTAGTTTCTTAGCAGGAAAAGGCATTTTCTTTTGAACCCAAGGTTCTCTTTCATTACCATGTTTCTTAGCAATAAAATCTTCTTTAATATACTTTTTATTTTTAGCATGCTTGTCAGGTTCATCTTCAACTTCTTCTTTATCAGAAGCATCATTCTTATCATTATCTTTATCATGTTCATTACCACTTTCAGTTTCAGCATCAGAAATAGAAATACTATTAGGATCATTAGCAGGCTCAGAGGATTCTACAACAGTTTTATGTTTCTTCTTCTTTTTCTTGGAAGGAGCACTAGTTTCAGTTCGTTGAGAATCTTGTTCAACTCTTTTGGGATGCCCCTCAGGATATAGAGGGTCCTGAGTAGAAACACCACCTCTAGTTGTTACCTCATAAGCATGTTTTTCTTTAGAACTATTTTTCAACAAGTCATTTTGCACTTTAGTGAGTTGATCAATTTGAGTTTGAACCATATGAAAATGTTTAATAAGCATCTTAACATCATTGGAGGTTCTCTCCACAATATCATGCAATTCACTAATAGCTTGAGAATTTCTCATTAAATGATTCTCTACTCTCATATTAAAATTATCTTGCTTAACAATATAATTATCGAACTCATCTAAACATTGATCAGGAGGTTTTGAATGCGGAATATCTTCCCTACTAAAGCGTTGAAGAGAATGTACCTCAATCATGGATGAAGGGGAGTTATCTTACATAAATCTTCTATGGGAGGTAAATTCTTCACATCTTCAGATTTGATACCTTTCTTCTTAAGAGATTTCTTGGCTTCCCTCATATCTTCATCATTTAATTTAATCATACCCCTCTTCTTCAATATTGGCGGAGTTGGTTCAGGTGTAGTCCAATCATCATGATTCTGGCCTATTTTAGCCAATAATTCTTCCGCGGAGTTGTTTTCCTGAAACACAACCAGCACAACTATCCAGGTATGCCCTAGACTCAATGGTTAGTCCACTATAGAATATATCAAGTAAATCATGCTTTTCCAAATCATGTCCAGGCCGAGCTCTGATAAGAGAGCAAAATCTTGCCCAAGCTTCAATTTCTCTCCATCTTCCTGGTCAAAACTATAAATTTTCTGCAAAGCAATATGTTGAGCACTAGCAGGAAAGTATTCCGAAAGAAAACATCAAGCAAACCACTTGGACTATCAATAGAATCAGGAGGTAAACTATTATACCAAGTTTTAGCATCATCCTTTAATGAGAAAGGAAAAATTTTAGCAACAAAATAAGTACGCTTCTTGATATCATCAGAAAACAAGCTACTCAAAGTTGAAAGCTCATTCATGTGTTCTACAGGACTTTCTTTTTCAGTACCACAAAAAGGTGTTTTCTCAACAATAGATATATGAGATAAATCAAGAGAAAAATCATAATCCTTATCCTTAATGTTTATAGGAGATGTAGCAAATTTAGGATCAGGAGACAACTTATGTCTAACAGTATGTTGTGCAAGAAGCTTTTTAATTTTACTTGCATCAGTAGTAGCATTGCATTTATCAATAAAATCATCATCAAGTTCCACATAATCATCATCAAGATCATCACTAGAGTATTCAACAGACTCAGGTGAATTAACAGGTGTAACAATATTTTTATTAGGAGTTTCAGTATTTTCAATTTGTCTAGACGTAGCAATTGTAGCATCTAGAAAGGATCCTAACGAACCACTATCATCAAGCACAGAAGCATCATCAAAATTATAAGAATTTTCAGATTCAGCAGAAGTACCAACATGTGAAGCTTGTGGTGGTGAAACAAGTTGACTTATCACAGATGGTGAATCAAGAGCAGCAGAGGTACTCAGAGTTGTACCTTTTCTTGTAGTGGATGGTAATATGGCGACTTTAGTATCGCGAGGTTTACCCATGATGGAGAATTTGCAGCGAACAATATCAATCCAGGTGAACTTGCAAATAAAGCTATGCTCCCCGGCAACACCAGAAAATAGTCTTGATGACCCACAAGTATAGGGGATCGCAAAGTTCTTCGAGGAAGTAAAACCCAATTTATTGATTCGACACAAGGGGAGCCAAAGAATATTTGTAAGCCTTAACAAAGTTGTCAATTCAGCACTGAAACAGACTTGCTCGCAAGAGTTTATCTAGCAACAGTTTTATAGCGATGCGATAGTGAAATATCAGCAGCGGTAACAAAGACAGATAGTGGTTATAGTAAACGGATTAAAATACGTAGGCACGGGGATGGATGAACGGCGCTGCATGGATAAGAGAACTCATGTAACAATCAAGGTAGGGCATTTGCAGATAGTAATTAAAACGTATCCAAGTACTAAACAATTATAGGCATGTGTTCCATATATAGTCGTACGTGCTCGCAATGAGAAACTTGCACAACATCTTTTGTCCTACCAGGTGGCAGCGGGGCCTCTAGGGAATCTACGGAAATTAAGGTACTTCTTTTAATAGAGCACCGAGCAAAGCATTAACACTCCGTGAACACATGTGATCCTCATATCACCGCCTTCCCCTCCGGTTGTCCCAATTTCTGTCACTTTGGGGCCTCGGGTTCCGGACAACAATATGTGTATACAACTTGCAGGTATGATCATAAAACAATGAATATCATCATGAAACAGTAACATGTTTAGATCTGAGATCATGGCACTCGGGCCCTAGTGACAAGCATTAAGCATAACAAGTTGCAACAATATCATAAAAGTACCAACAACGGATACTAGACACTATGCCCTAACAATCTTATGACTATTACATGATCAATCTCATCCAATCCCTACCATCCCCTTCAGCCTACAGCGGGTGAATTACTCACACATGGATGGGGGAAGCATGGATGGTCGATGGAGAGGCGTCGGTGGTGATGATGGCGATGATCTCCTCCAATTCCCGTCCGGCGGAGTGCCGAACGGAGTTTCGGTCCCGAGACGGAGTTTCGCGATGGCGGCGGTGTTCGGATGTCTTCGGCAATTTCGTCTAACCCCGTGCGTTTTTAGGTCGAAACCCTTAAGTAGTCCAGAGGGGGCACCGGGGCTGCCGGCGCCGCCACCATAGGCGGCGGCCCAGGCTGCCGCGCCGCCGGTGGCTGCCTCGTGGGCCCCTCCTTCGGTCTCTCCGTTATTCTTCGTGAAAATAGGCCCATTGGAATTAATCCCGGGATTTTCCTGAAAGTTGAGTTTCACAAACGAGACACCAGAGCAATTCTGCTGAAAACAGCGTTAGTACGTGTTTGTTGTATCCAAAATACACAAATTAGAGGCAAAACAATAGCAAAAGTGTTCGGGAAAGTAGATACGTTTTGGACGTATCAAATACCATCTCATCTGATATGAATGATTTTTTCGGTTAGAGCCTAACCAAGATGGGCCAATTTTCTGGCGGTGGGGTGTGGCTCATTTGCCCCTCCCCAGATCTCAAGCCGCTACAGTAGCTTTGTTCTTCCTCCTCCCTTGACCGGGTCGCCGACGGCCACTCCACCGGAATAGCTGGCTGGAGTAGGTCTAGGTTGGTTCCGGGGTAGTTTTAGGTGTAGATCTTTAGGTTTGTTTGTGGATTTGTGGCTGTATGCCACCGTCTGGGCGTTTGCCCCTTAGTGGAGACATGGTTTTGATCTTCGCCGCCAGATCCAGGCCAACCTAGGGCTGCTGCTATTTCTTCCTCTGCTCTGATGGCTGGAGGGAGGAGTTGCAGGGAGCGGCACTGTCTTCTGCAATAATTTGGTGGCCACATGCTCCTCTTATCCTCTGGATGGCAGTAAAGATGAAGCACTCCTGGCCGGCCGTGGTGGCATGGAGGAGAGCCATCCTGTTGCTGCAAGGTTCGCCTTTTCTTCTCTCCTGGCCGGCCATGGTGGCGATGAGGAGCTGAAGCGAGGCTTGCCGATTTTGGTTCGGGAGGAGGGATCATGTCCTCTTCGTCGATGTGGCTGCTGCTCTAGTTCGTCTCCTCTGCTTTCTTCTCAGCCTTGCCGTGGTGGTGAGAGGAGAAATGGCGGAAGGGCGGACTGGATCCATGCTCGTTGGCGCTTGCCTGCAGGGTGCTACGGAGCTTCCTCGTCTAAGCTCCTACGAGCGGAACACGCGTCGCTCCTCGTCGACGGCGCGATCTTTGGCCAGCATGGCGACCCATCTACAACCTCCAAGACGGAGGCTCTTCTCTGCTTCGTTCGCCGGAGCTCAACGCTTCTTCGCCGACAAGTAGTTCGTCCCCGGAGGAGGAGAAGTGGCCGGCGGATGCTAAGCTTCACCGGAAGCGTGCTGCTGGGCATCTCGGCACCAAATTTCGACGGAAACGTCTTGAGATCGCCGGCGGTTTGTGGCGGCGGCGCCTAGGGACCTGATTGCTTTTTCATCTTTTGCTCTAGGTTTTTTTTGTTAATTTTGAGGTCCTTTGTTCAAATTCCTGGTTTCTCCATGCGAGTGATGTAAAAGGACCTCTTTGTAATATGTACCTGCCACGTGTGCAATAAAACTTCTCCGAGGTCTTCTAGACCCCTCTCTTGTTAAAAAAAAGATGGGCCAATTTTTTATATGTTAAGGCTATCTTGCTAAATGGGAAAGCTAGCCTGGATCTAGAGTGAATCACGGGCTAGTGCTGGAAGTATGAACCCAGATGCAATGTGGGAAATAATTTAGGTAAAAAATTATCTTTGGCGAATTATGCAGGAAACAATCCCATGCCAAGTTGTGTTGGTAAATATGCATGTCAAAGTAAGCTCCCAATGCCCTCTTTGCGAGATCGAAGTGGGAGATACAAATAATATGGTATTCCATTGCTCACAGGCCAAACATATTTGGAGAAAACTCGGGTTGAGGAATTAATCGATGAACCTTGTGTCATTGACCACACAAGACAAGATTTTTTGGAATATCTTTTATCTTCTGAATATCACTTCCCCACGATCCTAGGACAATCAAATACACCTAATTAATCACGATCACTAGTTGGTACCTCCGATGGGAGTGACGGCAAGCTACTCATGGTGAAAAGGTGAAGGACACAACAGGTACGGCCATTGCTATTGGAGCACTACACTGCAACTTTATCGCTGCTCATTCCCCTAAACCGAAGTTGCGAAAAAATGGTTGGGCAAAGCCTATGCAATTTTTATGTAAAGCTTAATGTTGATACTTCGTTCGATGCGGATGTTCTTCGTGGCACTACACGTGCAATAATCCGTGATAGTTAGGCAAACTTCATTGCCCCAAGTAATAGCAAGCTGAAATTTATCTACGATGTACTGTCGACCGAGATACATGCCTTGAAACAAGGTTTAATTTTGGCTTAAACAGTGAAATGCAATAGAGTTATATGTTGTTCAAACAATCTCAATGTGGCCCTTGCAATGAATGAAGGAGGCTACTGTAATGAAGCTTCAACTGCAATCCTTCATGTCTTCTATCACTTGGCTGGCTTCCGAATTTCTAAATCTTAAGTTTGAACATAGTTTTTATGAGGCAAACTTGATAGCTCCTTAATTAGCTAGGCTAGCTCGGGGATATTATCAACAAGTATGGTTAGATTAGCCCCTCTCTTAGTCAATGATGTAACTTCTATTTGAATGAATAAATAGGTATGTTTATGTTAAAAATTAATCTAATTGAAATTCTTTATATTTCAGGCTGCACAAAAATAATAAAATATGATAAAGTGGGAGATTTGAAAATATGCATACATAGATCCGCACTTTTATCATTTTTATGTAGCTTAGAAAATAAAATACTCCCTACTTGAAAATGATACTCATATTAGTCCTTCGGATGAAAAATGTCGGGATCTTTTGACAAAAATACCACCGCGCAGCTTTTTTTTGGGGACAATGGGATATGGGAGTACATGTTTGTGGGTTTCACTCGTGAGTTGTGACCTGTTCGCAGAGCGTTTACGTAAACAAACATTACTACATTTTTGTGTCTTCGGAGGCGGCTTACGTAGTCTTGTATTTCCGCTTTCCGAGGTAAGGCCGTTTCGCTTCGCCGGTGCGGTGCCGCGGCGAAGGCTGTGGGAGGAGATGGCGTCGGAGATTCGTCCTGGCGGCTTCTAGCCGAGGCGGCGGCCCGGTCCCGCTGACGTTCGAGCTCCTGCGGGAGCAAACTCCTCCAACTCCACGCCGAAGCCGACCTGACCCAATCCAAAAGGTATACATATCCCTGGACTCCCGTCTTTGTTACTGTGAATGATTGGCTGTTACTCTTTCGGAAACGGGAATGGCGAATCCACACTTTCACATGACGAACCTATCTGTTTTTAATCTACAATTTTGTGCCAGTAAATTGCAGACAAAATTTGTGATTCCAAAGATTACAGTATGACACATCGATATCCACTAGTTGTCTTCGCAACTGAAGACTCACACTCACTTGATGAGTCTACCGCTTTGTGGATAGGGGTACAACCCTGGGCGTTCTATGATATATCTGTTGCATTGCACGAGTGAAAACTTATGTTTCTGCTGTAATACACAGGTGCAAAGTACACATCATCCTCGTTGAAAAATTGACTATATTACGTTCTTGTAGCAAACAGTGATAGGTGCGTTGGTAAGTCTTGATTTTTTGTTATTTCCTGAAACACTTCGACATTTAACTGCAGTCTGTCTGAAAATGACGGCTAGCGCGTCCTCTAAGTTTACAGGATATGTTGGCATTTTACAACGTGATCAAGTATTTATATAGGTATTAGTTACAACTTTACACTCATTTACACATCGACATGCGAAATGTACATTTCAAATCAAATCTAAATCAAAATCTGAAGCAGAACCGTTCCTTCTACTAAGCGCTTGCAATCTTGCACTACATGGGTACAGAAAATAGCAGGTTACCTCTCGAATTCCTCTTCAAGTCTCAAAGTGTTACGGAGCACAGTTACAGCAACATCAACAAAAAGGGGTCAAGGAAGATGTACAACGTGCACAGAGGTAGGAACCAAAACTGATCCTAGGTATTATGATGACGCTGAACGAAGTTCTACCAGTGAAGCATACACTCCATCTTTGATATCCATCAGCTCCTCGTGTCTCCCTTTCTCCGCTATCGCACCATCCTTCAGAACTGCAATTATGTCAGCACCTTTGATCGTCGAGAGGCGGTGCGCCACAACAACAGTGGTCCTGCCAACCATCACATGATCTAACGCAGCCTGCACTATCCGCTCGGACTCAGCATCCAAGGCGCTTGTCGCCTCATCAAGTAGTAGTATCTTTGGGTCTTTCAGTATGGCCCTCGCAATAGCCACCCGCTGCTTTTGGCCGCCGGATAGCTGGATGCCCCTCTCCCCAACGGTGGTGTCATATCCTTCGGGAAGGCTCGATATGAACCCATGTGCATTTGATGCCTTCGCCGCTGCAATGAGCTCCTCCTCGGTCACTTCCCCATCCTTACCATAGGCTATGTTCGCGCGGATTGTGTCGTTGAAGAGTACAGGCTCCTGGCTCACCAGCCCCATTTGGTCCCTCAACCAATTGATGTTTAAGCTCTTGATTTCCACTCCATCCAGTGAAACGGTACCTGAATCGGGATTGTAGAATCGCTCCAACAGTCCGATTACTGTTGACTTTCCACTACCACTCTCTCCAACGAGTGCAACAGTCTATATAAAAGTATAATAAAAGTTAATTGCTAAGTACATTGCTTTAGAAGATATAAAAATTTGACGATGATAGGAAAGTATGCTAACCTTGCCAGAGGGAATGTGCAGGGTAAAGTCACTGAAGATCTGAATATCTGGGCGTGTTGGGTACTTGAAGCTGACATGTTGGAAATCAATGTTGCCCTTGACCTCGTTTATTGTCAAACCCTCATTGCTGCTTGAGTCGATTTCAGACTTTCGGTCTAGTAAAGCAAATATGGAGATAGCTGAATCCTTTGCTTTTGATGAATCGCTGGCCAATGCACTTGATTGAGATACACCAATAGTCGCTAAAACTAGTGCAAAGAAAACCTGCAGATGACTTACTATGTGAAATCACTTCGTGGAAGTAGTAACTTGTTTAGGATGGAGGGATTAAGACTGAAAAAATTGAATATGAAGAAGCATGGTTTTTATGTCGCGACTCCAAAGTGAGTCGCCAATGCTGTGACTCAGTGTATAGTCGACGAAAGTCGCTGTATAGTCGGCATGAGTCGCTGTGTTGTCACGAGTCGTCGTGATTTTTGGAAAACGACTCAGCGGCTATACAACAACTATACAACGGCTACTCAAATAGCACGGAAGAAGACCAAAAATCTGAAGAACAAGAAGAAATGTCATTTCTGAAATAATGCATTTACATACCTTGAAAACACCACCAAAATCTGATTGGCCATGGCGCACGAATTGTGCTCCAACATAGAAGCAAAGACCGTACGTAAGGTACAACATGAAGAATGAGAAACCAAATCCAATGCCCCCAACTATTCCTGTTCTGACTCCTTGACTCATTGATGCTTCACATTTATGATCATATATTGTTGTAATTTTTTTCTCTGAACAAAAAGAAGCTATGGTCCTGATACTACTAATTGCATCAGTGGCCACTTGGCTTGCGTCTTCATACATCATCTAGAGAACCAGCAATTCATTATCAGTAACTTAACAAACTTTTAGATAGTAAAAATAATTATCTAGAGTACTGTGCATGATTAAAGAATTGAATGCACTTTATAAACTTGATCGAACCATCTTTATCTTATTCTAATATTATATAAATGGGAGTTTGTAGTAGTTCATCCTCCTCTCCCACCTCCCTATTGTGCCTTGCTAAATGCCTCCAACAGAAAAATCACAAGCTAACTAAATTGACCCAAATGATTTGACCACTTCCAAGAAAATCCATGATGAATTGGTGCATGGCACATGTCACAAAGAAAACATGACTAGGCTTGGCTATGGAGCCGAGTGCACGATGATAGGTATTTAACCTAGCATGAAAGAGGATGCATGATGTCGGCAAAGGCGGAACTCAGATGAGGGTGAAAGCATAGGAGAGATGTGAAGCAGGCTGAGTTGATGAATGGTTTAATGTGATCAATAATATCTTTTGACCGTAGAAAAGCATGTGCATTTAAATGTTTAGAAGTTCTATTGTGACAGTTAGAAACTGAACATGATATGCTCTACATTATTACTCCCTCCGGTTAAGATGTTGTTTTGGACAGAGGCAGAACTTTTCTTGTGCATTTTGAATATATTACAGTAAATTAGTGGTCAAAGTTGCAGCGTGCTTATGTCCAACTGCAGAGAGTAAGATTTATCTGTAGTAATTATTTGCAAGATATCATATCACTAGAAAAATAGCCTAACGGCTTTGTTTGATGGATTACCTTAGCATCTTGACTGAAACCCTTCAGGAACTTCACTTGGGCATAACCTTGAATACCAGCTAATGGAATGACACAGAGGATGATCAAAGAGAGCTTCCAGTCAGCCAGCACAGCAATGACAAATCCTGTGATAAGTGTAGCGATAATCTGAACTGTTAAGGCCAAGTTATCTCCAACTAACCGCCGTACATTCAAAGCATCAACTGACAGTCTTGCACCAAGTGCTCCACTGTAAGATAAAATTCAGCAGTTAGCTCCTGAAAGTAAAGCTAACAGAATCTACATAATGAAGAAACCAAGAGAAAAGTTATAAGAAACCTGGAATTCTTAGGATCATCAAACCAAGCAACTTCTTGATGCACAA